>CM075294.1:3864208-4464208 GCA_037672795.1 Lagerstroemia speciosa | reverse complement strand
CAAATGCGGATCTCAAGATCAATCCTCTAATTGGAAGGGTTGACGGAAACTTTCTCAAAAATCCCGACCCAATTGTAGATTAGTCTTGAGGTCCGCTTTGACTGGCTCAGTCTCGGGATACTACATGGATGATGTGAACTAAAAAAAAAGGGGGGGACATAAATGTTTCAGCATCGGACTTGCGCACGGTTTTCTTCAAAAAAAATATGGAAATCTCAGGTTTAAGGCTGAAGAGGAGGATGTCTCTGAGTCAAAGAGAAAATTTGTCTGACAAGATTTATCATCGATCGAAAGAAACATCACACCCAAATCAGACAAATTTTCAACAAACGACCGGACCCTAACGATGCCTATTCAATAGTTAAGGAAATGTAAGTCATGGATTAGCAAAGATTCAGAATTTGATATTATTGCCCCCCAAAAAAAACGGAATTTCAATTACCTGTGTTTAGATGGAGTGAATAGAGCGTGAATGGAGGGGAAAGAATGGGAACGAGAAGAAATATTTATTTTATTTAAATTTATTATAATAAGAAAAAATGAGCGAAAAAATTCTGACTTATTAATTAATTGATAAGAACATTGTTCTTTTCATATTAAACATGACTACAACTTTTTTCTTATGTTCATTTCTGGAAGTATATGTTGTACTTGAATTGAATTTATCATCAATATCCACTTAAAGTGAGTTAATAGAGTGTTCACATATTTAAATTAATTTCAACAAAAGAAACTTTTAATTAAATAGCTCTATAATCAAATATTTGATTTATTATAAATAATATATCATAAGTTTCATATAATTAAAAGAAATATTCAATTTGACATAACACTACAAAGTACATAAACTAGGGAGTTGAGAGTATAGAAACGACGATCCGTTTTTAATTTACACAAGAAAGTGATATTAGAATTTTTGTATTGATTTCGTAAAATAGAAAATTTGATAATTTTTTAAAATAAATTTTTATTATATGTCTCAGCCCATTCAATCCTAAATCGACGATGAAAAAAAAGTGAATTTTGGAGGAATTGAGGTAAATAATTCCCTATTCTCTTTTCTCTTTGTTAAATAGAACTAATTAAATAAGAAAAAAATTTCTCTTCGATGCTCTTTTCCCCTCCATTCACCGCCGATTCACACCAATCAAACATAGGATTACTGAATGAACTATTTGTGAATCCGTGGACTCGAGGATTGTTGATGAGTTACTTTCTTGTTTTTGCTTTGACCAGCTCAGTCCTTATTCTGTCTGGCCCCAGTACAAATACAGTGACAAGATGCTTCACGTGTTCTTGATGCGGCGATATCTCTGGGGAGAGGGTGTTAAAGGAGTGATCTTTCCCTCCGGCGGAGAAAAACCAGAACATGGGCTCTCCATCTCCGATGAGTCTCTCACCATTTCTTGGGGCTTTTTAATCAATGCCTTCTCTGGTCAGTTCTCCGCGAAGAGTTCTTGAATGAAGCGTGAGAGCTAAGGATCCTCCTCGTCTGGGCTGTACGGTTCGAGGGAGAATTTCTGGTTGATCGTCATCGTCATGGAGAGAGAGAAGCAGAGCGAGCAGCTCCACTGGGCGGCCCGGGAAGGGGACGTTGGCAAGATCAGGGAGATCCTGGAGAAGATCGGCGGCGGCGAGTCTAGGAAGAAATTGCTGCTAGGTCGGAACTCGGAGGGGGAGACGCCGCTGTACTTGGCGGCGGAGAGCGGCCAGGTGGAGGCGGTGGCTGAGATACTGAGGCACTCCGACATCGAAAGTGCTTCCGCCGCCGCCAGAAATGGGTTCGACCCGTTCCACGTTGCAGCGAAGCAGGGACACGTTGGTGAGAAGAAACTCTCTTAGATATTGATCGAATCTCTCGAGCCTCGATTGATCGAATAGTTAGTTAGTTTCGTTTGAATTCTCATCTTCTTGCTGCACAATTGCTGAAGATAATTCGAATTTCAAACAACTGAGTGGATTTGATTGCATTTTAAAGCAGAGAACTTGAAGCATCTTGGATCATCAAATGCTGATTAGTAGTGCACATAGCTATTGAGTTAGATAAGAGTATCTCTTGCTTCAAACATAGGAGATCACGAATTTCCCAGTAATTAATTTCAAAGAAAAAATCTAATATGGTCTCGCCTCAAACATTTGCTTATTGCAATTGATTGATACTTCTTTGACAAGGTAGGATCACCTAAAATATGAGATTGCTATACAGATTTTAGCTGGGCAAACATTTTTCTTTCGAGGCATATGGAGGTTTTCTGGTTTCCTGAAAAATTTCTTGCAGATGTGCTGAAGCAGCTCCTGCGTGCATTCCCGAGCTTGGCCCTGACCACAGATCTATCGTGCTCAACTGCCTTGCACACGGCAGCTGCCCAGGGGCACCTCGATGTCGTCAACCTCCTGCTGGAGACCGACTCGAACCTTGCCAAGATTGCCCGGAACAATGGGAAGACTGCCCTGCACTCAGCGGCTAGAATGGGGCACTTGCAGATAGTCAAGCTGCTGCTGGCAAAGGACCCAAAGGTTGGCGTAAGGATAGATAGGAAAGGCCAAACCGCCCTTCACATGGCCGTCAAGGGGCAGAACGAGGACATAGTTCGAGAGCTGTTGAGGCCGGATCCCTTGGTGGTGAATGTCGAGGATAACAAGGGAAACACGGCCCTGCATATTGCGACGAAGAAGGGCCGGGGCCAGGTGTTTGTTCTGATATCAATTTTTTTCTCTGTTGCACTTTAATTTTCCCGCACTGATGAACTGAAATGCAACTTTCTTTTTTCAGATGATAAGGTGCTTGTTATCAGTAGAAGGTATCAGCACCAGCGCAGTCAACAAGGCAGGAGAGACCCCGCTTGATATTGCAGAGAAGCTCGGGACTCAGACGACTTCCGAGGTTGTCTCGGTCTTGAAGGAAGCTGGCGCCTGCAATTCCAAGGACCGACCAAACCCAGCTAAACAACTCAAGCAGACGGTCAGTGACATCAAGCACGACGTCCAGTCCCAGCTCCTGCAGACCCGGCAGACCGGTGCCAAGGTGCAGAAGATTGCCAAGAGGCTGAAGAAGCTGCACATAAGCGGCCTCAACAACGCGATAACCTCCTCGACCGTGGTTGCGGTCCTCATCGCCACCGTAGCGTTCGCAGCCATATTCACGGTCCCGGGGCAGTACGTGCAGCAGCAGACACCGGGGTTCTCCCTCGGGCAGGCCAACATAGCGAGGCAGGCTGCCTTCATGATCTTCTTCGTGTTCGATAGCCTGGCGCTGTTCATCTCCCTCGCCGTGGTCGTGGTGCAGACATCAGTGGTGGTGATCGAGCAGAAGGCGAAGAAGCAGCTCGTGTTTGTAATCAACAAGCTCATGTGGCTTGCCTGCATCTTCATCTCGATCTCCTTCATCTCCCTCGCATATGTTGTGGTCGGCATGCACAGCAGGTGGCTGGCCGTGTGCGCGACCATCATCGGCGGCTCGATCATGCTCACCACGATTGGGTCGATGTGCTACTGCGTGGTTATGCACAGACTGGAGGAGAAGAAGATGAGGAGCATGAGGCAGTCGGAAAGCCGGTCGAGATCGTACTCAATGATGTCTGTAGCATCAGATCATGATATGTTGAACACGGATTATAAGAGAATGTATGCCCTTTAAAGGAAATATTGGTATTATTATACAAGTGTTTCTGATACTTAGAAGCTAATGTACACTATGCTGTGATAATAAACTTACATCATCCGAGTCACCTCTTACACTTTGCTCACTGTATAGTTCATAGAGAAGAAAGGCCTCTGTCCGGCAGAATCCGACTACGCCGTGACTACAAAGTTCGGAGTCAAAAATAAAAGAGAGGAGCTACCTTTCACCAAAAGAATACCTATCCAAAAGAACAGAAGAATTAATGAACTCTGGTGATGGACCTCTATGGTATTTATATCAGCAGGCTTTGGTGTTCTGCTCGGAAACAGAAGTGCGGAGAATCCCACTCTTTGCCATCTCGGTGTTTGAGCTTGCATCAAGGGTTATGGTGATTCCAATGGTCATCAATATTCCTGTCACTTGAACTGTTGAGTTGCCTATGCTCGGTCCTGCGAGTTGAACCCCCACCACCACCACCACCACCACCTCCTCCTCCTCCTCCACCTTGGTTTTTCTTTGAAATGCTGGTGGACTTGGAAGCTGTGCAGACGGTTTTACCAGAAAAGCAGTGACGGACTCGGATCTGGTGACTTCGCATCTCTGTCGAACAACTTCCATGAATTACTAAGGTTAAGATTACTGCCTTGTCTCCGGTATCCTCAGACCAGCAGTTCTGGGGAACTCCTTCGACGAATTCCTCGAGCATGTCGAATTCTTCGTGGTGTACCGATATGTCCACAGAGTGTTCGGGTTTGATTACACCAGCTGCTGGAGTGATCTGAAGTAAAGATAACTTGCATAAATCACCCTCCCCAAGTAGAACAGAGAGCCAAGTAATTGATCCCAGAAATAGATAACAAAATGATAGATGAGATAATCCTGAGTAATCAGCAGACAGTACCTCGAGCCATCTGGGGAGGCCATGTGAACCTCTTGGGCGATAATCCGGTGATCCATGAGCATCCTCCTTCACAGTTGTCTGACCTTCACATATGAACTTGAACACTGCTCTGTCCTTGGAGCTTCTGTTCGTGATCCTCAGAATGTGTGTGTCCTGGTTCTCGAGACAAATGTTGTCCGTGCTCACAATAGTTTCAGGAACATTGCGTAGTTCACCTAGCATGGGCCTGATTTCCTCATTGGATTTGATAATCTTCCCCAATTCCGCCCTCCTCACTGATCGATCAATGTGTGCAATATTTACACCATACTTGCAACGTACAGGCTTGTGATCACTATCAGTTACATCCATGCAAGCTTCATACCTTCAGATCGATGAGTCATCAATAAGAGTTTTATACTGAATCACTTAAAAATACACAAGAGAAAGAAGAAGAAAGCAACAAGGATGGGGAAACGCACTGTATTATGGATGCTACAACCGGGCACTCTAAGCTGCACTCTGAATCTGAGGATGACCGGTTATCCCGATATAGTATTCTGTCACACCACGCAGGAATCCTCTTCTTCTCACCAGAGTCATATCCTGAAACATTGAGAGGGACCTCTCATTTCTCTTACTCAACGGGAAGGGAAAGAACTTCCTGGAAAATATGATGTCTGTTTGGACACAGAATGTTTTGTCGCTTTCAGTTTCTTACGCAAAACTGCACCTAAGTTCTTCTGACATCATGCTTCCAGAGATGAAGAGACCTTTCACGCTTTAATTGAAAGAGACATCTGTCCAGGCACATGATTCCATAAATTTTTCCTCCAAAGAAGCTCAGCCCTAGTTCTCCGAAATGACCTAAGACGTCTCAAAATTACCAAGATATAAATGAGAAACCGAGGTGATTTTCTTTACCTGCTAGACCAGGCTTGTGTCGTTCAAACTTGTAAGTAGGAGGAAACCTGATGAGAGCTTCCCTCATTCCTTGGAAGACTTTTCCTGCCTTCATTTCTGCTCTCAGCTGATCCTTTTCTCTGAGCCAATCAAAGCTTCTCTGGGAGACAAAGTCCCTCGCTTCATCATAAGATATTCCAAAGAGCCTATAATTGAAGTCGCCAAAAAACACAACCATATCTGCTTCAGATAGATCGGGTCTCCCTTCTTCAGTACTGTTACCTGAATTCTGCTGAAGAAAGAATTAGGGTTTCCTTAGTTGAGGCTAAGTGACGGGCAGAAGAAAAAGAGATCGATAAAGGGGCATACATTTGAACTTCGAGGCATCTGAGCAGAACTAGAGACTCCAGCTGCAACAGAGAGGACCAGTGGCAACCCAGAAGAATAGAGTAGCCAAAATAAATACAAGGAGAAGGCCAGATAGCAAGACAAAATCAGGTATGGCAGCATACCAGCAGCAGCATTAAGCACATTATAAGACCGGCTGAAGACCATTGTCCGATAGACGTGATCAAAATCGGCATTTCGACGATTTACTGCTTCCAAATGTGCAGCTAAGTGACAATTCACAAAGCACATTATCCGATCATACACACGGATTCTTAAACCCACACCACCCTGCATTTCACCAAACACAATCATCATTTTTCATGCGTGAGATTGAGGAAGACTAGGGTTAAGAATGTGCTGTATATGATTAAATTATGCACTGTCTGTATGTGCATCAGGAAAATTTTTCAAGCATCTCAAAGGACAAGAGAACGAACCTTATTTCCAATAGCACGGCCAAAACCACATGGAACTGCTGCTACATCAACGTCTCCAACATGTGTTCTGAGATTCTTTCTTACCCTGATGAAGGCATATCAGGTCAGAATTAGAGGCTAATATGCCTGTGCTTCTATTAAATCTAACAAATGCAGTGAGATCTGCTCAGGACTGTGTCGTCATGACTTACCAGAGAGCTATGAGCAAACCTGCAAGTTGCCTAGACCCCATGCGTTCAAAAGTGCTCCCTTCATCCAAACACTTTCCTATCGTGTCGAGCCACCAATTCCCAATAGCACTTCCTTCAAGTCCTACCTAGATATTTGCATACAGAAGAAAAGAAAAGGTAAAACACTTCAAAAGGAGCACTTTTATTTCGGTGGATTAGAGTCATTAGATATGTATGTACAGATCATACATCATATGTATCTAGCAAGTGAAAACACACAAGTGACAGAATGTTGATTTAAGCAAGAGATAGGCAAAAAAAAAAAAGGACTATAAAAAGCAGAATATTTTTAAATTGTTAGGTGTAGGAAAACCCTTTCACATTATATAATGACGAAAACCTTCGAAAAGTAGAATTCGATGTGCATATGTTGGTAAAAAGTAGTCATGGATCCTACAGATTCTTTTGCAGCAGACATTGCAAGAAAACCAGCTCCCATCTCCACTTCCTGGCACCCAATGACAACAATCCCAACATCTGAGGCTACAAAACCCAACCATGACATAAGTGCTTCTTGAGAGGCTCTTCCTTGACCAACATTCCAAGTCCCTATTAATATCTTAACATTGTCATGCCTTGTGTATATTTCTTCCTTCATAGCCAGCTCTGTGCGTATGATATTGTCAATTGGTCCTGGAGAAGCAACACTCCAACCTCGAATTCCACCATGAGTGGCCAAGCTGTAAACATAATCACCGCCTCCCACAGCCATATTTATCACAGGGCTGTTGTGAGCTATCCATCCGGCAATCACATTCCCCTCGAGATCCAATATCTGTACCAATCCACTGATATAGCCCACATAGATCCGTGTCCTGAATGTACAGAAACAGAGAACAGCACAAGAGATGTGATGAAAATCTTGCATGCGATTTCCATTCCCATCCCATTGAATAAGTAGCCCATTTGAGCATCCACTCCAAATCATTCCATCTGCAGCAAGCACTAAGGCCTCAGTCTTCTTATTATCTTCCACGAATGCCCCGGCACCCTTGGTCGCTACTCGACGAACAGCATCTGCAGCTCCCATTATAGCATTCCGCGACCTCTGCAAGAAACCTTGAGGTTTCTCCTTCTTTGATGTAGCAACAAATTTGACCTTCATTTCGTCTTCTACTGTTTGATCAGGGCTAGGTGTTATATCAACCCGATTCTCGATCTGACCCTCTAGGTTGAAAACTTTCAAGAGCTCCCTTGTGTGAGCACCCCTGTGAGATAAAATATATATTAAAAAAAACCACCAATTAAATGGAGTATCTTCATCAGTAACACAGACTGTTGAGCTGAAGCATAAAACACCAATGCACAGTGAAGATCCATAGAGAAAGTCCAAGCTTCCATCCAATGCAATACGACTAATAGCAAATAAATCTGTTAGTTATCTTCTTCTCTTAAGTTATGGCTATCTAATTGAGTAATCAGTAGCTACTGTGTGCAACAAATAGGAGAAAACTGATCCAAGGAAAGGAACCCTACCACAGTGAGAATGCGAGAGCTTGAGCTGCCCAAACTTTGCCTCTAACATTATCTGACAACAAACACTTAATATCTGAAGAAGATATGCTGCAAGTACCACCAACAGTAACGTGGCTCTTAAGGTCGATGAAAGATCTCTCCACCAGGAGTGCAGCCATATGCTTTTCTTCCTGTGACAGAGAGAGAGATTTCTCAATGGTTTCCCATGGCCAGATCTTAATTATACCGCCTTCACCGCCAGACCAAATGTCACCTGGGCCAAAAAAAAAAAAAAACGAGACAATGATATATCAAAATTCAGCAAGCATCAGACACGAGCGGCAAATGGACAAGGCCAATTAAAGTTATAATGCCGTGGAACTGCATTTGTTTTTCTTTTCAAGCATATTATATAAATTTACCATTTTCACTTCATGGGAACAGACCTTTGTCCCCGGTGAACCCAAGCTCTTGTCAGTTCATGCAGAAATTTCCCTGATGCGCAACCCTAAACTCCGACTTCGAATACACAACCTATTTAATCTATACATCACCGTCATGATAATTAAGGAGAAAGAGACATTGCAGAGCGGAGTAGGAGAACAGCTCACCATAGGAAGTCATGACCATGGCGAGAACAGGCCCCCTGTGAGCCTGCCAAGAGAGGCCTTCCTTGAAAGGGGTATCATTGTCCACAGGCTGATCCATCTTCCAAGACCGAATCCTCCCATCCTTGTGGCCAGTCCATACGAGCCGATTCGCACTGTCAGTGATCAGGCACGTGGTGGGCGAGGTCATGACAGACTCGTGGAAAGGAGCAGCATCCTCGTCCCCTCTCCGGACTCGACCACCTAGGCCGGATCCAGCCTCGAAGGCACTGTCAAAATTCCAGAAGCGGACCCCGCTCTCCTGCCCGGCCCATAGCTGTGTGTCCGTGCAGGCGATGTTCCGGAGGAACTTTCCGACCTGGGTCTCCTTCAGAGGATGGGGCCGCAGCTCAAGGCACGGAGGGCGGGAAGGGTTAACCGCGGCCCTGGTGGGGACACGGAAGACGCCGGAGCCGCCGCCACTGCCGACGAACTCGGTGAGGGGAGGGGGGTCGTCACCGGGATCGGAGACGCGGCGGGAGGAGGAGAGGTAGCTGAGGTCGACGGAGTCGTCGTCGAGGGCGGCGGAGGCGGAGGAGGATGAGTAAGGGAAGAAGACGTCGGCGTCATCATCGGAGGACTGGCAGAACTGCTCCAGGTTCTTGGGGATGCGGTCCTCGTCGAGGGAGTGCTTGCGGATCTGGGAGCGCCGATGGGAGGAGGCGCGGAGCTGCTGGCTGTAGGAGTGGATCTTGCGGGCGGGGGGGACGGCACTGAGGGAGGCGAGGGCATCCCTGTCCTCGTCCTCCATCGGGCGGTTGTCCATGGCAGCGGCGTGAGAATGATTCGCCCACGGAAGGAATGAGGGAGTGAGGGAGGGAGAAGAGAGAGACGTGGGGGCGAGGAGGAAAGAGGAAAAGCGGGGGAGGAAGAGGGAAGTCACCGGCGTCGGCGTCGTCATCATCATCGTCGGAGGAGGAGAAGAAGGGCGGCGGGGAGCGAGGCGCGGTTTGCTGGGAGCTAATGGACAGCGTTCAGTTCAGTTTTCTGCCGTACACGTGGGCCCCTCCCTCTCTCTGACTGTCCTCTCTCACTTCATGAAAATTTGCTAATATTAGAAAAGATAAAGAGGCACGGTATGGTGATCTATATTTGTTAATTTTTATAAACACGTTTTAAACATTTTAAAATAATAAATTAAATTATATATATATCATCCGTATTATAATATTAAATTTTTTCATCACTTATAATTATTTTAAGTATATGTGTGTCAATATCACGTTGATATCACGTTAGTTTAAGTAACTGTAAGTAATAGAAAAGACTCGATATTATAATGTGCGTAACATATAAAACTTAATTTATCACGTTAAAATATTTAAAATTTACTTATAATAATCAATAAATATATAAGACTCTTAACATCTTTCCCTACCCAAAAGCAACCTGGTTCAAAGAGATAAATGGTAGGAGTGCACTTTTATTTATATAGATGCACTTGACAGAACATGGCCGGGTTCCTAAATCAGACAGGCACATACATATTCACATTATTCGACATGATAAAAACAGCTCTCCCCACTACATGCGAGAGGCACGTGCCATGTTGTCTCTTCCATCGCAGAGGTGTCAAGAGCAATCCCTTCTGACAGATGATCTGCAGAATTATAATGCGGATTGGGTGGAAAGCCTCTTCCACCTTCCGAGCTTCTCCCGTCCCTGGTACCAATTCGCGTCGGTTCTCATCAATGAATACATAATCGCCAGTACATCATTCTCCTAAGAACAGCTACTTAAAGCCTTCTATCACAGAATCCTCCATCTTAACAAGGAAAAGACATAGGAGGAACCTTTTTCTTGTACCTGTCGAGGTCCAACGGCAAGGTCATTATCCACAATAGATGTCGCCTGAAAACCCATGGGAGACAGCACCTCCTCATAACTGCAAAAAGATGTCGATTAACCACAACTAATCTAACTCAATCCAGTCCAAAATAGTTAAGGATATGTTATCAGCCATGGCAACATAGAGTTGCAAACTATGTTGACTGTAGCAGGAAAGGGAGTTAGAGCATACTCTGATACAGATACTTTATACGGCGGTCCACCAACATGGTCGCTTATCTGTCAGAGAAGAAAAAACAGCCAGTCAAACAGATGGTTCACAGAACTTGCCGATAAGTTTCAATTTTCAAACAACTCTTACATTTCATAAGAATAGCAGAGGGGAAACGCTTTCAGTTACAAGAGAGAAACCTCAGCAAATACATTTTCAAGAAACTGTGTTGTTTCACAAATATATTTATTTGTAAGTTTGCAGATCTCTTGGAAGATATCATTAACATCCACATTTTGCCAAATTGAGCACCATGAATGACAGAGAGCTTGAAGCAAAATAATAAGTAGCTAAGCAAGTACAGGAAACATTAGGGTGATAAGCTCGCCATCTGGTTTTAATAACTCAGCAATCCGCTGTGCCCATGCCGATCTCATTGCTGGGTAGATGGCACAAAAGAACCTGAAAAATTTAACCATCAAGACAAACCACAATATGATTTGTCAAAAAGAGGGGGGCAAATTGACATGAATCCAATATCACATCTAGACTTACGTATAGTCAAAAATCAAGTCAAATAATTCGCTTGGTTGCCACGTGAAGAAGTCCTCCTTCAGGAAGGTGAAATATTTTGCATTTGGAAGTGAAGAAGAAACCTGTGTCAGATCAAATCACAAGTAAATGCAGAAGTTTTCCGACAACAGTGAGAACAAATTAATTAGTAAAGTTCCACAATCTCATTAATCATCTGATATGAAGAAAAGAGGACTGATGATGATTGGTCATCACTCACATATAAAGCTGAGATTCTGTTTTATAATCTTAATGAAAATGAAATAGTTTTCAGAATGTTCGTTACCTCTACTGCTTTCTTGATGGCAACATCTGATATATCGAGTCCAATAACATAGCGTTCAGGGCAAGCAATTGCAGTCACATCATAACCCTGTCACGCTCAAAACAATTTACTCCTGCCACTAGTGGAACTAATAGCTAGTAGCCACCATTATCTTTTGCCTACTGAATCGCAGCAATAGCATAAAATAAGGAGGAACATGTACCACTGAACCCCACAAACATACAGTGTTATAGAATGATTATAGCAGGCAATTCGACCTAATGCTCAATCCGCAAAATAAAACAGCATATGGAACTGCTACTTACTGTACCACATCCAGGGACTAGAGCCCTGCCCTCTGGGAGGGATGCTGTCTGGTGAAGGTGCTCGATAATCAGTGTCGGCTTTCCCAAATCCCATGGGGTAACACCTTCCTCCCAGCATTTGTCCCAACCACCTACAGATTAGTTGCATAATGTTTAGTCGGTACCCTCAAATTTCTTTTGGCTGATGATTCTCTTATCAACTTAACTGGATAGAAAGGGGCAGAGTTCCCATTACAAGCCCTCCATATAAGATACCAAACCATTGGGATCACAGACATACTACCGCTGTGGATCGATTCTAGCAACTGCCTTAGATATCCCAGCCTGTTATTGATGATCTTATCATTAACACCACTACTTCAGATCATATGTATTACTATTAATCCTGAGTTTTATTTCGAAAATTTGCCAATGAGAGCTCAACACGCTTGCCTATCTACCTGCAATCAATTGCAAGGTCAATGTACCCTAGTCGGTCAAAAGACCTCAAGCAGTTCCCTTCGCTTAAAAAAATCAACCAGCCCGGTAATCAGAATCAGCGAGAATGTGAATACCAGATTAAGTGTATCCAAAGCGTAAAGGCGCTTCACAACACAATTCAAGATTCAAACGAGGACATGAGCGATATCTATAGTCTGCGACTGTCTGTACCGGTGGGATCACTGCCTACCAGCTCCTGGACCTTATCAACACGAGCGCCGGACCCGGATTTAGCGGCGTCGTGGTCCTCCTGGCCGTGGTTCGCCATTTTGGACCGCCAAGAACCGCCGAGGCTTCTCGGCGGAAAAGAGCAGCGGACGACGGAGGTGTGGAGCTGCAGAGCTCGGGCTAATGCGAAGGAAGTGGGGTGGAGAGACGGCATTTATCTAAGCGAAACGGCTTCGCTCGTTTTCATGTTTCTCCGTGGACTGACAAAAGCAAGCTCTCACAACAGATGCGCTTTGTTTGGATTGAGGATTCCGAGCGATGATACAAGGGAAAAGAATATCAGTAGTATAAAATGTTTGACAAATATTATAGTATAGTAAAAAATATTTAAAACGTTATAGAATGATATAAAATCTTTAAAAAGTTAACATTGATAGTACAAACTATAAATTAACTACAAACTCCGTTGATAATTGCTGACGTAGCACTTATATTGCTGCTGACGTAATGCCTAGTTGACTGTTGACTTAGACAATTAAATGATATAATTGTAAAAATATAGCAAAGAAGCATCAATGGTATAAAAAAATTTAACTAATATTACAATATGATATAATATTTTTAAAATATTATAGAATTGTACAAAATATTTAAATTTGTAATATTATTTTATTTTGTTAGAAATTCTAAAGTTTCGACAACACATTGTCACTAATATCATTGTCACCATCATCGTATGATATTTAGAATCATAAATATAAGAATGATCATTGAAATAATTATCATCAGTAACTTATTATTTTTGATTATCTGTAAAAATAAATATTTCAATACACCAAACATTTTAATCCAAAAAAGTATCTAAAAATCGAAATTATAAATTTTAAGTCCTAATGAAAAAAAATATATGATACTTAATTCATATCACCGGATTGGTTGTATACAACAATTTATAACTTAAGTATTAGAAGAATGTTAAGCCAAGTAACCCTCTTTCGTGTCTGTGACTATCTAATTTTTACAAGTAATTACAATGATGGCCTAAATCTCTGTACTCTTTGAGACATATTGAGATTAAGATTATTGCAAAGTCGATTGGTGATGATCACGGCATATGAGAGTGTGTAAGAGAAAAAGGTAGATGGATAGACTGAAGATTTTATTTGCCAATAAATATATATTTGTCAATAAATAGAAGCATAACAAAAATATAAAAATTTTGTATTATACTAAACGTTTAACAAATTTGTACTATATTATAATATTAGCCATATTTTTGTCGTATTGATGCTTTTTTGAGTTTTTTATCATATCATTCAATTTTCCAAGTCAGCATCTAGGTAGGCACTGCATCACCACTAGTATTAGTGTCAACTTTTTAAAAATTTTATACCATATTGTAACATTAGTTAAACTTTTTGTACCATTCATGTTTTTTCCTTATAATCTAATTATTATTTGGATAAATTATTACGAAAGATTTGGAGGATTCGCAATATCTCCAAATTCCTCTAAACCTCACTTTTTTAATTCCTCCGATTTGAGGGAATTTAGAGAGATTTTAAAATAAAAATACACATTGTAACTCATTTAAAGAAAATCTGAACACACTATAATTTCCCATCATATAATTAATTATATAACCACACATGTCTTCCCTTACTTGATTATCATTAAGTCACGACTACAACACGTTTTCCCTTACTTGACCACCACCAAATCGCAGCAACCAAGCCTCCCAAGACTCTCACGAAATCATAACTTTGTTCGAATTTCAAGATCGTCATGAAACCATTGTACGTCTCTTACACATTTCTCTCGTTCGATATGTCTTTCAAATTAAATGGGTAAAATCGTTAAATTAACTTTTTTATTCATCTAAATCTCTTCTATAATAATAATATTCAAACAAATGATTTAAAAGAATAAATTATCCATTCAAATCCTCCCCTCCCCTCCAAACACAGTGTTAATGGCTTTCCCTTTTTGGACTTGTTACAAGATAAAATCCCACTTCTATCCAAATTCTACTTTGTAACCTATTAATCTAACCCCATCGAAGTTTCAAAAAAGGGGTTTGGTGCAGTGCCACTCTTCTTGACTTGATACAAAGAGATTCTTAGTTCAATTTTCACCAACAGGATTGACATGTTGAGAATGAACGTAAAACGTTGATTTTTTTAATGATGCGGAGGGGTATTCGGACTTTGTCCGACTAATTCCCACTACATATTCGCACACAGACAAGCGTGCCGGATATAGTAAATTCAAAAGTGCTGGCTAAGGGGATTCGAACCTGGTTACATCCATGAAGAGAGTTTAAGAATTAGCATAGTCACCTTGAGGATGGCTATGCAGCAGCCTGTGGAATGCGGGTAGGTTTGGCATAAGCTCTATAGTATTAGTTTCCTCAGGTTCTTCTCTTACAGCCGAGTCCATGTTCAACTAATGCCAGGTTCCCCCTCCTCCTTGCCTTATTCCCTGGACTTCCATCTGAGTTCAGACTCGGTATTTGTATTAGTATGTAGTCTGGTCCAAGCTTGAGCCGAGAGAGCAGAACGAAACGAGCTGTACTGTACAGGGACTTGGAGGGCATCGACATCCAGTAGTTCACTGTATGGTCAAGAGACATTCCAAAAGGACTTTCAAGATGTCCCCATCCCTGTCCTCTCCTCCGTGATAATTTGTCCTACAGCAATATTCAGATAGAGCTATATTCACCACAAAAAGGTCGAAAGAATTTCTTCGCTTCGGTGAAATCGATTGCAGTAAGGTTTTCGTATGATCAGATACTCGTATGTTATATTATTAATAATGAGCATTACAAGAAATTAAGTTAATTTCTATCCAAAAGCCTAAACTATCGGGTGGTGCTATCCATTTATCCTATGAACCTTGGTTCTTTCATATGACCGGTGTGGGATCAAACACAGAAAAGACGGGAAATGGTTTCATCATTTGAGGCGTGCCCGACTTGCGCATGAGCTTTAGTTTAGACCATATGCAGTAGGCTCTTGCATTGCTTCAAACCAGTGCCCAGAAGGCAGAAATGAGCTGTGCTGTCCAGGGACTTGGAGGGCATCAACATTCACTAGTTCACCGTATGGTGAAGAAACATTCCAAAGGATTTTCAAGTTCTCCCCAACCCCGTCCTCTTCTCTGCGATAATTTGTCCTACAGCAATATTCAAATAGAGCTAAATTCACCACAAAAAGGTCGAAAGAATTTCTTTGCTTCTTGTTATATGAGCGGACCGTTGACGAAATCAACGACTATGACTGAGAGGAAATTGCCGAGTTAGCAGTCTTACGTTGGTGAGGGACTACTAGAGTTGGTAAGCTATCGTGTGATCGGGTGCTCGCATGCTATATTATTAATAATAAGCCATACAAGAAACTAAGTCAATTTCCACCCAAAAACTTAAATTATTAGGAAATGGTACCCATTTATCCTATAAACCTCATTACGGTTTTCTTGTATGACTAATGTGAGATCAAACACAGAAAACAAGGGAAATGGTTTCATCATTCAAGTCGTGCCCGACTGCAAATGAGCTTTCGTTTAGACCATGTGCAGTAGGCTCTTGCATTGCTTCACACCAGTGCCCAGAATACAGTAAACACTGATTTGCCTTAAACGTAAAGGTGGCCTATCTGAATTACTTGAATTTGCATTAGTCGGAGAGAATACATACAGTTGCAAGAGAACTCTCAAGCACTAAACTCTGTTTACCGTCAATACGGCACCATCTGATCACTTAACCTGGTCTGCGGTGAATCGATCATGTTCCTTTGTATGGGCAAGGAGTTGGTTTCTCGATTATGGAAACAGCTAGCATCCATCAGAGAACACAGAATTGCGGATTCAAATATCCCACCTCTTCTTGACGCGGAACATCAATACTGATGAGTTGATGTCATCCTGCGGCACCTGGAGCATGAACTGGACCTTCATCTTCATCGGGGCTGTCTTTGCTTTCCCATTTTCATCTCCTACCTATTCCAGTGAAAAAGCCTACTAATGATCTGCTCGGTCATACAAACTAGAGATATTTTCCCAGTAAGTTTTTACCTTTCTGCTTGGAAATCTAAGGGACGGGAAAAGTCTTGCAAATTGCAGCTGCAAATCAACTTGCCCTTTTGCGGGCCAATACATGAAACTTTAATTTTTGAAAAGTTGAGGAGGAGGACTGAAACCATATGTGCTCTTTACAAGGTCTTTTCACAGAATAAGTGCCTATGAAGAGAAACGAGAAACAAAAGAAACAAATTCCTTTAAAATATGCAGAGATTAAAGCAATGGCACTTACCCAAAGAGATGCCCAGCCGAGACGGACCTCTGAATCATAGCCTGCTTTAAATTTGAAATCCTTCCCATAAGTATTCTTGTATACTGCACTCCAGTAGTTGGTATCGAAGTTGTACCAATAACTAGCCAGGAGGGGCAGAGGGAATGGAGTTAGTCATTTGAACAGAAGATCAACTCTTTACACTTGTGCTATATAAAAGCAAAATTGGACCATTTCCTCATCCTGTGTAAACTCTTTATAGCCTTTCCAGTCTATAAAATAAGTCATCTTCAAATGTCACCAGGTGTTTTAATTTCCTCAATTGTTGGAAAAAAATAGAAATGGTAGGTAAAATCTCCTCATGCAGATTTCAGGCTTGATATTCCTTCTATGTCAGAGCATATGCTAATGAATCTATGAGAAATGTCTAGAATAAGAAAGGAGGATGTGGACAACATACAACCTTAATTTATTGTTGGAATCAAACCGTCGCTTAAAAGCAAATGACAAAGCCTTTGAGGGGAGAGAAATGCTTGGGATGAATGACATTTCCTCATCCTGAAATTAAAGCAATACTGTTAGCAAAAGCATGACAGAATTTATGCTTTCCATTCGACAGCGGTTGTAAATATGACACTGAATATAAACGTCCACCAAGTCAAATGGCTTATGAATGAAACAACCGGAAAAAAACTACCTTATATGAGTATCTCAGTTTCAACTCCTCTTCGTTGTATTGGGCAGTGCAAACCCCATTCAGAACTTGGCCTCTAAGAATCCCATTTACAGACAGTGCTCTCTTCACATCCTCTTCCTCCTCCTCTCCCTCCCTTTCTTGTAATGAAACTTCACCAAGTGGGAATTTAAAGGTTGCTCTTGGCTACACAGATGACAGAAGGTCACAAATTTGCACAACTGCCACTGTCAGTATATTGAGCAAGAAGTCTCAACCTAACTATTCAGTCTGCAATAACCTATATTTTATTTAGTTACCATAACTATGCAGATTTAATTAAAAGACCAGTGAACATAAGAAAACACCAAAAAGACCAGTGAACTTCAATAATGAGCCTAGTGTCAAGGGCAAAATGTTGCCCAATTTAGAAAACTAGGAACCTGAAGAGTACTGAGTTTTGACCCTCAGCAAAGTAACATTACCATTTATAGTATGACCACAAGCGGAGAAGTCAGTAGCAGATGCTCCAGAGATGGACAAGACAGAGTAACCTAGCTCTATTGCACCAGGAATAGGTGACTATTTCACCAATCGAGTCACAGGTATCTAACATATTCATATCTAGAGGTGAACGCAATACTTACAAGACCCACAGATGGAACAGGAGACGAAAGTTCGAGAGCATAGCCAGGATCAGCGAGGTCTGCAACCAAAGCCACCTCTCCTTGTTGTGCCTGATCAGAAAGAGACAATGAAATGAACATCTCAGAGAAGTTCCCAGAAAAGAGTGACAGTCTCAAGAAAAGAAAACAACTAGAATAGGAACAGCAATAAGCTTCCAAGATCCACTCTGTGAATAACAATCTAAACCTAGACACTGCTACCCCAAGAACATCAAGTCAAGATGCGGACAAGATCCATTAATGAGCAACCATGTTTTCTGCTGTACTCGGCAGGAGCAGCTGATTCAATTTCAATCAAAACCCCCATCTATTTGCCACTTCTTCAGTTCTGTAAGCGAGATTATTCAACTCAATTCCATCAACGAGGGGAAAAAAAAAAGAAGAGATTTTTAACAAAAAGCTGCTTAACTTATGATTCACACACATCGTGAATCTGAAGACAATTGATGCGTCTGAGCACCAAAAGAGGCCTAACCTTGACATCATGAGTGGCTCGGAGGTGCAGCATCGGTCCAACATCGAAGGAGGACCTGATGAGAGCGTTCTGCTCCTCCACGTCGTAGTGTATGGAGAGGTGCTTGGAGGAGAAGGCCACCTGAGGGTCGGAGATCTCGCCCTTGTTGTTATTCTGGAAGGAGAGCTTGAGCTTGGCGAGGCTGTCGAAGAGCTTGCAGGAGACCTTGTGGAAGAAGATGGAGCTGTCGCTGTCGTACTCGGAGGTAAGACGGACAGAGGGACGCTTCGGGAACGGGAAGAGGAGCCGGGGCTGAGGGTCGAGGCCTTGAGCCGGGGGAGGTGGCGGGTCTCCGGGGGGAGAGGGCGGCAATAGGTTGTTGGGGTTGGGAGGAGATGGGTCCGCCATTGATGCTGCTGCTGAGCTTTCCTTGGTGCCTGTTCCTCGGAGAGAGATTGTGCTGCCGTGTCCGGTGAAACTGAAGTTTTGAGTGGAAAATGCCGCAAGAAAAATTGAAAATTTCAAACTTCCAAAGAAATATAATGGAAAAGAACGGCGAGAATTTGGGGATCAGAAATTGAATTTTGAAAATAAAGTGGGGAAAGTTGAAAGGGGAAAAAGTAAAAAGCGCATGGACGGGCTAGGTTCGAACGAAAACGAGCAGGGAGGAAAAAATAGTAAAACGTAAAACGGAGACCAAAATGGAAAAATGAAAAGCGTGGCCCATGCAGGTCTCGAACCTGCGACCTTCGCGTTATTAGCACGACGCTCTAACCAACTGAGCTAATAGGCCATCTCTGCTGTCAGCTGTCCTGAGAATAAATTTAGCAGTAAAAAATTCAGGTACTAAAAGCCACAGTTCATTGACCCTCGGCGTCCCGTCAGAATTTCTAACCACCACCACCTGCATCAGCACGAGATTTCGAGTGCCCACTTCGTAATGGGGCAAGTTTGGAGAAGACAATAATGTCATCGGCACTCATGCAAACGCAATGACAACGACATTTGTTTGTTGAGGAGATCGAGACCACGAAAAACTCAGGTCTGGTCTATCCGAAGCTCAAGTTTGGTTCCTTATTGACCACTACTGAGGCATAATTTATCGATCCAAAACGAACATCGAGCGTGTTGTACTCTCTTCAACTCCAGCTTACAATTCATGAAGGAAGAAAACTGACTTGGAAGAAGTTTCTTTCTTTCTTTCTTTCTTTTTTACCTACATTCTTCTCATTGACTCGAACTTTGCCCTGATGGCATCCCAAAATGCGGGTATGGCAACATCATCCGGAACCTCCTTGAATGATGGAAGATAGTTTAGATCCACGATGACATGGTCTCCGCTTCTTTCCTCGACCTGAACAAGAATGAGCAATTGACAAATATGGTGTTACAGCGAGCACAGGGCCAAGGACAAGGTTCCATACAGTAGGAGACCTTCGCTCAATATTACTATGCCAGAAACCTATGGGGAGAAGTTGCATATTGACTAGAACTAGGAAGAAAATGAAATGGAAGAGCAGCAAACTTACAACAACATCAAAGCCAAAGATAGTAAGTTTGAGCTTTCCGGTTAACCACTTCGCAGCACTAGTCACCAGATCGAGATCGAGAGATCGAGCATTAGCCATGGAGTCTCCATGATCCCCAGTGGCGGTAGGTAGAGATTTTAGACTGCGAAATTGAAGAAACAGAGTAAGGGCTAGGCTACTTAAAGAAGAAATATGCACGAACAGCATATAACAGAGTAAACATTACCTGTCAAAAGCCAAAGGTTTCAGACCGTTGCTTTCAGATAATTTCATAAGCACAGCTGCGTTCGGTATTGACTTCTTCACTGCGTGGAAGACTCTCTCCCCGAGGACATAGAATTTATATATTGTAGAAGAATGGTCAACGTATTCCTGCAGTTTTCACTTAACATTAACTTTTATTCATTCAGCACGGTGGCTCAATGATGTGATGGATTAATAACAGCACACCAACAGGCTAATTCATCCATCTTGACACAGCAATAAGAGGAGAGCTTGCTGCCTCACCTGAATAATTGCGGGGAGAGGAACTCTTAAGTCCTTGATGTCTTCATCCCTGAACACGATTGCCTGCCAATTTAAGCTGTTTGAAAAGTCGATAAACTTACAAACTCATATATCGAGAGTAATATACTAAAGATATAACATAATTCATCACATGCATATACAAGAGACTGGACTGAATGAATCTCTTGGCCGGAGTAGATGGATCTAACCAAAACAACTAAACTGCCTTACCATACTATGAGCATCAGCTACCCCACAGGCGACTTGGGGCTTCACGATGAAAGGCAGGGATAGTTTTGCCTCTGAAAACTGTGGCACCAATCCTTGCTCATTAAAGTTATCAACCTGTAGGTAGTCATAGAAAAGATATATAAGTGCTCTAAGAGATGATTTGGCAGAACTTGTTTCGGAGATTAGATGTAAAGTATTCTGTTACGCAGATTTTATTATGCACTACATAACTATTATCAATTCTCCACTTGCAATCACCATTGCTTAGTTAGAAAGAACCATAACTCTATTATGCGTTTCCCAATTATGAAATAATGACTGATTTTTACAAGTGCAGCAAATTACTTTTCCATGGCACCAGACTTCCTATTTATTCTAGTAAGTGCGTTGGCAGCAGCGATATTGAAATATCGCAAGTATTTGAGTGCAGAGACCCATATTAAGTTATAAAATCATTTTACAGCTGCAAAATAAATATAGAAGCTCTTTGAAAAGGCCAGATTAGACACAAGCTGCACCATGGGATCAGCAATTTTACCAGAACTTTCTTGAATACTTCCAAAAAAAGGACATTGAAAAAAAAATGTTTAATAAGCTTCCCTTGTTATTCTCACTTATCCGTCTATATGGAAGCATACAATAAATATAATTCACCCCAAGTACCTTAAGAAAATAGGGGCCTCTTATTATGCAGTGACCTCCAGTATTGAGATCCTCTAGTCCGCTCAAAATTTGTTGAATTTCTAGACGATCCAGTACAGGGGAAACATTGTCAAATGGATCGATGATGCAACAATCAGGATGATCTTCCATGTACCTATTGATAATAAAAGTCAACTATAATCGTCAGTCTATCACTGTAGTGAATGGCTCTGATCTTCTAAAGGCATCACATGCTGAGAAATGGAAAAATGATGGGTGATGAACTGCAATAATAAGAAACTTTAAACACCACTTGTAGATATGGTAGAATACATTGCTCTGAACATGCCACATAGACAAACAAAATGATATTAGAGATTCGAAGAATTTTGGGAGTTACCTTTTAAGTTCCTGCATGCCTCTGCTGTAAGTAACTTTGCTTATTTCTGAAGAGTTGCTCAAGTCAAGAGATATAATTTCATCAGTAGCTTTATGAAGAACTATGTCAACCTCTTGCAGTTGAGAAACTAACGTAAGATCGAAGCTCAGAGGCACAAACATCAGTCCATTTTGAGTAGGATACATTGGGAATGCCCCTCTCTGAAATAAAAAAAGTATATCAAAATGCGTCAATTGCCCCCAAAGCATACATGAGGATGAGTGAATTACAGCCACCAACCTAACAATGTTGTAGGTTCCTTAAAATAGCAGCTCTTAAATAAACAGCATTCTCACTGTTACTTTTCCACACCTTTCAGGCCAAGTAGAAAAAAGAACCATTTACATTATCGAATAGCACGTGCCAGTTCAATATCAATTTTTCTTGTCTTCCTTTTCCTTTTAATTATCTTTCTTTTTTGGCTTTTCTTTCACTGACACATCTTTTCCTCATAGTGTAATGACACTGTCTTCTTTGATAAATATAGTTTTTCAAATTTATCTTATGTCACTTCTTTTGATTTCCCTCTAGATGCTGAGAATTATTTGGTTGGTTACAAAATGAAAGGGTAGGGGATTACCCATAAACGGGGCTCACCTTGGCAAAATCTTCAGTACGAGAGGGCTTCATAATGTAGCCAACTTTCAGTACATTATTGCCAGCTGCCTTTATCATACATGAGAAGAAAAAAGAATGTCAAGATATTAACAATGCCCTTCAAATTAATAGAAGAGTTTTACATATGAAGAATATTTTGTTGAAGAAATTATTAGCCTTCACTGACTTGTTTAATCAAGTTGCAAATTGTCAGAGGAAGTTCTCCTAGTGAGTTGATGTAGATTAGACCTGGAGTCTGAGATTCGGAGTGACTATTAGCTTCTGAAATCCATAAAGGTCAGTGGATTAGCACCATAACAGACGGGATCAAATGCTTTCAAAAGAAGAGTGAAAATTGAGTGTGGTAGAGGTGAGCACAAATAAGTGGAACATAGAGTGGCAGCAAGATATAGACAATCGGAGAAAGGGGAAAAACAATCCAACCCTGCAAGGATAAATGGAAAAGAGTAGCAAAACAAGCATCTGATGCTCATTCAGAAACATGGTCAACATGTTACAATGGTTGAGTTTCATGCAGGAATCACTCTTACTGCTGGAAATAACATATATAATACTCCCGTCACCATCACCGAAAGCCTCCACAAGTTTACCACAAGACACATCCAACGGAAAGCACTCGAACGAGTAGGATGCTGCTATCTTTTTCAGAGTAGATACCTGTACCCAGCAGATACAATTGCAAGTAGCTGAAAATATCAGAATGAAGTCTCGCAGAAAATGTTACATGGACATTGAATTGAGCAAAGCAGAGAGAAACCAATTATTACTCCATAAACACAGTCCTAGAATCCAGTCAATTTATAAGAATGATACTGACAGGAAAATCAAGATCATTAAATTTGGAAACTTGTTATACAAAATGAAAGAACTTGGAAGATCCTTGCATTTGCACTTGGAAGCTAGATCAGAGATGAACTAAACTGAAACAGCGTTCAGGTTGGATTATATTAAGTAATTGCTACAGCCTGTGGATTTCACGGGCTCTGGTTTCGACACCAACCTTTAACCTCCTGTACGAAGACTATCTGTGGAATAAGAGCACCATTGCATGAGAATACGCGACACCATATGCATTTTAGAGCAGAAAGCAAATTACCTTCTCGTCAGGAAGAACCTCTCCCCATGCGATTCTCTGCAAAAGATGACAATAAGAGGTCAAACAAAAATCACGGGACTGGAAAACCATTTCCTTCGACAGGGAAGACAGATGTAAGGCATCGAAATTGAATGCAGCGGAAGCGCCATTGATCTGAACCATAGCTTAGGAAGCAAAAGACTGGCATGCAGAGGCAAAATTTAACGAACAACCAGCAGAAACAGCGGAAGGAGATGAAGCTAACCGTCGGGATTCTGGAGCGGCGGAGTTGGCGGAGGAGGGATTCAGCTCCCGGCAGCAGCCGCAGAGCAGAATCGGTTTCTCCGGAGGCTACGAGGACCGAATCGTCCAGTACCACTCCTTTAACTGCGCCCTTCCCCATCTCTCTCTCTCGCTCTCGCTCTCTCTCGCTCTCGCTCTCTCTCTGTGTGCTCTCAGCGCAGTAGAGGAGGACATGAAAAAGCAGCCACCGTTGCGAAAAAGTCTATACATATAATAATATTTATGTAATCATATAAACCTATCAAATTTAGTTACTAGTAGAGTCGCTTTTTTTTCTTTTATATTTTATTAAAAATATTTTAAAAATAATTTAATCAGATTAATTTTTATTTTTTTTTTTTTTGGTTTCCCACCCGGTGTCCGGTACCCGAAGGCTGGCCGACTAATCCGGATTCGGGGTACTGTCGGGCGGTTTCCCGGGGACCCCTCCCAAGAAGGTCTGCTGCGTTCACAGGGGCTCGAACCCAGCACCTCTGCTTAAGCGACACAAGCCCCTTCCACTTGCGCCAACCTTCGTTGGTAATCAGATTAATTTATAACACTAACACTATGACGTTATATGCACGCCCCATTCTATTCACCGTTGCAGCAGTATCAGATGCCTTGAAGTAAACAGGCAGTGTGATGCTCCCGGTGCATGTGAGCCAAAGCATGGGTCTCATTCATTTTCCAATGGGGCTCACATGCACCGGGAGCATTCCATAAGATTTTTCACTTGGAGAACAGTGGAAGAGGCAGCTTTCGTACATTTGACATGGTAACGCCACGTATTTACTTGTCGGTGCATTAATTAGGAAAATAGCGATTTCACTACCCAAACTTTTAAACGTTGGAAATCCAGTCCCTGAAATTCAGTCTGTGATGCTTTTAAATTACCTTATAAAAAAATACATTTGAATTAAATTGCTGTCTCATAAAAGAAATAGAGACAGAGTGGGTACACTTCATGAGTAGTTCAATGAATTGTAGATTCAAATCTTCCTTAAGTGATTGATATATATGCTAGTTGATAGAAAATTATAAATTTCACGTTATAAAAAACGATGTCCATAAACTTCACCAATACAGTTGTTTCCCAATCTTTAATGGCATGAAACGTTGTCACTTCTTAAAGTTTAAAGACGAGAACATAGACCAACCAACCTTGCCAGAAACTACTTTTAGTTCACAAGGTTGGAAATAGATCGCACTTAAGCCCGAAACTCTGCTATATACAATAAATCACGGGGTACTGCAAAGTCGCCATGGGATTTTTGCGATACACATTCTAGTTTTTCAATACGTTCGGCCAATCTCAAGTCCCTCGTAAGAGTATTTGTTGATGTTTCAGTATGATAAAATGCTAATAGCGACCACATGATAACATTAACTTTCAAGTTTTGAAAGTTTAGGTGTCGGAATCTAGAAGGCACCGAACTTCAGGGACTGACGGTGATGTTTCTGGGAATTAGTTTAGATTGCACTGCAAATTTCAAAATCCATGTGGCGTGTAGCCATTAACCTACAAAGATTCTGCAGACAGACAACATAGTGTGTGCATAACATTGAAATTCATTTGTTCAAAAGATTCACATGAGGCATTCTTAGGCTGTTTCTGCACACAATGTAGAAGATGGGAGACAGTATTCTCAGCACTTCCAAGCAGATCGACCGAGAGTTCCCGACTATGATTCTTCCGAGCTTCTTTGCTGATTCGTTTCTGACTGAGAGTGAGCGCTGGAGCTGTTCACTAGTCCATGAGCCTTTCCATTCACCAACTTGACAATGGCATGCGCATCGACCGTGACTGCGACCTTCACTGCCGGTTTGTCCGACCATTCTGAGACTTCACCGAACCTGAATCAAACAACCAGCAAACCGATTAGACAGCAAAGCTGAAGACCACTCAAACTACCATTCTTTCAAAGGATCTCTCGAATAGCAATATATTGGACAAAAATCTAGCCAAACATGTTACTAATGGTCACTCTTAATACAGTTAGACGATTCAGATCATTTCTTCAGGGAACTGAACTTGGGAAACCTCCCAACTTTCGATCACATTCTGACTGACCTCTCTCGGTCGATGTAGTCATTCAAGAGGTGTTTAATGGAGGATGAGAACCCAACAGAGCTCAAACTCACCTGGTTCGGTTTTCTTAAGATAAGAGGTCAGGGTGCATGTCTTACTTTTTCTGCCCGTTGTACATTATAGTAATGCCCCTTGTGATGCCTGTGGTTTGAACTCTTACGACCCCCTCGGTGAAGGTTAAGAGTGAAGGATCTATAGCTGCAATAACCGTTGTAGGGTCATGAAGGTACACTCCTGCAAGAGGCAGTGGTGAGATCAATGCATTTTTTTGTTGCTGGCAATGGTAACTAATTTCCTCTTACTAAACAAAACAGTAACCTTTCAAGGAGTAAGCTTCATCATGGTAAGCAAAGTAGACATCCAGAATTCGGCACAGATACTGAGCTAACTTTCCACCCAACTGTGCCAGCTTGTCTCGATCATGATCTACCCAACAGAAAGCATAAAAAATCAAGTATCATTGCAGTAACAATAGTAAACATTTCACTGACTCGCAATTGTTTCCTGTTAGGTTCATTAGTCTTCTCTGTTAATATCCCAAAAACCCACTTCTTTCCTACATCATATCAGTTTGATGGTTCAAATGATTTGCTAACGACATTGCAGAGGCCATTGATTGGGAGTCTACTAGCAAAACCATATCCCTAAGGGCGAAGCACCATGTCCAATCTGAATGTTTAAGATAGTACAACATTCACATATGATGTTCTGATTTGTCCAGTGACATGGATTACCTGTCAAGATAACCTGATGTGTGACATTTATGCCCACAGCTAAGATATCTGCTCCACTGGTAAAAACAATATCGGCAGCTTCTGGGTCACCGAAAATCTGCAGCCAATAAATGATTACGGCTTCTTTTGAGTTTAATATAGCAGTAGTACCATCAGCTCTCTCTATCTTCTCTTTCAGCACTTTCCTAGAAAGTGGTAATCCAAGTTGCCACCACAAAATAAATAAATAAATAAAGCGAGCACAAGTCTAAGCTCACATTTGCTTCTGCTGCAGGATTGACATTGCCATTGACAGAAAAAGCGCCGCCAAGAAGAACAATCTGTCCAATCTTCTTTGCAAATGGTGGGTCTTTTTCAATGGCCTAATTCAATGCACCAACTAAATTAGATGTAGCACTCATATTATCATATGGATGTTTGAAAAGATCAAGAACCTGACCTGTGCAATGTTTGTGAGTGGACCCAATGCCACCACAGTCACTTCCCCTGGATAAAGGTTTGCCTGCTCTATAAGAAAATCAACCGCTGACTGTTCAATTGGCTTCCCATTTGGTGGAGGAAAATTTTGATTTCCAAGTCCATCAGAACCATGGACGAAATCAGCAATCCGAAGCTTTGTTCCATTCTTTACATGTAGCAAACAAGGTCCATCAAAAACTGAACTAGACAACAAGTAAGATTTCAAGAATGCAAACATAAAAGAGAGCACATACAGTTATAGTTACATGTGATCCTTCAGCAACAGGGATATCAGTCCGTCCTGCAATCTCTAGCTGGTCCAAACAAGTGAGAAATGTGTAAAAATCCAATGAAGTCTCAGTGGTATAGCTTTGATGGTCTGATGCTTGAGTGTGTTTATCATTCTTTACAAAATCCTTTTTCAAATCACCATCTGCAGACCATTGCAGAATAAAGGGTTCGTGCATACCAAATGCAAGGCATTTCTTGTAGCTAGAGTGGTGTAAACATTCCCGTATATAGTTGTGAGCCCGATAACCTCCACTTCAGGTGATCTTAGCGCCAGAAATATCGCCATGGCATCATCTGCAGCAAGAAAACCCAATCATAACTACGAATTTCACCTTCCTGTTCTGCTTGAAAAATGGTGGAACGGTAAAAAGTCTAAAGCTTTTTACACCGGGATGGTGACTCCCCATCAGTATTCTTGCAACAACACTGAGCTATGAACATAATCCTCTGACGCAAAACCACATAGAGAAACACTAGCAAAGCGATTGACAATAGAAACTTCCTTGTATCTTGGGTCATCAAGAAAACCGTCAAATACACCCAAAAAAATGAGAGATTCATCAGAATCTTCAATTCAAATAGAAGAAAACCACAGAAGCAGCAGCTGAAATAAGAGGAATATTGAACATGGGGGCAGGGATTCTTCGGGAAATTCCAAGGTTGCAACCCGATAAAGACAGGATCTTGCAAAGTCCAGGAGAGGAGACAAGGGACAAGCGAAGGCAGCGGCTTACCTATTCCCGGGTCGGTGTCGATAATTAGCTTCTTCGGCTTTGCGGCCATGGCCTTCGATTTCAGGATTTGGCAGAGGATATCACCGGAGCAGAGCAACTGCCCGGCAACCGGTTCGGCGATTTAAGACGCGATCTTTGTTCTTTCAAGAAAGAGTACAAGGTTGCTCCGTGATCGCAAGGGGATATGAAACATGGTGGATCGAAAGGGGCTGAATATTTTGGAAAGTTAGGGTGGCAGTTAAATAATTGAATGTGCAGGATCTCTTCGTATCCGTTCAAATACTAAAAAAATCATTATTTTATGGTAAAAAAGGTTTCATGCATGTGCTATATGATCATGCTGCATGATCTGGATTCCCTTGGCGCAAAATCGAAGCTTCTGTGAACAAAAATAGTAATGTTCGAATCATGTTCTCATAGTCCTGTGACAGAGGAATCAGGCAATAGGGTCATATCGAGACTTTCCATGCAAAGGAAGAACTTGTTCGAGTTCGGTTCGTCAATCGTTGGCAAGGGATGAGCCTCCAAGTTAATGCATATCACATGTTAGAATTTTTAAGGCCAAATATTATATGATTCATAGTGAAAATTCATTGTTACATTACATTGTAATGTACATTTTATCCAACCGAACACGCTGAAGTTTAAAAGCCAATGCTGATTTTGTTGTGTGAGGGAGACGATGATAGCAATAGCATTGAAGTATAAACTTCTGGGCTCAACATATAATTCTATAAAAAGATTCCAAGTGACCGTTGGTGCCCTCTGAGTTCAGACCTTGCGACCGGTCTAACTGCAATTATGCGAAGCTGTCGGGGGTAAAAGTGTCAAGAACTCCTTCCCCCTCCTGTCCGTTCATTTCAAATCAATGGCACTCGCCTTTCTTGTTCTTTCCATCCTCATTTCCACTTCAGAGGTCAGAGTTCAGACACACTCATTCCGTTCTACTCGTGCCCATACAAGAGACAATGAAATCTTCTTCTTCTTCCACTTCTTCGTCAGCTCATCTGAATAAGCCCTCTGCAGCACCGAAAGGAGCAGCCTTGGCACGGAGGAAGAAGCTGACGAGTGCTCGCATCCCTCTTCAGGGACTAAACGGCGACTTGTCCTGCAGCAATGGCACCGATGCCTCTTCTTTCCCTTCATCTGCTTCCACCTCAATCGAAGCTCCGAGGGGTTGTCTCAGGTTCTTCCTCTCCATCTCGTCTTCTTCTGCAAAAGCAAAAGCCCCTTTTGGTAACAGATCAGGAGCTATCCCTGGAACTCCCAACTCAGCCCCAGCATCGAAACCCAAGAGAAGCCAAACCCAAAAAAGTTCAAGGGAAAGTCGAGGACTTGTTCGGTTTTGAGTAACGGAGAAGCCAATTCCATGAAGGAAAAGCAGGGTGTTGAGCCCGGGGAGCTAGATTTAGGCAGTGACAGTGCTGCAAATTGTACTCCTGCGAATAAGGTTCCTGGCGGATCAGGTTTAGGGTTAGGGGTGCATCGTAGAGTAGATGAGAACAGTGATGATAACGAGACTAAAATCAAGACTCCCCCAATTGAAGCGTCGGTTTCACCGGAGATACAATGTGGTGGTCCAAGTGTGTCCTCGACTGCGAAAATGGCATTGGGGACAGAACGGTTGCGACCTTGTTACGGGGCAGGACATGTCCTTTCTGGGATTACTGACAAGAGGAAGTGTAAGCCTAGGGGGATTCTGACTGTGATAGACGATGATGCAGAGTCTAACCTTGTCTCTAGTATTTTTGGGAATGTCGGTGCTAATGAAGAGGATGGAAGGGGTGCTGGTGCTGCCATTGGTCAGGACTCGGGTCTCTCCCCTATTCCTTTACCCTGCGAAGCTTTGATGCACTGGTTATCTCCTTGCCAGGAGGAAGGTCGTAATGATCAGAAGAGCAAGTCTCCTGCTCAAAGGATGCAAGAATTGGTGTTGGAGTCTCTCTCTTCTTCTCCACTCCCCTTGTTAGGCAACGGGTTTTCATCTGATGCATACTCCAATAGTTGTCTGAGTGGTCGTGGGAATAGCAGGAGGCTGAGTTCTGCTCCAACTCGTCCTCTGAGGGCCCTCTTGGATTTCCAAGGATCTGAGGCACCCATGGATGAAATGCCATCTCCAAGTCACACGACACTGGTCTTCTCCAGTTCCACTTCCAAGGAGGGGAGAAAATGCAGCTCTTATGATGAACAAGAGGAAAATGTGTTCTCCGCTGGCTCGTTTGGCAGTGGAAATGTTATTCAAACCCCTCATTCTGACTCAGCGTCAAAAAACAGGGAGAATCAGGTGGACTCTGAAGCGGACTGCATGGCTCGAGCTTTCAATAAAGTGATCTTGTCTCCAGAACAGCAGCATCATCACCTCTCAGCATGGGACCCAGCTGATCTGAGTTTTCGGCTTGAATGTCTGAACACGCCATGCAACTCAATCGATCTGGCACAAGCTCAAAAGTTTGTAGACAGCAAAGCTGCTTCTTGGATTTCAAATTGTACATCAGATTTTGTGCCATCTCGAGATCCTCTTAGGATATCATGGAGGGATGGGCTGGTTAGTAGGATTTTTGAGATGGATGAGTTTGATTGCTGCAGATGCTTCTCAGACGACGAAGAGGAGGAAATTCTAACTCAAAACCTTATCGCAATTCTGATCAGAGTAGTGGATTCAGGGATAATACAAAACTGGGAGCTGAGCAAATGGTAGAGATGGATTCTCACATTCAAAGCATGTCTTTGGAGTCCATAACCTCCGATGGAGATTGTTTGATTTCTTCTGATGATTCCTATTGGAATCTATGCTACAAGAACCGTTTGTTTGAAGGTTAACTTATGCTTTTCCACTGTGTTACTTAATTTGATCTGTTAGCAAGTTCCACTGAACTTAAAATGAAGGCAGTTCCTTGTTCTTTCTTGCCTGATAACTGTTGCGAACAACTTCTCCTGTAGCGTGGTCTTCTCCTAGTTCAAAATTTACTTTTCCATTCGACATGATCAGACCTTGAATAGTAGTACTTCAGAAATGAGTATAATCTTCCAAAATGCAGCTTCTGGTTCATTATATAGACATATTCGGGAAGGCTAATAATGAAACATAAGACAGTTATAAGACAGCATGCACGGCCTTCATCTCTACCTTGCATATCCATTCACATGAAACATGCAGCCCTCATTATCAGTTTGGTGTTTCTGTTTCATTTCTAGGCTATTCATGCAAATGAATCGATGAAGTTATTGAATCTTTACAAAGGGAATTAAAACAGATTGCATACCAGCAGAAAACAGAGAAATCCTAGATATACGAGGAAGTTTCTTTACAGATATCTTCAGAACAAGTGTACAATATCTATTATCTAATGAATTATTCGTCTTCTTGTAAATTCTGGAATTGAAATTCTTCTACATACCATATGCTTATTAGACACTACAATTGTGCTGAAGCACATGATACTTAAGTACGGCATGTTATTTCAATCTCCATTTTTGCATGATTTATGCTTGAGAAGCTCAATTTAGTGTAGGATGAAGGTTTTGCTACTATGCTGACATCTCGAATATTCAGTTTCCCAACAGCTTTGGGTGAAAATGAATGAAATTCTCCAATCAGGTACTGGAATGTCCCTTTGCTTTCTCTTTACTGTGATTTTCAGAGCAGTTGCTTTGCTTCCAATATGTGAAAAGCACCAAAAGGTCTGCACTTTCCAAAAAAAGTTCTTTATTGTTTCGCACTGTTCAGTGGGTGAAATATCACTTTCACTGAATTCCAAAATGTGCCAAGTCAGAAATCACAATGCAAAGCAAATTGAGTTAACCATTGCTTTCAAATACAAGCACAGCCATATCTATGCCTGCTTCCCTCTGGAAGAAAGGATATGATATGAGGTTAAGCAGAAGCTTCTCTATGTTGCTTGTATTGCAGAGACAGAACAGTTGCAGTGACTGACAATGTTTTGGATGTTGAGACGCTCTGAGTTCCAATGGGTCCGGTTCTGCTTGCAACCAAATTATCAAACACAAGGTAGACGGAAATAAAGACTGGTTGCAGAGAATGGTCTACTGTTTGAAGTTGCTCTGAAAAACATGCTGAGATTGCACTTTCTTCGTTTCTTTTTTGGAAGCAAACACTGATCCGTGTTTGTCATCAGAAAACACATTATAAATCTAACACCGTTACAATTTGTTTGATTTTTTTTTTCAAGAAAAGGGAAAATGAAAACCCATTCTGATTTCCCATAACAAGCTGAACCAAAGAGTACATACTCTGTATTCTACAGGTCAATCTTATGTAATCATTAGGGGGGGGGGGGGGGGGGGGGGGGGGGGGGGTGGGGGGGGGGGGAAAATGGTGACACCAGCTGTGAAGGTTAACAGGTGCAACGTTAAGCTGTTTCTATGGCTGCATGGTGCAAAATTAAGGCATTAATTGGCAAAGTTTATATTACTATAAAGTTACCCGACAAGGAAAAAGAGGGTAGCAACAGTGAATATCCATGTAATTAACAGTCAAGATCAGATGATTCCATGCAGTTAAACAGTCGAGTCGGATGATTTCTCATAGCAGGAGTTCTGAAAAAAATTAACTTGTACAGTGACAAATAATCTTGTACTGAAAAGGGAGGAGAACAACCAGCCTTTGTGAAAGAGAGAGGAAAAAAAGAAAATGAGTTCTTGTCCATGAAAACCTTTGACTCTTTCTGTAAGAATGTTTTAAGTCTAATGAAATGATGAAACACAACAAACAATTTTTCCGACCATCTCTCTATGACTAGCAATCATTCTGTTCCGGCACTTTCAACAAACCGGGAAGTCGGCAGATGAGATAACGCTCAGCCCTTCTTTTTTTTTTTTTTAAGATAAACATAATATTCAGTTGATCCGTATAAATGTATTCCAAATTATCCAGTCAATCTATTGAAATTGAAACCGAGAAATCCCAAAATTATATGTATTGAATTCGTTGAGAAAGCATATATATATATATATAGACACATAAGCGGAAGCGCATTTGAATCTACCACGGTAGTCGTCGAATCGGGTTCCGGGCTTAGTTCTTCTGGGTATACACCTGAAGCTTATAATAGATTATCGGAGTTATCACCTGAACCGTAACCCTTAACATACATAATAGTATAAATTTTATTTAATTTCTTTTTCTTCTCGTCACAAAATCAGCAATAACTTTCTAACATCTGCATACTAAATACATATGTTTTACGAGTTATCATTCAATCTTATCGAGGCCTTTATTGAATAACGGGTAGTTTTGAATTTCAGGACTTGTTCAAAATGGGTTAAAAATTTAATTAGATCACTTAATCAAACCAATTAATTAAATAACACATATACTTGATCATCAATATAACGTGAGATCATATTAATCAGATTAAATCTAAAGCCATCTTTTTTTTTTTCCCTTGATAAGGAAATCAACACCATCTTCCCTGGGAGCAGTGAGGATTTGCTTTTTCCTTAGCTTTGGAAGCTCTGAAACCTTGTACGTCGTCGAATCCAAGGTGAGGAAATTTCCTGGAACCTCGAGGGTGTGGGCTTATTATATGCCAGACTCGTCACCTTCCAAGTTGCCAGACTAATAAAAACCACCAAGCAAGTTGTGGTACCTAATCAATTACAGGTGCCATTCATGGAAATTGGTATGAGCAGAAAAGGTCAAATGAGGAGGACAATAAGTTGGTGGGCATGATAATGCTGATAGCAACAGCATAATATGAAAAGAATCAGAGAACCGGCTTTGGTTTGCAGTTAGGAATGAGGTTCGGTTCTGTAGCATTAAGAATCAAATAGTATGTAGCACGGAAGATACCTGAGAAACTGCCTCGATCCACTTGAGTCCAGTATTATATTGTTCGTAGCCCGAACTTTTTGATTCATTCTTGGGGGGTTTGGGGTTGATGAGGAGGCTTTGGCTGGGTTGAACCAATCTACGGCAGCTAGCAACAAAGGACACTTATTCACATCGCTTCATTCATCAATACCTGTCTCTGTCTGTGTCTTACAAGTCAAAAGATCAAATTGCCGTGGGAGACTTCTTCCTTCTAGCCATCTCAGCTCCTCCACATATAAGAATACTAATCTCCAACAACCACTTCTCTTGTCCTCTCTTCATTCTCCTTCACCAGAAACCGAAGAACGAAAGGTGGGTTTCGTCAGGTCGGAAATGGAAGGCCTGATTCCGGTGGTGTACAGGGTGATCAAGCGTACAAGAACCCACAGCCGGTATGAATGTCTCTCCTCAGGCACAGCTCAGACATATAACGCCACCGACCTGTATGCTAGCAGCAGTTATGGGATGCCCGAGACCATTGTGGGTACGAACAGCAACTACAATGCTTTTGGTGGCGAAAGAGGCAGAATCAGTGACAGGCACCGCAGATGTAACTCTGTCAAGGATTTCTCATTCTCCCGGGACAACTGCGAGCTGGACATGGGCATTGGGTCAAAGCAGCAGCAGCTTGTGAGGCTCCGGAGCCATAGGATGTTCTCTTGCATAACAGGTGCAACTTAGGATGTTTCTGTTGTAAGTGTCTTCAAGTAGGTGTCTTTTGGGACTTTCCGTGCTGTTCTAGTCATGTGCCTGCAAATTTCAGTTGCGAAAGAGAGGTAGGTTCTTTCAGAGGGCAAACTCAAAGGGATCAGTCGAAGGGGAACTCGACTCAGCAAAACATGAAAGAAGACGAATAGTCAGAATAAATTTCACCGTACTGATTGGATTTTGTTTTCAGTAGTCTCACATATTGTAAATGTGCATTTACTTGTTTAGGGACATTTCCAGCGAACAGTTAATCATACACTCTGTTAAATGGTCATTTTAAGATGTCTATTGTCTAAACTAAGATCTCTTCACCATTTTTCAGCACTCTTGTTTGGTACTTGATTCGAGTATTATTGGATTATTTTATCAGAAAGCATGAATTATGGGGGAAATTTATCCATTTAATTTTTTGAAACAATCTCATGTCTTGCAATTAGCCGAACAGCTTCATTATGTTATACGGTAGATCCAAAGTCAGCCTCACCTGCAGATCTCGACCAGAGGCAATGGCATAAAGTACAAGAAAAAGGATTCTTTTGTGCCGAATGAAGATCCTCGCAAAGGAACAAATAATTCATTGTTAAAAACAGCAAGACAGATCCCTAGTAGACTGTCAAAGGAATTTAACCCTGCCTGTTGACGAACTCTCAAAGGTTCGGCGAGATGCCTCTGTTGGCAGACTCTTTCTTCTTGAGGGCAATGACCTCAGCTTTTGTTCAATTAACTCTGAGGGACGATCCCTAGTAGACTGTCTCTTTTCCACTTGTTAATTAATATAATATTAATTCAGCAAAAAAAAAAAAAAAAAAAGCAAGACAGATAAAATGTTCTCATTTAGATAATAATAACTTGCTGTAACATAAGGAACATTTCATCGCCACAAGGACAAGCATTACAGACAGAAGACCCCGCAGATTAAAGCCTCTCAAACAAATTCAGAATTTCAAATCATTGCATCCTTGTTTTTCTTAGTTAATGACAATCAATGAGCTACACATACATATATAAACATAACCTAAAGGAAAAGAAAAACAGAGCAAGGAGAATACTAGATTTCTAGACGAGGCTGAAGCTTTGACTAAACCAACCGAAGTAGCATTTTGGATTCTTTTAGGAGAAGGAGAAAAATACTAATGAATCCAAAAGAAGATAAGTTTCCAAAAACGTTATTCCCAAAGCTCAGAAATTAGAACTCTTCACAGAGAACAAGGCCCCCGCCGTTTAGTTTTTCATCCATCTCCACCGCGCCTGCCAGCTATTTAGAGGCTAAAACAGTTTGGAATTCACTTGTCATAAAAAAAGAAATATGACTCGACGATAACAAGAAGAAGAAGTTTGCACGCGTACACTCACACACACATATATATTCAACCATCCAAATCTCTCACAACAAAATACCAAGAAAGGGGATGGTGAAGGAGAACCAACAGAGGGGTGATTAAATAAAGAAACCATGACAGGATACCTTATTTCAAAATGTTGGGTTCTCCTCCTCCTTGTGACAAGTTACAGATGTGCTGGATTGGCCCTCAGTTTGAAGAGTGAAAAACTTTGTAGCCAATGCAACGCATGCAATACGCAAAGTTGCCCTCCAAGCGAAGCTTTCCCCCACATGACCGCCTGGGATAACACTCTCATTGCAGGGGCTCTGCAGTCCGATTACGTGGAGGCCCAAGACAGAGGTGTGTACTCAGTGCCCAATGTTGTTGGTGGCACTTCCCCAGGATATAATGCTTACTTCGGTTGGCAATCTACATCTGGTTCTGCTTCAGGATATCACAGGTAGCTAGCAAGGCACTACAATTCATACATTGATACATTCTTTATCTTTCAGTTGTTGCATGGAAAACTGGAACCAGAAAAGTGTTATTAACATTCAACCTTGACTTGTGTCTTTAAATTCTGAAACAAAAGAAATAAGTTGAGAGAATTGTTTTTCATTAATAAGTGAAAATGATATCATTGTTGTCCAGGATACTATATCAAGGACCATCAAGGAAGCGAACTAGTACTATGTCAAGAAAAATTATCAACATCATCAGAAATTTCATGGCTCCAAACAACCCATGAGTTGAATTTCCAACGCTTCACTTCTATATACTAAGCTCAATAATGAATTGTTGATGCATTGGTGAAATGGAAAAAAAATAGTTAGTGTCTTGAACCTCGAGGCTGATTGGTCCCTCAGAATGATATCAGAGCACAAAAATCTCATCTGGATTCTCCTATAATTTATTTGTTATATTAAGTTCTAATGCATATAGGACATAGCAGCAGCACATGTTAAATAGAAATGGTTAGTAAATGCTCTCGATAAGCTTAATATTTCAAGATTATCGGTTGCTCGATGGAAACCATCAAAGGCTGTTCCTGGCCTACCTAGATCAGGTTGATAGGCTATGTTCTGACTGAATACACTTTAAAAAGCTATGATTGTATTTTGAATCTATAGCCCTTTCATTGCTGAAATATTTTCAATAGATTTAGCAACTACATGGACAAGTGTTCAGAGGGAGCAAGTTACCTCACTGTGGACAAGAATGGCAGGGTGAGCCTTCGCTCATTGAGCTCACTTGAAAGCTTGACTGAGGCAGACTGGAAATCCATAAACCCACCAAAGCAGTTCAACCACCGGGAATACCGATTCTGGGTCTCCGGCAGTACGGGGCAGTGCCTCACTGTTTTTGGAGAGAAGGGTGAGAAACGGACTGTGGGAGTCTCCGACTGCAAGTTTGATGGTTCCAACCCCCTTCAACTCTTTGCTTTTCGATTCCATTACCACAATGCCTTCTGCTGCTGTGGTCTCCACAACCAGTAATTCTTTCTCTCAACCAGCGCAGAGGATCTGGTGGGGTGGCAACTCTAAATAATAGCATGTCACAGAATAAGAATAAAACCAAGTTATAACATCAGTTTCACAAAGATTCAAGATTTGTATTGAATCTTTTCCAATTATGGCACTACTTTGTGTGATGCAAGCCTCAATAAGCATATCCAGTTCATCCTCGTGGGTCTTGCCAAATAGATGCATCAAAATCTACAATTGTTTTTATCAAAAGAAAAATTCAGTTGAAGCCTCTAGTAGTTTTTACACAGGCAATAGAAGAGGACCTTAACTGATACAAAATTCCAATTACACATACATGTCTCTATCCTTTGTAGAAAATATATATCTTATCTCTTCCATATCCCAGTCAAACTGAAACAGTTGGGATACTCTCATAGATTTCAGTAATGCTACTCAAACAACTCGGCTTTGCTGCTCCATAGTAGAAGAATGCCATTATTTTCGACAGTTCATCTGCAGTTCGAATCCCTGTAACATAACCAGAGAGAATCAAATGCTCAAAACCAATTCAAAAGCAAAACAATTCACTGATCAACAAATGCCCAACAAGCTGGAGTTACCTTTTTCACGGTACAAGATCTTCCCAGCTTTTGTGAAGATAATCTCGGGGAACATAGAAACTTTCAGGGCAGACACCAATTCAACCTCCTTAACAGCATCAATTGCAACACACTGTTTGGTATAACAATTAGAAATTTCAGAACAAGTGAACTTTCTCATGTTCAGAGGGGAAGCAAAAAAATTTAAAAGAGTGCCTTTCTATTTCTTACTCTCGGTGAGGGTAGCCTGCAGTTCCAAATTATGTGCACTGCCTTCTCCAGTTGATCCCGGACCTTTTCATTCTCTTTTGGCCTGTATAACAGAGTTCCATCAATAGATGTTAAAATCATCCACTGTGAAAAATTATCAGACAGTTACATATTTTAAGTTTCCCAGTTGAAAACTATTTCACTAAGTTATTCCAACATACAAACAAAAAGCAAAGAGAAACACAACTTGTGTATATTGCAGGAGCTTGTTGTCAAAGAAAGAATAGGACATATGGAAAGCAACAATGACATGTCAAAGGAACCTCAACAGATTAATGACCATGAAATACAGAAACATGAATGCACGACTAAGAAGAGACAACTAAAAGAAAGCTGGATATTCCCTGTGATCAGCAAAGAAAATTTAACCTTTTATATCGATTATGAACAAGAACTATCAGAGGACTAATGTCCTTGAACACGGTTTCCTCCCATTCTACAGTCTTGATGTCCTTTATTGGGCGGATATAATTGTCATCTTGCCAAACAACCTCATTCTCACTATCATAATCCTCATTGTCGTCTTTTCTCTTATTCTTTATCGTGATCTTGTCAAAGAACTGTCCCAGATTAAAACCCCATCCATCAGCATCATCAGGCCAATCAGGATCATCCTGCTCCACCACAAGGGGATAGTCAGCGAGAAGCTTCTGCATCTTTTTCCTTTTCTCTTCCAGGTCCAATTCCTCCTCAATATCAGGGTATTTTTCCAAAACCTCTCTAATCTTGCTTCTCCACTCGCGTCTCTCTTCTGTGTCCATAAGATACGGATCATTTTTCTTTACTTCCTTGTCCTCGTCCCCATCGGAATCAGTCCATTCATCATCCTCTTCTTGCTTCCTATTTCCACCAATAGACTTGGACTTTTCAAATGTCCTCTTCGAAGCTCTCGCAACTCCAGTGCTGCCAAGACCACTGCCCTGTTCCATCAAAACCCTCAAGAATCAGACACCGCCCTCTATACTTGACAGCTGAGTAATTCATGAAACAACAAAGTGCGAGATTGAAAACGCACCGACGGCGAAATCACATTCGGTAAGTTTGATGATAATTTGAAACACCCCCTTGTACCTGCAGGAGTAGGTTTAACTTTGGCCCAAGCAAGCAAGTGGGAGACACGGTTTCTGTCACCTTGTCAGACCAAGGCACTCAAAGTTCAGAAATTTCAACTCCACGAGCAGAATAAAGACCAGTAATTTTCGAAATACGTCACCTTTGAGACGCGAAATCAAGTCGGGGGAAGCAATCGCATGCGGCAGTGCCATGTCTGAGGATCAAGAAACGCGAGACCCGGTCAGGAAGGGGAAGTTTCAAGAGAACTGAAAAGGTGAAAGGAGCTCGAGCGTATTATGGGATCGACAAAGAAGATCGCCGCTGGGCAATGACGGAGCTCCCGGCTGCGACCAGGCTTCAAAGGCCTTCGAGGGTTAAACCCGCCATAAAACCTCAGCTCTGTCCCGTTGGGATAAGTACTCGTCGAACCGTCCGACAACGCACAAACAAAAGGGACAAGTGAATCTCACGTCAGTCGCACAAATGATACGATATTTGTTCTAAGTAAATATCTCTATTTTAAATATTTATAAATAGAAAAAATTTATACTGTAAGGGTTTTATTTCTTAAATATGTCAATACGACTAGAACTGAATTAGTGAGTAATCAAATAAATTTCTAAATATTAACCACCACACAAAAAGAAGGCGAGGCGAAATACTGACAATCTAAAAACTAGAAAAGATAAATTGAAAATGGGTCTAAAAACCGAGTTTTACTTTAGGGGCCCTACATAAAATTCAGATAATTTTTGAGGTGATAGAAAATCGACCCTAGAAAGTGGAGTACCGAACCAAAACACCTGCCAACAATATAGTGAAAAACAATCATATTTTATTTTTTTCAATTCTGTTTTTTATTAAACATATGTAAATCGGTCAGTGTGGGTTCTTCCTGGGCTTTCAGTTGGGCCTAGTGGGATGTATGTCTTCCGATCACTGGGTCAAGATTGTTATTTAAAAAGAAAGTACAACCTAATAATGTAATAGAGAAATAAAATCAGTATAACGATACCACTTTCAATTTGAAATTAAGAAAATCAGCATCCAATTCTGATTAACGAAACTTTTCACGCTCATTTATTTCCCTCTTTCCTCTAAAGAAATATCGCATGAAATATTTAACTATGGACCGATAAGACGAAGAAGTCATTATCTTGTTATCTTTACCAATGGCCATCGACAACATCTTAAAAGTCCGATAGTCAACTATGCCGGCAATGCCGTGGCATAAGCATAGCAGGATAAATATTTAATAGACCCCATCAAAGTCGCAATCCGACACAGAGATCCCCGACGCCTCCATCTGATCTCAACCTACTTCACCATGGTCGCAGCTCCCATGAGACCAACAATCATGTACACAAAGGTTCTTTTCAGTTCTTCCAGCAGCAATACCGAGCGCTCGAATCCCTCCCTCCCCTTTTTGTCTGTGAAGATATCTCTTGCATTCCCTCTAATCCTTGGTTTCGAAGATCCTGACCGAGTAATTGTCGTGAGATGAGATGGAGCAGCTCAGCAACCGGACGAGAATCAATTCCCAGCTGAATTTCAAGGGCAGAACCGCAATCCGCTATTTTCATGTCCCTCTGATGTTCGCAGGGCTGGTAAATCGTGCCTGGCCGGCACAGCCCAATAACTTCGTGGCCCATTAAGCTTCCGTCACGGCAAGGGACAGTAAATTTTTGGGCCGCCCGGCCCAGCCCGGAGGATCATTAATCTAACCAGACTTCTGCATACCCACGATAGAAGATAGGAATTTTTGCTCTTTCCTTTTTGCTTAGGCCTTGCCTTGGGCCTATGTAGATGGGCTGGATCTAGCTATATTTATCCTTTCAATGATTGATCTTGTATTGGGCCACAATGCAATGTCTATGCTGAACATTTATGCATCATGTATTCAGTTATTGGGCTATCGTGCCATCCGGCCCAAGAGTTCATGGCCCAGGAACGGCCCAATAATAGTTAGTCCCGGTTTGTATCGTGCCGGGCCATGCCCAAAGTTGCCTCCCTTTGCTCGGGTTGGTAAGGGAATGGGACGAAGTCTCGGCTAGAGAGCATGAGACCATGGACATTCTGAAGGATTTCCCTTTAAGCAGTACCTGTGAAATCGAAAGTCGTGGCATCGATATCAGCACCCGAAGGAAGGAGCCACGAAAAGAAACCGAGCCTTGTTCCTCCTTGAGTCTCTGGGACGTGTACTCCTCCAACATATTCCACAGGTCTCCCACCGTCCACTTATGCATCAATATCCACTCAGTCACCTGTCCCATGCAACACCACTCATTACCTTATTGATCATGATCATGAATATGCATCGAGCACCATTGCCATAGATTCCTGTGAGCTAATAATTTAAATGGAGTACTCAAGAATTGTATAATCAGTAAATTTGTCGGCAGATGTACTTGAACAGGTAGGGAAGAAAATAGAAATGAATGCACCTTATCTAAGTTCTGCATTGCCTCTGACCTGAACGTGTGGTACACCAATGAAGGTCTCATTGCCTGTGAAGGAGGAACACCATTTTGTCACATCGGCAAAGTAATCCATCAGAAGCTCCAAAGACGGACACAAGTACTGATTTATATATAAAGATTTCAACATTCTCAGACGTTTTTGCATATCCCTGGGGTTCAAACAATCAAGGGGTAAATCACCTGAGAAGCGGCAAGCCACTGTATCATGGTCTTCAGTTGCGGATCTCCTCCAAATGCTCCACAACCCCAATTTCCTGTCACAATCTCAACATTCTCTTCCTGGGAAGTCCGTGAATGGGTTGCACCCACAAAATCAGGGACCTCTTCATCCTTGAGTTTCCCTTCGAGTTCGACGGCTACTGCTGGGGCCTTCTGCAGATGCAGAGTAGCAAAAGAGAGGCTCATAGTGAGGAAATGAGTCACTTGCACAAAAAGTAAATTTCACATGAATTAGTTACCTGAGAATGATTAATGGACTTCTCATTGACTCCGGCAAAGTCTTCAAGCAAAGCAGAATGGCAATCACTGCCTTTGGATTGTACATCACACTCGGCATGACTGGATTCAACCGAAAATCCACAAAATGCCTTATTTATCTCCCTGATGAAACCACCAGTAAATCCTATTAATCTCAATAAAAGGAAATGCATACCAAGTCCGGACCCAACTTAGTCATAGTGTACTTCAGTATTTTCGTGAAAATCTTGTTATACATCATCAGCTGAAACCTCTGATATTTTGCCTATTTGAGAAAGACCAACACTTGAAAGGCACTCTATTATTACTACTTCTGGAATTCATTAAACAAGAAAATACTCAATTTGATGGTCATTGTTCCTCTTGTATCAATCACGGGCTAATTTGCAGGCATCAGGAAAACTTTACAGACCTTAGCACGAACTGTAACTTATACTGTTTCCCTCCAGGGCAGCACAATGCATCAATTGCAATGAACCTTGTTCTACGTCTCCCAAAGCAATCAACATCCGTCTTGTCCACATAATCACCAGAAAATCGAAATGAAGAAGCATACCTACAAAATTAGATCAAAATATTTCTCAAATCCACTTGGATGTAACTCGAATGCCAATAACTGTTGAAACAGAATCTGGCTTCAAAACATGGAAGGGAAATGTGAAAGAGGGTCCGCTCGATGGTAGCAAACCCCTCCTAGCACCATGAAAGTCCCAAAACCCCGTTCCTTCTCCCAGTTTGCCATTCAAAAATATGGAGCAACTAGAAATACATGCTGTAATAATAGCTGTATCAAGATAAAGTTGGAGGTCACACTCACCCAGTATAATTTGAAAATCTCTCTGCACCAACCATCTTTACTGCCTCATTTTCTGCCATGGCAGGTAAGAAAAGCATGCCAGCAATTAACTCAGGATAAATCATGAAGAGGATCTCTTCCTGCATCACAAAAACTAATCAAGTGTCAATCATTAAAGGCTAGTCATGGGAAACATAAAACCAAGAGCGAATAATTTGGTAACGCTAGAAAATTACGAGTAAAAAGGATTTTGTTATATAAATACTATATCGTTGATAATTGAAGCAAGGAATTCTTGGGTATTCCTCACAAGTACACAAAATGTTGGCAGTCATGTCTTCCCTATTTCACCTAGTGCATGCACTTCCATATTATTATACTTTTCTACTAATCCACATACAACCCCAATCTTCATAACGGTGATTCAAATGCTTAATGCCACTGACTGAATGTCTGAGGGAATATCATCTAAGCTACAAGTAAAAAAGGTTGAGGTGATAATTATGGAAACAAAACTCACAGAGGTTTCACAAAGTGCTTCTCACTATTTTCTATATTTGGACAACATATTGGACAAAGATTAAAAGTTATTTCTCCATACAACTACTACAGTGTCTCAGTATCTTGGATGTGAATAGATGGCTTTCACCATAAATGTTTGCACAGTTTTCAACATGAAGTTCCCAACATCCATGGTGTACATCAAATACAAAACCCTGGGCAAAAGACAAGAAAAATTTATGCTCTCTTACCTAAATGATATATATCTCGTGAATCAATCTATACATTCTCATCACTAAGCAAGTGCAAGATTGCTAAACCCAAAGAAAAGAAAATGATAATAGTGATATACTCAGTCACCTGTACACACCCCCTGTTAAGAGCACCACCTCCTATGTACTTGTTTGCAAAATCCACTTTAAGAGAATCCCCAGAATGATCTTCTATAAGGCCAGAATGGTGTACCTGAAAAGGTACACAGGTCAGAATAAGCACAAAAACATCACTAATTACAAGGCAAATTATTATACAATATGGATACTAAAGATTCCATTCATCTCAAACAATTATTACCTCAACACGACATAGGGGAACAGTAGATTTTCTCCAGAAGTCAGCAGTTGGATATGACATAGCAGAAGAACCACCTTGCAGAGGAAGAACTTTTCGCTCAAAGCAGACAAAACCTTCTGGCATACTTGAACATATTCTTCCAAAATAATGTACAAGACATTTAACTTTATGTTCCTGCGTCTCACTGTATCTTTCATATAGACCCCTGGAAAGAATAGGCCAAGTACTTGTAGATGAGACACACAATGATTCCAAGGTTGTCAACAAGATGGGAAAACTGCGATCGAGAAACCTTGGAAAAATCCAACCCAATCAAAAGGGAATTCAAACTAGCATAACAATCACCATGACAAGCCCTCAATTACCAAATTTTGACACCATGCATCTCTTAGAATATTTGACCTGATCAAACTGACAAATGAAGTGAATGTTCTCGAGTTTCTATAAACTGAGCAACCTATCCTGATTGAGAGCATTAGAATTTAAAACAAATCCGCATGTATGATGAAATATGTACTTTCTTGTACTAGATGATAATATGTTGAACATTGTACAGAAGTTATAGTTGCATATAAAAACGGTCATTTCTGAATTAAATAGTTCAATGATTTCATCAATGTGAAATATTTATTTCCAAACCAAGCAAATGCAAAAGCAATAGCTGATATGAAGTAACATATATCACTGATAAACACCAAAGAACTAATGCGTAACCTCAACTTCACACGGTTAAGACAAGCCACTAATATGATGAACATTACAATAATGAAATCACTCAAGAAAGCTCTAGTCACATACGCAAACAAATAATCAAAGTTGATCATTGGAAGTTGTTTAGAAGCTCTCTTATGGATTGGGAACAAGCCAAAGAAAGAGCATGCCAGGAGAGCACCAATCAATTCCTGAAAAGAAACACATCCGTTCATATTTCCATCTAGAAGTAGATGGAACAATCACGTAATAGAAGCAAACATCTCAATTTTACTTGAAAACTAATTGAAATCCACTCAGTATTTCATATATAAGGGAATAATTGAAAAAGAATATTGATCAAGCATGGAACAATATTGTCAGTAAATACAAACTTGTCTAGATCATGGATAAGATATCTCCATTCTTGGAAGAAATCTTTCCATACTACAGAAGATGCTATTTCTGATCAGGTTGAAGGAAGAGAGGCACAATAATACTCGCAGTGAGATTTAATTCACAACAGATTGTGGATCTGGCGTATCATTTCTAAACCAAGTGATCAGGTTTTCAATCACCAAGCAAAAAAGAAAGATGGCCAAGATTCTACCTGGGAAGAAAGAAGCAGAAATCCCTTCACATTCTTCAGTTATTTGGAATTTTTGCTGCCCTTTTTCAAATTTATGCAAGATTTCCACAATGAGTGGGAATAGAAAGGAAACCTGATTAAGGACAACCATGCCTGCCTCTTGCTGCTCCAATAGGCGAAGACCTGTCTTGATTTGACATTTCTTTGCATCGAAGAAACAATCAGCCTGTAGCCAATGTGCTTCTAATAGAAAAGGCAGCTGCAATAGAAGCCTAGCTAAAGATGGGAGAATCTCTTTGAACCACTTATCCGAATCATTGCGAGGCAATAGCTGCATCAGATATTCACACTTGCTTTACATAGAGAGATAAACCGATTAGAAATAAAAATCACATGGAAATTTCTTTCTAACCAGGCTCACCCTCTTGGATCAGCCAACCTACACAAGATATGTACAGTCCCCTCATCAACGTGCCCAACTGGTTTTTGCATTGGTCAAGATCAGACTAGAATTGAAAGCACTCATATCATTTGATTAACCAGCAGAGCTAAAAATTTTATGACGATGCTGACTGACTGAAAACTGGCATTTCCAGAAAGATAACTTGCTTTCCTCCAAAAATGGAAAATTTGTGTAATTAGGCAGCAGAACTGCTTGAAAATGGCCATTCACAAAAACAACTAATCAATCCTAGGCCCAGGTTTTGAAAATGTAAAGGAACGTTAAGCATATCAAAATGCAGTAGAATTGCTATTCCAATTCCACGTTCTAAAGAGGCGCTTCAAGAGCAAGAGGACGTGAAATTTTGCAACTTTATCATAGTCCATATCAATCACTTGCCTCTTGCGTCCTCAATTCAATAAGCTAGTTCACTACTTAAGAGCTCATTTGACATTCGTCAATGTTAACAACGATGAACTAACTATAAAAGGATGAAGCCAGTGCAAGCAGAGGGAACCGAGTCATCAACGGGGAAAATAAATTGTGTATAACAGTCCTAAAAGGAAGTTACCTCGTCGAAAAAGAGCGCATAACCTTCAGCAGCAAAAGGAGCGAGAGGTTCGGAGAGACCGACAGAGTGCCTGATGTCGGAAATGGCAACAGCCATCACCTCCCCGGAGTCCACGTGGCTGCGCTCCGGCCCTCTGGAGAGTGCTTCCAGCGCCTCCTCCGCCGACGCAGACGGCCAAGACAGGGAGGATGACCGCAGCACCAGAGGCAGGAAAGGGAGTACAGATTTAACATCTTCCCGGGCATCCATGACCGACGACGGGCGATCCCGGAAGCAGCGACTCAAAGTCAACCTCCGGTCGTGATTGATCTCCTTCTGAACCCGTCAAATCAAACCACCGCCAAGCAGACGTCTGCTCTGCCTCCCTCCATTTCCTGCATGGAACTTGCTTGTTCTTTGCTTCGTCTCTTCGGCTTCCTTCCCTTTCGGTCGACTTTGAAGTTTCCCAAGGGGTAGAGTAAATCGGTAGCGTGTTGGTTGAGGTGAGCAGAGTTCGTAAATGGCCGAACAGGCTAGTCAAATTTATTGGGCCAGCACACTGATGCCGCTAGTCAGATCCATTGGACCAGTGGAATGGGAATTCTGATTACCGATAAATTCCGATTCCGTAATTTAATTGTTAATTTGATTCGCAATATATTCGTGATATATGAATTTCGCATGAAAACTCTATTCCCATCCATAAGTAACAGGGGTCAGGTGCCCACGAGGGGCAGCTCAGCCGGTAGGATATTGGACGTAATGTTAATGGTATTTTTCCGAGGGTAGGGTTATGCAAAAATACTAAAAGCTGAATTGAACCGGAAAATCAAACTGATTCACTAACGGTTCAGTTTTTTACCAATAAGATATTCGGTTAATTACTTGATATCATTAGTTCGGTTAATTGTGATTAACGGAACCAAACTGTTTTCTGTTTATTAATTAAATAAAACAAAAATAAAATTTTAATATATATTTTTAAACTAAAATACTTTGTTTACTTAAATATAAACGGTTCGATTAATTTCAAACCAAATTGAACTATATTTTACATAGTAAAATTTATTTATTTATATAAAAAATCAGTTAACTAATTAACCGAATAGTTCAAACCGGCTTTAAATAATTTGATTTTTTTTCCTTAAATTGTTACAGTCCAATCCCTATACTGCCGAAACCAAACTGAAGCTGAAATATGGTTTGGTTCAGAACCATTTTTCGAACTAAACCAAATCATGTCCGCCCCTACTCGAGGGTGAGGCCTTTATAGCTCTCGAACCCATCAAATTCGTTTGACTTACCCAGTACATATTTTTGCAGGTTATTGCATGTGTCCCAAGGAGGAGATGTCACAAACCTCTAGATGAGTCCGGAAGGTACACAAATGCCTCGATTACATATATATATATATATATATATATATAAAAGGGTAGTAGGGATGAAGTATCATTGCATAGCTTCATAACTATTTCTTATAAAAATTGGGGACTAATTGCAAAATCACCCTTATCAACATCTTAAAATACCAACTTCACCTAATAATTGTTTAAACATTAGGTTTCATATAAAAACTTAAAAACTTCTTTATTCCCTGTATAAAGTTCAATTCTTTAACAAAATTTTATTACAAAAATTACATAAAACTGTTTATAATGCCTTATACAAATATTAAAACGTATAATTTGGAATATGACTTAATAGCTCGACAGCAATGGTGATTTCTTTTCACCAGAGCAAGGTCCATATCATAAATTCCACACAGAAAAACCGGAATGACTGAGCCATGATTCGATGCTGCCAGTTAGTCAGACGGCTTTATTGCTTTCACCATGACAATGCAAAGAAAATTCACTAAAACAGATGACATCTACGGTCTGCGGACTCCACGTTCACGGTGCCTCTACTACTAAACTACCACAGTTGATCATGACCCTGTAGTAGGTCCATTCGAAACAATCAAGGAGAAAGCAAGACAAAGTCAGGAAATGAATACTGAACTCATGAAAGCAGCTCTGGGGTCTTTGAACACTCACGCAATCACCGCATGTTACCTTCGCGTAACACATCGATCATACTGTAAATCCGCTTTTGTGCCTTTGACTTGACCTGCAAATTGAATGGTTAAGCTCGTTGCACCCCACAGATTGATACAGGGAAAAACAGAAAATTAAGAAATCTAAAATTTGAATAAGATGTCGGTTTCAAGGCAAAGCTTTAGCACCTGCTTAGCAAGGAACAGCACAGCATCAACGGTTCCCTCGGCATAGATCGATCTACCACACACATTGTGCTGAAACTCAAATGAAACTCTGTTCGCAGGAAAAAGGAAGATTTGTTGTAAGACTTGCTAGCCAGTGAATGAATTAGAGGTGTTCATAAAGCTCCGGAGTTGAATTTGAATTGAAGAGACTTACGTCTGATCAGGGGATGTCAGATGGTACATGTGAAACGCGTGACCAGCCAAATAATCCTCTGGAACCCCCACCATCTCGACTTGCTGTTTAGGATCACGGATCATTTGTATCTGCCAAAATCAAATGATAGAGAAAGTTCAAGTATCCCATCATTAATTCAGAGTGAGGGCAAAAAGTAATAAGTAAAATTGTTATGAGGATGTAAACGTTTCCAAACAAAATTGTATCGGTTGAATTATCCTCTCTCTTTTTGCATTTATTTTCATGTAATCAAACTCTATAGCTCTAGTTACAACACAATACGGGGCACATTACAGAAGTCAATGATATGTAGAGCATTGAATTAATGGTTTTTGAGTGAACTTTTTCGAATGTAAAGAGCTACTTTTGGACTTATGGACTTCTCTGGCAGTGAACATCTATCCAAACGGAAACCCTTTAACAAGAAGCATCATTTTCCAAGTAGAAGAATTTATTCAGCTAAATAAACAGGTGTTTGATGCCTGAAGATGTTGCCCACCTGTGAACGTCAATGCAGTGGGAGTTTATCCTAAGAATACCAGTTTTAGAAATTACTATCTGGGAATGATGTACATCACATGACAGTTTACCCACGAATAGTTTAAGAAATTAGACATATCATCTGATGAAAAGCACGGAATTACTAAATCTAGATCCTGAAAATGGCTCGGCAAAAGATCTAAATTCTTCATGTAGTGGGACATTTTTTTTTTCTGGAACAACAAGATGCACCTCCGAAAGCAAGGTAAATAACCACCAAATGTAAGTTGAAGTCTCTTAACATGAATTTTATAACCCACCTGGTTCATGTCAAAAGCCACCCCTAACTTTTCAAAGCAAGAAATGACTGCTTTTGCAGTTCCAGAGGTATCCAGTTTGCTTGATTGATGGGACTCCATTACCTAAACATGAAAGGAAGAGTTATTAAATGAAAACCAATTCTCACGCTAAAATGTGGAGAAAGGATGGGAATCAACCACTAAGAGCATCATCAAAAGATTCAGAAGACCAAACAATTGAGGATTGTTTTAAGTAGTTTTCTGAACAACATTCCATAAAGGCAAAGAAGCAAGCCCTTGGTATGTGGTTCCTGATTTACACTTTCAATATCCTGATATGTAACTCCAAAATTTGTGCCAAGCCAAACCCCAAATAAAGTCAAATGAGTAAAGGGAGAGACTTTATGAGAATCAAAGGAGCGAGAACAAATAAGATATACCTGCAGGGAGTACCCTGAGAAGGCTCCTGGAAATTGTTCCGCCATAATTTCCATAGCAGCAAGAAAGGCTACAACCTACTCAAAGTGGAAAATATAAGGATTCAGCAGACTACTTGGGAATTCCCCTTCATAGACTGAAATCTTTTCACCTGCTTCCCCATTTGTGGTGAGACTACTGCATAGACATTAGAATCTTCCACAGTTTTGCACAAAAGGTTCCTGTCCCCTCCGGTAGTTCCCATGACAAAAGGCACTCCAACCTTGCAGTATAACTCTGCATTACCTGCATAACCCAACAGGATATTATAAACTTAAAGTTGAAACATCAAAATGCAAAATTATCCATCTTTGATTGACAATACACTGCTAAAGAATCATTTTCTATGATTTTAACCATTTTTGTCCAATGGACAGGCAAAGAAAGTGAGGTTAGATAAGCCACAGTCAAAAGTGTAACCAGACCAGCAGATCACTGCATTCTACACAATAAAAGGGACAGCATCATATTTTGCACTTTATCTAAAGCTGAAAACGAGTAACAGCCTGAACAACATAGAAGCAAGTAATGGATCTGCTCTTTTATCCAAAGGAACTACTAAGTGGAAGTCTCTAAGTAGAACTGAAATCATCATGATAATCAGCTTATAAGGGATAGCTTACTGTTCACTGCATCAGGGACTGTATAATCGACAACAATCATATTTGGGTATTCATCGAATACAGAGGCTAGGACACTCTCTCTATCTGAAGGACCATGCACCTTAATCTCCTTCCCACACACCTCGAGGGTTTTCCCAGCTTCCTCTGCGCAGCCAAATGACACAGGCACGAGACTGAGTCCCGCAGAGTCTGCAGCTTTTATAACTGCCTGACCCATTTTGCCCGAACAACTGTTTACCTGCAACAAAACAGTGGAAAGAATGCACTTTGCAGAGAAGATAATATGGAGGAGAAAAATAAGTTTTACAACATATATTTTTTCCCTTCGGCATTGCTCAGTGTGTCTATTATCATGCTTTACCATTTCCATTTCCATGAAAGAACCGAGCTTGTTCAATATTTTCCATTGGTCAATTTTAAAGCACAGAAGAATTCCAACAAGTAACAGAACAGCCAATTGCATGTCTGCTATTAAAGGTTGATATAACATTGATACAAATTGAAGTCAATAGACGATTCGACTTGGGCGAAAATCGACCACGGAGATCGTATTCTTTACAACCGCACTGCTTAAGTGGTGCAGAGTTACCATGATAGGCAAGTCTAGCTTTTTAGAAGCCTGCACTTCGAGATGGAGCTGCTGAGCCGGGTGCGGTGGACATGGCTACTGTCGACCGTCGCCGGCAAACAAAAAAGCTTTGCCTCCTGCTACCTCTTCCGAAGGCAAAACCAATCTGCCGCCTGTTCTCAGCTCCACCAACACGAATGGCGGACTGAGCTGCCACTGGTGCAAATGCCATCACAGGAGAGGCAGACGCGAAGGGACGATTACCGGAGGCTGACGCCGGCGACAAGACAAGTATAAGAAAAGTGGTGGCCGTCAACCTCAACAACGTTATGATGCTGATTGCAGTGGCAAAATTCTGGAAGGATTTACTTCGTGAGGAACAGAATCGGAGAGGATGAAGAAAGAAATTTAATTCGATGTGGGGTTAGGTAGGGTTTTTGCAGGAGATTGACTCTCACGCGACAAATGGCGCGTGGTCGTAGGTGGATGCATCCCCATAGGATAACATATACTTGTACAAAATGATTTGCATTATGGAAATATACTAAATCCCCATTATTTACTATATATATCTTAATTTATTATTGATGAATAAATAATTATATTGTTTAATATCATAAATATCATTCCATTATTTTGAAATGAATTCATATATAATATTAATTATAAAAAAATAGCAAAAATTAATTATGAAAAATTTGTGAATTCCAAATCTCAAAATAAAAAATTCCCAAAAAAAAATTAATAAGCCTTAAAAACCACTAACAACTCTAAAAACCTCAAAAATCCTAAAATCTATCTATAAAATGCTAAAACATAAACCCCTAAAATATCCTAAAATTATAAATCTTAAAAAAGCTCTAAGCTCGAAAAAATCTAAATACAAAAACTTAAAATCTTAATTACTAGAATTTTTTCGATACAAAATTAATGGCCTTCTTATAATTTTATAATGTTTTTAATATATATATAGTATATATAAATAAAATAAAATCATTAATTAAAATTGTCAGAGGTGCATATAATTAAAAGTGGTAATTGCATTTTTAATGGTAATTTTACCAGTTTACCCCTATTTATCTTTTTTAATAATTAAAAATTAACTCTATTTTAAAAGATAAAAAATGTGACTAACTACACATCTTTTCCAGTTGTAATAATATAGATCCGTGATATATTAATCTAATTTTCCTTTTTTGTCCTTTTTTCTAGTACATGGCTGAATTTCTCAGTTCAGCAAGGGGGAAAAAAAAGGGCATGGTTGGTTGAGTAGGTCTGGTAGGAGAGAGTACAACAAGGGAGATGGAGGGAGGATGAGTGATCCACGGAAAATGGTAACCGATTGAATCAGGAAAAAAGATTATTCGACTGTGACTCGTGTATTAAAATACACCAATTTCATATAAGACTCGATAACATGCCATGTTTCCTCGATATTCAATCGGGAACTGGGTCGATGTGATTTTAACTGTTTGAGATAGTGCAATTTCGAATTTAGTTTAAATAAATACATCTATTATAGTTCTGTATTTTGATAATGTTTTTATTTTATTTATATTTTATTTATCTATAAAAGTATAGAAGAAAAAACAGTGATGTAAATAATTGAAAAAATAGCTAATTTTGTCCTTGAACAATCAAATTGCCATCACTTTTCGGTATATGAAGGAAGCACATAAGCTCGAAAAGAGCAGAACTGTAAAAGAAGAAGAGGATTAGAGGGGTACAAGAAGATCAAAGGTGAGACCAAAACCGGTTGCAAAATGAAATTGTGAGTTCCAATTTAATTAGTTCCTAACATTCTTTATAAGTTGATAGAACTTTATTCCTAGTGGGCCCGTCTGATTCGAACTGAATTAGTCAGTAGTTCAAAGTATTTCTAAATACTAGTGATGTACATTGAAAAAAAGGGGCAGAAGTGATTCTCGGCTTCATTTCTGGCATTAACGGATGGACTGTATTGATAAGATGCTTAATCCAGGCGATGGCATAATTAAGGACTGACTATTAGAAAAATAATTTATTGGAGGACTAAAATAGTGATAGTTTAAATATTGAAGGACCAATTTGAAAGTTTCATGTGGACAATCCCTCGCAAGCCCAGGGCAATACTTTTCTTCATTGGCACTCTACTCCAAATGCCCGACACTAACACGCGCAACACAACTCAAAACAAAAAAGGCTGTCAAAGCTTCATCGCACCACTTCAACGACCGTATCACCCTCAGTATCACGGCCTGTTCCTCCTGCACAGGTGGGCAATTCGGTCATTCTGCTTAAAATCACCAGCGAAAGAGAACAACAGTACTGTAATTAAAGAGCTGATCTCCTCCTGCTTCAGTTTAATGAGCAATCAAGATGTGCTTTACACACCCTTCACAGTCACATGTGTCCAACAGATGTACCAATGAAGGTTTTAAAATTCGGTGTGGTATCTTTTCTTCTTAAATAAGATTTCATATTCGAATCTTATGAATATGAGAGAGTTCCACATCTCAATGAATCAATCAAACGCGAACCTAAATCGATTAACGTCTATTAGATTTCTGGATATCAGTTAGCGTACACAGAATCAGCCAAATGAACAGTGAGAATAAAGATGCAAGGGTTAAAGAGAGAGAGAGAGCAACACAGTCAGAGGAAGTTTAGAATCAATTGGTGAAAGCTTGCAGGCCCAGAGATACATCTCTGCCTTAATCCTCCTGTGCTCCACAGTACTTCGAAACACATTCTTCGACGGCACTGCCATTGTTCGTACTTTGTATCCTTTAATTGGGAAACATGACTTTTGCTTGATGTCGTTGCTTCCTCGTTGATATATTGTCATGAAGAGGAGGAAACCAGCTCGAAGAAAACGAAGAAGGAGGAGGAGGAGCAGGAGAAACACGGTTTCTTCCGGCCTAGTCTTCTCATGTCGAGGCTGCAGCAATCTCCGGTCATTCTCCGAGACCCGAACATTTCTGCAGCCCGGGATTTGCAGAGGCAAAGCCCGTCGAGACTTCCTTGTGCGAAACTGCCCGGACCCAGATCGTTTATCTCGAACTTGCAGCAAAATGACGGACAGCAGCAGCACATTCATCTCTTTCCCCCAGTTAGTCAGGTAAATGCAGTGTCAGTACATGTCAAAATGCTCCTATATTCTATCAAATATTTATAAATATTTTTACCGGTATGTTCAACAATCATTAACTTGTTACGTACACCGCATGATATATCCGCTACACCCAACTTTTCTCCGAATGCGATAGTTGCCAGATGTGAATCTCAACTGGAGTTTAAGGATTTAAGGGTAGACAATGTCTGTCGCTCGCAGAGTGTTGCCGCAGTAGTATTCGGAGACGTTTCTTCAGGGTCGGGAAGATCGTTGTATCCTCTGACGAAGAGGAGGTCAGAAGGGGCAATCCCGATAGCGGCAAACTACAGGCTCATCGATGTGGTGGTGAGCAACTGCATCAACAGCAACATCACCAAGATATATGCCCTCACCCAGTTCAATTCAACTTCTCTCAACTCCCACCTGACAAAAGCCTACTCTGGGGTTGGTCTCGGGAAAGACGGGTTCGTCGAAGTGATCGCAGCATATCAGAGTCCCGAAAATCAAGGATGGTTTCAGGTTTGATGCACACATGTGCTATGCCCCGGTAAACTGTTTCCGGACAACTTAGGTATATTGTATGTTTGACAATGGACCCCAGCTGACTGAGTTTAGTTTTCCTACAGGACCGAAATAATAAATCATAGGAACACCCTCAATCTTTTTATTTGTTTTCAGAGATACCCTTGCCCTTGACCAGCTTGCAATATGGGCGTGATACTGATCAGGAGCTTTATTTTGTGACTGAACTAATAAATCATTGGAACGCCCACAATCTTTTCATTTGTTTTCAGAAACACCCTTGCCCTTAACCTGCTCTCTGGAATTCCTGCCGCTTTTTTAGATAATCACGGAACTTTTTCGATGTTCTAATAGGGAAATGCAGATGCTGTGAGAAGATGTCTATGGGTGTTGGAGGAATACCCGGTGAATGATTTCCTGATTCTTCCGGGTCACCATCTATACAGAATGGACTACCAGAAACTCCTAGGAGTACATCGCAAGGCCGGTTCGGATATCACGGTTGTCGCTCTAAGTGCTGATAGAGCCGGTGACCGGAACCCGGGCCTCGTCAGTTTGAAGTTAAATTCCTGGAACGAAGTTCTTGAAATAGGCAGCAGAGAGGTAACAGCCCGGATTCTTCCTCTAGGTATCTGCTGTTTGGTTCGGGTCTGTTGATGATATTCTAATTCATCAGGTGGAGAGCTCTGGAAAGTTGGAAACCGAAGAGTGCAATACGTTCCCGAGCACGGGAATATATCTGGTAAAGAGAGACGTGCTGGTACAGCTCTTGAAAGATCACTTTCCCGAGGAGAATGAGATTGAGGAAGTGATACGAGGTGCAATATCCCTCGGAATGAAGGTCAGGCTCGTCTTCTACCCGGGCACGTCCATTTCCGCAATGAGATCTACCTCACTTCGAGATCGGATTGATTCTCTTCTGCTCTCTATTTTTGATCTTTTGTGCAAAGTTCAGGTACAGGCACATGTATTCGATGGATACTGGGAGGACATGAGGAGCATCGGGGCGTTTTACCGAGCCAACATCGAGACCACCAGCAAACCGACTGCAGGGTTCAAGTCGGTGATCCGAAAGCTTGTCAATGATGTCTTGTTCCAGCGTATCTTTTTGGATTGACTTTGCTAATTCAATACTTTCAATTGCAGCTTCAACGACAGAGATTCTCCCGTCTACACTTTGCCTCGGTGTCTTCCTCCGAGCATCGTGAGCGGCTGTCTCATCACCGACAGCCTTGTCGGAGACGGCTGTATCCTCAATGTAATTTCAATTGTTCATCGTTCACGGTCAAGTCTATTTCCCTTTTTCATTGTCATGGTTCATGGGGTTGTGTTTGATCATGTCAAACAAGAGTAGAGGTGCAAGATCAAAGGCTCGGTGCTCGGAATGAGGACGAGGGTTGAGGACGGGGCGACGGTCGAGGACTCGGTCATCATGGGATCCGATACCTACGAAGTATATTCAGTATATCAGATTCCACTTCAATCTTCTTTTCCATCTCCAGAATCTAATGGTGACAGTTCATTTGAATGCAACAGCTTGGAATCTCGAGCAATCCTGTTAATGGAAAGCCGTGTGCTAGAGTCCCCCAGATAGGCATCGGAGCTGGTACCCGCATAAGGAAATCGATCGTGGATAAAAATGCCAGGATCGGCAAAGACGTTATGGTAAGTTTATGTTTCAGTTCAAGGATTAGCCCAGAAAAGACAGTTGTCGAGGAAGGGACTTCTCATCTGTCTGGCACAACTACTGCAGATAATTAACAGGGACAATGTCCAAGAAGGGGATAGAGAATCCGATGGCTACGTGATCAGGGACGGGATAGTCGTCGTCCTTCGAGGGGCCATTATTCCCAATGGCAGCGTTCTGTGAGAAGCTCTGATCTCAATCGTGAAACACTGGATCGGTATTCAGTTCATAGGACAGAATAAGGATCTTGTCCTGCAAATGTTGCTGATTTGTTTCAATGAATTCAATAAAGGCCTTTGTGATATGGCCCGGAGTTAGGAGGACAGACATTTCCAATCTTGGCAGCAATAAGCATCGGTTGTATGTGGTTGGTTGATTCTGCCCCCTAAAGAAGGATGGAAAGGAAATGGTGCGGTTCTGAACGTTTCTGCTGGTATATTTGAGACCGGGCTTATCGAGTCAAAACGATCCAGTAAAGAGGGCGATTGCCCAAATGATCGAGGAGTAGTACCAGTGCCCATATCAACCGGCCTAGCCACCTACAACGTCTCCTTTGGTGATGATATGGAGATAAGGGCAAGGACAACTCGTGAATGATGGAACGACTTTCCAAGTCATATTATTTCGATTCACGAAAATTCGTCGTCACCACAAAGACGGTGCGACGAAACTGAATAACCCAGTACGATGTGATTGGTCCAGAGAATTGATTTCAAAGCGAGTTTCACTGTCAGTGTGATAGACAATTTAGCCTTTATGGATGGCCCTCAGGGCATTAAGAAGTGATTATTAAGCAATTGGCCAATCCTTCTCCATTCTCTCTCTCTTTCCTGGGTAGAGAGAGAGAGAGGGAGGGGAGTGAAGAAGACCAGGGGAGAAGAACCTCTGTAGGCTTGGGAGACACGCACGCACCCCATTCAAATCTTGTTTTCAAAAACCATCAACTTGGCATTCCAGGGGGCCATCAATCAATCTGAGGTGTCCGGTTCGATGTATCGTTCGGTCTTTCACGTAAAATCAAAACTTTACTGTGTGGAACGTAATAATTAGTTGTAAACTCTATTGCAACACGAAATTACACGAACTAACCACCTTATCAACAGGATCGACGAGTCTCACTCTTTCATTATGACGTCTAAATCTCCCACAATCTAATAATACTCGAACCGATAATTTCAGTTTTACAATTCACAAAACCAAACCCGCTCAAACTCAAGGGATTCTTGCACGAGTCTAGCTCGTGATATCATCCGTGAATTAGTAATAAATATTTAATAAATTATTATTAAATAATATATTATATTTTTTTATTTATTAATAATAATTATTTTTTAGATATAATTTAACATATTTATTTACTTGTTAAAATATTTATCACAGAAGAAGGTCGCTACAAAACCCTTTCCCATCTAACCCTCCATCTCTCTCTCCGATGTCTCTGTCGCTTTTAATGCTAAACCAGCGCTGAAGCTGATTTAAGCTGAAGAGGGAAAAGAAAGCAATCAACCAAACGACAAATTCAGTGTATCCGACCAATCCCCATCACCGCCTCCCCCAAAACCAGAACTTCTTCCAACCTTAGACCAACAATTTGGAAATTGATTAACAACCTCCTCCTGCTCCTCCTCCATCAGCGAACCATTTCTTCTCGATCCCATCCATTGTTTGCTCCCGTTGGGACAACCGTTTGCATCCTCTGCACTGCTTCTCTTCTCTCCTCGGAGTCCTCGCATTGCCGCCCCCACTGCTTGATTCATTGCTGCGGCTGAAATCACAGATTCACTTGGCTTTGATCTTTCTTGATCTTCTCGGTTGTTGGGTCGGTCTCGGTTTCTGGCAAGACAGTCGCTTTCTGTAAAACGGGTCGATAATCTGATCCGGTTCCTTTCCAAATCTCGATCCCGACAGCAGGGTCATCGGAAACGACGCTTCCCGGAGCAGTCGCCGCAGAAAGCTCACGACTTGATAAGAGCAGATGATATTTCGCCACAGGGAAAGTCAGTCTTGAACAGCTTTGCGAATCTCGACGCAATCATGGAAGGCAAGGAGAGAATGAGTGCTGTCACTGGCCCGGCTGCTCCGACGGTGGATGCGAAGAAGACGGTTCAGTACCTGGTGGTGGATCCGAGGAGCAGTCGGAGTCTTTCCCACAACAAAAACGGAAGAAGACTGCTGCCTGTTTGCTACTTTAGCTTGGAATCTCTCTTCCTGCTTTCAGGCCTCACGGCTTTGCTGTTGATCCTGCCTGTGATACTCCCGCCATTGCCGCCACCGCCGTTGATGCTGCTCCTGCTCCCAATCGGGATCCTGGGATTGCTCATGGTGCTAGCCTTCATGCCGTCTGGGACCGGAAACTTGACTAAAACGCATATGTAATGTAAGCAAACAAGAAAGGAGGTGGTGATGGTGATGACCCAAGTTTTGTTTTCCATCAGCCTTCGTTTTAACTGTCTCTTTGTGCTTATGAAAGAGCGAAAGCTGAAACAGATGAGAGGATAAGCAGTTCCTTTATTGGCATTTCGATACCAAATTACATGTCGGTCTTCCCCCGGGTAGCAATTTAGAATTGCAGGATTCGATTCCACTCTTGCATGATCTATGATGGGGCCTGGGAAAGTTTTGATATTCGTGGAAGTAGGAACTGAAGTGTGTACAGTCGGGAGAGAATTAAGTGGCCCTTCAATGAACTTGTAATACATCATTCATGGCAAGATGCATTGCAACTTCATACTCTCGATCCACGATCGGTCAGGGAAATTCGAATTTGCATGTATTCTTTAATCATGTGGTATCAGGAGACATGATCGGTGAAGATCAAAAGGTTGCTTCAATGTTAACAATCTGCAGCAAACTCGGTCTCTTTCTGCAGAGCACAATCACTCGAATACAGCAAACTCTGTTCCAATAGTGCAGGGTATTGGCGTATGCATTTGAATACAGTGTTTCGATATTCCATCTAGCTCAGACGAAGTTGAGAGCTTATATCTACACTTATCAAGAGACAGACTGATACCCAGGAAACGTCGGAAAGCAGATTTAGGGGAATAAATTTGGTGAAAAAAGTATTGCAGATTCCCCATCATCAGCCCTCGACTGGTCAAGAGACCTCAGAGAGACACGGATCTGATCAGTGTGGTTCATGCTCCCAAACTCAAACACATCCATGTGGAGCTGACCCTAGGAATGTAATGTTGCTGTTCCTCCTTTCCCGTCACTTCCATTACCACCACCACAACAGTCATTCCATGCTCGGGTCGAGGCCCCTCCTAAAGTTTAGGTTTGCCAGCTCTATTTATGTTCTGCAATAACAGAGGTCAATTATGCTAGTCCCAGAGTACTAGAAAAGTGGGCAGATCCATAGTGTTTGTTACGTACAAGCTCATGGCCCTCTCAGGACCTTTACGTGGAGCTAAGACGTGATTACAACCACGGATCGATATATGCTGCAATGTGAAAACCATGTGATTGCAGCTGACAATGGAGGAGAAAAACTGAACTAAGGGATGATGCTGGGAGCTTGAACTAGGAGTGGGGGGAGAAGGCGCCCTAGAACAGCCAAGAGTCATGTTTGATGGCGGACATGATGAGACCAGCTTCTGCAAATACTATACAAGAAGGAAAAACTTCAGGACATTAATTAAAGATCAGAGTAGTTATACAACTGTATGTAAGAGAATAGGCGCAAGTTCAGTACTTCCACGGTGAGAGGCTTCAACAAAACACTGATTGACAATGTCAGCCTGCCGCTTCTACTAAGCATGCTAAGCAGGCCGCGAATTGCAGTTGCTGATACGCTAGAAGCCCAACCCAGATCAGAAGTGCTAGAGGAAAGAGTAAGAGGAAAACAACCTGCATCAAATGCCTCTGTGAAGTCCTTTGTGATGAGATGATTACGTCCGAGAATGTCTTGAACACAGCTAAAGGGAGTTGAATATCAGCAGTCAGGTCAGGTTGCTGCTGCTAGTTCTTTCTGTGCTCCTGAGGAGAATGTAGACCGATGCACTTGAGGGACCAGTCTGTGAGGTTTCAGGCTTTTTGGACCAGCTTGTAGGGGAGAGCAAGCTTAAACTTTCTCTGCAACTCCAACCAAACATCCCTTGTTATTCCAAAAGGTTGCGTGGGTATTTGAAGTGGTGCATTGGCCTTGCTGATCTACACTAGCTTCGACTGTCTGCAGTATCGTCACTCTTCTCGTGTTCACCAAAAGCTTACGTAAGGAATGCATGAATGTGTACAAGTCAGACTCGTGACCACCACAGAAGATTCTATTGCTGAAGTAGTATATAGAGTACACGACTCCAGCTCCATAAAGTGCGAAAATCCGCCATGTTCTTCAAACAGCAAAAAGGCGATTGGGGAGGGGTGCTCAGGAAAGAGACTATAAATCCGTAGGCTGATTATAAAAGATCGATACATCCCATAACAATCGAGACAATCCCCTCCAAGCTACTCAATCGAAGACAGTCTCCAAACAGGTGCTTCCTTCTATGTGAGAACTGGACGCACACAGAGGATAGTGATCCTCCGTGTTCAAGAATCAGGGGAGGCATTCAGCTGCAAATCTACACGAGTAGCTTTAATACCTTAGATAAATCTCGAGCCTCCGTAGCGAGTTCCGGTAAGTTTTATTTTGATTGACGATTGTAGCCAGTTCTTTCCTTTTGAACCGCGGGTAAGTCACAGGTAGATCAATCTACAGGATATCACTTGCAGTTTACCCACTGAGCATTACCTCCACATATTCCACCTCTTAGGTTGTTCATGTTGGAAAAATGGCATTGAATTGAATGAGAAATTGTTCTCATGGATTGAAAATTACATTTGGGCCTAAATCCAATTGAATGAGAAATTGAAGGAATTGAAATGGGTTTAAGTCCATGGACTTATTGGTTATGGATTGGGTTTATAGAAACCCATGAAGAGGCCCAGGCCTATAAGGGCCCATAGGGCCCAAGGAGCCCACACAGGGAAATGTAGAAACTCAATCCCACATCGGTTAGGGATGAGAATTTCAAAGGGTTTATAAGCTAAGAGTAGTCTTACGATAAGTAACTACTTCAGCTACAATAAACAGCTTTCTCGCGGCTCCCGCCTATGGCTGGAGGTGCTGGCCTAATTTTGCCATTTCTGGCAATTTTTTTTTTCCTTCAATAAATTTGCCTCGGATTCCCGACTCTTCGGATTCCGGGCGGTTTAGGGTCTTAAAGGTCGTATTAAGGGACGGCATTAAGGGGCCGACCTTAATAGGGGCACTGAATGACCGGTTCGATGGGATTAATGGCCGGTTCTATGCAATTAAGGGCTCTTAACGCCCGGTTTAGCCCTTTTAATGTCCGGTTCAATGCATTTACGGCCGGTTCGGACATTCAATTGTCCGGTTCTCTGCCATTTAAGCCACCAGCCCTCCACCAGCCTATAAATAGAGGCCCCCTCCATAGGTTCAGAACACACAACAAGCTCTAGAGCTCTCACTCTTCTCCCTCTCTGCATCTGCATAGTTTTCGGTGGTTTCCAGCTTCATGTTCCGGTTCGCCTCCAGTTGCGGGTCTCGTGCAACCTCCAGCTCAGAGTCGTTGTATCCTGGGAGATTGAAGTCCACGCTACCTCAGCACGACCAGAGGGGACGAATCAGTCTTAAGGATACTGTGATCGCCACAGGCCTCGACTCAATCAGTAAAAGTTTTTCATTTTAAGTTTGTTATTTCGTTTTGTGTTATTCAATTATTTATATTTCATATAGTTAGTCGAATTATCTTCTTCTACTCCATTTCCCGGTAAGTCTTTCTTGCACTATTTTGTGCCTATAGAAAGAAAAATCATTTTATTTATAATATTTTGTTTGTGTGGCCATCGAGATTATCTATTTTCGTATTATTCCGGATTACAGTTCAGGAATTAGATCGCATAGCTTGGCGGATGTACACTCTCTCCCAACAGGGTCAGCAGGAGCGTAAGGTCCGTTCTCTCTTCCGGAGCATGGTGTTCATTCGAGAGTCTCACCGGCTTAGCATCTTCCATCACGTTTCTACTTGAGCTCGAAATTTATCAGCAAGAGATACTTCCAATCCATCCGAATCCGTTTGAGCTTCGACTCGGCGAATGTTTGGAGCCAACGTGTTCGATGGTGGAATATGCAGTGGTGGGATGGGCAGTGCCTCCAGTTCTTCAAGTATGAGTAGCATGCCTTGTTTTCTGCCTAAGCAGGACAGTTGGAAACTATATTTGGGTGAGAGATTCTTGGGCGTGTGGTACCAATAATTATCTTTCACATGATATTAAATATGAATATTACCGCATCTCAAATCTTTAGGTTACAGGATGAGAACGATGCCAATTATACTAAACACTCTTATCTTAGAAGTATTAAATATTTGATGCGCGCTGTTTTTTTTTTCCCATGATCATCTACTGTTAATATGCAAAAAAGTGATTGGAGTGTAAAATTGATCATACTGCATTCTCACGTATTTAATTTAAATTAATTTTAATCGATTATTAATAATAATGATTAAAAATTAAGAAAAAAGCCAAAATTGTGCTAATGGAAAGACTGATAAATTTATGATTGAGAAGATTTTATCTTTTAATTAATTGGATTTATTGGAATATTAATTAGTCGGATCAGTTGGCAATGTGGATAATCATGGTGTGCACTCAGGGAAAAATCAAGATTAAAGAATTAAAAATGCTGATAAAAAAGATTAAATAATTAAAATTATTAATGGGAAAAAAAGGTGGAGGAAGAAATTCATCAATCCTTACCGCATTTCACAATCAAAGCATCTGCCCGGAACAGTGTCTGTCCCTCTCTATATATTCCCCGAGGCTCATCGTAATTGAACTATTTCAGTCTTCATCGTCAATCTATAGATTTCTGTCTAGGGATTCGTTGAGAGGCTTCGATCTGCGGCGCCTGCGAATCGGCCGCCATGGATGAAGAGTATGACGTCATAGTGCTCGGAACTGGTCTCAAGGAATGCATCCTCAGCGGCCTCCTCTCTGTCGATGGCCTCAAGGTCTCTTCCCTTCTATTGTCCCCTTTCTTTATCCTTTTTTCTCCCAGCAGGATTGTAGTTCCAACTCGATCTGTGGCTGCTCCTGCTACTCGATCTTAATCGGTTCCCGTACATGTGGATTTCGGTAATACACGTGCCTTGCTCCAATTATCAGATTGAGCAAGCTTTTGGCTGAGGCTTTGGCTCTACTCGGATCTCTATCCCTTTCTCTCTCTTCTCGAAGAAAGTTTACCCTTTAGCTGTAGAGATCTAGGTCTCGCACTGGAGTTGACGTGAAGCTCTTTGTTGAATTCAAATTATAATGAAAATCTCTTGGGACAATGTAATGTCATCTTGATGTTGAAGATGGGGGTATACTTGTATGTTCTAATGTGAATGGAGATGGGTGAAGGGCATGCTGCAAGTTGACGATCCTGAGCCGGAGATTACCCAATTTGGTATAATAGTAGCATTTGCTTCTGTTGCTTCTGATTTTTCATGATCACGGAGCAAGTTACTTTGCAGGACCTGCATGAAACAGAAACATCCCATTGTCTCTAAGAATCTAACCTGAATTGATTTTGGGGACTGGACTATTGAGGATTAAGATCAACTGACTATCCTATACAGGTTTTTAGAATACAACCACAATGGAGAAGCATTAACATTGCAAAAGCTTTTGCCCTTGCTGGGGATGAAGCAACGTCTTTATTCCCATGGCTCTCTATTGTCTGCCCTCTTAAGCTTTATCATGAGTTATGTATATAATGTTCTTTGTGTGACATATGACATATATATAAATATTTGACACTTAAACATTTGCTTTTATAAGAAAAGAGCGGGTGGGAGGGTTTATGGGTCAGTGTTGTGCTATTATGGACATGATAATTTTCATGATCCAGGTATTGCACATGGATAGAAATGACTACTATGGAGGCGAGTCAACGTCCCTGAATCTCATCCAGGTCTGCACTTGGAATGCCTTGGTTGCAACTTATTGCTATTTGCGTGTTTTACATCCCTATTGGTGATTCAAGTTTTTCTCTGACACAAATTGCAGCTATGGAAGAAGTTTAGGAACAGTGATAAGCCACCAGCACATTTGGGCTCCAGCAGGGATTACAATGTGGATATGATCCCGAAGGTAGAAATTTTTTAAATTGAAAGCTGCTTCCCATTGTTGTTACATGCTTTCCATTTTGATGTCATGACTAATAATAATTTCGTGTTGTAGTTTATGATGGCGAATGGAACTCTTGTTCGTGTCCTCATTCATACAGATGTGACGAAGTACCTCTACTTCAAAGCTGTTGATGGAAGCTATGTCTACAGTAAGGGGAAGGTATAGCACAAGTTGTTTCTTGAACTGTGGTTCTGTCCTTTTTTTAACCACCTTCAATCATTCTATGCATTGACTTGCACTGTATGCAGGTTCACAAAGTTCCTGCAACTGATATGGAGGCCCTTAAATCTCCACTTATGGGAATGTTTGAGAAGCGGCGTGCTCGTAAATTCTTCTTATATGTCCAGGACTACGATGAAAATGATCCAAAAACGCATGAGGGGATGGACTTGACAAGAGTAACAACCAAAGAATTGATTGCGTATGCTCTTGGTCCTATAATTATCTTTGGCATGTCTTTTATGAATTTAAATTCATGCTTGCTAGTCATTTCATAACAGGAAATATGGTCTTGATGACAATACTATGGATTTTATTGGCCATGCACTGGCACTTCATAGAGATGATAGGTATCTGCATGAACCTGCCCTTGACACTGTCAAGAGAATGAAGGTAAGTGTTCTATTCCCAATTTACATATCCTTGTGTTGTTCAAAAGAATTTCCAACTCCCCTTATTATCTCAGCTTCTCATTTTCTCCGGTGATGCATTTCTGTGACAGCTTTATGCAGAGTCACTTGCTCGCTTTCAAGGAGGATCCCCTTACATTTACCCATTATACGGACTGGGGGAGCTCCCTCAGGTAACTCCTTTCGTTTGACACATCTGATTATTGTCTCAGCATTGGTTCTTAGAGAGAAACTTCTTCATATTGATGTAAATGGACTTTGCTATCTCTCCTAAATCAGGCCTTTGCCAGGCTTAGTGCTGTTTATGGCGGTACATACATGTTGAACAAACCAGAGTGCAAGGTAACTCTCAGAGCCCATCTTTTCATGCCACTATATACATACATATAGTTTGCTTGTATCAAATCTTGGCTTGATGATGAGAAGAAATTTATTTTTTTTAATTTTTTTATTTTTTTCTCTCTTTTACATTATCCAGAGCTTTGTTCAGTTTGACCCTGAATTCCTGATCTATGCTAGGTTGTGTTCGATGAGGAAGGCAAAGTTTTTGGTGTTACATCAGAAGGGGAAACTGCCAAATGCAAAAAAGTTGTGTGTGATCCTTCCTACCTGCCTGGCAAGGTAACCGCAGATATTTAAACTCTTGCGATCTATTTTACAATAACTCTGTGTAGCATGATTAACTAATCTGAAGAATGTTGGGACTTTCACAGGTCAGAAAAATTGGGAGGGTTGCTAGAGCAATCTGCATAATGAGTCATCCAATCCCGAGTACCAATGATTCTCATTCAGTACAGGTTATCCTGCCCCAGAAGCAGTTGGGTCGCAAGTCCGACATGTGAGTCCCTTCTGCAACTCCTGTTTCTGAATATCTTAATTGGGAATATTTACTTCAGTGTAATTTGTTGATGGAAAAAAAATGGCCAAGCATACACTTATCAAGTTCTTTGGGCATTGATTTCTTCCAACAATTTTGTAGTAGACATAAAGCTATATTTGGACTGCGTTCATTGTAATCCCGTCAGTTCAATCGAAGGAAGTGGAAAAGACTATGAAACGATAATTTTAATATTCTGATTGGATTAAGTGAGCGTTTATGGTTTGATTCTGTAGAACCTGCTCTAACTACTACAATCTTTTCTTTGTGCAACTTTAATGAAAAATCAAAGATATGGTTTTGGATTATTTGCGTTTGGTAAAGTTGTTTTAGGAACTTGTAGAATATAGGTTTTTCTTGTGTGTGACAACACTTATGCATATTTGGTCAGGTACCTTTTCTGCTGCTCGTATACGCATAACGTCGCTCCAAAGGGCAAGTTTATTGCGTTTGTTTCAGCTGAGGCTGAAACCGATAATCCTGAGCTAGAACTGAAGCCGGGGGTTGACCTTCTGGGTCCAGTTGATGAGATATTTTATGACACTTATGATAGACACGAGCCTGTCAATGAACCCACATTGGACAATTGTTTCATATCAACGGTAAATTTCCCTGACATTTGCTAGCTATCTTCATTTTGAGTGGAGATACTGATTGAATTTCTATTATAACAGAGTTATGATGCCACAACCCACTTTGAATCCACTGTAATGGACGTGCTTAACATGTACACCATGATCACTGGAAAGGTACACCTATCTGTGCTTCTCTGATAAGTTGTTTAGGCTGCCCAGTTTCAATTTATTTTATGATGGCAGTAAATGGCCAATTACAGTTATGAAAGCTTGCAGCTTGATCAATGTTAATATCCTTGTTTTTGCCAATATTTTGTCTAAACAAATTAACATACCTAAATTGATGAAATGCTTAATTATGTGCTTGTTTCGGATTGTATTGTTCTTTGATCTATGCAGTCATCATGGGCAGTTATTCTCTTCAACTGTCTCTTTGAAACATGATTGTTTGAGTGATGAAATGATGTTTTCTTGAGAGCAGGCCGTCGATCTTAGTGTGGATTTGAGTGCTGCCAGTGCTGCAGAAGAATGAAGAGGGTGTCATCACGTTCAAGCACCATTTATTTTCGGTTCTAAGCGGAAGCTTTCTGGGGACTTTTACGTTTAATGTGGGCCTGATCAAGTCTAAATTAAAGCTATGTCTGTGATTCCATACTTATGCTGATGCTTCCTTGTCATAGAATTATTGTCGTGTTTTAAAATGTTCTCCGGAAGTCTTTTATGTTTGAACGTTAAGTTGAAGCTTGTTGAGAAACAACTTCTGCATCTCTGATATTGGAATCTTTTTTAATTGTGATCAAACTCAATATTCTTCTTGGCTCGAGCTCCTCTCGAATTATAGGCTCGAGCTAAAGGTGAACAAAAGCCTTGTACTGGTTTGCCTGACTTAGGGCGGTCTGAGCTTTGAAGCACAGGGACTGAAGTTACCTTGAGAAGAATGGCACGATTGAGTTCCCGGGGATACAGGTAAGCTGATCCCGAACCACAGCCTCTTCTTCTCAAAGGGCCTCCTGGCTCTGGCTTTCAAGGTCGAGACGAGTCTCTTCCGGCATGTTCGCAGATCTGCTTGTTACATGGTCATCTTCCTTCTCGTTTACCAGTAAGAAGAAGGCAAGCTCGAATAAGATACGTGGAACCCAGAGGAGTGGTCAATAGACAAGTTGGGACAACCAGGACTCTTTCCTCAGACTTGTCCTGTGCTTCCGTCTAACATGTGCGCAAGTCACGTGCGAATGGGCATCTGATTGGGATAAGATGATGGGCCCGATTGGGCCCAATAAAATTTCAAGTCGGGCTTCTGTATAGATCTTGTCGGTTGGTTGGGCAGCTAATTGGGCCAGTAGCTGGCTTAATTTTGGCCCAATAAAATTCCAAGTTGGGCCTGTTGCTAGATCGCGTCGGTTCGTGGGGCATCTAATGGGGCAATAATGATGAGCCTAATGTGGGCCCAACAAGATTCCCAAACTGGGCCTATCTATTGCTAAATCGCGTCGTTTCGTTGGGTTGGTTTTAAATCTCAGTTTTGAGTCGTCGCTGAAGAAACAGGACAGACCATTATCCGATTTCTTCTCCTTTCTCTTTCAAGAGGAGTCTCTCTCGCTCAAATTCTACGATTTGGCGCTCGAAGCAGTTTCTTCTCTGATTCAACTTCGGTCAGTTCCTGCAAACTGTCTACTCCCAAGTAACCTCTCTCTCTCTCTCTATCTCTCTCTCTCTCTTTCTCTCACTGTGAATGTCTCGTTCTTTGTTGGGTGGCGTTCTCATCTTCCGTTCACAAATTGAAAGCTTGGTGATGGTGGCTGTCGGATACCGTGCCATGGGCGATCTTCGTTTCACGTTCCCATGGGATGAATTGAGACGTGTCTTTTGATAGCTCATTCGGCTTGTGGCGCTCTGATCTGCGGGAATCGAGTTCATACTCGGTGTGGGCATTACGCGTCCATCAGTAGCGAGTTTATCGTCTCGCATTTGCTCGACTCTAGGTCAAGAATTGCTGCATCTGCAGCAGTTCTGTCCGTTTACACGTCTGTGGTTCGGTTTCTTGATTTCATATCTCTTTGGCCGTTGATGAGTATTAAATGATACCCGACTTATTATCTAGTTGGGCGAGTCCGCTACTCGTTTCTGTAAGGGTCCGTTTCCCTTCATTGCGTCTGCTTTCTCTGTCATGAACATATGGTTCATGCAAGCACTGTTGCTCATCCTTCCTCCGTTTCCGTTGTTCTTGTTTCTTTATGTAGTTTTTCTGTCGCGGTGGCTGTGTTCCGTGCACCCATGCAATAGTCATGGCTTAATTGTTCTTCTTACTGCAGAAGCTTCTTACAGAATATGTCTTACGATCCCTGAATTCCTATCTCAAATGCAGACTTCTCATCTATTGCTGGTTTTGGAGTCAAGAGGTCAAGCTACTCGATCTAATGCCTCTCTATAAGGGGGTGAGTAGGGGCTCAGATGTTCTCCCTAATGATGATTTATTCACAAAATCCCTTAGCGGGTTTTCATAGTTGCTGATTGGATTTTCTTGTTGCATGCTTTTCTCATACAGGGTCCTGTCTGTCGCTTTAGGCGAGTTTTCTACTTGTTGATCAAGGAGGTGGGAGATCCTGTGGAGTTTGAGCTTCCCCATTGGTTTAACAAGTGGAAGCCCACACCGTACAGCTTTATTAGGCGCAGTATCCGCCAGTGATAAATGCATATATTTCTCATATTTGGAATTCTCATTATTGTTGGATATCCTTGAAATAACCTGGTCACTGTGTTATAATTGCTTTTATACAAATTTGCAGTTAGTGGCATAGGTCTAGCAGATTCTGCAAACTTTTATATTGGTTTTATTCCTTCATTTTTCACTTTCTTTGCCAAAAATCATTTTGTTGTAGATAAGTTTACCGCTGAACTTGGGTGTGCACTGCTTTTTGTGACTTTTTTCTTTGGTTCGTATATTGTTTCCTGAATACTTCCTTTTGAATACTTTGTTTTGCTCCTACTTATTTGATGGATCTAAGATATATATCTTACAAAGAAGATTAGAAAACGCCTTGAAGATGATGGCATATTCTGTTCCTGTTGCCCATCCCCTGGTTCATCTGTTGTTTGTGGTCGAGATTGCCACTGTGGGTAAGATTTGCCTTCTCTGTGGCTGTATGACACATCCATTCCAACTCTATATGATTTTTGGCATCATGCTATATTGACATTTATAAATTGAGATATGAAAGTGCATTGAAATTGTGTCTTATTTGGTTGCTAGACAGAATTCACAGTATAATGCTGGTATTGATGTATATGACGGAAATGGCTCAAGTGACAATAAAATTTGTGCTATTCGTATGTGCATATTAACTAATCCTTTGTTGAATGAATCTAATTATGATTAGCAATGCAAAAACTAGGGTTTATTTCCTAAAGAACTTCTCTATTTACAATATATATTTGCGAAAGCATGTTTTACTTGTGCTTCATAGTAATGAGTTTGATTGTTTTAGATTTTCTTTTTCTCACTTATGTGCAAAGCAGCTTGCTTTCTTTTATACTATAGGCTACATTTAGCGATGCAGAGCATGGCAAACCTGTTGATTTGTAGTCGACTTGGACAGGTGATAACTGATTTGTATCTACAGGATGCTTTTATCTAGCTGTTCATCAGGATGTAAATGTGGAAGCTCGTGCAATAATAAACCATTTCAAAATCGACCTATCAAGAAGATGAAATTGGTCCAGGTACGTTTGGAACCAGTTATAAATGTTCTTTTGTTGAAGTGCACATGTTTTTGGTTAGTTCTGGATTTGTTTTCTCCCCCTTAAACAGAGCTTCACACCTGAGATTCATTGTGTTGAGATGTGCATTGAATTTTGAGTGGTGTGGGTTCCTTGTTCCTACTGTTGCTTGTTGCTTTAGAATGCAAACTGAGACAAAGCACTTTTTTCTAGACTGAAAAATGTGGCGCTGGCATTGTAGCTGATGAAGATATTAAGAAGGGGGAGTTTGTTATTGAATATGTTGGAGAGAGTGAGTTTGCTTCCTGATTCTTCATTCTTCAAGAATTAGAGGTTTTCTTTCCTGTTTTCAAATATCAAATGTACTCTGGGGATGTCCAGATGGAAAAATAATATCTAAATGAGGGTTTTACTTCTCCATTGATGCAGTAATAGATGACAAAACTTGTGAGGAAAGGCTTTGGGATATGAAACGTCGAGGAGAGACAAATTTTTATCTGTGTGAAATAAATAGAGATATGGTGATTGATGCTACATACAAGGGGAACAAATCAAGATATATAAATCATAGCTGTTCTCCAAACACTGAGATGCAGAAATGGTTCTTACTTCTATCTGATCTTCTTTGCTTATTAATATGCATTATTTCTGCCCATTTTTGACATAATTCATGTTTCTTTCTTGCAAGGATAATAGATGGTGAAACAAGAATTGGCATATTTGCAACTCGAGATATCAAAAAGGGCGAGCATCTGACCTACGATTATCAGTATGAACATCTCCAATTCCTTTCTCCTGCACTATGACATCGATGATCAGGGTCTTATAATATTAGTTTATTGCCCTTGATGCTCTTGAATATGCAGTTTCTTTCACTCCTGACTTTAGTTTCATGTGTTTGGCAGGTTCGTCCAGTTTGGTGCAGATCAAGATTGCCATTGTGGGGCTGTTGGCTGTCGGAGGAAGCTTGGTGTAAAACCTACCAAACCTAAAACATCTTCAGAAGCTGCATTGAAGCTGGTAGCGTGCCAGGTGGCAGTGTCCTCTCCCAAACTAAAAGCAATTTTATCAGGAAATGATGTATGTATCTGATTCATTCTGATTATTAATTTACTCTAGCTCATGCAATTTATAGACCAACAGAATGCAACTTGAGCTTCTCGGGGGAGTCATATTGTCTTGGTTAATTTGGTCCCAATTGAGCATAATGTTATTGCTCAAACTGCCAATACCGAACTCTCCCTCTGCTTTGGATGAATCATTTTGTTCAGTCTGTATATCCACTTCTTACTTTTGATCATAGAGTGACTACAACTTTGTTGTTTGTGAAGGTTTACCAAAATGGAGGTTTGCCTGCTGGTGAGGCCTCTTTTGTCTGGTTGTGTATTAAATTTTTTTTAAAGAAAATGGGAACTTTGTTGGTTGTGTTATTTTCCTGATACGTCACACTGTTGCAATTAATTATTCTCAGGAAGCTCGCACTGGAATCATAATCAACAAATGGTTTGCTCCCGTAATTGCATAGGTGAAGTGGTCAGATTTAATCGACCAGGGGGTGAGAGGTAAAACCAATTCTTTTGATATCTGCACTTGTTGTTCTCCTACTATAGAGGTGCTTGAGTATCTTTGATGTTTGTTTTGACAAATTTTAGTGCCTTCTATAAAACTGAATATATTTTTGCCATTTGAGTAGTTAAAAGAATTTGGTCTAAAATTAATTTTGCTGAGACAGCAATATATTAAGCTGGCATAGGCTTTGTATTCAAAGGATCCATATGTTCATTTGCCTCGTGTATTAAATGTCCAGGTTGTACGGGATTATCAAGCGGTTTGATGAACATTCTGGCAAACATGCCGTAAGGAATTTCTCACTTCCAGCATGATCTGGAAAAGACTGACAATCCACTTATGGATATTATATCTTGTACCTGCTGCAGGTCTTGTTCGAAGAAGGAATCAAATTCTTTGACATGTCCAAAGAAGACTGGGAAATCATGAGAATGTGACTTGGTCATTGAGGCAAGTGCAATTTATACTTGGGTTTCTTGTTTATGCTTACGAATCTGGATCTTGTTCTTGCAAAGATGTGCCCTCTATCTGGACTATTAGTCCCTGTTTGGTAGTGCGCGATTCAGAATTGGTATCAGCATTCCGGTGTTCGGTCCTCATGTCTGGTTGCGTAAAAACGAACCGGAATGGCCGTTCCATATCATCCTTCCCAATCATATTCCATCTCTTAGTCAGAGGAATCCTCATGCTTACCTACCGCCTTCTTTTGAAGTCCTTTATGGAATAAAGAGTTGATGTTTGCTGTAGATGAAAATGATATTAGTACAAGTAATGGCCATGATGTGGAAATTTTGGTGAACGGGTGTTGCCTTGTTGTGCGAATGCTGATCCTCAACTTGCTTAGTTGTTTTGCAAATTTGTATGCTTGCTGAAAGTATTTGCCATCTCCTTTTTTGAAGGAACTGTTAAAGAAGCATGCTATATGTGGGGACTTGCATGGCGTGTCGACCAGAGTGTTGGGTTGTTGTGCTGTTGGTGTCTTACAGTAGCAGGATTTAGAAGAATGTCGTATCAGTTGTAGTTGTTGTATCATGTTGTTTAAATCTTTCTGGCATTGTGTCTGTCATAGCTTTCCTTTTCCCTGTGCTTATTCTTCCTCCCTCCTCCGGGCACTGCATCTTCATCGATGGATCGGGAGCACAATCACAGCTGTCGAGGCCTACGCACTTTGCTTTCATTTAGGTTTTTAGGATTTTGGTTCTTGGAGAGGTTCGAGGTGTCTGTCCAGGCAATGGAATGCATTACGTTCTCTTGCAAAATTTGTGTTCTGATTCACCTTCCTCCTGCAGTCTCCTGCATATTGGGAATATCTATGGTCTTTTTTTTTTTTTTTTTTTGCAGGTAGACCACCCACCACTGCTATGGTCGAGGAAATGACGAGGTGAGAGGGTAGGACATCCCTGCAAGTAATCGTGAGGATTTTGGTTTCAATGGCCCCGCTTACCAGCCCCAGAAATACTTTTTTTTTTTTCATATTTATTATGAATAAAAAATGGTGCAATCCGACTAAAATGCTGACAGCAACCTTTCAGTAATTTCATCATAAAGTCTAATTACATCTTTTAAATAAAACAAATAAAATAGATAATTGGGGAATCCTTGTACATTATTAGATCAATCTGATTTAAGCTGTTGAGAGGGTCGCCACTTAATTGGCTATTCCTCTGTGTCGCGGTCGGTGGGCTGTGGGTTGGTGCAGTGATTGCGGGGTGGGACCCGCCGCAGGGGGAACAAAAATAGCACGTGGCGAAAATCCCTGAGGAATGATGGTATGATCAAAGCAACCCAAAAACAAATTTATCTACCGAAAAGAAATCCAATAATACTATAAGCATTTTTGAAATATTAAGTTAAAAGAAATAGAGAATAAAATCACATAAAATTTCACATGAGATCGAATCTATGATTGGAGTTCTCAGTTGTTTTTCCTTTTTATTGGAAAATTTCACCAATCCAACCAACCAGGTGCAACGGAGATGGCCCCCCCTTGCTGTCGTTTTCCTCCCACTTTATATCAACTCGCCAGCCTGAGCTGTCGCTTTTGAGATTCGGAATTCAACGGTGAGGGAGGGAGTCGGGGGAAATGAAGGTGATAGATAAGATCCGCGAGGTGGCGTTGGCAGCGGCGTGCCGGGATGGCGACGTCGGAGGCGGCAAGGTTGTGTTCTCCTTCGAGTTCTTCCCGCCAAAGACGGAGGACGGGGTGGACAACCTCTTCGAGCGGATGGACCGAATGGTGGCCCACAACCCGGCCTTCTGCGACATAACCTGGGGCGCCGGTGGCTCCACCGCCGACCTGACTCTCGAAATCGCCAGCAAGATGCAGAACATGATCTGCGTCGAGACGATGATGCATCTTACCTGCACCAACATGCCCGTCGAGAAGATCGACCACGCCCTTACCACCATCAAGTCCAATGGCATTCAGAACGTCCTCGCCCTCCGCGGTGACCCACCTCACGGCCAGGACAAGTTCGTCCAGGTCGAGGGCGGATTCGCCTGCGCCCTGGACCTGGTATGCTTCTTCTTCCTTCCTCCTCTTCCACATTCATTCCCGAAGCTTAGATCTAATCCTCTTCTTGTGCTGTTGGCAGGTGAAGCACATCAGAGCCAAGTACGGGGATTACTTTGGGATCACTGTAGCAGGATACCCAGGTCTCACTCATCCTCCTCCGAATGACTTGTTCTCTCTCTCCAAACTTCGTTTGATTTGATTGGAACGCCGATACTAAAAGCTCAATTTGCCGTATTCCTGCTCAGAGGCGCACCCCGATGTCATTGGAAGCAATGGCGTGGCGACTGTAGAGGGTTACCGGAATGACCTCGCCTACTTGAAGAGAAAGGTAAGCTGCCGTGACACATTGTCCTCTAGCATTTCTGGAACGGAAGCTGTGTCTGTCTTGGGATCCATAGGAGCTCTGAATTTTCATTCTCATTGTTAATTTGGTTGGTAGGTCGATGCGGGAGCAGATCTTGTCATCACCCAGCTGTTTTATGACACCGATATTTTCCTTAAATTCGTGAATGACTGTCGCCAAATTGGAATCACTTGTCCCATAGTTCCTGGCATCATGCCCATCAATAACTACAAAGGTTTCCTTCGTATGACGGGATTTTGCAAAACTAAGGTATGCGTATCTTCGCTAATACTACTTGGATACTGCCATTAATGCTTTTCAGATCTGTTGGTTTGAAGGCTGCTGATGGGGAAAGTGGCTTGTTGAATTTGGTTCTTCTGTTAGTTATTATATTGATTATATTCCTATTATTTGAATGATAAATGTGGAGGATCCTGATAGTTGAAGAGAGTTGCCTCCTACCACATACCAATCTTGTTTCACCACTGTTCTTTATTTGATACCAAAATCTTATTATGGTACAACCCGTCAAATTTGTCACTTCACGTGGATTGTTTATTCATTTATTCCATAATTTCTGCCTTTTATGTGGACATGGATGTGACATGACATTGATTTTATTTGATATGTTGTAGATACCTTCAGAGATAATGGCTGCGCTAGAGCCTATCAAGGACAATGAAGAAGCTGTCAGAAATTATGGGATCCACTTGGGAACTGAGATGTGCAAGAAGATCTTAGCTAATGGAATTAGGACTCTCCATCTTTACACACTCAACATGGAAAAATCAGCACTAGCTATATTGATGGTTGTTTTGCTCATCCTTTTATTTGACATGTCTGGCACCTTGGCTGCTTGCTAGTATTCCATGTGTATTCTTGCTCGCTGCTGACTTGAATATATTGTCAGAATCTTGGATTGATTGAAGAAACAAAAATTTCAAGGTCTCTTCCATGGAGACGACCTACAAATGTTTTTCGAGTCAAGGAAGATGTGCACCCAATATTCTGGTATGGCAAACTTCACATGAAAGTTGAAACTATAAAATTAGCATGAAAAGTTGTTAGATAATTATAAGATTTATAATTTTGGCATCTTTTGTAGGGCAAACCGCCCAAAGAGCTACATAACAAGGACTATGGGTTGGGAACAGTATCCACATGGGCGATGGAGCGATTCACAAAATCCATCATATGGAGCACTTACTGACTATCAGGTACTCATTTTCCGGATAAAAAGAGAAAGCCTTATCTAAAATTTTCATCCAGCTTGTATGAAGGGCAGTTATTATTTGCTCTTTTGCCCACTGAAATTTGGCCCTCAGAGACATCGTGTTTTCTTTATGCTCTTTTTCTTTCTTTTGTCGTGTGTTTATCTTCTTGTGCATTTATCATGAAAAGGCACATTTGTCCTTTTTATGAGACCTAATGGCATATATTGCCATGGTCGTTTGCTATTGGCACCAATAAGTATACATGTTCACGGGCTGCCATCATTTTTTCTGTTTACAGTTCATGCGTCCCCGTACCCGGGATAAGAAACTCAACGAAGAGTGGGTTGTTCCCTTGAATGGTGTTGAGGATGTTAATGAGGTACACTTTCCATTCATTTGCCTTGCGAGTTTTGATTCATTTATAGGTTGACCTGACTGCGTACATGTGAAATTCTGATTCATGAATGTTCTGTTTTCAGAAATTTAATAAATTCTGCCTTGGCAAATTGAGGATTAGTCCTTGGTCAGAATTGGATGGCCTTCAGCCTGAGACGAGAATCATAAATGAACAACTCGGGAAAATTAACTTGAAAGGTTTCCTCACAATCAATAGCCAACCTGCAGTTAATGCAGAAAGATCTGATTCTCCTTCTGTTGGTAAGTAGAGCAACTACTAGAATTGCAAGGGATATTATTTACTTACTTACCAATATGCGTGTGGACAAGGACGACGTTTTTCTCATATCCTTGAGTTTCTCAATCCCATTACATAATCTTTATTGGACTACAATTGAATTATTTCTATTGCGAAAACATTCCATGAATCACCCCACTTTTAATTATTGAAGAGGTTTTCGTTTCTGACTTTTGCCTCCATTCAGATCCTTCTTTGGTGCACTCTGGAAGAAAACAAACCCAATTCTGTTCTTTCTAATCACATCTCAAATATCAACTTCCTATGGCCAAAAGACCTGTTACCACATTCTTCCTGTCTTCCAAGTTCTCTCTCATCTGGATAGTTAACCTGTTGGACCTGGTTATCCTGCATCTCCTCATGTTACTTTGGAGGGAAAATTGACGTATACTATGTAATGAACGCTGATGATATGGTGCAGGATGGGGTGGGCCTGGCGGTTATGTGTACCAGAAGGCGTATCTGGAGTTCTTCTGCTGTCAAGCAAAGTTGGATGCACTCGTCGAGAAGTGCAAGGAGTTCCCTTACCTGACATACATGGCTGTTAACAAGGACGGGAGCAGCTGGATATCTAATGTCAGGAAATCTGATGTGAATGCAGTGACATGGGGTGTTTTCCCCGGGAAGGAGATTATCCAGCCCACCGTGGTGGATCCAGCGAGCTTTGTGGTTTGGAAGGACGAAGCGTTTGAGATCTGGTCCAGAGGATGGGCTTGCCGGTACCCCGAGGGTAACCTGTCCCGCAAACTGCTTGAAGAGGTCCAATGATATCTCTCACTCCTCTTCTCGTAGTCATGCCCATATAGAATGCTTGGGGGGTTAACTATTCGGTATTTAATTCAGCTGCTGCCATTTTTCCTTCTACAGATTCAGAGCAGTTACTTCTTGGTGAGCTTGGTGGACAACGATTACATCAACGGCGACCTATTTGCTGTCTTCTCGACATTTGAACAGCAACCCTCTGCTATGTCCCCTCCTTCGTGTAGCTCGCATCCGACCTCTGCAAGGTTGCTCCTCTCTCTCTCTCTCTCTCTCTCGTCCCCCTGAGATGGTCGTTATCGCTGATCAAATTCGCAGTAGATGACCTCCCCCGGTTTCTCCCACCTATTCTTTTCTGATTTGTAATCCTATTCTAGCCTCGGTATATCAGGTGAAAGAATCCTGCAGCTCAATGCCTCCTTTTTTTTTGTTTCTTATAGCTGAGGCAGAGTGAACACGGAATTATGTTCATCTTCCACTACTAATAATGTGCTTCATGTGTACGTATGGGCTACGATCCGTAATAAGGTAATTATTTCTCTTTAATAATCACAAGAAAATTCAATCATTTTGTTGCATCTTGTGAATTTTGCGTGGAGTTGTTTCGCAATTAATAGTTCAATCTGCATCCTTAATTTAATGAAAAAATGAACCTCCTCTTCCATAAGATGGACTTTTCTGAGCAGTGTGTAGCAGAGATCCATCAACTAGCGCTAGAAGTGTCGAGTTCATCGTCTTCTTGCTCCTCATCAGGATCAAGAGATTTCAAGTGCTTATCGATTCCAAATAACATTGAAGCAATGTCATCCATGAACACGTACGACCTGTCTCCGACCACGAATTCAAAAACTGCACCGTTCACTTCAATCGAACTGCATCCCGGCACCTTCCTCACCCCATTTGCCTCCATTCCCCTCCTTACCTGCACCACATCACTCCATTGGCTAGCAGTAGCATAAATGTTGGAGAGGAGAACAAGGACGCCACCATGGTCGAGCTTTCGATGGGCCAAGCCTTCCACCATCTCCTTTCCCAGTTCAATCTCACCATGAACCCTGCAGGCATTGAGCAGTGCGCCCAGAACGTACGAGTCCGGCTCCAATGGCATCTCTTCCACAACCTTCCTTGCCTCTCGGAGCATCCCAGCTCTGCCCAACAGATCCACCAAGCAACCATAGTGCTGAACCCATGGCTCCACCCTGTACACCTCCTTCATGCTTCTGAAGATTAATAAACCTTGATCCACAAACCCCATTCGACTGCACGCGCTCAGGACACAAATGAAGGTAACCTCATTGGGCACGACTCCTTCGCGCTGCATTTGCTCAAACAACTCAATGGCAGCCTCACTTTTCCCGTGATTTGCTAGTGCAGAAATCAAAGAGGTGTACGCAAACACATCTCTCTCGGCCTTGGGCATTCCCTCGAACACATCCAGAGCCATCTCTGCACAGCCACACTTGGCATACATGTCGATAAGTGCACTCCCCAACACTCGGTCCAGAGGGATCCGGTATTTATCCACATACGCATGTATCCACCTTCCCTGGTCCAAGGCACCGAGATGGGCACATGCAATCATAGCACCGACTAATCCAGCATGATTAGGGCGGAGCCCCGAGGTCGCCTGCATAGTGTTAAACAGCTCCAGAGCCTCCCTGAACAGTCCAACCTGCACGTACCCATTGATCATGGCGCTCCAGGAGACTGAATTCCTATGCGGCATTTCATCGAACAGTTCGCGGGCAACATGGAGTTGGCCTGACTTACTATAGCCATTTATGAGGGCAGTCCACGTAATCACATCCCTTTCCTCGCTGGCATCGAACAGAGTACGCGCCGATTCAAGAGCGTCGCAAATGGCATACGCATGGATCAGTCCGTTCTGCACGAAATCGTAGGACTCCCAGCCCGACTTGACCGCCTGGCAGTGGAGGGTGCAAGCGGAGCGGAGGTCAGCCAGCTCAGCGCAGGCGGTGAGGAGGAACGAGAAGGTGTAGTTGTTGGGCAGCAGGCGAGCCTCCGACACCATCCTTCTGTACAAGGCGAGGGCAGCTGCATGTTCTTTCCTGTCGACGAGGGATCTGATCATGGTGTTCCATATGAAGGTGGCCCGACAGGGGAAGGGGAGGGAACCGAAGAGCTGCTCGCCGTAGGACGGGTCATCGGCGGCAAAGAATGTAAGGATCTTCCCAGCAGCGTAAGGATCAGACAGTGTACCGGAGACAGTGAGATGGGACTGGATCTGCTTCATCTGCCTCGCGGTCGCGCAGCGGCCAATGAGAGACAGAGATCGCCGACATGCTTTCATGAAAAGTGATCGTCTGCAGTCCCTTATTCGTTCGACTGTTTGAACTTATCCAAGCAATACAGACTTCTGACAAGGCAATGGATTGCTTCATGGGCGAATCTGCCTTAACCCGTGTCTCCTCCGACGACAAGAAACCACAAAACATCTTTTCTTTAGTTGCGGGAACACACCGAGACACATGGGAGGCCATCCTGAATCAATTTGGCATATCGCCAGGCTAATCTCTTGGAATGGTGAGTTAAATTGAGTCATTTTAAAAATAGAGGTGGCAGTTTAAAATCTGTTATTTTAAGATTATTATGGACTAAATATATTTATTTTATATGAATAAAAAAACAAGAAAATATTTAAGAATTTCTAAAAATCTCCATTATCTCGGATTGAGAAAATTTTGAGTGCCAATACAATTAGAATGATCTCTCTTGCAAATCTAGAGTCTAGGCTGAAGAGTAGTTCACTGGATTTATTGAGCCATGAAACTATAGAATTATCAAAAAAAAAAAAAAAAAAAACTTTATCCAGGCAATTACATGGGCTGGTTATATTATTCCAAAGCCCATAGATCTGAACTTCATGGGCCGGTTTTGGGCCCCCAATAATTGGAGGAGGCCCGAAAAGGCCCACGGCGAAATCGGCAGGGTAAAGCCCAGTCAGCAGATCTTCTCTCCCTTCTCCCGCCATAGGTACAGTTAACTTCTCAGACATTGCTGCTTCGTCTCAATTCTTCAATCGCCTCAATCTCATTCAACCGGCTCGTCTCGATCCTGAAAGTCTCCGGCGGCCACACCATCGGATTCCTTGCTCCAGTTGCCTTCATCGGTTAACTTCTCACACACGAACTTCTTCGTCCCATTCTCTCGCTCGATTGCTTCTTCGTTTCAATTCCTTCAATTTCCTTATCCTCATTCAAGCGGTTCGTCTCGATCCTGAAAGTCTCCGGCGGCCACACCATGGGATTCCTTGCTCAGGTTGCCTTCGTCGGTTAACTTCTCAGACAAGAACTTCTTTGTCCCATTCTCTCGCTCGATTGCTTATTCGTCTCAATTCCTTCATTCTCCCTATTCTCATTCAACCGGTTCGTCTCCATGTCTCTGTCGGCCACACCATCGGATTCCTTGCTCAGGTTGCCTTCATCGAGGATTGTTGCTGGAGGCTGCTCTTGCTAGTTTCTGTTGCCGCTCGTCTGATTGTTGTCATGAAATGCTCTGGTGCGAGATCTTTCGCTGCTGATAGTATCAGTGCCGATTGTTCTGGTTGCAGGAAAAGAGTTGAAGAGACTTGTGTTTCAGGTAGTCGCTGTGATGAAAATAAGAAGAGAAAATGCATGGCTAGGGTTAGTGCGGCAGTATTGGAACTGAATCATGTAGGAACACCTATGATTTCGAGATCTTCGGGATGCAGGTGTGATTTTATGCAGTTAGAGGCCGGTCGAGTTTATACTATTGGCCGCAGCAGCCAACTCTGCGACTTTGTGGTGAATCTCCCACGTGTAAGCAGGCAACACTGTAAGATATTTCTTGATAGCAGTTGCTGCAAAATATTTATTGTTGATGGGGGTTGTGTTAGTAATAGCTCGATCAGAAACTTGAAGGAGAAAGAGGAGGACGAGGAGGAGGAGAGGCCTAGTGGTTCTTTGAATGGTGTTTTTGTCAACGGAGTTAGGTGTAAAATAGGTGAGCCTTCTGAGCTGTCTATCGGAGATGAAGTCTCTCTTGTATGTGCACGCAATTGGCGTGATTCTCATTCTAAAATTGGCTTTTCAATTCGTGAAGTTGTTTTCCTGGAGAAGGAAAGAGGGATTTTCCCCAATCATGGTGACTTCAGTATGATCCAGAGATCCTTTTCACCTCAGAGGATTTCTAGCAAGGCTAGTAGTGGTAGTAAAAGGATTTTTGCTTCAAGGTCTTGTTATGGCTACTCAGGATCCTGTAGTGCCATATCAAGAGCAAAATCTCTTCTGGGTCAATGCAGACATATTTTGTCTTCTTCAGACCCCATATCTTGCATCATAAGATGCCCCATTTATTTTGAACCTTTGGTTGAAGCCCCATTTGCTTGTAATGGCTTTCCCGGCTCCAATTTGGATTTTATTTCAAGAAAGCCTGCAAGTCCCACATCTGTTGCCAAAACCGGGTCTGGAAATATTTTTCCAGTTCAAAGGCAGGAATTGCTGCCCCATTCCAGTTCGAATAATGACTCTGGTAAACAGGCTTCTTTTCATGCTGAATGTTTATCTGAAAGAGCCAATTCTTCCCTCAAGAATTTTAGTGATGATGAGAACAACTCTTCCTTAAATTCTTCGCCAATAGTTTCTGTCCGTAGTCATAGTGATGCCTTTAATAATAAAATTAGAAATGATTCTCGTGTACAAACTCTCAAGAAAAACTTTTGCCTGAATCGTCTTGGATCTGCAAAGCAAGGTTCAGTTGGTCACAGGTCTGACATTTCTTTACCAGATCTTCTCTATCCTGTCCAAAGCATATTGCGGATATTGGTTGCAACATTCACAAGTGATATTGAATGGTATGACCAATGTTCTTATCAAATTGCTCATTGTCTATGAGGAATACTTCACATTGCTGTCTGAAACTTGCATTAGATTTGTTTCTTTCTTTTCTTAGTGCATGATTGCTTGACAGGTTTCTCTCATACTGCCAAATTCCATGCCAGATGCCAGTAATTATTGCCTGTCACGATACAGATAGATGTTGGTGTTCAAGCCCTGATAAAAGAACCTTAGTTCCTTATCCAGAATTCCCAAATGTAGAAGTTGTGTAAGTAATAAATCATTTAGTTACTTGACTTGATTGACTGCAGCGAGCACACAATTTTGTGATATGTATTTTTGATGTCTATTGATTTAGGTTTCCTCCATTCCCAGAGAACATAGCATTTGGTAAAGATCGTAAGAAACATGGTATTGCTTGTCATCATCCGAAACTCATTGTTGTGCAAAGAGAGGATCGGATCCGTGTTGTCATTACCTCAGCAAATTTGGTGCCAAGACAGGTGATCATTCAGTCTTCATTTTTTAGCCACATCTTTCCTAACACCATGATCTCCAGAGAGAGATTGGTGTTTTATCGTTCCATGGTAGGCTCTTAAGATGTGGAATCTCTGATGACACTTTTGTCATGCAATATCTAAGTCCTTGATTGTTGCAAGTTCTGTGAGACAAAACCATAGCTGATAGTCTATCATACATAATCTACTTGTTCTGATAATCTCTATCCACGTAGAGCTGCATGCTTTCAGTGTACTCACTAAAAATTGCCTTGTACAGTGGGTCAGTATCACAAATACAATCTGGTGGCAAGATTTCCCTCAAAGAAGTGCTCCTGATTATATGTCTTTGTTCACTCGGATCACTGATGAAGAAAGAAGTAATCGGGGTTCAAATTCTGATTTTGCTGCTCAACTGGCGGGTTTTATGGCATGCCTATTGATTGACAATCCTCGTCAAGCCCACTGGATTACTGAGTTGACAAAGTATGACTTCCAAGGGGCTAATGGATATCTGATTACATCAGTACCGGGAATCCATTCCTATAGGTTACAGTGGGAGTCAGCTATGACCAGCTTCTCAATGGTGAGTTTAAGATAGAACTATTTATCATATTTGGATGAGCTATTATCGTGTAGAAATGAAGTTTCATGCTGGAATTTCAAGGCTGTATATGATTTACATCTAGAAGAATATAAGAGATCAAATCCCGACTTAGAAATGTATTTTGGCAGCATCTAATTGACATTGCTAGAGCATTGTTATTCTTTGAGCATGTATTTCCTTTGTTTGATGCTATAATTCCTTAATGATCTGAACTAGGAAACATTACCTCAAGTGTAATCTGGTAGTTGTTACTGGTTTGGCCTCTGTTAGATGATGATACACGGTTGACTTTGTGTCAGGATGATCGAGATACATCATGTTCACGAAGCTCCAAGCTCCTTGCAACAGTAGAAGCATCAGTAGTTGGCCTCAGTTACTTTTTTCGTACTGCATCAGACTCAAATGGTGCAACTCTTAAGAAGCTGGCTGCTTTCCTTTTGAATTCCCGTGTTAGTGCATCTGGAATGCTGGAAATTCTTTTAAGAAGAAACACAAATGTGGCTGCTGATCCAAATGCTGTTAGTGTTCTTGTTCGTGATCCCAATAACTTTGCTGTTGGAGGTAAGTTCTATTTCTCTGTTTGGGCGTTGGCACATTGTTGAGTTTTCTGTTCAAGAAAAAAAAAAATGACAGCAGCATATTATATCTTGTCATTATGTTATCTTCATTCATGTTTCATTTTCCCCGTAGAATGTGTTCAGTTTGGATTTCTTCCTAGAACTGTTGCAAAGTGGGTGTCACCTTTGTGGGATGGAGGATTTTTCAGATTCTGTGGTTATATCTCTCCTAAAGAAGTCCTCACTGCTGCCCTAGAAGGAGATAATAAGAAAGTGCAATTGATGCTGCATGTGTTTCAGGAATGATATCTGCCCTTATAGATTAGTTAAACATCATCTTTGCATCATCAATGAAGTGCACATCTGAGAGAAATGATGTTGATTTGTACAGGGATCTTCTTTTCCAGACATACCAAAGATCTTGAAACATGAACACATGATTGCATTGTGCTCTCTTATTGCTTCAATGGAAAGGTGTATAGGTCTTTCACGATTGCATGAGGTAGATCAAGACTCTTAAATCTCTTACGGACTTCTGCCCATGTAATGTTTTTTTTTTTTATCATTAAATAAATGTTTGTATTACTAAACACCAAGTAGGTGCAAGAGTTTACAAAAACGAGCCATTTACAAAGGTTGCCGAACATATCACTCAAAAACCAACATGTTTGCAGCAGCAAAATCCCCCTCCCTATACACCCCTGTGTGCCAAAAGTATAGTTCCTTTGCCCATCTAGCTACTGTTAGTCTATCCCATGTCTCTATCCCTTGAAAGGCTCTCCTATTCCTTTCCCTCCAAGTACACCAAAATATAGAAAAGGGAATTAAAGTAACAAGGGCCCTCGTCTTCTGGAACATTCTTATCCCGTTCCAGGCATTGAGTTGCTCCTTTACTGTGCCTGCCTGTATCCAACTAATGCCCATCCTCGTGAACGCCGTCTCCCACAACCTTCGAGTCCATGGACAGTGCAAAAGTATATGGTTAATGGACTCTTCCTCTTCTTTGCAAAGGAAGCATCGATTAACCAAAACCTTCCCTCTTCTCCTCAAATTGTCCATCGTGAGGATTCTACCCCAAGCTGCTTCCCACGTGAAAAAGCTGACCTTTGATGGAACTCCCTTTTGCCACACTTGCTTCCATGTGAAGTCCTCAACCTCACTCCTTGGTAGGAGTTCGTTATAATAGGTTCTTACAGAGAACTCCCCGTTCTTGCCCATGTAATGTTCATTTGTGAAACTTAACGAAGCTTGTTCAAACATGGTCTGGGTTACTTTCCTTTTGATGATAATTGGAATAGCATGTGGCGATTTATTTAAGCAGTGTTGTCATGTTTGTGATTCAACTGTTTTCTTGATCTCTGATGTCTGACATATTTTCCTCTGGCTTTCTGATAGGTTTTGGGTCAGTACAGCTGGCCTGAGTCACTGGAAACTGATTTTGTCTATGGTAGGTGCATCTCACATTAATCCTAAGATGTCTATCAGAAATTTGCTGAAATTTCTACGCACTCTGGTTCTAAAGTACCTATTCTATTCTCAAGCTGCATCCTCAATTGGATCTTCAGTCAGTCCACAATTTTTAGCGGCGTTTTCAGCTGCTGCTGGAAAGAGATCAACTGTACTATCTGAATCCGAGGAGTCAGATCCAGAGGTAGATGCCTCTCCCTGTAAAGATCCTCAAAACTATGAAGATTTAATGTTCATGATCAGGTGACTCTTTGATGCTCCGAACAGTGGGGACATTGGACTGCCAGTCAAGAACTGAAGAACCCATCTGTTGGAATAATCTTTCCCACTATCGAGAGGGTGAAGAGTGCAGTGAGTGGAATTTCACCATCTAGACAAATTCTTTGCTTCTCAGAGGTATATTAGCCTTTAGATCTGCTTCATATTGTACTCTCTTTTGCTAGTTCTGGTATTTGCATTGACAATGATATTTCTCTCTACATGTGTCTCTAAGTATTTAAGCTCAGTTATATTTTGGCAGAGAACATGGCAAAGATTAAAGACCGCAGGCATTCTTCACGATGCGGTCCCACATCCCCGTCATAGAATTGGGCATCCGATGCATATCAAGGTTTCAATTTCTATCCTTTATTTGAATGCTGGAGCTGTCCAATTATGGAATCATGGATCATTTATTTGTATAGGTGGCATAAAATCGAGAGAGGTTAAGTTTATTAAGTAAGAATGAAGTGAAATGTAATGGAATGACTATAACCTTTTTGTTGTATATTATAATTTGGTTAAGACTGTTAGGAGTTCCGTTACACATTCTATTAGAATAGAGCTTTTTACCTTAAGTTGATGGAATGGTTCATTCAAAGATGGTCATTCAATCACATTTATCAAATTTATTTCAAATTCTTTTCTTTAAATTTACTAGATTAACACAAAACACCATTTTCCCTTGATGCTATTCCATTTTACGGTATCTAACTCAATTCTTTTCCATTCCATTCGATTCTACTTTACCAAACTTTAACGGCAATGTAACTCCAGATTTGTTTGTGCCAGGTCAATTTTGAAAACCGCATGAACAGAAAATAACAAGAACATCAATGAGATTTACTTTTGAGCAAATAGGAGTCTGATCAGAGTACATCATATATACTCTTGTTAGAGTTTTGCAGGCTTAGTATGAGATTTTCCCTCTAGCAGGTTGCGAGGAGGCGCTTTAAGTCTAGGACGGGAACATCTTCTGGATGGGTCTACAGTGGATCTCACAATTTCAGTGCCGCTGCTTGGGGAAGGCCAATCTCGTGCCAATCAGGTTCGAGAACGACGAAGCTTCATGTTTGTAACTACGAGCTTGGGATAATCTTTGTGGTCCCTCCCGGAGGACTTGCGGAACTGACTGCAATATTATGAACTTGGATGATATTGAATTGCCATTTGCCGTGCCAGCTCCAAAATATGGGGCTTCAGATAGGCCGGCGACAAAGCAGGCTATGAAAGAGGCGACGGTGAAACTAAACATTCTTGAGAGCGAACCTTCTGAAGTTCCATTGACAGAAGAAGTCGATGAGATCCCAGAGGAAGAGGAATTGGTCAAGCCTGTGGATACCATTCCGGAGAATGAAGAGGAGAATGCATACGCTAACATGCTGTGGAGTGAGTTCGATTCATCTCTGAGCTCTTGATGCATAGTAGAAGGTTGCATTTGCCATGTGGATCACTTCCCCTCCAGGTTTGCATAGACAGGTAATCTCTGATTTTTATAGTCCTAATAATTAGGCAGTTAGTGGAATCTCCATTGACACAGAAAATCTTAGCCCTCACCAAAGAATTTCTCCCATTGATGTATCTTTCTTAGTCAACAACCATTTTGTTTCCTTCTCTATTGCGAAGTTAGGGTCAGCTTCAGAAAATTTCAGCAGGCTGTGTGCTCATCTTACCGACAGGAACCCGATGAATTGCTCAACATGAACGAGTCATCGAGACGCCCCACCTTGAATTGCTCGACTTGACCAGATTTCCTTATGACCCACCAGGTATTGGGCCAATTAAATATTGAACCGGTGATAGTTCCTTCGTTTCAAGTTTAATTCCTGTTTTGTTTACTCTTAAATTCCTAACTCGATAAACTTTTATTTTACATAACCATCCGTTTATTATATTCAAAATATCAATATAATTTATATACAAGTAACAAATAATAATGAAACTTAATGTTTACTAAATCTTATACTATTATAGTAAAAAAAAATGGTAGCTAAAATTATATCAAATTTTGTCATATGCATGGATTATATATATATATATATATATATATATTTGTAAAGTTATCATAATAATGAGAAGAGAAAATTGATAGATTTAAATAGAGTACTCGGAAGTTGTGATAAAATACAAGTTCTTGGTAGGATTTAGTTCCTAATTTCATTGGGTACAGTCCAAATCCAAGAGTTAAGAACCAGTTTTATGTAAGGTAAGGTATAGGTATCATAAAAATATATAGTATTCGGACCTGATCGCTCCTAATATAGGAAGCGCATCGACATGAAAACATTTTCAATGTAATATTTTAGTACAAATAATCAATTTTTTTATTAATGCCATTAAGTCTGACGTGGAAGTGTGATGTAGACACTGACTCAATGCCACGTGGCAACTTGGCCAATGTTTACCGTAGAAAATTTTAAATTGTATAAAAATTAAGTTATAAAATAATATAAAAATTTAAAATTTAAAATTTAAAATAGCTCTCCCTCCCCCTCCCCTCTTTCACTCTCCCCTTTTCTTCTCTATCCCTCTCCCTCCCTCATGATCTCTCTCACTCTCTGTTTATCGTCCCCCCTCTCCCTTCTCTCCATCCACCTATACAACTTTTTCACTCACTCTCTCACTCATACATATGTAGATAAACACTAAATATACACAACACATTCCCCGTGCTCTCTTCCTTCCTCTCATTCTTGTCAACCCCATTCCTCACACCTTTTCCTTACCTCCAATGAAATAAAAATAAGAATGAGAAAGGGAGGGGCAAGGGGAGAGGGGGAGAGCGAGCAAGATTTAGGTGGAGAGGGATCGAGAGAGAAGGGGAGTAGTAGTGGAGAGCGAATGGGGGACAGATCGAGGGAGGGGGAGAGCGAACCTGGGGGGGATCGAGGGGGTGGGAGAGAGATTGAGGGGGAGTGAGGTAGAGAGAGAGCAAGAGTGATGGGGGATGGAGAAGGGGGGGAGGGATAGAGAGAGAGAGAGATAGAGACAAGGACAAAGGGAAAGGGAGAAAGATTGAGGGGAAGAGATCAAGAATGAGGGAGAGGGATAGGGAACGGGGTGGGGGGGAGGGAGAGAGATCGAGGTGGAGAGAGAGCAAGGGAGAGGGATAGGTATTGTGGGAAGGTGGGGAGAGCGAAGGGAGAGGGATGGGAAGGGTGATGGAGAGGGAGAATGAGCAAGGGCTGAAGGAGGGGAGAGCAAGGGAGAGAGGGAACGAGGGGAGAAGGAGGTGATGGAGAGGGGGGAGAAAGGGAGAGAGATTTTAAATTTTTATTTATATATTATTTTATTATTTTTAATTCTATTATTTTATTTTATATTTTATACAATTTAAAATTCTTTTATAGTAACAAGTCAGCCAAATTATCACGTGGTGTTGAATCAACGTCCGTGTCAATAGACTTAATGGTGTTGAGGGGAAATTGACAGTTTAATATTATATTTTAAAAATTTTATAGTGCAAAGTGACAAAGAAAGTTTTTGTATTAAAATATTATATTCATCCTATATTTTATACGAATATAAAAGCAAAAATGATGGGTAGTGGCAATTGGGTTTGAGTGCCTTATGTTTTTTCATGATACTTGAACTCTATCTTGCTAAATGTTGAAAGTGTACCTTATCCAAAATCTATAAGATATTACAGATTTCAAATACTTTATTGAAACCTTTTTATTATTTATTTTTTAACACTATAATATGGATTATTTTAATGTTTTTCATATTATTTTTTTTTATTATAATCAAATATGTAAAATTTTAGGTATTTTGCATTATCTAAATACTATTAATTATTGATTTTAAGTTATAATAATATTTTAAGAAATAAATTCATCAAATATACATAATATTATGTCAAATAAATGTAAATCGAGTTGGAAATTTAACAGTTTAAATGATTTATGAATTGGAGTTCAAACGAGAAAGTTACGAATAATTAAAAATTAATAACATGAATCAGCTAAAAGATTTCAATTACAATTCCGGTTCCGTGTATCCTATGTGCCGGAATCAAAATCGATCAATTACTTAATTCATTACTCAAAAGTTACCATATTTTCATTGATGGGTCATGAGAAATGGTAAATAGAGGATAATCTAATCTAAACTATTGCTCTAACTAACATGAATTAATTCAAGTTACAAGACACTTGTTCCCTTTAAATAAATATCATAAGTTCAAGTCTTTATGAATGAAGCAAAATCATATTAGGGAAATTTTACCTTTTAATAGACTGATCCGATCGAACTGGAACGGTAGTCCTAAAGGATTTTTGGATCCTGGTGTATCAGAAAAGAAATACTGTTCTAAATCGTCATCAGAATATAAAGGCGACGATCATGGGCTACACAAGCGCAACCCCTGGTTATAAGCTGGTCTCTTGAACAGTAGGACATTCTCTGTTACAGATATTGACCGTAATTGGAAGAGAACAGGGACTGCGAATATAACAGATAAAGTAAGAGGAACAAGGGCCACAGACCTTAAGACATTTTTGGTGTGTATTCGAATTATTTACGGTGTTAGTTAAAAGGGCTTCTTAACATACCGCCGTTGTCATGGGGAGGCTGGGGATGAGGGATTCTGGTGTCCCGGTACCTCCGTACAAACCTTCTCCAGCTCGAAGGCGACATCATTGGATTGACGGGCTTCGTTGTTTGCTTCTTTCATCTTGAGTTCGTTCAATGCTTTCTTTGCATAAATTGTGAAGGCTATAATCGTGACAACGGCTACAACCAAGGAGATGACATTGTACACGATTTCGACGGTGCTCAAGTGACGATTCCCATACTTAACGTCTGCCAGTGTCCTTATTAACCGCCCACTGTATAAGATGAGGCACAAAAAAAAAAAGTTAGAGAAGAACAAGCACCCTTTCTATTAAATCACACCAGAAGGGATAAAAGCAGTCTACATCAGTATTCTCCTAGACAATACGTTATGTTCACTATTCAGCAGACGAGACAAAAGGAAGAAATTGTTCAATCAGAAGTTTGGTAACGTACCTGTAGATGTATATAAAAGCTTCTGGCACCATTCCAGCAATAGATCCCCAGAAGTATGGCCAGAAATGAAGACTTGTTACGACTATTGCATAGTTGAAAATTGTGTATGGAAATGGCGATACCCTGAAGAGTGCCACTACTCGAAATTGATGGAACCAGCTTCCCTCCGCAGCAAGTCTAAGCATATCAGCTTTCTCAGGCCATCTTTTCAACCATTGCTGTACATGCGCATTAGTAAATCGTAAATCAATAAAGCCTAATTATGTCCATTCATCGTTGTTGTAATAGAAAAGAGCAGGGGATCCAGATTGTTACATGGATTCTATCGCGGAATAGAAGTCCGATAAAGTAGGTCAGGATCGTTCCGATCGTCGTTCCAACCATTATAATGACAAACCCCACACCATAACCAAAGATCATTCCAGCTAACCACATCGAAGGACCTGAGGGAATTAAAATCACGGGAAGCAAGGCTAGAGAGGCAACAAGCACTAGGGCGAGAACCGGACGGCCAAAAGCAGTGGCTTCCCATTGCATGATTGGGACGAGTACCTACAGGAAATGTTCAGAAATTTCAAAGGGCATCACATGATCTGAGTAAGTAACCCATCATTAACATATTTATAGAGAGAGGAGGAAACGGTGAGCAGAGTAGTACCTTCTCATATATAAAGGGCACTCCCCATTTCAAGAAAATGAGAAACCCCGCAGTAGCTAAAATGATTAGTGTTAAGACTTTGATCCACCAGATGAAAGACTTAATCCTCTCCCCTCCTCGAGGTTGTGAAGTATGAGCTTCAGCTGTAACCATTTCATTGGATATAACCAGCCTAGCATATTGAGTACGGTCCCTTGCATGATTCTCAAGGTTCGTACCTTGCTTTCTTATCTGCTCTAGTGACTTGCGCATCTTTCCCAAGAGAAGAAATAGGCTGTGAAAATGATAATCGATGATGATCTACACAGCAAAACGAAATGAAATAACGTGAAGTATGTGAAACCTCCAAGATTTTTTGAACACGATAAACCCTTATGCAACAGTGCAAGTATACAGCACAAAGTACGTGCCAAACTTATAATGTCAATTAGCGGCAGTATCTTTCAAACCAGTAGACGTGTGAAAAAACCAGTTCCCGCCACTGATATTAAACTGCTTAACAGCAGAAGATGCATAATCTCTTCTTTTTTTTTTCTTTTTTTTTTTCAGTTTTTGTAGCTTACAATGAGACATAAAATGCCTGGAATGATCTTCAAATGGAAGCTACTAAACGTAAAATCCCGTGAACTATTATTTCCCTCTACCTCCCATGGAGGGATCAAGAAACTTTTTCATTGGGCGAGGGCAGCCTAACGAATTCAGCAGGACAAAATAGGATAAAATAAAAATGATATAAAATCAAGTAAAATATATAATATATTAAGAATTTTCTTAAATTTAAGGGTCAACCGTCCCTATCCCAAATCCATCCCTGCTCCTTTTTTTTTTTTTTTTTTTTTTTTTGGTCGCCAGCCACGGTATCCAAGCAGGCCCCACCAGCGGTGAGACGGCATCTTTCAGCCAACCATACTTGACTAATCCGTTGGTCGCCCCGGGTCGCACGCCTGGCAATGGCGGGTGAGGCTCCCAAGGGGGTGGCTGCGTACGCGATGTCTCGAACTTGAGACCTCCTTAAGCGGCACCGAGCTGCTTACCACTCGGCCCAACCCCTCTTGGTAAATCCATCCCTGCTCCTACCCCTTCAAAATAGGGAAATAAATGAACACCTACAGGTCAACAACCCATTAATAACTGAGAAGGCCCTTAGGCGGGGAGGGAGCTAGGGAGATCTCCAGTAAACAGTTTTTTACAATCAAGCGACAGAACAAAGATTGGACCACCCAAGTCGAAATCAACTACAATGGTTTCAATTGACAAACGCAGAAGCAGCAACAGAACAAATACTCGACAGAAGATTGAGAGATCTGCTGTAGACGGTTTTACGATTAAATAAGCAATAGAACAAAGATTGGACCAGCAAAATCGAAATCAACTACAACGGTTTCAACTGACAAAAGCAAAAGCAGAAGCAGAAAGAGAACAAACACTCGAGAAAAGATTAAGCACCAGTCAATTCATTCGACGCGTTCGGGAGCCTCAACTCAACAAGAACAAGAACAAACGATTAATGCCTCAAAAAATTGAGAGAAATGAGCTAATCAGAAAGGAATCAAAACCCGATGGATCCTAGAGCAAGAGACCTAGAAAATAGAGAGAGCGGTGGAGCCTCAAAAGTTTAATACGGGAGAGAGAGCGAGAGGGGGAGGAGGAGAATACAACTGTATAACCGCCGATGATAGAATCCGGTAAATCAGAGAGTAAGAGACCTAGAAATTCGAGAGAACCGTGGAGCCTCAAGAGTGAAACCTGATATCGGAGAGAGAGCGAGAGGGAGAGGAGGAGAATGAGAATCCGGTGGATCAGAAAGCAAGAGACCTGGAAATTCGAGAGAATGGATGAGCCTCAACAGTGAAGTGAGAGCATAGCGGACCTCACCTGGTATCGGGGAGAGAGCGAGAGGGAGAGGCGGAGAATACATCTGTATAACCGCCGATGAGAGGGAAAGAGGGAGAAGGAATCTTCTTCTACTGCCGGTGCTTCCTTCCTCGTCTCCTTCTGGAAGCTCTCTCTCTCTCTATCTCTCTCTCTCTCTCTCTCTCTCTCTCTCTCACACACACACACACACACACAAGCTCTCTTCTCTGTCTAGAGAATACCTGGAGCGTTTGAAAATAAATCAGTAGCGCTCTTTTTCCTTCCCCCGCCAGGCCACCACCTTCCATATTACAAACAGAGCATAAAGCTGAAAACCACTTATTTTCCCAAACTGCCCCTCCGACTTCCCCCTATCTTCCAAACTGCCACCCACAAGTGACATCACAAAGTTGCCCTGGAATCTGGACCCGCACCGCGCTCAGTACACGGCTCGAATTTCCCGTTGCATTTGTAGCACTCAAACATAAGATTCAGATTTCCCATTGCTTCTGTAGGACTCATTCATAAGCTCCCAATCCATACCAACAACTCTCTTATCCGATAAAGAAATTGAGAAGTTCGGCAATTTCTGTCATGGACCTGATGCGAGTGAAATTCCAAACCTTCTTACAGCAATTACGAACAAGCAATTTCGTCCCAAGACTACGAATACCTTTACTATTCCATTTCTTGACAGCACTACAAGTCTACCGAGGCCAATTATTGGATTGTGGAGCTCTCTCCTCTCGGTGAAATCGACAACACCAGTTTCGGACATTTCCATCGCTAAATCTTTCGGGATACAGTTAATCCTCACTCACGACCACCGAATGTCATGGGACCACACAAAAGCTAATGATATTAAACTACTTAACAGCAGAAGAAGCAGGATTTTCTTTTTCATTTTATGTAACGTATAGAGAGACATAAAATGCTGGGGATGATCTTGAAATCAAAGCCACTAAACGTAAAATCCCGTACCTCCTACTCCTTCAAATTCGCCAAACCAAAAACTAGGGAAATAAATTAAGACAATCCAAGTCAACAACACCAGTATCATTAATAACTGAGAAGGCCATAACGCGGGACAGAGAGAGAGAGAGAGAGAGAGAGATCCTGTAAGCAGTTTTTACAATTAAATAAACAACAGAACAAAGATTGGACCAACAAAATCGAAATCAACTACAATGGCGTCAACTGACAAAAGCAGAAGCAGAAAGAGAACAAATACTCGACAAAAGATTAAGCTAAAGTCAATTCATGCGAAGCGTTCGGGAACCTCAACTCAAAAAGAACAGACTATTAATACCTCAAATGATTGCGAGAAATGAGCTAATAAGAAAGCAATCAAAATTCGGGTGACCAGAGAGCAAGAGACCTAGAAATTCGAGAGAGCAGTGGAGCCTCAAAAGTTAAGTGAGAGCAGAACGGACCTCACCTGATATCGGAGTGAGCGAGAGGGAGAGGCGGAGAATACAGTTGTATAGCCACCGATGAGAGCTAAGGAGGGAGAATGGATCTTCTTCCACTGCCGCTGCTTCCTCTCTGCGTTTAGAGAATAGCTGTCTTGTTTGAAAATAAACTGAATCAATAGCACTTTATCCTTCAACCCGCCATAAAGTTGAAAAACTACATTTCCCAAACTGCCCCGGTGACTTCTCCTATCTTCCAAACTACCATCCACAGGTCACTTGCACGTCAGAGTTCTTCTGGACTCGCGCGTTCTCGATACACGGCCCGGACTTCCCATTGCATCTGTACCTCACACGGTTCAGATTCCCCATTGTATCTACAGGACAAGGATAGACTCATTCATACGCTCCACGAAACATGCTCGAAATCCTTACTAGTAAGTCTCTTTTCCAATTTTCACCAAAAAGTAAAAAGGTCTTCTTTTCCGATAGAAGACAACGAGAAGTTCGGCGATTTGTGTCATGGGCCCAACGCAATTAAAATTCCGAACCTTCTTTACCACAATGATGAACATTTCATCTCAAGACAACAAATACCTTTACTAATCCATTTCTCGACAACATTACAAGTTCCCCGCGGCCAATTATATGATTGTGGAGCTTTCTCCTTTCGGCAAAATCTACACCACCAGTTTTCACGGGCGTTTGTCGTTCGCTAAATCTTTCGGGATACAGTTATCTTCAGTCACAACCACTGATTGTCGTGGGACCACATAACAGATGACCTAAAAACCTGTGCTGAGGCTCTCGCCAGTGCTCGGTGTTTTTTGGCATAAGTACCAAGTGTCCATTAAAACTGCGGGGCCAGCATTTTCATGAATCTGATGTGGGGATCCCATGAAACCGGACAGAACTGGGTTGCAGCCAACATGAAGAAAGCCCCTCCTTTGTAGTTTCGTCCCAGTTTCTAGCAGAAAATAGCAAGCATCCCGATGATAGATAATACATACATACAGAATTAACCCCCACTTTTGGAACAATAATTCGGAAGTCGAAAGCCGGTGAAGAGTGAATCTGCCACCTGCAGGTTTAGACCAAATCTTTGCAAGTTCATCGAGGACTTCCCGAGAATTTACTTGGCCAATGAAGATACTGCATCATCCGAGTCTACCTTCAGCTGCAAAGAAGACCAACAACGTGTCATCCAACATACAGGAGAAACAAGAAGACAGTGAAAACTCTTCCACAGTTTTTAAGGGGAAAACTAGTTTTTGAGCTTCTATCAATGATAATTTGCAAGGGAATTCTTGAAATTTCAGCTGAACCTCCGAGGACAAGAGACAGTTTTCTCGGGACAAAACAATTTCGTAAAGTCTAAGCATGTCACCTGCATCAGATGGCCCAACAGAGATCCGTGCAACAAACTCTGCAGTTTCCTGCTCTGCTCAACCATGTGGCCCGAGGCTATCGCTCGCTCAAGCTGGCACCAAAGTCTCTCAATTGCTGTGTACGGGAACCAAACTGAAGATGGCCTTTTGCGAAAAATCAACTCCGCTGGCCTCTGCAAATGGAAATAAATAGGAATTAGCACAATGGATGAAGTCAGGGTAAGGTTCTGGATTAAATTGGATGACTTGAATGCAGTTCATTGCAAGGGATGGAATCTCGTGAATATATACTCATGAATATAGACTGGTGATGTCATTTGAAAATGCACGTGTGAGGAAGGACATAAATGTAAGAGATGCTTTATGAATATCTAGGGAATTGAGGAGCAACTACTCACCACTGACTTGTATGAATCAATATACTCTAGCAATAGATTTGTGGCTTCCGTAAAACGTCCATGGTCGACATAAAGCTGAAACAAGGATGCAGGATTTGATTCTTGACCAGTCATACCCCATGTCCTTTGACTTCCACCGCACTGACAAAATTACAAGAGCACGTGGTAAATGTATTTACCATTTTGCAGTAAGAGATTGGGGGGAAAAAAACCTTGCAACTCCTGCTACAACAGTGATTCAAGGATAGCAGCAACTAAAAAATGATGGTAACCGAGAGGAAGAAAAGTTCTTTTCCAGATCATGGGAGATTTTAGTATAAAATGTGTGCTCTCCAGCAAATCAGTTTGAGAAATGTTTAATTGTATAAATATATATAAATTTGAAATTTGGTAAGAGCTTATTTAAGCTTGGCACAACTGGCGCGATACTCCTCATGGATCGATTGGCATACTTTCATTTTGGTTTCATATTTGATTACGCTATCTCCAGCCAGGAAATACTCACTCACAGAGAGCGACGGCCAGTGTGCGAAGCGGGAAGGACAAAGGGAGAGGGCTGTGTGGAGATACCTTGAACATATGAACCAACCATAGTGGTAGTTCGATTTCAGAATCGGCATGAAGAAGTGTTTCAGCAACAACAACAGGCAGTCTTGCATGGAGATTTTTATATTTACCCTGAAATGAAGAATGAAGAAAAATGGACATGAGTTTCAGAATACTGATGAAGGCTTCAGGTGATTCAATATACATAGTGAAATGCAATTTGCACAGTGAAATTGCCATATAACAATTGCATGGAAGCAGAAACAAGTAGATGGTACGAACAAGGTAAAGCTCAAGATTTTCCCAATAGCTATTTCCCTTGAGTTGGTTCATCGGGGCAGCCAATTCAAGTAAACCAGGCAAAGCCACTTCATTCTTTGATGGTGGCAAGAGAAGTCTTTGAGATCTCAAATCATTCCTGCAAATTGTGTATCACATCAAATCATACACTCAAGAAGTGAACAAGCACTGGACCGGGGAAAAAAAAAAAGGGATTCATCCATTTTTCATGCTGTCAGTGTGTTGAATAAAATGAACAAAGTTCCTTAAAACTAAAAAGACATTATTTGTTGTTACCCAGTCAAAGGTGCCCCAGCTACATTGGGGCAACATTTCAATGACATTGCCCTAAACACTCTCTCCAGTTCCCTGTAACAGTAAAGTGGGATTAGGTTCATACTGTATCACTATAAAATACGAAAATAAGAAATAGATTCAGGGGTGTGACCATACTTTTTTAACTCTGAATCCTGGCAGAATCTCAAGAGAGCAGTGAATGCCATGTCATATAAATCCATTTGGACCAAGAGCTCTACCAAATCTGGGGGGAGTGTTGATGCATCTAGGAAGAAAAGCAAGTAACAGAAATGGAAAAGATTAACATGAAAAGGAACTGTTGAAAATATATTACTTAAAAGGCTTTCTAGATGTTCAACTTTACTACCGAGATTCAACTCTGCCATAGGTATACAAGGGACTAAGTACAAATAGCAAACAGTAAGAATTGTAATTTATTTTATCCACAGTACTATTTGCTCCAATAGTAGCAATCATGCATATAGGTGAAGTATGGAACTTACTAGAATATGACCATTTGATATTGGCCAAGCAGAGCAAATATTCTGCAGATGTTAATACAAATTCCTTCTCAAGCTTCTCGATATCTACGTAAGAATGCTTTGAATGAGGCAGAGATCCATTCTCTGTGGCTGTGGGAAAAACATAACCAATTTACTTCCTTAAAAAATAAAGAAAACATTGAAAAAATTCAAACTCAAAAAGATTCACCCCTGTAAATGAATATAAATATCTGCTAATTTGAAAGAAAAATTTTAGTGAATTACTCTTCTCTCCTGCTGTTGTTTTAGTCCTTTTGCTGGGATAATGCTCGTTCTTTGTTGGAATTTCCTCTAGTAGGGGATCAATCCAGGCATGTAGTGGATGAACAAGATGCAATGCGTTGATAGCAGCTGAGAGCCCATTTAGTCTTTCTTGAATTGCAACAGAATTTTTCTTACTATCAGTTACCTCTACTTCATTTCTCAAACGAGATGTAAATCGATACATATAAGTCGCAGCTCTTCGCCAATTTTGACGGTGAACTTCGAATGCATAAAGCAATTTATAGGGGTTTTGCTTCACCATAATATCTGAACGTTCTGCCTGTAAATCATAAAGAAAGAAACATGAGACGCTTCGCACAGAAACTTAGATAAATGCCAGCAAAAAACTCATTATTCCTTGATGTAAACTGACCTTCCAGGAAAGTTCAAGCTCAACCTTTTCTGTCAAACCAATCAAAGGGAGCTGGCCGTTGCATAGAATCTGCAAAAATCGAGAAAAAGAACTAGTCAGCAAAACAATGAGATGAGAACTGTCCAGCCAGCCTATGCCCAATATTCTTATGGGCTCAAAAGTTTATAAACATGTCTTCAAGAACATTTTAAAATGTTCATAACAAGCCATTCATTGTTTTCAGCTCGACTAACTGGAAAGCTATGGTTGACTATAACTCCAGTTATAATGAAGATATGGAATATGACAAACCGATTTTGCCTACGGCTCCACTTAAAAATAGAAAGTATGAAGATTCAATTCTCAATAGCTTGGGCATCATGCTTGTGATTTATTTGGAAAGAAAGAACCTCTAAAGAGTCTTTCAAGGGAACATGAAGCCTTCCGAATGGTTGCTTGCACAGGCTACATATATGTTTAGGCTTAGAATATTGGGATTTCCATTTCTTATGGGATAGGCTGTAATACTTTAGAGGACCTATAAATCTTCCTTTTCTACCACACATTTTTTGAATAATATATGATCACAATTATGCTCATCAACAAAAGAAAAACACTGTTCTAGTTTCAAAACGAGATGCAGCATAACATGTGCATAGATCACTAGTAAAATACTCTTCCGATAGCTCAGCTTAATGATTGAATATACATGCATATTCATTTAAAAAAAATATTTTAAAAGAAAGAAAAGAATTTCATGCATATTGGGAATCATTCTTATTCCACTTGACTGATTATATCCTTTAAAGAGATTACAAGACTAGACAGTGATAGCATGATTTCTAAACTTACTATAACAAGGTCATAAAAAGTGTGGATAAATCTTCACAGAACAAGAAGGAAATGCATCTAGGAAAATTACCGAGTAGGCACAACTTCAAGAAATAAAAAATTACTTGTAATTGATACTTCCTATTTGTTGATTTTCATCATTATGTGTGTAAGGATGTCAGAAAACAGCAGAAGTATGAAAGGATGAAATCAGTTCAGAACAAACCTTTAAGGCACCACGTTCATAAAGAACAATTATGAATCGCCTCAAGCATATATATTTGCTCTCCTCGTCAGGATTTGAAATGATAGCACAATATGCATCATCATAGTGGTCAAGATCTAAAGTAAACTTGAAGACATTTGCCCAAAGCCTCCCTCTGATACTAGTTGCAGACTCACCAGGTGGCTCTCTGCTACTTAGAGCTTCGTCTACTTGCTCAAGTGCAGCAAGGGCAAACTGGCAAGCGCCTTCACTAATGTTATGCTGCTCAAATGTTTGCATTGCCCACTGATAGTAATGAAGCTTCCATGCAGCAGGTGACTCGTTATATGCTGCAGAGTCAGTTGAATATATAAATGAAAAATAAAACAAATTCTTGAAGCATTTTTTTAGAAAACTAAAATAGGATAAGAATCCATGTTCATTTACTAGGACAGACTCACAGAGTCCAAGCTGGGGAAACCCGGTTTCATGTGATAAGTCCTGCAGAGCCTTGGATGCACACACTCCAGATGAAGCTCTAGATAGACAACAATATGAAATGTCAGAATCCACTAGAAGCATCTGTTTTCTACAACAGAAGTAATATATTGGAAGGTTGATCCCTTCTAAAAGTTGTCTTCTAATTTATTTATATATGTAAATACACCTGAAGAATAGATTTTTCAAGCCAGTGAAATTTTTTAGCAAGGACTGTAACCTAGATTATCAACTATACTTACGATAATGGAAAGGACCATGCCTGAACCGTATATGCACTACGGTGCCATCTTAATTAGTTGCAGATTAGTCATATCAGACAGTTTTTTCCCACATATGTAAGAGAATGAGCAGTTGTATCATATAATATCACAAGTACAAATAAAGATTACCTGAAGAAACATCGAACTGCATCATTAGCTTTGGCTTCCTTCACAGCTCCACGCAATAACCGGGCTTGGGCAAGCAGGCTACAGCCCAGAAGATGATGGAGCATGCACCATTCACCTTTGGCATCCTGTAAACTCCGAGAGGTATATTCCTTCCGGGCATGAGACTCCACTAAGCCAATTAGAAGCTGACAGGACAGATACAAGAAAAACACCCGATTTAGTATTTCAATTGAATCTGGATAGTTTGTAAACATATTACACATATATAAATAAGGAAACAGTGATACGACCTCCGCAGCATTGTATTGTCCATTCCTGATTAGGATCATTGCAAGCTCAGCACTATGGCTCAAGAAAAGAGATGACTCCTCTCCAGTTCTTCCCCAAATGATCCAGCTAATAAAATTCCTTGCAGCACTTAAAATATCTTGCGGACCAGGAATATTTTTTTGAGTTAGTTCATCATGATCTTCAGAAGAGTCGGGGCCATTTGAAGAGAGTAAAAATGCCAATGTGAAATCGGGTTTCCCTTGCCTTTCTTTCCATGATCTCTTGTCAATACTGCTATCTGGATAATAACAATAAAAGAAAGCTATCAACATAACGTGTACGTGGATCAACTCAGACAATTGAAGTGAAATGGAGGAGGTGTAAAATGAAACTAGAATCAGAAGCAGCTTATAACAATATGGTTAAACCAATTATTTTGAAACAATGACCAACAAACGCCCCATTGATTGAGATGCTATCTATTTTCTTATTATCCCCCATCTCTTACTTTTATAATAAGAAACCCAATTCGAAATTAACAGAGCTTAAACAATGCAATCTTAGGGTAACTCTAATTCTGTACTAGCCTCAATACAAACAAATATGGCAGAAAGAGCTCCATCAATGACAACATACCAATTTTCAGTGATGATAGTTGATAGCTGAAATCTTCAACTGCAGGACATTCAGATGGCATAGAGGCAAAGAATTGAATGGTGAGCCACTCGGAAATAATTTCTTGTAACATTGGGAACAACTCAAACTGTATTCTGGAAACATCCTCATGAGACATATGGATCTGCAGATGAAACAAAAATACGCTTCTCATATGAAACAAAGTTATGGAAAGAAATGTTTATATAAGCTTTTGCATACTCATCAAGAAAAACTAACCTGCCAGCTGACATGAACAAGATAACTAAGGAAAAGAAGAACATCTATCGCTGATTCGAACATCACCCTTGCAATTTGAGAAATAGACTGGATTAAAATGGTAGCTTTCATATTCAGAGGCCTCTCAGTGTCAAAGTTCTGAATGGTCTTGTGCGGTACAAGAAAATTTATGTAGCCCTCAATGACTTCCAACACTCTGGCCCATGATCCCGCTTTACTGCTCAAATTATGGAGGGATAATAGCATATCAACGGAGAATTTCCTAAGGTTCTTGTGATCAATTAATTCCTTCTCCAGCACTATGTCAGCCCGAGAATCTAGATCCAAGGCAGCCGGCGATGAACTATATCCAATTTCTAGAATCTTCAGTATGCATGGGAGAAAATCATCAGAAGTTATCATTGGCATAGTCATGAGTAACTCATATATTATGGATGAAGCTGTCTTCCCCAATTGTTGACTCATGCAATTTACACAGCCAAGCACTTCTGAGAGAATCTCCCACCCAAATTTATCATCAGGTGAGCTCAATCCATGAGTTATGATCTCACTGACCTCATTAGAAGCTACAAGGCAAGGAATATATAGAAGTATTTCACTCAACAGTTGAAGCACTTAAAGAGACAGAAAATCAGTCAACTATTGATTCCAGCTAGAATTTAAAAGGTGCAGGAGAAAGGACATACCAGCAACAAGTAGCTCAATTTTCTCCATTGATCGGAACAATGACACTGAACTTTTACGAATTAAAACCATGGCACCATTAGAAGACTGAAGAAGCAAACCCAGCGGGGCATTGTGTTTGCACCAGTGATCAAAATAACGATTGCAGAAAGCTTTCCACCGACAGAATACTGAGAATGGAGTTTGATTAACCTGCAATCAAATAATTAGGATCAGTCTACCAGACTCATTAACAAAGAGACGGGATAGTGTGGAGAGAGAGACTTTGCTGCTACAAAACCTAAACTGGAATCATGAAGTCAGTACAAACCTCATGCTCCATCAGCAATAGGATTTCCTTTTTAAGCCCATCAACAGTCAATGATCGAAACTCAGAATTGGTGAAGTGCCTATTGTATTCCAGCATTGCCATTTGGAAAACACCATCATGAAAAATTCCTGGATGGAGCAGCTTGCGTAAGAAGATTGAAGAAACAAATGGAATAGTCTGGTCCTGCATTATTGGAAAGGTAAAAACATGATGAAACGACAGATCCCTGCACTAAGAAAACTCTAATATTCTACATTATAAACAACTTGGTTCGGTAGATAAACTAGTCTTCCTCAAAACTTGAGTTCTTTATTTTGAGCTCCAAAGGCTAATGAAATATGATAATGGAGTTGAAACTTGTTACCTTAACAGATGACAACACAGATTGGGTAATCCAAAGTAGATCATCTGGAAAAATCTCAGAACTTTGAAACAACTGGTCCGCAACAAATTCTTCCTGTAAAGCATAACACTGCAATTCCTTCCTAACAAAAGACCATAAGATAAAATCTGACATCAATTGCATGAGAACATATTAAGTATGGAGAAAGGGAATATTCAACGGCACCCCTGGGTAACAAGAGCAGGAATTGCATAATGCTAACAAGAACCAAATCCACTCTAGCATTTTTAGCAAACAATAAAGAATGTGGAACTTACTCATCATCATCTGTTTGCAGCATATTATATGACACCAATCCATTGTCTCTTAGAATCAATATGCTATTGGATGAAAGCTGGACATCCACACATCCACCCTAAGAAAGATATGGAATCATGAGTACCACGAATCTTCAATATATGTACTTAATATTAAAAGGAGAAGAAAACCCTTACCTCCAAAGGAATATTTTGGACTAAAGGATTGATTGACAATATGATCTTGTCTCCCAAGTCAAACTGAATGTTATGTACTGAGATTACATCCACGGTATCTTCCTTGAGAATACAGGAGGGGAAAAATCATGAATGGAAGATTCTATTTTCTTTTGAACATGATTTCAAACATCCAACTGCAGCAATAAGCATTCTCACATATAATAGGAGCACCTGCATGGATCCTATACCAATATGATTTATAACACAATTGTATTCTCCAAAATATTAATTTATAAGAATGACATGACAGTGTCCCGCCATCATCTTAGGTTTTTCTCTAAGCTATCTACATGAGTCTAGTCTTAGTGGAGCATCCTTCTGAGTCACATTTTATAAATTGGATAATAAAGTAACTACTACACTTTCATATACAAGATTTAGCTTTCAGACAAGTTGGTAGAGGCCTTACAAAACTTTTGTGCAGTCATCAGTCTTGATAAGAACAAGAATGTAGTCTAGAAAGGCCCAGGAATTTATATATGCGAGCAATCTCAAAAGGAAGCGTAGTTCGGCTATTTCACCACTTGTTAGTCCATTATCATTTCTAAGCTCCTTGAAACACAAACTGGTTTTGTATGTCTAAGATCCTATGGAAACTAGGAGTTAAGATTGGCCAATTCCAACAAGAAAAGGTCAAGTTTTCAAGCAAATGTCTTACTTCAGCTAAGGAGTTAAAGTGCTCATTGAACCTTGCCATATATGATTTCCTTATAAAAGGCAGCTAGCAATTGTTGGAAGTGAAAACTTTTAAGGGATTTAGAGGCCCATCTAAAAGCAGCTAGAGGTTTAAAACTGTGTTAAGAGAAAAATGTTGCACGGGGAAGAGAGTATCCAACTCACTTTATCCTTCCAACAATTCAAAAATCAGATAAAACCGTTTCAGTAGAGAAAGATGAATTCAATAGAAAATATTTGTGCTGCTACGAGGGACAGGTTCATCTTACAATTTAATGATACTTGTGCCTGGGCCATGTGTTTATTCTTAATTAATGACATAGACTTCAACACAAACTGCTATCTAGAAATTTACCCAGAGTTTTTGCAGAGTTTTTAAATTTACCAAATTAGCATTCTAAATAAAATACAAAAATAAATGAAGAATGAGATATGACATAATCAAAGAGACTGTTATTTGCAAATATAACATTTATACCGTATTCTGCCTGTATAGGATCGCCAAAGGAATTAAATTTCTATCAGAATTGGCTTGACCCACCCATAATTTTTTGAACGATGATCCTGGAGTGCATAAAAATCATCAAAAAGAAATTAATGAGGACAATCATGTATTCTGACAAAGGTGATACAATTCTTCATTGAAACTCCTAACTACATCCTGAGCAACATTGAAAATTTTCACTAAATCATTCCATAATTTTCAAACAAAATTCATCTTCAAAGAAAAAAGGAGGATAAAATTCCTGACTGGACAATTCTTTTCATGCACCATTTTTATTATGATGATTCACCATAACCTCTTAAGCAGCCAAAACAACTACTGAAAAGGATAGTAAGCTAAAAAGAGATACTATTGGGTGGTTCATGAGATTCCACGCACTGTTAGAAAGAGAATATGACAATTACCTGCCGATGAAGGGGCACACACTGTATGGTTCATAAGCTTGCTGCGATGGCAAAGATCCCACACTCTAAAGATTCCATCGGAGTGAAGAACAAAACTAAGTTTTCGGCCAAGCATATCAACAATTACTATGTCCTGTACAGCCCCAACCATTTTACCCCTGCATAAAATTATCACATACCATATAAAGCACCCCTTTATTTTCACAAAGACATGTCTATCAAAAGTTAGCAGCACGTCAAATACTCACAAAAGCTTGAAACATCTAACATAACAAGAGAGCATGCCCCTTGACCAATCTTGTAATTAACTTTCAACATAATGCTGTAAAAAGAATAAGCACCTTGACATAAAACCCCATAGTCTGCCAATTCCAGCATCCTCTCGAAGCTCAAACTGAAAACCTGGGAAAGATATTAAAGGTGATTAGAATACAGAAATGAGAACCAAGCCAGAATCAAAAGCATAAGTAGGAACAAGATGATTGACTGCAAATCATGAAAATAAATGAAGTGAAAAGACACGACCTTTCACATATACACCAATAACTTTGTTCATTTATTTATACTATGGAAAACAAATTTTCAAGGTCTTGCATCTGTTTCGATTTCTTTCATTCTTTAGAAAATTTACCAATAAATGCGATCAAGGGAGTCTGAAACCATCACGGGAGTCTGCTCTCCTCTCAACCACTGAGGTTGCAGGATTTTCAAGTAATAAAATGGTTTAAAATAAAAATAAAAAAAAAAAAAAAAACCTGTTGGAATATAAAAGGGGAAAAAGGTTAAGCATACGATCACCAAACAGTCATACTGTAACTCGTACCCGGGCTGGTGTGATGAAGACTGCCAAGCTTGAAACAAATAACAGATCCTGAATCCATTCCAACTAGGAAACAACCTGCAGTTGCTGCAACACTTGTTATTACACCTTCATTTATGCATGCTCGCACGTCAAACTCAACAAAATCATTTCCCGGAAAGATGGATGACGAATATAGGATGTAATTATTAGCATTTTTAAGCTGGAACAGGTAGGCAACCCCAGAGACTGTCATCGCATAGAGCAAATACGGGCTTCCCTGATGAAGATCAACCTGCAGACAGTGGGAGGAGGGGAATAGGTATTTAAAAGAACATGGACAGTAGAGACAACATGCGTAAATTGAATGAAAAAGCCGCGTACCTCATTGGGGCAGATAAAAGCAAAAGGAGAAAGGGCATCTGGGAACACAATTCGAAGTCCATTGCGAGGAAAATCCTTGTCAGCGGAAAATTCCAGAAATTCCAAGACATGCGGCAAGCTCTTATTTATTCTCCTGTGGTTGCGATACAAGAAAGTGGCTCGGAAGCGTCAGTGAGTCAATTTAGCAATGGCAACTAACGAAAAGCTATATATTTGTGCCAAACAGCCATTGATTTCCAAGAAACTGATACGGAGGAGCAACTGAGTACCAGATAGCGTAAGTAGGAGGATCGCCGATCAACGAGCACGAAGCGCGGTCCTCTGTAGGAGGAGCAAAAGGCTCTCTAGCAGTGGCGACATTAGACGCAGCAGCTGCAGCGGAGGTTGAAGACTGGACAATGAGCTCAATCCAGTTGACAGAGTCGCTGCCGAGGATTGGGACTTCAGTTCCCACGAGCTTCACCTTAGAAGCCATCTCCGTTACCGGTAGCTCGCGCCTCAGATGGCCGGAAGGTCGGAGCCCTCTGCGCCGGTGAGTGGAGTAAAACCCTAGACAGCTCAAACGGGGGTTTTGCGACTTGACCCGCCGCTGACTGCGAGACCGAATTCGTTTATGGAGGGAGTTTTGGTGAATCAAACCGCTGATTGGGTTAGTCGTTCACTGGGCCTCGAGCCGGGGAGCCCGGATTGAATTCTTAGTGGGTTTGAAAATTTTCCCCTAAACTATTACAGTTGTTACAACTGGGCCCTAACATTTGCTGTTTGATAATCGCTATTTGACCCATCAAACTTTGCTCAGTTGGCATTATCTCCCTTTCATCAATACTGAATTTTCTCTCTTCATGCTGCTCGAACTGAAATATTACTGAGGGACATTCATCAAATCACTTTTCCCTTCTATGCGATCTTATTGAGGGAAAGGATCAAATCACATATCCATTCTATGTGACCTTACTGTTAGTAGGGCATGACCTCATTATATAAGCTGCACATTAACAAATTTAATAATATATATATAAAAGGTGAACGATTGGAGATGAATTGACCCATTTTCCAATCATAAATTATCTACGCAAGCAAAACTTGAACCCAAGTTTAAACCACTTGAACAACCAGCTCGGTATGTTCTAACAGCAGGAAAATACCAAAATAGATCGATGAACATTGGCAAGAATCTTTGCTGAATGGATTCCACTTTACATGTCTCTGTCCGGTGCAACTTTTACCTTGATGCATCAATCATTATTAAATGATTTCATTTCATGCTGTTTCAAAGAATACATCACTGTCTTTCTTACATGTTTTTGTAACCACATAATGTACTCACAAAAGAGAAGGTTGTAAAAATGGTACAAAGGCAAAACGCGCATTTGATCACTCAGGATCCAAATTAGAGCAGCTTCAACACGAGTCCTCTCACACCAAGGCTCGACTCGACCGAGACTCCAGTTGTTCTCAAATGACCACCCTTTCCTGCTCAAAAATCGACTCAGGCAAGTCGAGCAAGCACACGACTAACTATGCAGAGTAAGACTCGTGGGTCCAGACCTACATGGTTATTCTCTCATTCATGGCTTCCATGGAGCAGGAGGCGGTGGAGGAGTCGGGAACATGGGCGGGACAGCGGAGAAGATCGTGTTCTTGTCGATCTTAGCGCTACCATCACCCGACAGGGCAATGAGGGCTGCCACCAGGCCAGCGTTCCCGGCAAGGGTGGGCTCTGTGTAGTTATAGTTGGTCCGGACGTCATGGAAACCATCATGCTTGTCAGGGCCTGCGACCATGGCCCCTACGATCGTGTTGGGGTTGGGCTTGCTGCTGTCCCTCCACTTCCAACCACCCGTGCAACTGTACTTGACCCTGTTCTTAGGGATGGAAGCACCTCTGTGGTGCACCCGCTTCGGGTAATTGTCGCCGAACCCCACAATGTAGCTCATCTTCCGAGGATTCTTGCCCAGGATGTAATCCATCTACAGTGGAACGAGACATCTTCAGATACAAACAGAAAGTCGAATGAGACAGAAGAGAAAACTGGGTAAAACAACCCAAACAGCACAAGGAATCTAATAAGAGAAACATTTATGAAATGGGAAAAACCAGTGGAATCCAGCTTTCACATGATATGAAGATTATAGAAGACATGGATTCTTCCATTACACAGAAATTAAGATGAATTAGTTCCCCAAATTGAATTCCTGAAAATCTAAAATACACACTGCCTGCAGTCCTATAAACTATCCACCAGACACCTATAAGAGGTTAAAACTTATAGGTTGTAGTTACCAGCTCTTCTTATATACCAGTAACCTGCTCGTAAAATATCTAGCTGGGCATACAAGAAATCGGCCCATACCCACCCAAAAACTTCAACTTTGGAGGTTCACAACTCTTCTTATATACCGGGATTCTTTTAGTATCTTTCTGATGCAGGTTTCAATTCTCATCACGTCTGAAACATGAGCGACAATATAGCATAAAGATCCGTAGACCAAACCGTGAGGTGAAATAGGGGAATTATCATGTTACCTGCGTCCTAGCAAAATCTCTCAACACATCGGTCGAATAGAAATTGGGGCCACAGTACCATCCCGGAGTATCAGCAGCATCAAGGTAATCACTGTACAAGCCGGCCAAGAAAGCTGCATTGACCACGTACTGAAGAGGCTGGGGCCTCCCATGGTTCAACTGGATCAGGCCTCCTGATAACAATAACAGAACAGAACACAACATGAGACACAGCAAATAAGTTGAATAAAATGCTAAGTTGACTCACAGCGTGCAGGATTCAAATTAAACCTTTGGTCCTATTGAAGCTCGTGAAAACCGGAAGGTAAGAGCACATGATTATGCTGGTTTGATTGTGGAAGGTCCTCAGTATTTCCTCGTATGGGTATCCTGGACTAAGGAACAACCTCAAACGGCTCAAAAGCACCTACAAACACGGCCCATGATTGTGTTGGAACAGAGTCAGTAAAACCAAAGAAAAACCAGTAACCCTGCTAGGAAATAAGTACACAAGCAAATCGGATATAGTCACCTGAGCCCCAGCAAGCTTGTTATCCCAGCTGAATACGCCATAATCCGGGCCTCCCCAGAAAGCACCGGCATGCTTCGCAAGACCCGGAGCGGTGGCAAGCTGCAGATAAGAATTGTTACCGGTCGCAAAGTATAACCAAGCACTGCCCCACACGAACTCATCCCAGTAACTGGAGGAGTTGTAGAAAATTGCAGCGTCTGAACCGCCAGCACTGTATCTCCCTCGCTGTTCTCTTGCGAACTTGAAAAGAGTCTTGGCACCGTGGACGAGCTTCTTAGAGTAAGCCTTGTTGTCTTTGAAAACGATGGATGCAGAAGCTAAGGCAGCAGCCATCTCAGCAGCGAGATCAGAGCAGCTGTGACATTCGTATACTGGACGTTCATAGTCGATGTCTTCCGGACGCATCCAGCAGTAATGATCATTCGCAGAAGTGCTACCTCCTGAAGTATCCCCAACTCCAACCTGATCAAGAAATCAAATTAGGCATTTACTAAAATTGAAGCCTTTGTGTAAAGCAAGAAAGCCCACTAATTCCAAACCTGTTTTACATGGCTAGTTCAATTGTTGCAAAAGCTGTCCCGAGATGTGTAGAATAATTTCCAGGTAATGGAATGTGAAGTTATCAAGACCATTTACTCTAAAGTATCAAAGTTCTGAAGACCTGTTGCGTGAAATTAGTTAAATAAAAGCTACCGCTTGTGCAGTAACTCAAATTTGTGCTACGATACCATAATAGAATTTGAGGTTGTCATAACTGTTTACTTGGTTAACCGGTATCAGGCAATATATTGCGATTTTACTCGAAAACAGCACAACCACCTTAAACAGATTGATCAACAATGATCCACCAGGGTGAATCTGCAAGATAACATCACCACACAATACATATTATTGACACTAAATCAAGCATTGGACATTACCTGCGCGGCGACACTGTTAATGGTATCGGCAGAGGAATTGAAGGTCTTCAGAAAGTAATCAGTCCCCCACTTAATGACATCCTTCACATGGTTGAGCTCTCCTGCAGCCTCATACTTGGCGCTGTACTCGATCACGCTCCAGCTCAACATGGTCATTGCGAATGATGCAGGGAAGTTGAACTTGATGGCATCGCCAGCATCATAGTAGCCACCAACAAGATCCTTGATCGTGGTCGATGTATCAGACTTGCCATCTTGAAGGCAGGAGTTGCCTCTCCATGATACATTATTCTGCCTAGGGAGTCTACCAGCTGCAAATATAAGGTAAAACTCAATTTATGAAGAGTGCCATCAGAACAGCAAATCTAAGGTTTCTTTTTTAAGACTGTTTATAGTATAAAATAAGAGATCAGCAAATTATAACCACTGAACAAATTGGCAATCAGATGTCGAACATAGAGAAAAATTAACAAATTTACAGATCTGAGTATATGTTGAACATGAATGGAGACTTCAAAATTTTACATCTTGAACAAATTTGAGTTACAGATTTGAAAGAGTTACCAAAGCACTTGCTTTGTTTAGCTGTCTCCGACAAGAAACCACATTGTTCTGATTTAATGTCAGATTCTTGTTTTTTTAATTGCAGAAATCAATCGTAAGGAAGAACATAAAGCAGTCAATTCACAGACAGTTCACATCCAGAGACGTCCAAACAAAAACAACAACAATAATAATAAAAAGAAGCTCAAGAAGCGAGGAAGCAGGAAAACTTAGATCCAAGTCAAGAACGCTGAATCTTAGAGAGTAGGGAGAGCGCGGGGATTACAGCGCTGGGCGTTGAAGAACATGAGGGCCTTGCGGAGGGCGAGGGTGTAGTTGTCGGAAGGGCCGTGGGGGTGGTGGTGACGTGGCACGGCCTTGACGATGAGGGTGATGAACCCGGCTAGGAACCCGGACACGAGGATCGTCCCCACCGTCCAGACGAAGATCTTGCGGCTGACGATGATGCATCCCAGATCCACGTACTTCTTCTTCTTCTTCTGCTCCGCAGGCCCGAGCAGCCAGCTCTGCTGCGTCTCGTCCAGTGGCCGCGATACCGCCGCCTTGTCGTAGTCCTGGAGGTTCCGGCTGCGGTCGTCGTCCGTGGCGGAGTCCACGGCGTTGATCTCCAGCGGGCCTCCCCACGGATCCCTCCCGTACATGCTTCAACGTAAAGCGCAAAATGCAGGAGGAGGTTATAGGAAGAGAAAGCTGACCGACACCGTCACTCCGCCGACAGTTTGAGAAGAGGGGAATGGGGAGTCCGGCAACAACTAAGACGGGATCGAAGTACCTTAACCTGGTTCAGTTTATGTAGGGAGACATGACAGGGGGGGAGAGTGAGAGAGGTTTCTTGCTATATTTTGCCTAGACCGTGCACATGCCAATGATTGTTTGGTTGGGAACCGGAAAAGGGAAGTGAAGGAGGAGGAGGAGGAGGAGGAGGGGGAAGAGTGAATAAGTCAAAGATCATGGGGGTGTTGACACTGACATTGTTCCTTCCAGTTGGTATGGCAATGCATCAACCAATCTTGTTCTCTTTCCCTTTTAAGAATTTTTCATCATTTTTCCCTTTCACTTTTCAGCTAAGAAATTCAATAAATTCTAATAAATTAGGCTTGAGTCTAACAAATTTACTTAAATAAAACTCTTACAATTTTGTACTCACTTTACTAGAAAATTCAAATTTCATTCCATCTAAGAAAAATAATCACTTAATCATCTCAGACAATTCAAATTATTCCATTTTATATGCAAATTTTCACATCTATTCATTATCCAATCAACACCCTGTAATCGAAATTTCCTAATTTAATTTACCTTTTTTTTATTTTCTAACTTCTAGATAAAGAAGAAGGTGCACATGGGGTTTTCATTTAATTTGATGTTTCATCTATAGCATTTTATTATTAGGCTGATGATGGTGACGACCCCACTAATTGAAAGTGACACTCTGTCTAACATCCCCACGGGCCGCGCCCGCTTATAGGTATGTCTGTTAATGCAGTGTAAATAATATAATAAGCAAATATTTTTCAATAAAATAAATTAAAAAAATGATAGTAAACAAATAAATAAATAAATAAAAGAAACAGCTGTTGGCTTGGCAGCTTCGCTTGTTCTCCACTTCACTCTCTCCCCCCACCCGCCTCCTTCCCGCCCGTTTCGAATCTCTCGATTAATAAAAAGGACAAAAAAAAGAGAGGGTGGGGGGTGGTGGGGCCCACACTCGTAGCCCATGTGTAAGGAAGTTTGTCACCGACACCGACACCTAAATACGCGCCAATTCGCCAACCCGAAATCAATGTCTATGACCGGTTTCCCATAAATACCCTCCTCGTCGAGTAATACTCTCGCTCTGCTTTTACCAATTTATGGTGTATACAGATGCCAAATTGTCCTGCAGAAGAGAGTCTTCTGTACAGCATGTACTATATAATATATATCATAAATTAATAAATATTTAACATATTAATATGATACATAATTTACTACACATTTATAATTACTTTTACTGATATATTAAATATTCATAGTGACATATGTCACGTAATATATCAAATATATATAAGACCTTTCCAGTGAACACGCATGCATATCAATGCAAATGTGATTTTTATACGCTCACATTGACCAACTCAGAATTAAAAGATTTTAGATTAGATGTTATGTAACTCTCTATTCCCCTTTTCCTCCCATCAATCTAGGCTCTTGTACCTTATTTCTAACCAATACATTTATACTTATACTTGCCCATACTTTCATGCGTACTTTAATACGTACAACATTACTGGACAACAGCTGCGATTACTTCAATCAACAATTTCCTTACAATCAGTCCATGGATGAATGTGTATAATAAGAACAAAGATCCCCACACAAAACATATGGAGATGTGAATGAAGCACATTTTCATTTTTTAAGGTAAGATAATCAGCATTGGGTGTTGGCTTTGTTTTGTCTTATGTCCCTTCTCCTCTTTCCAACTTCCTAGACTTATCAGTCATCTTCCATGAAACTCATCCTGACAACTATCCCTAAAGTTTGTTTCTTCTAGGGGTAGGAGATCTAAAAATGCATATCAAGATTGCAGGGCTAATCACATTGCATCAAAACTTGAATGGGGAATAACATCCCATTCCTCATATGGTCAGTGGTGATGCAGGGAAGAGGCACATGCTTCTTCACTTGGTGCACGTTTTCGACGTGCAACCACTTTGATCACCAGACAGGGTCCTTACGAGAACACAAGGAATTTATTGAAAAAGAAAGCTTAGCTTTGGAGATAGGAAAGGGATGATATCAAAGATGGGGCCTGAGAGGATCTACCTACCTCATAAAATGACGACATCACAACCACCGTGATTTGGACTAGAGAACAGAATAATCTGGAGGATGAATTAATTGACAAAAGAAATAAAATTGGAAAGTAAAGGATGTTTCCCTGAACTACCCTTGCTACTCCATCACAGATGTAGTTAAGCACTACCAAGAACCTGCTTCAAAGTTAGCTTAAAAGACCATGGGTTAATAAGTTGCCATGGTTAATAAGTTGCGATGGCCATCGACCCAGATTGAAGAATCTCATTGCTATTCGTAACCAAATGCTTATAAAAAGATGAGAATCAACTAAATTCTGACCGACTGGTAAGGGAATATACGTGTAAGTTAAGAGCAAGGAGTAAGGAAAGTGAGGATCATGCCTGTCATGAACTTCTGCTACGGAATAAAGCCGCTCACTCAATTTCAGCATTTAAACAGATGGTGTGGATCAGATTAGCTTTCTCCTCTTCTTTCTACAACGTCCCTCTGTTGTCATATTACCAGTGATGAGTCTATAGTCTGACCAAGGCATTGCACTTAGCTTCCCGAATGTTTGCTCGTAAGAGTTCCAAATTTCTGCCTGCTCAAGGAAATATCAAAGAATTCATTCAGAACTTTGGTGGACAGGAGTACCAAAATCAGCATCTGGAAGAGATTTACGGCTTTATGGCATCTGCCGGTAAAGCAAGAGTTAAGCAGAGCACATTTTCCACCGACCTCTTTCATGTCTCTTTCGAACCATATGACTGGAAGAAATTTTTCCATGAACCTGATCGGAGAAACCTTCCAAATGCACATGCAAAACAAGATCACAATTGGAGATCGCAATCAAGGAAAGAATGAGCTGTGCCTGCTTCTAATGTGTGATTGTTTCGGAATCAGTTGGAACAATAGGGTAAAATCCCGTACACATCAGCACATTTGCCATGTAAAGGGCAGCTTAGTGCAATTCGAGAAGTCTTGCATATCACAAATCTATTCGAACTGTTTCAGCTGTATCTTCTCTTTGACAGCATCCTGACAGAGTAAAAGGATGAGGCTTGCTCTGTAGCCGACATAGCAGCATTTAGCGAGGAAACACTTAGCATGAGTAGCTGGTTCTCTCACACGAAAAGTTTCACATCTCATGAAAGCAGTGATCAGATCCCCACAGGAAGCACCTTCATATGCTTCATTCAAAGTTTGACAACTTTCGTTATCGTTGAATTGCATTAAACCCATCATTAAGTTCGGGTTTGAATATGTTATCCATGCAAGCAGCTGCCATTCTGGAACGCTCTCTTGACCCTTTATCTTCATAGCCATGTCCACCTTCAACTCCTGCTCGCTGTCATCCTTGTCTCCTGATACCTTTAGCTTCCGCTGTCCCCACAAAATTTGATAGAAGATTCAGAACCTGATAGACTGGATGAGATGTGCTGCAAGCCCAACTGAAGCTCACATAGTGCATGCACTATGTCTAAAGACCCTGACCACCTAGAAGAAAGAAGAAAACATCTACTCGATTACGCAGTCTTCTTCTAACACTATGATCACACGCTAAATTAGTAGAAAACTTAACACAAGTATTCGTTTAAGAGAAATGCAGTGATAGCATAATCAGTTTAAGAGAGACAACAGATCAAAAGTAAATCCAATCAGGTATCTGCATTCATTGCATGCTTGACAGTTGACATCATTTTTTCCTTCCCCCCAACAATCATCACCCCCTTTTAAGCTGTAATTATACTGACAATCAGTGAAGGAAAACATGGCAACTTCCTTTTGAAATTTCATGAAGAAGAGGACGATAGAAGGTCCAGATTAGAGTATCGCACTGGTTCCGAGCCATCATGAACAGGAATTAGTAGAATATTGCCTTCTCCAGCGAGAATGCCCTCGCGACGTCTCCGAGAAGCAGCTGCTGCGGGCTGCCTTCTTTGCAGCCGCCACCATTTCCCGCCCGAGAGACTCCGTCTCCCATCCGCTGAAGCTCTTCCCGGAAATTACTATTCTCCTCCTCCTGACTTGCAGGCAGGTCCGGGCCGGGCCCCGCCAGTTGCCTGTGCACTGCTGGGGCTAAATGGGCCTCCAGAGGCCGAATGGGCTTGAAATCGTTCTTTTCTGAGTTTGGACCGAAGGTTCATCCTTATTTAGTGCATTTTCATGTTTAGTACGGCATCTCCTTTCCTTAACTAATATACCATATTCGAATCTTGCGAATAAATAAGTTTCAGCTTTAGATGAGCAACCTAATTTGAATTTAGAATAGTTGGAATCCACTGGAGAAGTTGCGAAGCTCGATCCGTTGAAGAAACCCATGGAGACGATAAATGTGATCATGTACCACACTTAAAGCTTTTCTAATAAAACAAGCTTTGAGCAGACAGATCCAAATTCTCAGTAGATAGAACGATAATGAGAAATAACAGTGGAAAGAAAGTGAAACGGAGACAGTGTTCATTGTCTCCCTCGAAAGAAAGGGAAAAGGAAAATCCTAATTTTGTGAATGCTGCTCTTGGCCAAGGAAGCCTTTTGACTGAAGGCTCTCAACTGCATCTCTAATGGCGTCTTCAAGAGGAGTAAAAACCATCCCGAGGTCGATCAATCTCTTTTCTGCATCCACGCTCGCCGTCAGGCCAGGTTGGGTCTCCCCTTCGAACCTGAAGTAAATGCAGAGAAAATGGAAGATTGCACTTATTTATACGGCATCTTGTAAACCAAGAACTGACAGGATCATGGTCCTACAAGGCTTCATTGCTATACAGGACAAGCTGAAAATTTTGTGGTCATTCTTGTCCGTGTCATGGGCTGGTGGCTGGTTTGAGGAATTGACGGTATCCTACAGAGGAGTTACAGATCTTGGATCGGTTGGAAGACCTCGAAGCAGCATGGAATACCAACAGGAGATCTCAGATCATGGATTTCAAGCTTTTGCTTACACCGTTGATAGATGCAAAAAGGTTCCTGGTCAGTGTGAAGTAGAACATACTTTGCAGATTCCTACCGGTGAATATGAACAGTCCCATATGCAGCAGCAAAGTCGAAATCATGAAAACATATCACAAAAACCGGCTTTCTCTGGAGAATGGAATCGAACCTGTGGATGGAATACTGAGGGAAGAGACTCCTGACCCTCTCTGCAAAATCCCCGAACTGGTAGATCCCATTCGTGCAGAGATACCTTCCCTTTGCCAGAGGGTTCTCGAACAGCAAGACCTGTGCCCTGGCAACGTCCTTAACATGAACAGCCCCAAGCCAGTGATACTCCTGGGTATCTTTCGATCCCTGGAGCAGCTGGAGCAGCACGGCAGAGCTCGCATTGAGGCTGGGCTGCATCAGAGGGCCCAGGCAAGTTGCCGGGTGGATCGAGACGAGGTCCATCCCGTGCTTCTCTGCAAAATCCCATGCCGCCTTCTCTGCAAGCGTTTTTGACACAGGATACCATTTCTGCACAGAGGAAACAGTTCATCCATTTCGATTTCAATTTTCTTAATCGCGTATATCAGTCTTGCTGATGGTTTCCTGCAATCCCGAAAAACCCGTTTCGAATCTTCTGGGGATTAATTGTTCATAGAAAAGACACAATTTTGAGAGATCTCATCGTCTTATCCTTCGAAGGAACCAAATCTGTCATCACAAATCGAACTGAAAAATCATTTGTGAAACGGCCAACGGAACTAACATCTAACTTCAGTTCAGTCTGATCTAACAAATTCTCCGTCCTCTAGAAACAATGCAGAGAAGGCGAAGAAGACGATAAAGTAGCAAGCTTTAGGAGCAGAACTAGCAATGTGCAGACCTGTCGGGACTTGCAGTAGTCGAGATCGGTCCACGAAGTCTCGTCGAAGACCTTGCCGGGAGGCCAGTTAGGGTTCGGGACCATCGCCGAGATGGATGACGTGAGAACCACGCGCCTGACAGTGCCACACCTCCTCGCGGCCTCGAGGACGTTCAGCGTCCCCTGCACGGCGGGGAGGATGAGCTCCCTCTCCGGGTCCTCAGGGTCCTCGAGGGTGCAGGGAGATGCCACGTGGAAAACGCCGACGCAGCCCTCGACTGCCTTGCCCACGGCGGCAGGGTCCATCACCTCCGCCTCGAAGACCCGGACGCGCAGCACGGAAGCGCCGGGGAGGGAGAGGAGGTGCGACGCATCGGAGCCTGGGTAGACCGATGCGTGGACCACCGGGTAGCCCTCCTCGAGGAGCGTGCGGACGACCCACGAGCCGATGAAGCCGTTGGCTCCGGTCACGACGACGGGGCCCTGCTCCTTCATGGTTTCCGGTTGCTCTGTTCACTTCGATTTGCTCTGTTTCTGATGACTTCTCTTGGAAATCGAGACCTTCTTGTGGATTGAGATCAATGGGGCATTGGGCAAAAGTGCCGCTCGCTCAAAAAAAAATCTTAAAATATGGTAATTTTTAAAATATTTACGAAAATATTGTTACTAAAACGTTACGGTAAGTAGCGTTTTTACTTTTGTGAAAATATCAGTAGAAGTGACGTTTCGTAATGGTAAAAATGCCAGACCTGGTGGCGTTTTCCTTTAACAAAAAATGCTAATTGATCTAGTGTTTTTCTCACAATAGTAAAAACGTTAACTGAGTTTGTGTTTTATTTTAAGGTAGTATAAACACATAAAGAGAGTGTTTTTTTGCTAATATTACATAGTAGATATTTATTATGTAATACACAACAGTTTCATTTTATAAATTTCTCTATAATCTTTATATATATAAAATTTTTACAAAATTTTAAGAGTAAAAATTTATTTTTAACATATAAATGGTGATTTATACATCGAATCATAATATGTCATCGAGCAGCTGCTTTTTTTTTTTTTTTTCCGTTTCTCCGGAAAAATGGATAACTCTCCGAAAAAGTGTTTTGTATGACACATAACAATTCGATATATAAATTATTATTCGAGTGTTAAAATTTATAAAATTTATTCTTAAAATTGTATAAAAATTTTATATGTATAAAGATCTAATAAAAATTTATAAAATGAGATCGTTGTATATTACCTACTAAATAAGAAAAGCGGGAAGCTGCGGTTGGAAGAGGTTGCAGCAGAGAGGAAAAGTGACGAAGCCTTGGTGCTAAGACGAACAAAAAACAGCGTTGTTTCTGGCTCAGTGAAAACGCCATTGTAATATGATATTTTTACTGTAGTAAAATGTTATTGGTGGCGGCGTTTTTTGACAAAACTCCACTGGTGATGCTGTTTTCACTTTGATTCAAAACACTATTTCATTCAGCGTTTTAATAACCGTAATCCCAAAAATAATTTGAAAAATCACCATTTTTTAAGAATCTTTTTAAAATTTAGCAGTAATCTTATCCCTTTCTCGATCAATGGGTCTTTCAGATAAGATATTCGGTTGAGTAGATCTGATTCTCTTATCGCATGAACTTCTGTCCGATTCTGTAGGATTTGCCGGCGATTTGCACGGATTCACTTAAAGAATGTTGAAAGTCAACCGGAGCCGATTGACTTTTACCCACCGTTGACTCAGATGCATATACTACACGTATCTCTCCCTCGTATCCCACGCCGCTCCAGGAGCACGCTCCGTCCCACCCCACGTGGGCCCCATACGGATCCTATACGTCTTCCTCGTTCAGTGATGCACGAGTCTCCATCCAATGTAAATCTTTAACGTGCGTTCATGTACGTATGGTCTTTGTGCTGGAAATATCAGCAGGGGTACCGTCCGACGGTTGAACTGACGATTTTGGAATTTCATTCCATGGGATCCTAAAATCGAGATGAATTGTGATGAAGACGGTCTATAACATTGTAATCAAAACGATAAAAATGCCCAGGTAATTGGTTCCCGACTGAAACAAGCACCGCAATTCAGCAGTTCCATCTAGCAACGGATTCACCATCTAGCAGCAAACTCCAGGGACTCTGTAATGGTAGAAGGTTCAAACCTTTCAGACCAAAGGGGACAAAATGCAGGAGTTTATTTTGACGCAAACAATCGATGGATGCTTGAGTTCTGGAAAGCGCTTGATCGAGCTTTTACATAAAAGACGCTGTTTCTTGCAGAAACAAATCTCTCTCACGGTACTGAGTCATGAATATTGGGTGCTTAGAAGAAGAATGCTTTGCTCGAGTGCCTGTTAAGAAACAAGGCTCTTGAATTTGGCAATGCACTCCAAGGCTTGCTCGAACTCATGGCCTTCCGCTGCAATGGTGAAGCGGCAGTAGCCGGGAATCCCAGTCCACTGGCTGCTGTTTACACACAAGCCCGTGGTTCTACAGATAGCTTCCCTGATATTCGAGTTATTGATCTTGATCTTTTGTTCAAGGCTCTCTTCGGTTGCTCCATCTTTTGGGGGTATCCTAATGGTGGCTGTCTTGCCGAGATAAGCAGAGGGCTTTGCCACCATTGAAATCCCGGCAGCAGGTTTAAGGACATCCCAGCCATTTTTCTCGAGCGCCTGCCATTATACATTGATCAAGAGGAAGTTAGTCACAAGATATAGCCATATAGGAGAAAGATGAATATGCATTTAAGAATCATTAAGACCATTTTTTAGATAAAGAAGAAAGTTCCGACACCTCTTTCAATTGCTTGGATCTGCTCTCCAAGATTTTCACATGTTCTGCAGTTGCCTTCATTAGATCCCCTGATCTTTGTTCTCTCAAACTGAGCAACTTCTTTATAGCATATCTGATTGTTCCATGAGGCTTGCTTAATCCCGTAAAGCTGGAGATGGGATCAACTAGCAGATCAGACTGGTTATAGACCAGAAAGCCCAAACTGAGCGCTCCGGACAGCATCTTTAGAGATAGCTCCCCGAGCAGAAAAGTCCCAAAAGATGGGCTGCTGAGGTCTGATAAAATGCTAGCAAGATCCCAATTGCATGAAGCCTCCCGGTTGAATTCCAAGCCCGAGAAAGATGTGTCTATAATTACCTTTGCTCCAAGTTTACTGCAGGTAGATAATATGCATCTCATATCTTCGTCTGTGTAAATCAAGCCAGTCGGGTTGATTGTGGGCCCTGAAATATAGACCCAAGGTTTCTTTACTGTCTGAAGAGATTTGCTGAGCAATTTCTCTGTTAGTTTGAATCCATCTGCAGACTCTGTCGGGACAGTTGAGATACTCGCCTTCAACAGCCTGGCAGCAGAGACATAGTTCCCATTTGTGCCTGCTGGGAAGTATAGTGTTCCACCTTCTTCAATGCAGCATATGACCAGCTTATTGAATAAAGCCAGAGAACTGTCTGCATATATGTATTCTGTGTTATCATCATGAAACCTGTAATTGCTCTTGATGAACTGTCTAATGCTGGAGGTAACATCAGACTCAGTGTCAGCGATGTTCTGTCGAGCAAAACATTCGAAGATGGCAGCCTTGACAGGAGAAGGAATGGGCAAGAAGCTCTTGTCTACATCCATATGAATAAGGTATGAGTTATCCAGTCCATTGATTGAGAGCTCAGCACTTTCTAGCACAGAGATCGCTGAATTTGGGATATTCGCCACATCAGTTGATCTCGCCTTCTGATTTTCCCTCTGAATTGAAAGTTGAAAAAGCATTTCAACATGAAAATTCTTCTCCAGGAATCACAAACTTTAGTTACTTTCCTATATTTGCTCTTCACAGAAACAAATATGTAGTAGTGCGACAAATTTTTTGACTAAAGAAAAAACAAACCTCGGAAGGTCGATGTCTGTCAGCAAGCTGGAATGATAGAAGCTCATGGAAGAGACAGCCGTAATAGTTTTGACTGATGGAGGCAGTGTTTCCTTGCAGGAGTTCCTCAGCTTTGGACAGTGCCTTAAAAATGGCATCCTCCTCCGATATTACAAAAGCTACTTCCAGGTCTGAATAAACCTGAAATAAGGTGCTCGCTCAGCCATCAATAGTAATGAAATCGGCAAAAGATTAAACAGCTACTTTTAGGAGAATAAGGAACCTTATTCTTCACGAGACCACATAGAATTGATGCACGTGCAGGTAGAGGATTTCCTGCAAGATATTTCAAGACTCCGTTTGTGCCAGGGAGACTGGATAACTCAAAGTGATCAGATATGTCTATGACAAGACGGGATCCAATGTCTCTTGTAACATCTAAAAGGTGCTGGAAAGCCGAAGTGGTGATGGCCTCAAACTGAGACAACCCAGTTATGACCACTTGAGGTTTCAACTTCTTTATCAACTCTATCATCAAATCTGATTGGCTCGGTGCTTCAATGACTGTGAGTACATCATCCGAAGGATGATCAGCATCCTACAAACAGGTAATAATGATGCTGTTAGATGAGAAAATTAAGGTTTACTCCAGAAATGGTAGAGAGCAATAATTTCAGTAAGCATTTTTTAGGTTGATCACTTGAGTGCATGCTCCAGAATATCTTCAATATAAAAAGTGCTCTCGTTTCTTATTGTGAACCAAAACGAATCTGCTCTGAAAAGGATATTTGCCCCCTGCATTTCCACAATCAGGATTGGACACATGAAACTGAAACGCACCCACTGCCTATAAGAATGGAGAAACTTCAACCGACGGCCCTGTAAATCATTGACACGCTTTCACAGTGAATGAAGAACAAATTTGAACTTTTAGCTGAATAGGAAAATTGTAAGCTAAAGTCTGATCAACCTAGCTTTTGCAGAATATAGAATTCGCTTCTTTTTCCCCCCCAATCTATAGCTGTCCCCATATACAAATGGATGGAAGACTCCTATTAACACTGGATATGACTGCTTAGGCGCCACAGCAAGAGACACCAGTAGTATGAGTGAGAGTGCTCATACATGTATTAAGATGATATGAACTTCAAATTAGGTGGATCAACAAGTTGGAAGCAAAAATCCAGCTCCGGCAGTTCAATGGCATCTACAGCAGTCATCAATATAAAAGTTGGAGGTCTGGATATTACCGTCACATTAGGACATACCTCAATCGCCAAAGATGTCAACCAGTTTCTTGGTAAGTGATGTGTTAGAAGTTGGTCGACAATTGCTAGTCGAGGTGAGAACAATCTGAGAGCATTTTCAATTGCCACAGCCCTTGAAGGAAAGACAACAACATTCTTGTGCCAAAAAGAGAAGTAGAAGCCATAAGCAATTCAGTTTCTTCAGGAATCAAAGGTAAAATAACTAAGCATTGCAAGGATCAGAGAACACAAAAGATAAAATTGGATTAATTGGACATAAGACAAGCAAATTAGTTATCCCCATATCTTTTTCTTTCAATATGGAGCCACAAAGAATCCCTGTTTCAGCTACCACTAGCTAATTGCTCTTCTTGATTTTAAGGCTAAGAATCTCTATCCAGTTAAAGTAACTGGTATCAATCAAACATATTTGTTGAAATTTTTGAACAGTATATAGACTTCCATTCAGAAAAACCATAAGGACCATAGAGGCAACATGCAAAAAACGGGGGGATGAATTGTTTGCTTACATCAGCACTGATTGGAATGTGATGGTAAGTTCTCATGAAGCCTGCAATAAGATTATGGAATCTTCTGCTTCCAGCTGGTGGCTCATATGGGAAAGTCGAAGTCCCTTTTAAAACACTGGCAAGATAAGCTAGGAAAGGGATCTTCTCATCAGCAACAGAATCATCTGCAAATGATAAATCTAACGAACCGCTGACTTCGTGGAATCCATTCTTGAGAAATTCAAAAATCATCTTCACCTGGAAGTTCAATCAAATCATTATCATTTGGATCCACTTTTTCCAGTCCATTGTAGCATCATTTAAACAATGTCATAAACAGACACAATTGGGTGATGAGCTGATTCTTCTGCTAAGAAATTTACACCTGTTAAGATTTCAAACCAAGCACACCTGATTTGGCTGACGAAGTTGACAGCTATATACTGATAATGCATGAGAGATACGGCCACCAGCCTTTCCATAAGCCCATGCAGTCCGAGCACAAATAGGCTGATCACTTGCAAGCCCCATAAAGAACTCAAACCGATGTGGGCTATTCTTCTCAATTTCAACTAATGCTGAAATATCTGTGTCAGCAGCCTGCCAAAAAAAAATGCAGGAAAAAATTTTTACGAATCTGAAGAGTAACCGGACAAAAACATTAACATGACTTGCCTGTAAAATTTTGGTCTGCCATAATTTTGTAACTTGAAAACCACGACGCTCAAACAAGCGTCTACAGACGCCTTGTCCTGGACGACCTCCCATATTAAAGATCATGATACCCATAGGTTGGATGACAGCAATTCCTTCCTCAACTGCCCTAGCGATTAAACCTAAACCAAACTGGTCCTCAACAAACCCCTATATCACATTACATAAAATGAAAAAACGGTGGTTAGCCCAAAGAAAGAATGTGAATGGCCAGATGATCAACTTGTAAAACGTAGCTAATACAAGAAAAAGCATTTGAAGCATACTGTATAAATAAATAAAATTATAAATTTAATAAACTGGCTTATCGAACTGCGATCTGTAATTCATTTTAATAACTATAGAATAAACCCACCAGTAGGCCATGATGTCTCATAATTCTGACCAGATTGTTTCTTAACGAAAGAAGGACAATGGAGATTCATAATTCAGGAAATCATTTCCAACCTGAAGTGCACAATAGTTACTCAATGAATATAGGAATTCCTCGCTTGCATTTTCTGTGATCAACTTAGACATTGCATCTGGGTTCGGATTCAGAATCTGCAAGAGGAAGAAGAAAATAGGAAAATAGAAAGCAATCTTACTATAACTGTACATAAAAGAGTTGTCTCAAGAAGGAAAATAGTATCATAGAAACAAATTAGAGATCTAATACAAACTAATGACATGCAAATCTCAGCGAGTAAAAGCAACCTGTGGTATGCATCCAACAATTCTTTCCAGTTTAATATCATGATCTCGACAATAGCCTAGAAGGTCAGATTCATGAAACTCCACTCTGTCTAGTAAAGTCTTCCCCTCCCCATCATATATAGGTTGGCCCTTTTCATCCAGCGCATTCATGTACAAGTTTATCCAAGAAATTTTCACTGCTCTAGGATTAATATCAAGGCCATACACCTGCACAGAAATCATTTGAAACGTGCTGAGTATAATCAATTAAAATCCAATCATTAATTAGAAATGCAGAAAATTGGCTATATAATGGATTGAAAGATATTACGGTTCTCAGTTACATTCCGCAACATAATTGAGATCATCTGGACTAGTCATGAAGTTATCTGATATATCTAAGCAATATATTTCTGGCAAAAAGAGACCTCTTTAAGTCATAAAGGTCAAATAGAATAGAGGCCATGAGAAATATCCTCATTTCAATGTCTCTTAAAGAAAGAGGAGTATATTACCTTTGAGGGCAACCATTTAGTAGCAATGGCAATAGTTATCCAGCCATTGCCACAGCCAAGCTCGGCCACAGTCTTGTCCTTGAAGATTGAGTCAGGATGTCTGTTCAGTCCTTCATAAAAGGTGAACGACCAGTCTTCAGGGATGAAAATGCTTGGTATTACCATCATAGTCAATTTTTTCCTCCCTTGATAGCCTGCAATCAGCATTTAGTATGACAAGGTCACTAGAACAACATATGTTACACCTATCAGATATTCCAGTAGTTAGTCAAGAACAAAGACCCTGAAAACATATCTCATGTCACTGATTTCATGAAATGGAAAGTAACAAACAGTGAGATCAGTGGGTGCAGAGGATGCCTTAAAGCATGAGGCATACTACAATATTCGATTCAATATTTGAAGGTTTAATAAGAGGTCTCTTTTTGCCAGCAGTAGCACAAGCCAATACCCCACATAACAGGCACCTTTTGCAAATATTTTAAATTCTTCAAAACTTGAATGACCTCCAACATGTAAATTGAAGAGCAAATCAGAATTCAAGAGCTGAATTTATTAGTCATACCTAACATGGGATACTTGTATAGAAGCCTTTTATAAGCTTTTTTCAATTAACATTAATTCTTCAGGTGTCAGGTCAAGCGGACGACTAGAGTTCATAAGGACCTGACTGAATGTGGTTCACAGAAATGCTTACCCAATAGATCTGTTTCCTTTCCAATGTAGCTAACTACAAAAGAAACTTAACAAATACTATCAGATGGTCACAGCAAAACTAAAGGATGTCGTCCACACAGTGGTGATTGGATTCTGCTTAAATTCACTTCAGTGATGCCCTCAACTTACATGAAGTGGGTTAGCCCTTCATAGTTTATGCTCTAACCAGCAATTACTCCAAACGTTTTCAGTAAACTGCGTACATAGCTATCCATAATTTTATTTGATTTAACTTCTAGTATGTTCCTCTTATCAACTTGGAGATTCCCACCCGATATGGAGCTCCAGTATTTCCTGGTATCAATATCAGAGTTTTGAGCACTCAGCTTCAGGGAATTTGGATGCTTCTAGTTGTGGTCCAAGCTATAGTTTTACCTTTCCCAGAAAAAGAAAAACAAATGTAAGGACCTTGCACCTTTTCTCCTATCTGCCTTACAAGTAAAACGACAAAAATGAAAACAGCTCGACAATTATATGATATATATGATTAAAAATGGCAGCAGATTTCGTCATTCGTTTTCTTGGGAATCGAAAGGCAGAAAAAGGAAAAAGACAAAACTATTCAAAGAGCTCCATTATTATGGGGTTGGTCGACAAATTGGGAAATGTAAAAGACAGCCATTTCGGGGAAAAACCCAGCAGACACAACGACAAGAAAGAAAAAAGAGACCGTCGGCTCAGCTCAAATCCGACCGTCTAACCAGGTTTAGCAAAACCCAGCAACCCCATACTATTTTCATTAGATACTTTAACATTCCATGAACCAACACTCCCGGAACCCATGAATCGTTAACAGTGAAGCGATTGATCGTATCCATTTAGACTCTAGAGAAACGATAACCCCGTGAAAAAGTTGCAAGTCAGACAAGCGCATACATATATATAGGTATATATATATATATAATATCATTACAAACATGTATGTCAATATACGTACTCTATCCCGGTGATGATATTTTAAGGTAACTGGCACTTTGATAATATAGTTCTAGTAGTAAGCAGTGACAGAGCATCGGAAATTAAGTACCTTCATATTGGTCCAAGACAATGTCCTCGATCCGGAAATGGAACTTCTGGAGGCACATCTGAGAGGCATCCTCGTTGCCGAACTTGTTCTGGAGATCGGAGAGAAAGATGCGAGCCTGAGACCGGGTCTTTGGATCCTCAAGCCTCTCGAGGACAGACCTGAAGGCGCCGTACGCGGCGTCGCCGGACTGCTCGCACTGCTTGAGGAAATCGTCCATCGAGCAGAGAGCGGCCATTGGAGAGCCTCGAAAGCGAGCTTCGTCGACAGAGCTGGGCAGAGCCGGTGAGGAACAGTGAGAGTGAGAGTTAAGAGTGATGACAGAGGGGAACGAAGTTGCCGGTGACTGATTAATAAATTCGTCGAGCTGCTACCGTATCGCGAGGAGATGCTTAGATGAATGCACGAAAATACCGTAAGGAAAAAATTTCTTTAAAAATAGTTCCTTATAACATATTTTTGTGTATATTTATCAAGAGATTACATGTTAAATACATGATATATTTATTAAATCTTATTTTTAGTAAAGAGATCCCATGCAATCTCTTAATAATTATATTTATTAAGAAATTATATCTTGAAAGTACAATTTTAGCTATAAATAAAATTTTCATTTTCATATTCAATCTTATTTTTTTCTATTAAGTAAATTTATATTTATAAAAAGATTACATTTTCAACATATAATTCTAGTAAAAAAAAAATAAGATCGCATGTTAAATTATAATATCTTAACAGTATAAACGTAAATACTCTAGTCGATACATCGTAAAATATTTTCGTATATCTCTCGAGATCCTCACATCATTGTGAATTTGTTATTATAATAAATATTTATTATCTAGAAATAATACTCAATTTTTAAATAATGGAACGCTTATCCATTATTATCTGTTTTCTATTTCTATTCCGTACTTCAGGAGTAGAGAGATTTAATGCCCTCACTTTTTTGAATTTCTTAAAATACTTTTTAATAAATAAATTTTATACCAAAAAAATAACTGATGAAGATGAAATTTTAAAATCACTATTAAAACTAATACATAATTGAAAAATTATATAAGACATTAATTTAAAAATAAATTTACACAATTTTATAACAGATCATATCATTAGATTTATTTTAATAAATTTTTTTTTTCAAATTCATCGCGTGATCGATCACTTTGTGTCGGGAAGCAAAGTATCTTTTCGACGTGGCATTCCCCTTTTTGCTTTTTCCCCCAAATTTATGTCTCGTTGCAATTTGCACCCCAAACAACCTGAATTTTACATAAGCTCCACAGAACTATTCTTTCATTTTACTAATTGCTCTAAGTCGGAGTCGCTCTTAGATGTTTCAGCCTGTTTCCAGCACAAAGCTGATCTCCTCGCCCGCTTGAACCCCACCTCACTGAAATCCCATGGCCTTGCTGCAATTCCAACTCTGCTCATCTATTTATGCACTTTCTCATCTGGATACGGTCATTTTCTTTCCGTATTTTCACGATTCAGTGCACAGAGATCACGAGCATTATGATGCTACGATTGTGGCTCGTCATCTGTGATGCTGTGAGGCAAAAACCCTTCAGGATAGGGGTACATTTGATTAAATGCATAAAGATCAGCTGACACGGGAAGAAGAATCCAATGTCTGGGAAGCCTGTGACAGTGGAGCCGGAGCAGACCGTGGTCCAAATTGAATACAATCAACCATGTAAGAAATAGGATCACTTGAAACCCATACACCGAGTAAGTCACATAAGACTCTAGCAACGGATGGCTAGTTCCAGCATGTACAATTCATCGAGCATGCCCCCAAGCATTACCGAGTAAATAATAGCCTATTGATGGAATGATTTAACGGACTAGTCATGGTGGGTATCATGAAAGAGCAAGCAACATTTCAAAATGGTACACTAGAAAAACAAATCATGTTTAGACCAAGGACTAGAAGAAAGATCAAGCATCTGTATATCAATTAGGACCTGAGACACGTTTCAAAATTATGCAAATCAAAAGGGTAAAGCAGTACTATCATGAAAATAAAAGAATAGAACTAAAATGCAGCTTGCAAACAGAACATTATATTATGAAATGGATGAGGATTGAGGTTCCCAACTTACACGGCAATGTTCTGAACTGATAAAATTTTTAATTGGAGGACAAACAATAGAAGAAGAAGCCACACAGATCATATTTTGACCCAACGTTTCACCAATGCTGAGAAGCTCGCCTGCAAGTTACCATCATTATGTTATTGATTGTTGAAATATGAATAGACAACAAGGCTAAAAGGGTTACAAATGTCAATTAATGCACTGCTAAGCAAGAGCTCAAAATAAGGTCATTGAGAAGAGAGATACCAAAAATATTCTAAGAGATGTGTATACACCATCAACCACTCTAAAGACATAACTATGTAACGGCAAAAAACAAGTGATATTCTCATTTACATTCCTCTTTTCTTCATCCAAAGCGAGTGGCCTGGCAAAATTTATCCCGAGATCACTAAAAGTTTTACCAATTTAGAAAGTGCCACTAATGAATCATTGCCTACTGTCAGGCAGTTCCTTATGCAATTACTATTATGCACACACGCGGACATATATAACAGCACTAAGACTACTAGAAAACTGGTTAAAATTCTTTTCTTTTCCTGAGAAAAATCTCTTCAGATAAAGGGTTGGTCCGTTAGCAATCTGGTTGAGGCGTGAATAGCATCCTTGGTTTTCATTCAGTGAGTACTGGTTATTTCTTTACAGATCTCATGAACTTCTTTGGTCCCGTTAATTAAATTGCAGTATATTTGTCTTATGAAAGAAAACAACCTACCAGCACCAACACATTTAGCTGAAAGACTGAACTCACACTTTGAGTACCAGGAGTAGGACAATCCATTCAATTCAACCTGAGTGTTGAATTCTTGCTGTGGAGGGATTATCCCTTCAGATTTTCTAGTTCATTGAGCTTATCATAATTCTCTGGAAGAAACAACTTTTTCAATAAATTACTAGAACAGTCTCAAATCCTACGCAAATATGTCGATGGATTCCTCACTCATCTAGCTTCTAAGATAGCTGCCAGAGGTAAAGAAGTCACAAGCCAAAAATTTGACTGCTTCTAGAAAACCGTGGTAAGCAAATCACCAATAATTAAGACTTGATCTAGCCCATTTTAAGTCAACATATCAAATGCTTATCTACAGAGAAACCAGTGTCTCATTCATTTAGCTATGTTTTCCCTTAAAATTTCATGGGTTTTATTTTCCCCATAATTTCAAAAACTAATATAACACTTCATATGTAAAAATACAAGACGCCCAGCCAGTGGAAGTCCTTGCCCATTAAGTAAAACAGCCAAACATTTCAGACCAGCCAACATCAATCATACAGATATAACTGTAATGCTTAGACTGTTGAGCTCCTTTTGCTCCTGATCCATCACTACTCCACAAGATCTTGAAAATGAGCAGCAATCTCTACATCATACCCAGTAAACAATTTCTAAGTGAAACTAAGCCAGACCAGAGTTACATGATACGAAATCTTGAAATTGATAAAAATAAGATCATCTTAAAATAATACCACTTAGGGCTAAGTCAATAACAGGAGTTCTCAACAAAAACGGCCATAGTTGACAACCAAACAACAGAAATCCACAGCGTAGCTAATTTAGAACTAAAGCGTGATATTACACTACCAAGACAAGCCACAAAATCACCAAGATAAAACGGAACCACCCACAATATGAACAGGACAACTAGGTGCACCGCCAAATCCGTTAGACTACAGCATATACAAGCATGAAATTAACCCAGTTTAGCAGCACTGCAGTAACTATTAAACTACATTATCAGGTTGGCAACATTCAACATTTCGCAGGAGCGAAGCAAGAAATTGCTTACAGCTAAAACTGAACCCCAACCGTCTATCAACAACGTAAGATGAAAATCGCACGATTCGCCACTCTCTATAAAATCCATGACTAGCATAGACCAAGTTAACAGTCCTAGAATCCTGGAAGGAGAAAAGGAGCAGCAAATGCTGAGCTACCCAGACTCTGAGGCAGGCGAAGAATCAGATCGTTTTCTACCTGGGATTACGGTGAATTATCAGTGAGACGAAGAAGAGGTAGAGTGGTGGTGCTTGTCGGAAGGCTTGTAGAGCCTGTCGTACACCTGCTCGCCGACGAGGTAGATGCCGAAAGCGACGAGGGCGATGCCGAGGCCGGGAGTGGCGTGGCGGAGCTGATTCGTCAGCATCGGGTGCTTCCTCCACTCGTCCCTCCTCTTGAAGAACTCCCCCGTAGGCCCCAGCGGTTTCGCCATTCCTAATCTCTCTCTCTCTCTCTCCCCCTCTCTCTCCCCCTCTGCAAAATCGACGAGGCAGCTGCTGTCCGCAACTTCGCGAGACTCAAGAGGAAAGCCATTGGCAACGATGGGCCGAGCCTCACGGGCCCATCTACGGCCAGAATTGATGAGTTCAATTGGGCCCAGGCCCATATAATTCTTCCTGACTGCATCTCTTCTGGAAGATTTCAGACATATCAGGCTTGATTTTTCTTTATTGAAAAAGGAAAAGAAAAGAAATCTCTCGAGCTTGTTCTAACACAATCCACCGGAATCGTCCGGAAGCTTCTGCGTTTCCACCTTCCTCCACTCCAACAGGATATATAGAAACCCCATTAAACCCTCCCTCTCACCCTCAAGTTACGAGTCGCACTAAGCACCAAATCAACGCCCATCGACGAGCTAGCTGCAGCCTGCATATTCCCTCGCGAGTTTCATACTACTGCTCTCATGGCGAAACTGAACGTGCCATCCCTCGTGGCAGCAGCCTCGGCACTGTCGATACTGCTACTCATGACGGCTCGAGCAGGTGCCTTGATGCCTTTCACGGGATCAATGTGGGATGCCATGATACTCCCCAACGACGATCCCTTCCGGATCCTGGAGCAGTCTCCACTGAGCATCCCCAAGGGGGTGGAGGCCTTGGCCCTGGCACGGGCCGACTGGAAGGAGACCGCGTCTGAGCATGTGATCACCCTCGATATCCCTGGGATGAAGAAGGAGGATGTGAAGATCGAGATCGAGGAGAATAGGGTGTTGCGGATCAGCGGGGAGAGGAAGGCCGAGGAGGAGGTGGAGGGCGACAAGTGGCACAGGGCGGAGAGGACGGCCGGGAAGTTCTGGAGGCGGTTCCGGCTGCCTATGAATGCAGATTTGGACCGAATCAGGGCGCACTTGGAGGACGGTGTGTTGAAGATCACAGTGCCGAAGCTCGCCGAGGAGAAGAGGAAGCCGACGAAGGTCATCAGCATTGCCGGGTCCGGACCCACCGGGGAGGAGATCAAGGCCACCAAAGCCGAGATGTGAGGCGATCTACTCATTATGGCTGGGAGTAATGGTGTAAGAATATGCCCCGTAGTATGAAATGGCATCATGAGTACTAATACCCTTTTCAAGAAACGGTGTAATATATAAATTTTAATGTTCAACTACAAACATGTCCAAGTTGAATAAATTTTAGTAAGAAAAAGAATTTAGTAAAATTAATTCTATTTTGTGAATTCTATATTTTAAATTTAATTTTACTAGTAAAACCTTTCTTGCATTTTCATTTTTCATTCTTCTATTTGTTTACATTTATATGTAATGTCCTTTTTAAAAATTTTTAAAGAGGGGCTCGAACTATCGAACTGATGACATTATATGAAAAATTGTATTTGAGCGAGTAAAATCATTAGCAGGGTGATGGTACTAACAGGAACACAAAATTCGACTTGTAATTTAATAATTATAATTAATAATTTGGTTTTATAAAATTCGATAGTATGGACTTGCAAAATTTCTTGGAACTCATGCAATGTCTTGAGAGAGAATAATGTCGGTGGAAGCAGGAATCAGCCTCACCATCTGTGGACCCATTGAGTTCTACTATTCGGCCCGTTTCAAGAAAGCTGAGAGCCAACGGCTCTGAATCTTCCCAGGGTGGGAATCTCCTCCTTCCCCGCCGATAACTATGAACACTAGCCGAGTCGGGGTCCCGTTAAATGATAGTCTCCCGCTTGCTGCTCCTCCGCTCCATGTCTTCCCTCCAGTGCCGGCCCTCACAAGCCCGTCTAGTTCAATGCAACAAGCAGATCCTTGAGCTGGCGAAGCTCGACCGAATCGCCGAGGCCTGCAGTTTGTTCGATGAAATGCCACACAGAGATGCTGTTTCTTGGAATTCCATGATTACTGGCTACTTGCAGAACGACCGCTAAAAGGAGGCTGAATCCCTTTTTGATGCCTTCCGGGGCACGAACGTGCGAACCCGGACAATCTTGTTGTCCGGGTGTGCCAGTAAGGTGCTCATGCAGGAGGCTATGACCGTCTTTGAGTCGATGCCTGTGCGTAATGTTGTGTCGTGGAATGCCATGATCAATGGGTTCGGTCAATGTGGCGATTTTAGGACAGTGAGGGCGTTGTTTGGTAAAATGCCTGAGAGAAATGTTTCTTCATGGAACACGATGATTGTGGTGTACTGTTGGGTCGGATTGCTGGAGGAGGCACGCAAGCTCTTTGACAAGATGGGAGAGAGGGATTTCATTTCGTGGAAGGTAATGATTCCTGGGTTTGTGGAGGTCGGACAATATCTAGAGGCATGGGATTGTTTCTGAATGACGATGAGGTTGGTTTTGAGTGTTAATCAACCAGTATTGGTCGTGGCTGCTTCTGCAGTAGCTGGTTTAAACGATTTGGAGGCATTTGAGAGCTTCAGGGTCATTCCTATCAAAACAGGGTTAGATGCAGATGTGGTGGTTGGTACTGCTATATTGAATTCTTATATGAGAATCAGGAGCTTAAATAAGGCAGTGCAGTTTTTTGAGGCAATGCCTGAGAATGATCGCTGCGCTTTCCCGATTCCACAAATTGGATGGTGCAGTCTCATTGTATGAGCAAATTAGTGACAAATGCATCTTTATAAAGACAACAATGGCTGCAGCCTATGGTCGGTATGGGAGGATGCACGAAGTGAAACAATTGTTTGATGAGATTAAAGACCCAAATTTGCTTACATGGAATGCTATGATCAGTGCATGTGCTGAGGACGGGGTGCTCCAATAAGCAGAGGGTGCATTCAGGAAAATGCCGCATCACAATGCCACTTCTTGGGCAGCCTTGATTTCTGGCTTTCTGCATAATGGAAAAAGCAGGGATGCTTTTGGAATTTTTCTCCAAGCTTCATAGGTCTGGGATATTTCCAAACCACTTTAGCTTGACTAGCTCATTGTTTGCGTGTGCAGAGATTGGGTATATTGAGTTGGGTAGACAAATTCATGCCCTGACTATCAAGAGAAGGTGCCAACTTAATTCTTTCGTTGGGAATGCACTGATCTCTATGTATGCAAAGTGCAAGAGAGTGAAGGATTCCTGCTGTACATGTGACACTATGGAGGTCAGGGATGTTGTCTCTTGGAATTCACTAATTTCGGGTGTATCGGAGAATTGGATGCTGGAAGACGCGAGATTTATCTTCGAGAGGATGCCCACAAGGGATTATGTGTGCTGGGCTGCCATTATATCTGCCTATGTGCAGGCTGGCTTAGGAGATACGGCACTGAAATTTTTCAAGGACATGATAGATAAAGGAATTAGACCAACCGAATTAGCTGTCACGAGCCTACTAACTGCTTGTGGCAAACTTGGGTATGCTCAGTTGGGGAAGCAGATTCATGCGATTGTAGTCAAATTAGGTCTCCATTTGTTTGTTTTTGTTTCCAATTCATTAATGACAATGTACTTCAGGTGTGGGGGCTATGATGGGTTTCGTATCTTTCAAGAAATGCCTGAACGGGATATCATTTCTTGGAATGTGATAATTGCTGGTTGTGCATATAACAGGCTAGAAGAAGAAGCTCTTGAGATGTTTGAACTGATGAAAATAGATGAAGGGGTTTGTCCCGACAGTGTAAGTTTTCTCGGGGTATTATCTGCCTGTAGTCGTGCTGGGCTCGTGGAAAAAGGGGAAGCTCTTTTCAACTACATGGTAAATGAGTGCGGGATCAGGCCTACAGTGCATCACTACACATGCATGGTCAAACTCCTTGGGAAAATTGGCCGGATTAAGGAAGCTAGAGCAATTGTCAAGAACATGCCTGAGGAAGCTGATTCTGTGATATGGGAAGCTCTTCTAAATGCTTCTAGAAATCATCATGATCTTGAGCTTGGAAGGAGCGTATCCAACCAGCTTCTTGAGATGGACATGAAGGGATATAATCTCTGTGTTTAACAAGCTGAAGTGGCAACTAGAGGAGGCCTGTGGAAGAAGAAAGGCCAGACACAAGTTGTGGAGAGGACCGTTGCTTCTTATGCTCTTGGCAATATGGCTGTTGGGAATCTAAAAACACTTGACCTTCATCTTGGACCAAATTGATAAATCAGCAGAAGAAGCAATATCTGTGCTTCATTCTCTGGAGGTCTGTTGCTGTTAGGAGCATTTCTCTTGCAACTGTCGGTAATCTCACCCTCAATTTGAATACTTGATTATCCAGTTCACTGTGAGGCAATATGTTGATAAATATGTTGATAAGGCTGAGTTTGACGATGCTAGTTTTGAAAAGATACATACGTTGCTCTTCAACCACGGTGACAGTGAGGAAGAGGGAGTTTGCGATGTTGTCGCTGAATGTCTGGGACAAATTGCACTTATAGAGCCTGTGACCCTGAGTATTTCCATGTAGAGGCTATTGTTGTAAATCTACATGATGAAATATTTTGCTAAAGTTCTCATATTCTTCATAGGTACGAACAAGTAGTCCAGCTGGATCACCAGGGCCACTGTCATCACGGCTTTGAGGTACTCCATGGTAGAGCGGCCAGAAAAGTTAGACCAGATCATATTTCCTGAGATTTCATCTTTCATGATGCTTATTAAGGATCATGACAGGGTTGGTCCAAGTCTCCATTTCACTGAAAGAATTTGTTTCTGGTCCTTAACTGGGTTATTAATCCCTTCTTCTAATTGTGGAGGTTTTTCCAATCCATTTGTTCTCTCACTTCTTTGTGTTTACTCTCAGACCTTCTTGGACCTTGTGTATTTCTTCTAATGGATGTGACGTATGCTAGGCAGGCAGCTGTTTTGGCCTCAAAAGTAGCTGCTCATAACAAGCACAACCTCATTAAGGGGCTTCTTTCCGAACTCTTGCCACTTCCATATGATCAGACAGTTGTTAAGGTAAGTTATCTGGACACGCTGTACATTTTCTACTGGTAAACAATCATAATGTACAAAGCTGCAGTATTACTGCTCTAGATACCAAAGAATAGCCACCTTTTCTATTTCTTCAATGGATTTCTTCATTTTGCTGCAGCAACAACTGATCAGAACTATTGATCCCGGCCCTTTCAAGCATGTTGTGGATGATGGCCTTGGGTTGTGGAAAGGAGCTTTTGAATGTGGGGATACTTTGCTGGACACTTGTCTTGATCAAGTTAGTCCATCCTCTTTCATTGTTCCTAACCTTAGATCTGGTTTAGATGGTAAGCGCCCTTAAAACTCTACTTTCATGCTTTATTATTTCATTGATGTTATAACTTGTGTCTCAGCACCTTGTTTCTTATGTACATTCTCCTATAATCGACCAATCTCTAAATTGAAACTCGATTCTCTTTGCAGACCATTATGATGCGAAGATGCCCTGTTACCTTATTCTATCAAAACTTGCAGATAAATGCCCTGCTGCTGTCTTGGCAGGTGAACAGTCTATCTTCTGATTTCACATTGTTTACTGATATTTCTTCTTCTTCTTCTTCCTGTACTTACCAGTCGATATGTAGTGAATAAACAAGCTTGTTTGGACCCACACCATATTTCCTTTGAAGCTCTTCTGAGGTGGAAAACGAAGAGGGAAGCTGGGGAAAAAAAGCCACTGTTGACGAAGTGAAAGAGCCTGCATGAATCAGTATCTTTGGAGAAATCTTGTATAACCTTATCTTTTGCGTGGAGCAGAAAGCTTAAAACTTTATGAGGGAAAGTGGTTGACAGACTCGGAAATTTTCATGTACCGGAAGTCTGGTATCGGGATGGTTCTCTTTTTGATTAATAGCGCACATTGTGGGGGATGCTGAAGTTTTGAGGCATGTCAGTCGGTTCCTCGTGGGATTATGTCTCCTGTTCTGTTGCATGATGCCATTCTTTGGTTCAATGATGGCATAAGCTGCACTTTGGACAAATTATGATCCATTATATGCTACATGAAACTTTTTGTTTTGTGATCTTGGAACTAATTGGTTTTGGAATCATTTTGTCTGATATGGATTTGTCATATTGCTGCTATTGTTGGGATCAATCACAGCTTTTTCATCAAATCTTGATATTACTCCTGAATTAAGAAGTTGTGTGTTTGACTTTCCTACTGAGGATTTCTTTATCACTTTGTTTTGCCTACAATATGTCCCACTAAGCCCATGTTATGTGGTGTTCTGGATGCTGATCCCAGCTCTCATGTGAGATCTCGAACCTTATGATTCAATACAAATTTCGAGATCTCGAATCCTATGATGCAATACGAATTTCTCTGTCAGCTAATTTGATTTCAGAGTCTAGAACAGAATTATTGTTGATGGCCAGAGATATCATATGGAGAGTGGAGAGGACACTGCCTGCACTTTAGGTAACACATTGATGGCTCCATGGACAATGAAATAGCTCCCACCGAACAGTGATTTTCTTTTACAAAGATCCATGGTCCTCAAATCACTCGAATTTCGTTGTGTTGTATCGGATTATGCCACTTAATCTTTCACCATATCTTTTTAGTCGCCTAAGAAATTATGTGACTTCCAACAGTGGATGATTTACTTTATATCCCTGTTCATACCCATGTGTGCTTACAGACTTAATACCTTTGGGTAAGAATATTCGGGTATTTGAATAATTCAGATGATAAATATAAATGAATAGTTGTCGACATGAGAACACCTGAAAGCATGCGTTTGCATCTATGGAGAAAATTTGGAACTTTGAGTTAAAGGGAGGAACACCCTAATCTCGAGCAAATTCATAAGGGAGAATCGGATTCAGAACTGTATGTACATGCTAGGATTGAAGTCAGAAGGAACATTGAACTTCTTCAGTGACATGCACCAACTGGGAAGACATAACTCAGACATGTCTGCCTACTATTGGGGCATGCCATGATGGCTGGAAAACCAGAAATTTGAGGTCAAACTCCATTGCATCTTTAGCAACTGATATATATATACATACGTATATGTATGTATGACACCATCGGAGGAGAGTCAACTTTCTACTGCACTTTTGGACTTCAATGGAAAGAATTGGATCAAAATAGTCCCTTGTAAATGCATCAAAAGTCACATCTTTTTCTTGGCCAATTTCTACTCTATAGAAACACCTTCCCCCACTTGCTTAAAGAAGGAAGGAACATTCAAGAAAATCCAAAGGGAAAGAAAATCGAACACCATACGTAAATGTCTATATATATATATATATATATATTCAAGTCATTTATATTCTCGTACTGTAACCTGAATCCATGAAATAACTCCCTAATCAAGGGGACATGACATTACTGGTGGGTAGTAGAGATCAGAGTGAGAGTGTGATTCGTTGAATCTTGTCAATGGAGTTAGGTCAAAGCTCCCCACATAGAAATGTTTGGCGGGCCCAAACTATAAGTGATTGCAAACTTTGTGCTTAAAATTGCATCTGCTTTTGTAGACACATGCTTTTGATTACATTCTATCTAGTGATTCTGCTAACAAAAAAAAATTATCTACACCACCATCGTTTTTCAATGTATAATAATAGACCCTGATTGTTCCATATTCGATCTTGTTGAGCTTAAAAAGAGTTCAGATCATAGTTTTTTTCATTCACAATATTTGAATATGATACTTTATTTAATAAAAAATGTATCGATCCATTTTAATCGAATCATCTCGATGGCTCGCCACTGATTTTAATCGAATCACAGCTTGTATACTCTTACATCAATTGAGGGACCAACATGGGAGGAACTGCACATGAGCAGAGATACACTGACACACATGGGTGTAAGAGTATACAAGTTGTATTTTCTTTCCTTTCATTATTTCAATAATGGAAGGGTGCAAGACCCATGTTACATACATGGTGGCATCGTAGCGACAGCCAGAATCGAACATTCTCGATTACAGTCGAAGTTAGTGATCCAATGCACGATCCCCATGATCGTGCGCCAAGCAACGTCATAAACTTCTGAATCCTCTACCGAGGGTTAACTCGTTGTGTTTTGGCTCAAGCTATATATATGACATCATGCTTCCATCATGATTACTCTATATGCTTATGTTACATTAATATTCTAATTAGGCAAAACCCAAAGAAAAAGCAAAGGAGGAAAGGTTACCGGACAATAACTAATTGTAACTACCTATGACTAAGGAATACTATGATTGTCGTTTCCAACTCTCTTGATCGTGTTGTTGGAGTTGCTGATCATCATCAAGCCCTCCTCGCAGTTGACTTCATTGCTGCTGTTCATGATCGATATTGAATCGATGCCGGAACTGCTACAATAGAACCACCTCGACCAGAAGAGGTAGTTGACGAAGTTAAGGAAGCTGAGAACCGCCAGCAGCCAGTAGAAGAGGTCGAGCCTGTCCTTGTTGAGGTCGTTGTCCTTCAGCCACCCACCACCGTTGCTGGAATTTGACGTCACCTTGTTCACCAGGGAGACCAGCAGCGAGCTCAGGTAGAACCCGAAGGAGTACGAGCAGTAGGTCATGGCGGTCAGGAAGGCCTGCATCCCCTCGAGTGACTGCTTGTAGAAGAACTCGATGAGCCCGACGGCGGTGAACATCTCCGACAGCCCGAAGATGAGGAACTGTGGCGTGATCCAGAAGATGGAGAGGATCCTGCCAGACCCGACGGCGGCATCCCGCCGCTTCCGTTCCATGAGGGCGGCGGCAATCATGGAGAAAGTGGCGAGGAAGAGGCCAAGCCCGATGCGGCGGAGGGGGGAGATGCCGGACTCGTGGCCGGTGATGCGGCGGGCGAAGGGGACGAGGAGGCGGTCGTAGAGGGGGACGAGGAAGATGAGGAGGAGGTAAGGGATGGACTGGAGGGAGGCTGGGGGGATGGCGAAGGAGCCGGTGAGGTGGGCGTCCATGGCTCGGCCCTGCTGGACCGAGAAGGTCTGGAGCTGGGCTAGGATAGTGTTGAAGACGATGGTGCAGGCGAAGATTGGGACCACTGACATTAGGGTTTTCACCTGCTCCACTTGGGTCACTGTGCACAGCCGCCATGGGCTCTCCTTGGCCTTTGCCTCGTCCTGTGTCCTGACGCAAGCCTTGTCCAAGAACCTGCAATATCCCACATTGGATCGCTTTAAACTAATGTCTCGATTCAATAAGGATGTCGAGAAGTGATATGATGTGATACATCTGTGAGTCGAGATTCAACTTTTTAGCTACATCGGTGTTTTCTCCCTCCGATCGTTTTTAAAATCAAATGATATATAATTTTAATAAATTACCTGAACCTTTCGGTGTGTAAAAGGTTGCCGCCATTGCTTTTGGTAATGGGCACATTGTCTTGGCTTCCATGAAGCATTTGTGGATTTGATGGAAGGGCCAAATTCCTCTTTAATATTGCAGCCACGAAAACCTTTAGGCAGACCAGAAAAATAGAAGATGACAAAGTTAGACAACACAGGGACACCCATTTTTATTAACAAACATGCACATATTTATATAAGTCACATAAAGATTATGTTAGAGAATCAATTAAGAAACCCAATTGTTTGTTTTTTTTCCCCTAATATTGTCCACTTCGAATCACAAGACAACACAGCTCTCTGATCATTCATGCATGTGTCCACATTATTGATTCAACCCTTATAAACACACATGTCACGATACAGTCAATTAAGTATTGGATGAGTATAACTTTGAAATTATTAATGATAACTATAATACCTAATTGGAATTTATTAACGTATTATGGCTTCGCATATCCTCACTTAAAGTATCTAACGCGATCATTTTTCGATCATGGTGGATGCAGCAATATTAATTTAAGTATACACACAAACTTTTAATAATGTCCACAAGAGCTGACAGTAGCTTACGTTATTGGGAACGAAGAACAGTTCAATCCACATATGGGATGTTGAAGATTGTTTTACAATTTGTGTGATTTGCAAGTTATTAATTAGCTCAACATAAAATAATATCGTCCGAATCTCTTGATTAAAATGTTATGCAACCTCGTCTTTGTAACCTTTGATTTTTAATACATTGAGTTAATTTCAAATCTTTTTTTTAATAAATAATATATGTAAGAGTAAATTTATAAATACGTACCTGAGCGACGGGCTTGAAAATACTTCCACGGGGGCGTTTGTTCCGGTAATACAGTGTCCCGGAGACTAGGCTGATCAAGCCCATGGCCATTGCAGCAGCCGAGACCCCGAACCCAACGTCCATCCCTGAGTGGGTCTGGACCCAGACGAGCACGGTCAGGGCAAAGAGCTCGCCGAGGGAGAAGGCAAAGTAGGCTGCGTTGAAGTAGGAGGTGAGCCGCTTGGCCTGCTTGGTGCTCTTGGGGTTGAACTGGTCGGCTCCATGAGCTATCATGTTGGGCTTCACGCACCCACTCCCCAGAGCCACCAGGTAGAGCGCCAGGAAGAATATGAGAGCCTTGAACCCCTTGGCTTCGATGCACGGCTGCCCGATCCCCGGGCTCATCATGTCGCATTTCGGCGGTTTCAGCTGCGGTAGATGAGCCTGCACCGACAGCAGTATGAAGCCCTGCACGTACATGGATCGATGACAGGGTTAGTTCGTACTTAGGATGTGCATTCTTCAACCACGTCGACATAGCACGGTCCTACCGCCGTGGCTCGTGTGGATAGATATCGATGTTTAGCAGTACACTCATAACCTCGAATATCGATTTCTTGATCTTTCCTAGCCATATAATAAAGCTACTAGCTAGTTCGGGCGAATGGATAGATTTAGAGACCCTTGATATACTCAAGACAGAGAGAGAGGGAGAGAAATGATGATCGAGTTACCGACCGAGAGCTCGAGGAAGCCAAAGATGAGGATGGTCCAGAAGCAGCCGAGGTAGGAGTCGGAAAGGAAGCCGCCGAGGAGGGCGAGGAGGAAGATGGTGCCGACGAAGTTGGTGACTGTGTTGGCGGACTTGGACAGGGAGAAGTGCATCTCATTGATCACATAGGTTATCAGGTTGTTCCCCACTGCTGCTATCCCCATTATCTCAAACGCCTGCAGCCCTGCATAGCGCCACCAATGATTAAATCATGCCACTGTTAGATTATCTTATCCCAATCAATCGACCGACTATATGAGCAATAAACACCGGTTGAACATACACACATTAGACCGATCGAGAAATTCTCTGCAGAATTAGACATGAATATGGCATACCGAGGACGAAGGAAGCAGCTCTCATGCCGCCATGCTTGTTGGGATCGGAGGGTCGGCCTCGCCAGTCGAGAGTGGTCTCTCCTCCTCCTCCTCCTCCTTCTTCTTCATGTTGTTCAACTATTCCCAACTGGTGCTTCAACTCCATCTGCCTTCTTGACTCCATTTCCATGGTGCTCAGAGACAGCACAGGGAAGAGGGAAGGCAGGATAGATGAGAGGGAGAGAGAGGGAGAAGGAGATGGTTAAAGATCAGTTTGTTGGTTTGTGAAAGTTTGGTGTTATACGATGAAGAGAGAGGGAGAGAGGATATGTTGTCTTACTACTCTCCTGTGAGGGGGTGGTCTGGTGGGGTTGAAGAGGGCAAGTGGGGAGTCCATAATTTATACAGGTGCACATAGTGAAAAGCACCTTCAAAAATAAAAATTAAAAAATCCTCCTCCTCTCCTTTTACTTTCTCTCATGCAGCTTCGGCATTCAGAAAATTAACGAATTATTCTTGACTAACCCAAGTTTGGATTGAATCAGTCCGTTAAAGTGTAAAACTCTCTTAATAATGAATTTTCTCTATTGTGTAAAAGAAAAAGACGTTAAACTATATCAGCTCAACTCAACTATTAATAATTATGGTTTCTACACCTTCAAACCCCTCTTTTATCTTCATTTTGCTTTGGGAAAAAGAAGGAGAAGAAGCTTCATGACATGATTACACCGCACCGGGCTACTAGTCGACTCGTAAATATTTACGCAGTTAACTAAATAATCCAAGTCCATGGCTGAAAGCCGGTCACGTTGCACTCTCCCAACCAGCAGTCGAGAGCTAAGTGGTTGTCAAGAATTTCCTGTAGCAGTTCTCCCCAGAGGTCAGAGTATGTACGCTCACGTATATTGCACACATACGTGTATTTGACTTGGTAGAATGTGATTGGTGGGTTGGCAGTCATCTGTCGGATTGGGGAACTTTGGACGCAACCAGCCATGAAAAGGCCGTGAGCCTTTTTCTCGTCTGGTCGCAGATTTCAGGCGGATCGTGCGGGGGCTGCCTCTCATTGGATTTTCCTTTTCCATGCCACGGAATATTTAGATTTTACTCGATTAATTTTCACAGACATATTCCGCATGTCTTCGAGCGCATAAAGTAAGGTAAAACTCAGAGATATGAGCTGACCGTAAAGAGATTTGAACCTCAATCGATGTGAAAGATATTTTACCTTATCTTTACCACGAGACGTACCACCTACAAACGGAGATATTATGGTTGATATCAAAGGAGAACCCTCTCATTGGATATTATAAGAGTTGACATTTTTGTTCCTCTCTCAGCGTTGCTCTCTCCCACATATTTTCCTTCTGGGTGTGGCCCGTGCGAGTTTCGCCCCCACCAGAGAGAGGCGATTGATTCGGTGATACTGTTCTCGACATGTAATCGAGCAGAAGGTCCTTTGTTTAGTGATATTACCGTATAAGTATTATTATACGGTGATACAAGTAAATTAAATTCAGTTATTTTTTCAATTTTTTTGAATTTTATAAACGAAATCTTTAATGATAGTGATCTAGTGATTCGCAGCCCGCTCTCATACGATTTGGGGAGCTCTGGATCTCAAGCTTGCTGGTCCTCTCGATGCAATAGCATCAATTGTCAGATATGTCTAATATGTACACGAATATTACGTAACAAAGTATTATTAGATCGTTATCACCGCTCCTTTTTTATTGAGCGAAGTATATAAGTGATGTAAAAATTTAATAATTTAAAAATGCAAATAAATTTTTTCCATGACACGAGAGAGATCTTATCTGGAGGATGTGCCGACTCTAAGAGGAATGGGATCTAAGGAAAATTGACAGGTGGGGTTTGTTGGTGGTTCTGCGGATTACACGGTTTGGAAAAAGGGTGAAAAGGGAGGAATGGCGATGATTCATTTCCCAGTTCACTGCATTTTCCATCCGGATCGATCTAGTTTTCCGTCGGATCAATCTAATAAGTGGTAAAATTCTTTTAATTGTGAATTTTTTTATTCACCTTATTAAATCCTAGATTTCATATAATAAAAAAATACGTCAGATTATCTCGATCGATCTATATTGATTGGCTTACGGATTCGCAGTAAATGAACGAGAATGCCTTCTTTTTCCTGAATAAAGAGGGTTCAGTGCAAGGCACTGTTTGTGGGCTTACTATATTTTATAATTGAAGCATTGTGTGTTGGCGGGTGCATACAAAGACAGAAGGGAGCCCCTAGTCAAAAGGTTGTCGGTGTGAAACAACGAACAAACAACAACGACAACGAGAAGATCTCTCCACCGGTATAAATTGGTTGAAATGACGATTCTCCACCTCTTATTTATAAGTAAAGTACTAGTTTTACAATAGGGAAAACGTATGACTAGAAATGTGTACTTCTTGAAGGATCGAGCTGTCTCGAATGTAATAATAGATTAATTGAAATATATTAGACTTATAAATGCCATAAAAGAAAAAAAAAAGTCTACGTACATCTTCTATGTGTGCTTCCACTGGGTTCATTCTCTGGATTGATTTTTTTGATAGATATGAGACAGCTTAAGCTTTCCTTAATTTGTTACATTGAATGTTGAGCCAATTGGAACACATCTTACGTAGACGTTTGTTCGTACTATCAGATGTATCCATAACACGCCTAAAATGCATGTACCGCATGTACCGAGGATGGAAAATATGGAAAAAGGGTCGTGATCGCCCCGGCATCAAGTACAGTTTAAGAAGATATGGCCAGAGACACGACACGGATATCGGTACGGGCAGTATGGACTATTACAGTTGTCACTGAACTGCCCCAAAGACATTTTATGTATGGAAGGGGAAAGGGCCATTGGAGGTACGCTGTTGAGGGGAACATGTGATTTTCTCTCCCTCTGGTAGAGAGCCTTGCTTGTAGAGTTCGAATGTAAGACCTCTAAACTCTCATATCAAGAGCGATATTACTGTATCGAGTTAATCTCCGCGTCTCATGAGTTGAGTTGAAAAACTTGGTCAATGGAAGTTAAACTTTTGGTCTCTAGGGTGCATGCCAGGTGTCGACATTTGATTTGCTTGCCGGCGGGGGATGAAGTGCATGCCAACCTGAGCAGAATAGAGATTGAGATGGAGATGATGACTATGAGAGGAGAAGAGAGGAGAGGAAGGAATGAGTGGAATGCTTGGGAATGGAAGTACAAGGAAGATGTTATGAGATCAAAGCGGCAGACACTGGGGAGACAAGACACTCCGTATCCTACGTGGCTCCCATTATAATTTTTCACCCTGGGCCCCACTGTCTTCTTGCCTTTTTTATTTTCATTTTATTTTACTTTTAATTACCTGAATCTATAGATGTAGAGAGAAAAAATACAGAAATAAAGGAGTGCAATAATGCTGACTCTCATTGATAAAAATCGAGTCTGGAATTTATTGGTCGTAAGTTAAAGTGTGCATATTGCTATGCCAAGCACATTCTCTTCTGTTTTATTTTAATTTTTTAAATGTCCCACATTAAAATAAATCATTTATTTTATTAAGGGATAATATTTTTTTTCCTTCCTAATTGACCCCTATTAATGGAGATCTGTCACCTCCATAGAACAGAACTCAAGTGGAAACGGAATTGAGCTTTCTTTATTTTCACCTTTTCTTTCTTTTTCCCCTCCCAATTTTCCTATTTCCTTGAATCTATCGACGATCTGAACTGCATCACCGATTATTCAAAGATTCAATGAATTTCGATAAATTCATCCTCACAAAATTAAGGGTAAAACTTTTCACTTGACACTTGAATTCGGGACCTTATTTATAAGAGTATGCACAAAAAGAACAACTTAAATAAGCATGAAGTGTGGATAGTTTGTGCTTTTAGCTAGAGAATTTCATGAACTTATCCTCTCTTTTCGGGTTGAAAACTAACGAGAATGAAGAATTTCTATCAATAATTCCATATTTCCGTGATAAAGGATGGAGATTCGAGTTACAACTTTACCGATAAGTCGTGGTTCACAACCCGTCAAGAAAAAATCCTAATAAAACCCGAATTGCTCGGTGTCTTGTCTTGTAAGTGGAAATCAAATCTAGACTTGGAGAATATTAGCTGAATAGCAGGAGGGGGAAGAAGCTGCTTGGCTGCTGATGATGAAATGGTACCAAATTAAGGTGATGATGAGTGTGTGTGTGTGTGGGTGTTTGGGTGTGAGTGCTTCAAGCAAAAAATAATAATAATAATGTTGACCATATTTTTCATGTGGAAGAAGGCAAACTACGGGGCCACAACAACAAGGAGACACGTGTCACTCTCAACTTTTCTTTTTTATTTTTATTTTTATTTTAATTTATTTACACTTATAATTATCGTGGGGGTCCCTGTTCATGGAAAGGTCAACTCACCCTCCTCCCTCCCTCCCCCCCTCCCCGCCTTGTTCAATGTCAAAAGTTCTCAGCTCCTTCTCTCTTATCGTAAAAAAGTCAATGATTCATGTCATACACATAAATATACTTAATTTCGATCATGAAGAAGTTTCCAGGATATATTCAAATGGACCCTCGAAGAGATAGCAAATGATACGAGCAGTCTTGTCAATGAGAATCGAAATTCAAGACTCTTCGATTAGAGATTAAGGACGACATATGCTGGTATTTCCAGACTTATTTTACAGGAAAGTGTCTTGAACCTAAACCTTTTAAGAATATCAAGGTTAGACGAATCAGCAAAGGAGGTTTTGTTGATGGAACGAAATTTTGAACTTTTTAACTGTAAGTTGAGAGAGTCAGTCGAGTACTGAAATGAAGTAAGTTTATTGTTCTCCTATCCTATTTTATTCTATCCTATTTTGATATATTCAAGTCTTACAAATGTGTGTATAGTCAAAGGGGATATGCATGTATATGCTATATGGGATGGGGATGGGATGAGACTATGAGCTCGTGGTTAGCCCCCCACCCCCACCTAAAAGAGAGAGACTTTTATCACACGGTATAACCACGTTACAGTGATTATATAGTAAAACAGACCAATCAAAATCAGATAATTCTATAATTTTTTTATAAAATTTAAAAAGAAAAAAATATCAGAATAATTGATTCTGATTGATCGATATTGTTATATAAGCACTGTCACTTGATAATACTGTGATATAAAAAACTTTCTCCACCTAAAAGCCTTCTCTTGGGGGATTCCATATCCCTCATCCACTTCCTTCTCCCACACCATACTCTCCATCACTTCCACCTCGAGCGCTCCTTTTTTTTTTTTTTTTTTGGTGGGGTGGGGAATGTGCGAGAATTTTCTAAAAGGTTCAGAGCATAAATTGATTTAAAAATGAATGCACGTAACTTTCTACGGTCACTGTGAGATGGGGGGAACACTAAACTAAAGTTGTTGTTGGTCCGAATATCACGACGCATTTGCCCAATCAATCCAATGGATGGAAATCACGAGGCCACCACTTGTCATCGCCAACCTTCCTTTTTCCCCCTTTTTTGGCGGCGGTTTCGTGTCCCTCTGGGGTCAACTCCGTTGACTTGCGTGCATGCATGATGTCCGACTCAAAACGTGCGTTCATCTCACACGTGTATGTATATGTATGTGAGAATATGCAGAGAATCTCCGAGCAAAGAGAGCACTCTGTGTTTTACCATTTTGACCCGGAGAGAATGATAACAAGGAACCGCAATTTTATGTACATGAATCTTCTACGGTCCAGTAACTGGATCATTCGTTATTTAATCGAACGATTCATAATTAATTATTTGAACACTCCTGTCATCTGTTGCAATGGTTTTCAGCGTAGACAAAAAGGTTCTCTCAGTGGCATCTGTTGAAAATTAGGGATAGGCTTTTGACTTTCTAGTAATTTTGTTAGGAGACGGATGATATCAAGTCATATTGACTTGTGTGGTAATTGATAGGCATAATATATTAAAGGGAGACTTAATGGATCCGACCATTCTTACACGCAAGATTCGTCAAAGTAGAAGAAGGGGGCCTCATGCAAAATTTAAAATTAAGACATCTTAAATTTAATTTTTATGGGTCGCTTTTATTTCCCTTTTTTTCTTATATTTCTTTTTGAATTTATAAACCCTCTTTATAATTTTAAAAAAAAAAAGTAAACTCGCACAGAACAATTCAGTTATTGAATCGTAAATTTTTCCATAAAATAAGTTGGAAGTGGGTTTAATTGGAAGTGGGCTGGAAATCATATCAATCGAAGCGACAAATCAAATGGTACTCAAAAAGTTCGGTGGATGAGCACTTTGCTTGCTTAAAAGTTGGAGCTTGACGGCACATGAAATTTTCCCATCTTTAATAAGAATAATTAGTTGTTTAAGTTTCCGCACCTCACAAAAAATTAATTAATTTTAAAAATAAGAAACTAATTTCATCGAGCCTCCCTCCACTATTGCACCTAGTGAGGTAGAGAAGAGAGGGGAGAGAGGAGTGCTGTGCCTGCTGATGAGGATATATGCTATCATGGTCTCAAGTTCATTAAATGTATTTGATGACCTACTTGAACCGGCATCGGATCAAGATATCCTGGGAGACACATGTTCTGCTTCGATCGATGCGATTGACAGGATCCTCTCGAGTAGGTTCAGTCCATCCGTTCGATCTTTGGCCACGGCAATTAGATCCACGGAGCCTGTAATTCCGGACTACCTGAAAATTTTCCACAGGCTAACTTTTTCCAACTACAATTACATCAAAGACCAGGAGAAGTTTTTATATATATATATAAAGCAACACTGAGCTGACTCAATCTAATCCGAGTAAATAACTCTTGAGCAAAGCGCCAATACCGTATCCTTCATACCAAGGAGCCCGATGAATCCCACAGCTCAGCACAGCTGAAATCCGAGTTTAGCTTCTCAGTACAATGCCGAGGAGGGACTTCAATTGGTGCATGCATTACCCGTGTTCTAAAAGTCGAGTTTGAGGCCGAATAAAATGGAAAACTTCAGCCTTTGTTCATGCTTGTTCTTCATGGTGATGGGACTCATGATCTTCGAGACTACTGAGTACAGAAATGATCTTTTGCTGGATGAAATAATTGACCTCAAGTTGCAAGAGAATTATAGATATAGAGATGCAGCAAAGACTATGTCCCTCTTGATCTTCGAGACAGCCTCTTCGAATTTTGCCTCGAGCTCGGTCTCTCCGATGGATTTTGCAGCCATTATGAGCTGCTGAAGAACTTCTTCTAGTCTCCTAATAGCTCTGATTAAGCTTCCTTCGAAGACTTGAGTGATCTCCATGATCTGGTAGAATTTTGACCCCTTAGCCCAAGCGTACACTGCCTCCATTATGTCTGGTCGGAAGGAATTGACAAAACTCTCAACATCAATTTGCACCTGCCAAATGAACTTGTAAGAAACTACAGGGTAGGCATATAGTTGCTGGCACTATAAAGAGACCGACAACGGAACGTTAATCGAAATAAGATGAAACCCCGACTGTAATGATGTCACATAGCGATCCCGCATATCTATGTTCTTCTACACACGTCTCCTCGACCTCAACAAATTAGTCTACAACGTTTACCGGATGGATAGGCAAATTGTCTAGCATTATACGATGATCCTGGTTTCAAACGTAATCTAGCTCCCTATGTTCAGTTTCAATCAGCCTACAGGCTCACAAGAAAGGAAACTACAGGTGGTCTAATACCCTCTTCAGATGAATGGGCAAGTAAATCAACATTTTTTGGACAAGTTATAGAAAAATGAAGAGAAATTTATGCTCAGACCTTGCACTCAAGCTGCACTTTGGCAACCCTCCGAGCTGTGTCCTGTAACTGTGAAAATAGCAATTCAAGCTCTTCTCTCGGCTTTGTGGCATCCTGAAGCTTTTCCTGCCATACTAAGCAAGAGAGAAGAGCTACCATCTCTTCTACCTTCACATCCTTTAGTACACCATTAAACATAAGCTCCGTCAGCGTTAACTCATCTGCACTAGTGATTTCACAGGCAACCTTCCCTTTCAACTCCACAACATCATCACTCGTAATGTATCTGTAGCATATTTTTAAAGAGTATTAGTTGCATTCTTGAAAGGCTACGTTCTTGCAATAAGTAGAAAGAAAACTACATACCCCAGTCTCCTGAGAACCCTTTTTCGAGCTTTAAGTTCATCTTTAAATGCCAGTGCAGAGGAAGCCCGTAATTGTTTCTTAATTGATTTAATCCTGTCTGTTAGTTCTTGCTTCTTATGCAAAACACTGAGCTTCTCAGTGATAAGGGGTGACTTTGCGATTTCATGTTTGTCAAATAAGCTTTCTAGCGCCTCAATCCTTCTGACAGCTTTTCTGTATGAGCCACTCTGAACCTGAAAAGCAGAGGAAAAAGTGTCATATTGTCTAGGACAGTATAGTTGGCTATGCATATACATTAGATTCAAAGAAACACCTTCATGTCCTCTTCAGGATCAAGCAGAGGCATTCCCTGCTTCGCAAACCTAGAAAGAACTTCCGAAGCCTTCTTCAAAGTGTTTTCTCGAACCTCCAACGGCAAAAGATCTTTCGGGATGATTAAGCGAACACTACTAAGACTGTTGATCTGCCAATCATGAAAGACAGAATTGGACAGCAGATCAAATAATAATTCATGGCTATTCATTGAAGGCATGGTTTAAAAGATTATTTTCACTTGGTAAATCACCTTGAGATAAACAAAAAGCAAGAGGCAGCCATTTACCTGGGAGAGTGGAACAGAAACAATAACAGGTTCTCCAGGTTCTTTCAATGGGATTATGTTTATTGTTTTCTTTCCAACTGCATCTCTTCTCACTGAACATCTTGTAAGAACAGCTACTGTATAGTTTGAATCTTCTGGCTTCACATTTACACTATCTGTAACATACACAAACAACAAAATGGTCATATACTGAAGAAAGCACCATTCAGCATGGAATACTGAGCACACACCTTCAGAAGAAGTTTTCACTCTCTCGAAATTAATTATGACACCCCAAGTTACAGAGTCCTCAATGGAGAAGGATTGGGAATTATCACTGGCCATGCAGTGAATAGAGATGAGTCTGCCAGGCTGCAAGAAGGGCAAACTATATTTTGGAGAGAGAACAATATCCTTGACATCATTCTTCAAAATTTTGTATTGCTGAAGGAGATTGTAATAATCTTTTAAACTTTCTTCTTCTTCGATAACTATCGAATGTCTCTCTTCTTCAAGGACTTTTGCTTCTTTCTGCAAGCAAACCAAAGAGCAAAGAATATAGTCAGAGAAGAGCTTTGCTTCCTATATGATCACATTTGATTCTAATGTGCTTTAATGAGCATAATCACTTGCCAAAACGGAACTCTTTAGCAGCTTGTTGCACTAGGTTCATGCATGAATAGATTGCGCGACTGACCTCAAGACCAGGAATTGCACGGTCTGCTTGAAACTGATAAAATGAGTTTCGAAGCAAGTTTTCTGGGTCCCCATCTTCACAGCGTAATTGATTCAGGAGCATATTGTAGCTTAGATGAAATGCACTGCAATACAACAAAGAAACAGATGAGAAAATCAACAATTCTTATTACTCAACTAACATGTGAAAGTCTACGCTCTGCAGGTTAATGCCCGGATCCCTACAGCAAGCCACTCCTGTCATAATGCATCCAGAAGGAAATCCAAGAAATGATACATTGGAATAATCTTTTGGGTCTTCCAATATTAATAGGTTGATTATTTTGCTCCTCTATCTTCCAAAAGGAAAAACAATCTCTGAGAGCTGTTTCCTGGATCCAAAAAAGAGTACTTGGTTTCTCCCAACAGCTAAAAAATGTATCATGCCTGAATCTAAATAGGGCTCACAGTGGAGGAATAACTGGACGGGAAAAGGAGGATTCTAGTTGTAAGATATATAATAAAACCATCGATGGAGTTGAGATCTCATACGAAAAGAAAGATGTCAAATATCTGAGTTTCTTATTGTATATTATATGGATATGGATGATCCAATTTGCAAAGACCAAATGGCAGTGGATATTCTATTATATTAATATACACTCTAGCAAACTGTTAAAAGCTCTATGCAAAACCCCCTTTACTGAGACACTACTGTTCAGTGTCTTCCTGCATGATTAAGCTGCAACATTTGGCTCACCTGTTCAAACTATCTGCACTTCCTTTGACCATCATTTTTGCAGTAGAAGGTTCCATCTTCTCATCCACCATGAGAATGCAGACACCACGTGCATCAATGCCTCGACGACCTGCTCGGCCACTCATCTGTATGTACTCTCCACTAGATATCCATCTAAACTTGTCACCGTCAAATTTCCGAACATTTGTGAACACCACAGTCTTTGCTGGCATGTTCAAACCAATGCTAAATGTCTCCGTAGCAAATAAGCACTGGATTAAAAAAGGAACAAACCTATTACTGCAAAAAATTCTTCGGCCAGGAGATAAGGATGGAGATACTGCTGGATGAATAAGTAAAGATCTCATGGATGATATCTAAAATATTCAAAACGGAGGACCAAAACATGATAGCCATTTAAGCATAGGAGATCTTTAATTATAATTCATATGTAATCTCCATTTCCTACCTTAATCAGCCCTTCCTGGAATAGAATTTCAATCACTTCTTTCAATATAGGAAGCAAGCCAGAATGATGCACGCCTATGCCACGTTTCAAGAGGGGCAACATATTTGTAACCTGCATAGAAGAGTAGAAAAGAGCAGTCAATGCTAACCAGTACATTCAGAAGAATTTCAACAACACTGCATAGAGTAGCACAGCAATATAAGGATAAGACAATAACAGCAACTGAAGTAATAATTTTGAAGTGCATGCAAGATTTCCAGCATAAAATGGGAGGTGGAGATAACATACTTTATTTGGTAAAGAAACAACTTGCCTGAGGAAGCTTTTTGTCATCATCAGAGAGCATATCCATAGCACTCCAGAAAATAGTCTCTATGTTAACTTTCTCGTCTTCCTCATTCAGATCCATCTTTGACATCTATTACAATAAAGAAAATAATTAATGAACAAGGAGTCTCTTTGAAAAATAATATATAACCGACTGCAGCTAAACACACGGCATGAGCAAGGATTCATCCAGAGTCATAAGAGGAACACAGCCAAAGGGAGCACTTCACAGAGACAGTGACCAAAATTTACAGTATTGCAAATTAAGGTTCATCACATTCACACTGGAAAATTAATAAGGAAAACCTTGGTATAAAAACTAATTTGGTATCACTACCCATTAGCTTGAGATTTTGGCTTAGACATGGATCCATCTACTCTTAGTGGAAATTTTAAAAGACTACAAAAAGAAAAGAGAGAGCACAGAAAACAGATAGTGATCAGCGAGTTATGTCCCTTTTAACATGAAATTCATCAACAATATTCACTAAAAACCAGCAGCAACATTAGGACAGAATGTGGAGGAGGAAAATAATGATACATGCACAGTTCCTACAAAAACAAAGATCTAGAATTTTCACCTGCATTGCAAGAAATTCACAGTCCCTTTTGCTAAAGCTAAAACATATGACTGGATCATACTGGCGTTGAATAATCATTTTCACCATCTTGAAGATGTCACTTTCCTCCCCAGCTGAACCTGCCATTAAGCCCTTTTTCCACTTTCCATTTTCCCTTTTCTTGTCACTGTCCCTGGCAGGAACCAAGGCATTTAGAGCTTTCTGAAAGCTATCTTCCCGAAATTTTCCTTTCTCATCCACCACCAAATATAGACCATCACCACCAGAGGGAAAAATATAATGCTGAAGTGGGGTTGGTCGATAATCAGTGTAAACAATATGACAAGGTTGCTGATGGACCTGCATCGCACCATAGACAAAAGCTATTATATCTCTTAAGATCACGGAAATGCTGTCACAAAAAAAGGTAATACTTCAAACAAATGGTTCAACATATAAGTATAATATGGAGAAAAGAAAGATGGACTTAACCACTTGTACTAAATAGAGGTCTTCTAGAAAATTATAGAGTAGACTCTACTGGATAGAAAGGATAATGCCAGAAGTATTGACCAATATTGATCATGTTGAAAATAATCACCTCCTATAAAGCAGTAATTACCTTAGCAACCCAGTCAGCAAACTCCTTGGCATTAGGTACGGTTGCTGAAAGAAATACGAAACGAGAGTTCTTTGGGGCCATAACGATACTTTCTTCCCAGACAACACCTCGTTCCCTGTCACGCATGTAATGTACCTCATCGAAAATAACCCAAGCCACTTCTCTCATTATTTCTGATCCTTTGTATTGCATACTACGCCAAATCTCAGTGGTCATCACCTAAATCAACAAGTACCTCATGAACCTATGGTGCAACAAACACAAAATAAAGAAAAAGGAAAAGGAGAAAAACCAAGAGAACATACCAAGCAGGAAGCGTTGGGCTCAATGGTTACATCCCCAGTCATAAGACCAACATCTGAAAACTCCTCTTTGAACTCCCTATATTTTTGATTGCTGAGAGCTTTGATTGGAGATGTGTATATTACACGTTGATTATTTCTCAAAGACATCGCAATAGCATATAATGCTACTACAGTTTTACCAGCTGATGTATGCGCAGAAACCTGCAAAGAGCAGGAGCTTCGTTACGGACATGAAACAGGGAATTATTCAATTTTCAAGAACTCATTAAAGAAACATATAATACATCTGAAACTACAACATAGTATCCTTATTTTACATAGGCATCTTGCAGGTACATATATCATCATTCTGCAAGTGGAACATATATGCAAAACTAATTTTTATGAATAATGAGTGATAAGAAACAGAAATAACTGGAAGAAGCATTGCAATGGCCAAAAATCGCATAAAAACAACTCCGCTAATCTGGCTCCACAGCTGAGAGTACTTAGTAAAAGAATTACCATAACAGATTCACCGCTGTCAAGGCACCTTATGGCTTCCGATTGAAACGGATCGAGTGTAAATGGGAATTCTTTGGCTGGTTTTGAGTCCTGAGGAATTGCTGGTCGTGGTGGGGGAACGTAATTCTCAGGGTAAGACACATCATGCACGCAAGTTACAGCTTCAGCCACAGCATCTTTCAGCTGCTTCTGTGGATGTGCTGGCTCCCCACCTGGGTCTCCAAACGACTTTCTCTTCAACGAACCCATTAACTCTTCAAAGAGACAAGGGGCCTAGTATCAGAACCTGTAGAATCCCAGATTTTCAAGCGCTTAGATGTTATTGAGCTACACCAAATGCACAAAGGATCAACAACACTGCCAGACATAGGCATACAGGCATTACAAATCATAAACAGGCAAAACTGAGTGCTCTGGAAAAGCAAAGAGATTTTGCAATTGCGTAAAAAGGTAGCCTTGAATATCTCAGAGAGCAACAAAATTTCCCAACAAACGACCATGGTTGATATCATCAAAAGGACTCACTACTACGTATATTCTAATGTCCGGGAAGATGAGTGAAGCACTGGGGCTCACAGAATGAAAAGGGCAGTCCGACAGGGAGAAGAATATACTCAATATCAGCAATTGCAGAGAGGGAAAAAACTTGAGCAGGCCTCAATTTCCCTCTGCTTTTTGCTAACTAAGATCTTCTGAAAGCGGGACACAGTTCCCATGCGTGTTGAGAAATAAAGGCACATACATACAATTCGAAGAGGGAGAGAGGGGAGAGAGAAGGGCCAGTACGGTAGTACCTTCTTGACTGCGGTAATGGCTCGGACAGCCACCGACGCCGGTTTAGACTCCGATGACTGCAGCTCCGAGGGGAAGCGCGAGAGGAGCCGATGGGAGTTCAGGAGAGTGGGACGGCGGCGTCTCAAGCCGTGCCGCCAATCAAGAGCTTATACACAAATAACTCGGTTGACGGAATTAAATAATCAACTATATAAAGTGACAGATAATTTTTTGAAAAACAAATCTTGTTTTAAAATTCCCAATTTTAAAAAAATTGCTTGATACATTCTAAAACTAACCTTAAGTGGCACAGTACTTACGTGAAAACTGTTCAATAAATTAAATTATTCTTAAGATTATTTTAAATTTTTTTCAAAAAATTTCAAAAATTAACTTAAATGTAATTAGCCGGTGTCACATTTGCGTGATAATATGATACAAGATACCTTCTCCCCTGGCCAGGGTTAAATTTGAGACAAATTCGAGGAATAATTCATCGAGTCTGTATATAAAATTGATCTGATCCTGGAGAAAATTTCGACCTACCACGGCATCTATCTTAAATTTACGATGGATAGTACAAATTTTCTAATAAAATTAAACTACTTCATATAGTGAATTAAGATTAGATATACTGTCCAAACTATTGAATTTTTCTAAGATTATCGGAGAGGATATTGAACGTTACTCTTTATATTAGCCGATAATATTAATTTAGATAATAAAATTAAATAGTTGTTTTTGTTCAATGTAGGTTACATCAAACATAAATTGAAAACATTTCTTATTGTCTTTTTTTCGTTTGCACCACGCAGTATCTCCGAATCAGTCAAAACGCACCTCGAGACCAATCTGTGATCGGGCCGGTATCTCTGGAAAAATTCTCGTCGACCCTCCCAACCTGGGATCACCCATTTGGGACCTAGTGAAGGAACCACTAGGCCAACTCCAAGTTAGTCATTTCTTATTGTCTAATTCTTATACACTAAGGTCAGGAAATTAGTTTTATGTTTTCGGTTAAAAAGAGCCTGCTCATCGGACCGCCACAATTAATTCAATAACGGACCCTTCTATTGGGAAACAAAAAATCAAACATATCCAAGGAAGATGGAAAGGTCAATGTCAGTGTCCCCAGCAGCAGTGTCATACTCTCTACCACACTTCCTCACCAGATCCACTAGCCTCCCTTCCGCTGCTACGATGCCATCAACTCCGACAGGCCAGAGCCAGTGGAGTTAGAAGAAGGACGGAATCCTGATTCCCACAGCTCGGCAAACCTCTGAAGTCGGATGTCCTGATTCTCCTGGGCACCTTCTCATTGACAGCAGTCTTTTACATATACATGTGGCATTGAAGAAGACCTCTTTCCCGGGTTCTCCACTGACCTGCAGGTCACTCGTCAGTACTAGACAGCAGCTGTGTTGTCTTGAGATTTATGTTAGCCTGCTGATACTATTCTTCACCAGGATCCCATCGATCATGCAAGCCGATGGTTTGGTCAGACCGATTCCCTGAATCCGGCCGTGAAGATCTAGACCTTCTCCTTCGATGCCTGTGATACCTGTTGTCCCCATCTGAGTCATCAACAGGAGAGTCAATGCGGCGACTTCTTTCCCGGCTGCCCTCAAGTTTTACCTTCTTATGGCTTTTCGAATGCCTGTGGTAATGGTCAGGGCATTCTTCTCTACCCACATTGCTATCTGATCGATCCCAATCAGAAACAGGTTTACAGGCTCTGCTCTTGGTGTCTTCATAATCACCTTTTGGTTCTGAAACCTCATGCCATTTTGAACTTCCCTTTGCATGATGATGGCGTTTCTCCATATCCCTGTCATTTGGGACATCTCCATCGGAATCCTGATCTCTTCTGCTGCTCCGGCCAGAATAACTTTGCCTTGACCTCGCTCCACTTTTCCCACCATCGTCACTCCGATTTCTCTGCTTCTTATTGTAAGTATGATATTCCTTGGGAGATCTGAACGTCTCAACACCATCTTCGGCCCTGCGGCTTCTATGGTAATGACCGCTGTCTGTTCCCCTTGATCGAGACCTTTGTGATTGGCCCCTGCTCAAAGAAAAGCACGTAAAGCGTCACAACCTAAGAATTTTACTGAAAGATTAATCCCAGAAATTAAGCTTCGGCTTTTCTCTTTAGAGATAAACTTAATTCAGATGCCATAGACCGTCATTTCCATGAATCCAGTATCTTTCTGCAAATGTTAAGTTGTACTATTCCAAAGCCACCACATTCTCTCATCCTTCCAACTTAGGTATAATTCATGAACATCATCAGGCAACATGTTCCTCTCTGCTCCATGGAAGGAGATTATTAGACACTTATGGCAATCATGCAACATAGAAATCTGGGAGTGTAGTGTTGAGGCAGCTGGAAGATAAATGACCATGAACATTCCAAAAGGAGCCCTAATACAGTAAATAGAGGTGATGAAAGCAAACCTCTTTGAATTTAAGTCAACGGTCAGGTCTGAATTTCTTGATGGTCCCAAAGCTTCCAAAATACTCTGATCCTCATAATCACGTTCCTCTGAATAACCAAATAACGCAACCATCTTTTTGACCCAGTACCTCGGAGGTGGTTTATCCCAGTCAGCCCACTCATAATCACCACCAGGATTGCGGAAACAGTGAATAAAATTGCAGGCTGTTCCGTGAGAGCATGTCTGTTAAGATCAGAGATTAGAGAATGACAAGATCATCCAACATAGGCCTGAGGAGATTAATATTCTGAATGGATCATCGAAACCAGAAAAGAATTGACTCCTATTGTACCTTATATCTAGATCGCATGTATTCCCCACATATGGCAACTTTCCATCTCGTAACATTGACATATTCGCAGTTCACCTGTGAAGTACCAATACATGGAATGATGAAAACATAGCTGGTCAATTCCCGCATTTCCACAATGCCCTGAACTTTTTTATTTTATTATTTGTTCAAAAAAAGAAGAGTATTTCATAAGAGAATGACCTGCTTGCCAGCAAAGAATCGACCAGTGATAGAATTATAGGCAAGTACAGCAGAATCCAGTGATTTGTAGTGTACATAAACATTTCCCCGCAAATGAAATGAACCATTTCTACACACCTGAAACACCATTAGATCTGTTAATCTGCAGTGGCTCAAACAGAGGGTAAAGTGGCACTAAGAGCCCAACGCTACCATCAATTGTCTCAGCTTTTTTGGCTATAAGCTAAGAAAACCAACAATTTCTATTTATTGCTCCTTGTTCGGCAATAGTTATCGAGAGAACTAGGTTGTGATATTACAGATGAGATAGATCCATATAGCTTCAGCTAGATACGAGTCTCCCGGAATCAAATCAAGGTCACACCTTTCAATATTGTAAATAACAGACTATTAAGCTCACTATGGTTGCAAATATTTCTATCACGCCCACAGATAGTTCCGTATTCAAGAATCATACTGCAATAAATCAAAGAGATGATAGAAAAAGACACAGCATCATCACCTTGAAATTTACGATTTCTCCGAACTTCAAAAACTCAGTATGTACATCTTCATAAAATTCTTCATAGCAACGGTCAACCTCTTCATCAGTGTGCTGAAGAGAGTAATAGTAAGAACCAAATCAACAGGACAAGAGGGTAATGGACCACTATAAGCATTGCAGGCATCACAAGCCTCTTAATTCAACTCAGAAAACAAGAAACACATTCAAGCCAGCTAACTACCAATGTTTGTGTTAAATTGAAAGATATAGTAGTTCGCAAATCGACTGAACCTCAAACAACAATGTTAAACTAAAATAGTCCAGCAAAGCAAACAAAGGACCTTAGCTGTTGCTTCATCCTATCCTTCTTTCAAATAGTTGCAAATTCTAAAAATCAGTAGTGAGAGGTGCAAAAAGGAAGCATGTATCCTCTAAGAATAAGAGTTCCCAGTATATCTTAACCCAAATGCTCCTTCACAAAATAACATATCGTGAATACAGAGTAGACCCACGGACTATCACAACCACGTGGAAGTAGATGAAGTTGCCTTCAAGCTCAGACCTTAGAAGTAACAGCTGTTACAGCAGAACAGCTCCAACATCCTATGGGCGATAGTTAGATATAACTATTCTGGGTTAAGGAGCAATAGAGTTAGATACTATTGTAAAGAAAAAAATTTTCAAGATATGCAGAATAAACTGAATTAGTTGTAGAAATGCTGCAGATGCGACAAAATTTCGACTTATTAGCTTTACTCCATAGAAACTAACACAACTGGAAACTGCAAAATGTCAGAACAATAAGAACAAAATATAAGAAATTTGTATTATCAGTCCATCAAAAAAGTATGAAAGAAATTTTCTGTCAAATGTAAGAAAAAGGTAGATAAAAAAGGAATCATCCAGGATGAACACTACAAAGGCAACAACTAGGATAAAAAGTTGTGGAGATGATGATCTCCATTGCCAAGTGGCTTGAAATATTAAACTCTTTCATAGAAGCTCTTTAAATTGTGCAATTGGGGCGTATACATGAATACAACTGCATATATATAAATATGAGAAGACATTCAAACTTTCACACAAAATGCTTTTCACCCCCACCACAAAATGCTTTTTACCCCCACCAACAAGATCAAACATTATGCATTTAACAATCTTGTGCACATATTCTTCCATTGGTGACCAGCAAGTTCAAAAAAAAAAAATCAAACCACTGCCAACATGGGTCATGTTCGAAGGAGGGCAATGCTGCCCCGAGTGTATCTGAGACTCTTGGGGATGATGAATATTCGGTTGAGCAATAAAATCAATTTGAAGAGCAAGGAAAAGTTAGTTGCAGTAACCAAGAGCTATCTTAAGTGAATAAAGTGTGCACATACTATCTAAGTAGTTCATAAATTAGAATATGGATATCCATCAATTACAATCAAGTTTTAGTACGATAGATATTATCAATAAATTAGAATGCGGATATCTAGTACGTAAATTTTCCAAAATCCCAAGAAAACAAACATCCCAAAGGAGAAGAAGAAAGCAGTTAACCCTCTGCTCATGAAAATATGAAAAATCAAGTTTTTAATATGATAGATGCCATCCATAAATTAGAATATGGATATCCAATGTAGTAATTAGCAGGATACATGAACAGGTGGAGACGTCGCTAACAGACCTCTAGCCCCTCATCTTGTTCCCAGGCAAGCCCAGGGCCATTATACATGTTCCTCATAAGAAGAGTGCATGATTTATCGGGGTAAAAGTGAACTCTGCTACATCTCTGACCAAATCGACAAGCTCCAGTTTTCAAGTGGAAAGGACAATGAGCTTTGTCCTGCCATAAGCACAATAGATCAGCCAATAGATCCCATCTGTCTCCCTTGTTTCTAGAAGTTTAAGAGAGATCAATTATAAGTGAATGTAACAATAATCAAATAAAGTACCTGTTCAGTCCCAAAATTAGGTACTTGCTGAGAAACATTTTCCAGAATCTGTTGTGCCGAAATCGGCATTGAGTTTCTGTAACCAGAAAAGGCTTCAGATTGTGGAGGAAGGGGATTTGAAGTTGGCCTATCTTCCTGGCAATCAAATGGCAACTCCAAATGTTAATTTATACAGCAAAGAGCATACACAAAAGCTGTCCTCCTTTGAACATTCTAAACTGGAATATCGCATAAGTGGGCATTCGTGTTTGCATTTGCATTACCTCGTTAAGCCTTTTCAGTTCATTACCCTTCCTGGGAACTTTAACCCTCTTCTTCTTAACGATTATTTCATTCCCTTGCCAGATTATCTCTGCAGGGCCTTCCTCTACGTATTCCCAATCACCATCTTCATCACTCTGCTGGTTCCCGTTCCTGACCTGTAGCACAAGCCGCTTCCCTTTCTCAGAGAAAAACTTAAGAAATTGAACTAAAACATCAGTCAGGAAGCTGCAAGAATCTCAGTCAATGACGTTCCGTCAAATTTTTCCCTCTCAAATTTAGAAAGCTAAACAGCGGGTGAAACGAAACAAACCTCCTGTAGCCTCTGCGATTCTTCTAGGGCCTTCATCCGCCGGTCTTCTTCCTCCTCCTTCTCTTTCCTCTTCCTCTCCATCGCTTCGACCCACGCCCTCTCCCTCTCCTCGAACTCCCTCCTCTCCCGCTCCCTCCTCTCTTCTTCCTCCCGCTCCGCCTCCTCCATCCTCCTCAGCTCCTCCGGATCGTTCATCTTGGCCTCCTCCTCTTCCCGCTCCCTTACCGCCGCCTCTTTCCTCAACTGCTTCCTCTTCATCTTCTTCGCGGCCTTCCTCTTCTCCTTCCTGCTCATATTAACCCCTAAGCCCTCCTCGCAGCCCGACTGCTTCGCCACAATACAACTCCGGCCATCTTCCTCCATACATCCTCCTCCTCCTCCTCCTCCTCCGGCCTCTCCATCCTCTCCGATTATCAGCTCCGACATGACCTCTGCCTGTAATGAATTTCTGATCGGCAAGCCGCGAGAGTGCAGTATTTTCAAGCTCTGGCCTCTGGCCTCTGAGGTTTTTACTCGCTCGGAGTCCCACCACCGTGAGGTTGAACCATGGACCCGGTGCGTATACACCACGGCCCAGAGTGAACCCACACCGAACGCTGTCAAGGCTGGCAATCGCCTGCGCCGGGTGGACGACCCAATATCGGTTCCAAACGTGCCACTTCCATGGATTATATGTTAATGCCATTTTCACCCTTCGCTTATACATAATTCTAATTTCGCCCCTGCCTTTCCACATCTCCCAAACTTTTCCTCTATGATTTAACCATTCTCAATGTACCCCCTAGGTTAGAATTTGGGGTAAATTACGCCGTCCCTAAATCATCATATCATCTGTTTGGTTAAGGATGGACATAAATATATATACAAATCGTTTTTAAACTAAGTAAAGTTGCCATACCGTTGAAGATGAATTGATGGAACTGGCTGCCTCCGAGCCTCTCAATATATCCGTGCTAAAGTTGAAATTCGACCAATTAGTTATTATATATTAAGTTTCAATGCGACATTCAAACTCGCTTCACAGGACGGGGCCTTGTCCCACCTATGTCGCGATTGCATAAATGATCTGAGCAGATAACTTCTATCGACTTTCTTTACTGCTAAGTTCCACTATGGCATAGTTGCCAGTGCCATGTACAGAGATGACAGGGCCATGTAACAATTGCAAGTGTACATGAGGAGAAGTGCATATATTCAACAATAGAAGAACAGTTGATGTTCTCCAATTGTTGGAACCTCACAGGAATTCGATGCCATCTTTAAAGGGCCCAGAATCTCGGATTAGCTTCATCACAAGTTCAACCTGCAGGAAATGATACTTTTCAATCGCGCTGTATTGCACATGAATGCTGCTGGACAGGCCATTGGCACTGTGACTACCGATATCCGCAATTGGAAGGATAAAATTCATATACATAAATAGGGAACTATGGAGGAAACCGCGCATCTCAACCGGTCATTCTATGAGAAATGGATGGGAAGTTTGGCTAATGGTTCATTTGCTAAATGATGAGTGTATAACTAGGTTACCTGAGTCGCTTCACGCAGAACAAAGTTCTCTATGGCCTTCCTAAATCCTTCATCGAGAAAGTAGTGCGAGCTGTGTGTTGTGACAGGCAAATAACCTCGCTGAATCTTATGCTCACCCTGAGCTCCAGCTTCCACAGTGTTAAGATCAAGTTCGATTGCAGCTTCTATTGCCTGTGATTGCACAATCGTGCCGAATGAAATCCTTGATTGTTTCACACAGTAATGCTATCACTTTACATGACTTATTCTTGCGTGCATATCGAGCACTCAAAGCAATGCCAACTATTCTAGAAATAATGAGGATGAAGCAGACGATATATCACTCCGTTGAAGGAAAGAAACAGATTCTAACAATGAAATTATATGGCTTCCATTCTTCGTATTATTAACCATATATGAGTCAAATTCTTTGAGGGCAAACCTGATAATAGCATGCTTCAAAATGCAAACTCGGGTAGTAAGCCTTCGGATGACATCCCCAGAGACGACCATATATGGTATCTCCACCAATAAGATTTAAGGCCCCAGCAACAAGTTCGTCCCCTTCTTCAGCAGTGACCAGTAACACCTTATCTCCGATCTTAGATGCCATGCAGTGGAAAAATTCCCGTGTTAAGTAGGGAGTCCCCCACCTGCCCAGTTATTGAAAAACAAAACACAATATATTGATCATTTTAATTCGTTTCTTGATGTATCTTGGAAATTAAAGAACAAGCTAAACAACTGCAAGGCAGACGGAGAACACAGATAATTATCAGGAGCTCACTTGTTATCAGTCGTGTTCCTATAGAAAGTGTAGAAAGAATCCCAATGCTTTGCCTGTGGAAAGGGATCAAAACATTTGCAGCATGAGGCTTGACTCGGGCTTTCTTAAACTCGGTGGAAATTAATCATCAAATAGAATCAAATCATTTAGACACAGCATGTGAAAAGGGAAACTAGTAATTGATACTAAAGTATGAGGCAGTGGAACTGAGCAATGAATTATACAAAACAGGTCATTGCAAACCAGCTCAGCGGTAAGCACATGTTCCACTAAGTTCTTGCCATGGTTACGCAAATTTTTCTCTCAGTTTACGGCTGATAATGGACAAGAATCTTAGAAAGAGGTTTCCTCATGTTTTTTTCTTGGGATTTGGTCAAAGGAGAAGTTGAATGTGATTTTGTATGCGTAACCACAACGTGGTGACAAAATATTAGGTTAATCTGGCTTTTATAATTGCAGAAGACACAATGTTTGCACCAATTACCTTTATTTCATCTCCTCGGAGACGTTTCATCTTTAGGTTTTGAGCAGAAATCTACACAGAGAGAGAAAAATTCATCTTTAAAAAAAAGAATGAAAGATAAAAACCAACAGGAGACGTAAAACTTTTACATGCATAGAAAAAGAAAAAAGACTTCTCACCCAAAAGCATTATCACAAGTAAAAAACAAACAGAGGGATCCAATTTTAAACAGCAGAATCAAATGACTGAAATTAATTATATAGCCAAGTGAACCTATAATCGATTGATCGGGTTGTCTTCTTTCCTTTTCTCAAAGTTACTTGACACCATCTTCATTGCATCTTGAGCAGTTGCATGATTCAATTAATTCACATTACAGATCTCACATCTTATCACAGGAACCGAGACAATCAATTTCAATACTTGTTCTAAAATTTCATTAAAAAGATTATTACCTAACTCTTACAATCTTCAAATATTCAAAAAAAGAATTACGAATTAAAAAGTTGACTATCTACTTAATGAGACTATACACAGGAACAACTTACTCCCTAACCATTATAACCTTCAGTTGTCGACAATGAGATGATACTAAAAAGGGTAGACTATATATTAAGAAGAATAAACATGGGAACCTTCAGCACTCATAGAAAAAGAACATATACAAATATGTAGGACATCCAGTAAACAAACATAAAAAGGGAGCCTTCAGCCCCCACAATAAATGTAGTAGAAGAAAATGCCAAGATTGATAAATATATGCTGCTGGGGGGAAAGCACCTTTTTCCGTTCCTGCCGAATGTTTTTCCTTTTACTTTGCTTCATGTCCATCAAGAAGTCATCAAAACTGTGTGACAGAACTGAAACTTGTAGCATGATCTTTTTACATAATTGACAAAACAAAATTAAGTAGTTCACACTATGCAAGCTATTCAATTAATTCCAAAAGGATGAGTCCTTGAAGGAAGCTTCAACTATTGGCATTGTAAGTTGCAACTTGCTGAAGTCATAGAACATGATATTGGTGTTTGGTTGAAGAACAGTGACAGAGAAATGGAAGCAAGATTTTCAGATATCACCATGAATTACGTGCTAGAACTACGATAGTGAACAAACTACAATATTACTTGCCTTTTATAGTTTCTATTTCTCCAATGATACTGCATGCCAATCCTCGGCAAAAAACCTTTCTCTTTTAGGCTGTGCCACTCGTCTTCAGATGAAAATGTGATGTGGAGAGATGAGACTTGTAACTGTGACATACTCTATCATATCAGTACAAAATATTGCAGACTAAAATATTGATGTGCATGTCAATGTAATGAAACTGGAGGAAGGCCTGACATGCTCACTTTGTCAGAACCCACATCAGATTGATGTGATGAAAATGCAGAAGATGAAACAAGAAAGTCAGACTAAGAAAGAGACAGAAGCATCAAAGAGTGACATCTAAAATACCTTGGCTGCCTGGTCCTTCAAAGCAGAGACAACAATGTCAAATATTTGATTTTTGTAGGGCGAATCTCGAAGTAAGATCCTGGGACCAGTTACAGGGGTAAAAGGCACACAACACTGGAACTTTGGATAGTATCTTGAACCATAACTGTAATAAGCGTCGGCCCAAGAGTGATCGAAAACAAATTCACCATAGGAATGACTGTGCATCAACCAGAAAAAGAAAATGAGGAGATGGGTCAAGCAGAAGGCATTTAGGATTTTAAGCAAAAAGCATTGAGACTTTCAGAGGAAACTACATGCGGACTTGCTGTTTGGACAATGGAGCAGATGCTAAACCTTTTAAGATAAAGTGGAACAACACCTAAAACATTGTCATGTTCGTCCTTAGCAATGATGTGACGCGGCATCCATCCCGTTTCCTGAAACAAGCTGCAAATGTAATAGCTCGTAAACCAAAAAACATAGTCTCAGCTAATTTAATTTCCATTGCATTGTTTCAGGTTGATTGTTGAGAACCATAAGACACAACAGTCAAATGAGAAGTATCTTCCAGAAGAGATAAGAAGTCCCATAAAAATCGGACATGATTCTCCTTGGGCATCAAGTATTCTGATCACAGGTATGAAAATCTTTTTTCAATCCACAGCAAGAAATTTCCATCATGTGATATTCAAAGACGCTCTTCTAATTAGCAGGATAAGAACTAAAAGAGAAGTCATGAGGCGAGATCTAACCTTCACTGCACAACCTGCCTCCTCTAAGCTAGAAAGAAACCCATGACAGAGAAATGGATTAGACCTTGCAGGACCAGTCGCATCAAGAGCACATGCATCCCAATCATTTGAGGAAACCTCTGAGAGAGAAGCAACAGTAGAAAGTGATATTCTTGTAGGTTCGGGCTTCCTCACTGAAACATCCTAAGTGCAGGATAAAGAGAGAAGTCAATATGCAGACATTCCTTTATGGTTTAAAACAAAAGAGATTTTCCTAAAATCAGTGAAAAGGACCAAATAAAATAGATTCTAAAACATCAACCGCAAGGACCAAGCAGATACCTCCGCATCTGATGACATCAAAGTGAAATCACCCAGTGAAAGGCTAACTTCTTGTGGCTCTACAGGCTTCCTTGAACGCCAAAATAGAGCATAAACTCTTGATGTTTGAGAACCCTCAATACATTGATGGGCCCAAGATTTTCCCTATGGAATGAACACATCTTCTTTTCAGTCATCAATTAAATCAGCAAAATTCAAGCAAAAGAAACAATAATCTCTAAAACATACAACAGACCAAAAAGGTATCACTCATGCAACGTAACAAGATATCTAATGGAAGCTTTTTTTACAGCAAGCAATGGAGTCTTCCAGTTGAGTCAACTGATTAACTTCAAAACAATATTGTGATGTTTACCTTTTGGTCATGATGATCAGTTTGTGGAAAGTTTCTCAGCCTTATTGGAGACAAACATTGACTCATGTAGAGCACCGGTCCAAACTTATTTCACAGTTTAAGCTAGTAAATGGAAGTTAGTATTATATTTACCACAGTAGGATCCTCCCTTACTTGAGGGCTATTCTGGAAGGAGCATTGGGCCCAACAAGTGAATAGAGGAGAGGGACTGCCAAAATTATGAGAAATCAAACCAAGCCATATTAAAATCCACAACAAGTCTGTCACGGTATTCTAACTAATTCCGAATGGGTTGATCAAGCTTAAGTTATCCTGCACTTGCTTAATTAGTCCATCACCTTGCTTGGTTGCATGATGAAGCACAGCAAGAGAAAAATTCAGGTAGCTGACAGAAACCGGCGTTTCCACGTGAACTGGCAAGCATGTTTTGCAACAAATGGAAGTAGATACAAAGGCAGAAGGTTACGGGCAATGGAGGATCGCAATATCAACTGAGCCTAATACCAGACAATTCATGGAGACGGAGACCGAACATCAAAAGTCAGCCTCTCCTCAGAAGAGGGACACTTACGAGGCAAGAGGAGAAGCGGCCGATGAACGGCGAGGGCTTGCAGTAGCTCGCCGCCGCCACGGCCATCGGTACGCCTCCTGTGAGATGTTTCGCTCTGTCGCTTCAGCTTCTCCTCCGCTCCCTCCCCCTTCAGCATCAGCTCCGTCCGCCTCTGAACTGAATGATTCCCGTGGGGAAGGCGAGCAAGCGAATAGACGGTTGCCACGTGGCCTGATAAACGGCCGCGCAACAATGATCTTTTGCTCTCAAGAGGAAAATGGTAAGGCTGTCCAAGTAGAGGTGGGCCGGTAGTCCCCATAACCAGGGCCCAGTGGGCCTATTCTCATAACCCAGCGTGTCCGGATGTCGTCTAACAGTGCCTTCTCCGGCGTCGTCCTCCTGTATCATCATCAGTCTGTTAGATCAGAGGTGGCCGTGGACGTGGAGGGTTCCAGGTGGGATTCGAGTCGAAGACTTTTGAAGGGGAGGAGTCGCCCGTGAACAGGTTTCGGGCTACCCTCTCTCTCTCTCTCTCTCTCTCTCTCTCTCTCTCTCTCTCTCTCTCTGTCTGTCTGTGAGAGTGTGTGTTTGTGCTGTTTGTTTTAATACGAGGTCTAATCTCCCATTTGTGGCTTGCGGTTGTGGTTTTGATGATTCCATTGACCATGTTCCCGCTGAATTCTGTGCAAATGAGTGCTTATCTGAGCGATTCCCACCGCTCTGGCGGCCCTAGAATGGTGAGCTTGAATCGTTTCTGAGCATGAACTTTAGCTGGCTGAATTGACTCTGGATGCTCGTAGAGATGTCGGTTCCGTTCGCGGAACTTGGCGGTAGAAGTCTCGATCGAGTCACTGGGTCATCGTTCAATCAGGTTGCATCGCCTTTGAGTTACGAGTTTGATGCGATGTTTGAATGACGAAATGAAGATGATGAATTAGAAGCTGCGAACTTTGAGGAAATTGTGATAATCCAATTCAGGCTCGGGTCTGCTCTGGCTAGCTGATTTTAATGTTAATGAAGCTGAAATCGTTTTTCAGTTCTGTATCTTCGATTTCCTCTGGAAAGCACATTTCTTTCATCGTGGAAGTTGAAATTCGATTTCTTGGCAATGAGCAACTAAAATGTTCAACTTGGAAGTTCTGATGATTCTCTTTCATATTGATGAGTAGAGGATTTTAAGAGTTCTCGATTTCTCAGGGAGGATTGACTCAATTGTATTTTCCTTCTACAGCAGCCGCAGAGCATTGCTGAAGCAGGGTGATGCCATTGAATAGCTGCAGCAATGCATCCTCCTTTAACATTACACAGACATCCTATGTGTGGTGAAGTAAGTCTAGCTGCTTTCCTGGCAAATTATTAATGCAAAAACCGGGCTGGTGATCTGTCCTCTTTTCAGATACACATCATTTGACCAGAGGAAACAGGCTTTTCTTGTTGATTGTTATGTAGATTATGGCTTGAAAACATGACGATTTGAGTGAAAATGCAATTTGAGCTGCGGACCTGTAAAAAGTTTTGAATGATGAGTTCATATTTTCATGTTGCTGTTATTTCCTTAGCATCATTTCCAGTCGGTTCTGGAGAACTCTACTATATGATATCATAGAGAGCTTAATTTATGTGATGATGTGTGTTGTTATGTCATGTTATCGGAGTATTAGATGTGCGACCTTCTGTTTGCCAATTGATGGAAAAAGGGTATCTAGTAGGAAGATAATAATCGGATCCAGGATAACTGTTCTTCTTTTGCAGATAATTGAAGAGTTCCAGAAATGTCACCTCGATCATCCTATCAAAAAGTTCTTTGGTGAATGCACCGAACTCAAAATTAAGCTCGATCGATGTTTTCGGGCAGAAGTGAGTTTCTCTCTCTCTCTCTCACACTCATAAACTCATGCAAAATGCTACATGACTTGGCTCTTATACTACCATTTCTTGTGCAGAAAGCTGTGAAGAGAAAGGCAAATTTTGAACAGAGTAAGAAACTGAGAGAGAGGCTGCAAGCATGTAGGAAGGAGACTGCTGAGAATCCATGAAAAGAAGATCATCGTTCGAACCAAGTTGTCCAAGATTCAGAACTCCGATGCGTGAACATTTCGAATCCATGGGAGCATGTATCTCAATAATAATCACCCCTGAAAATACAGATCAGAATCAACAATTTATTCCCTCACATTTGATTTGTAGCATGGTGATTCAGTGACTATACCTTTCCATTCAAAAGATGCATAGAATAAACATCCTTTTCACATGAATGTCGGAGTTTCATGGTATCAGATGAAGTATAGATGAACTTCCTTCCTTCTTCATATCGACAAGGATGTATAACTCGAATGAGAACTCTGCAGCATGTCCAACTCTATACGTTTACTCGCACTAAGCCGGAATCGTTTTTGCCAGAAAACATAGAGCATGTATTTCCAATGCTACCAGTAATCAGAACAGGAGCACCTGCCCTCCTTAAAATGGTGGAATCTACTCCCATCTCGCACAACGATTTCCCTCTGGAAGACCTTCGAGATCATCTTTGTCACCTCGTGGCAGTCTGGACAGACCCTGAGGTTCTTCACAATGCGAATGCATTCACTAGCCCCTGTCACCAACATAGCAAAAGCAATTGCCAGCCTCTCACTGTGCTCCTTGACGGCATTCTCCTTCTCTTCATCCCCAATGTCGTGCAGGACCGATGAAGTATCAGGTGTGTAACCTGCTTCTGCTATCCTCCTCTCGATGCAGTCAAGCACCCCGTAAATCTCCAGACAACGCTCATGCTCTCTGTCTCCCGCAACAAATCGATGGACCTTCCCTTCTGCTTCGAGTAAGCTCCACCCAGCCTTCTTACTCGCCTTTCGCTCGATCATCAGTCCCCGAACTCTAACCACATCTGTCCATTTCCTCGCTTTGGCGTATATGTTGGATAATTGCACATAATGTCCATCATGGACAGGATCCAAGTTTATCAGTTTATTGCCAATCTCCTCGCCCAGCTCGGCTAAGCCATGAACCTTACAAGCACCAAGCAGGGTAGCCCACAGAACTGGGTCTGCAGAAACTTTCATGCTCTCGATCAGTTCTACAGCTTCATAGATACATCCAGCACGACTCAGAAGATCGACCATGCAACCGTAATGCTCCAGCTCGGGCTCGATTCTGTATTTTTCCGTCATCAGCTTGTAATATCTTCTACCTTCATCCACCAATCCCGATCGACTACAGGCACTGAGGACCCCAACGAAGGTCACACTTGCCGGCTCCAGACCTTCGCCCAAAAACCTCTCAAACAGGGCAAGAGCCTCCCTCCCGAACCCATGAGCAGCAAATCCGCAAATCATAGCATTCCAGGTCCAGATATTTCTCTTCCCCATTTGCTCGAACACGCATCTCGAATGTTGGATGGACCCACATTTTGCATACATGTCCACTAGAGCTGTTCCGAGGGGAACAGTTATCGGGAACTTCAAAGAATCTATGGTAGAATGAACTGATCGGCCCTGCTCGAGCAGACCCAGCTGAGCCGAAGCCGAGAGAACAGTCACCAGGATCGCCTCATTGGGCCTCAGTAGATCGCTCTCCATCATCTTCCTAAAGCACTCTAGCCCTTCTTCGAGCTTTCCGTTCTGGACGTAACCCGTTATCATCGCAGTCCAAGAAACCACATCCCTCTTGGGGATTTCATCGAACACCTTCTCCGCAGCACTAATCCTCCCATCCCTGGAGAGCCCGGTAATCATTGCATTCCACGTCACAACATCGCGACTCTGACCTGGTTCGTCGAACACCTTAAACGCGCTCTCAGTACTAGAGCAGGCACAGTAGAAGTGAACCAGAGCGTTTCTTATGAACACGTCGCTACACAAGCCGAGCTTCACAACATGGGCATGGACCTGCGTTCCCTCGCCCAAAGCTCGGGCCTTTCCACAGGCCTGCAGCAGGAAAGTGAAGGTATGCTTGTTGGGCACCACATTGACGCAGCCCCGATGAATGGATGCATAAAGAGACACCGACTCGACAGGGGATTCGCTGTGAGCGAGGCAGCGGATCAGGTTATTGGCAGCGAAAGCAGAGGGACGGAGAAGGGACTGGAAGACGGAGAGGGGGTAGTGAACGGGCGGGGATGAATGTGTGAGCGACAGGAAGAGGAGGAGGCGGCCGACGAGATTGGCATCGGTGGAGTTGCCGGAGAGGATGATTTGGGCGTGGGACTGCTTGATTTGGTCGAGGGAAAGCCTAGGCGGGAGGGACGAGGAGAGATGGAGGAAGGGAACGGCCGTGGGTCCTGGTCTTCTTGGGAACATAACGGTCCCCCAGACCAAACCGAGAACCTGCTTCGCCTGTAAAAACCTACCCAGACAAACAAATGTATTTGTGCAATCCGTGTTTTCATTAGGACTCGTTCATCATTCTTCTTTAATCTAATATTAACTATAGACAAATTCATACTATGCACGGAAAAAAAATTAAAATAAACAATATAAAACATGGAGATAAATTTGTATAATTTAACCATTTATTTATAATTCATTGCAATTTAATTGTGACAAATTTTTACTGCTAAAATTTTCGATATAGAGCAAAATAGGAAAATTTGACCGGTTAACTAAATATTTTTACTGATAAGATCATAACTATAAAGAAAAAAAGAAATTGAAATTATTATTTTATTGTTAATATGAAGATGAGTTAAATGTCATTAATTTTAGTTTGTAAATTAGATTGAAGACAAATATAGAAAACAAAAAAGACACCAAACTTAAGAAACATTTGGATATAATAGTAAAGATAACTCGAAATGCAAAGTTATTTTGGCAATTTTTAATACGTTCAATTATTACTAAGTAATTGATTTTAATATAGATTTTCATAGCTTTTATTAATATAGCATAGTTACTTTCACAGCACGCGACAATTGAGCAATTCGTGTTTCATCACCAGCTGCATCACATGACCCCCGAGAATTCGGACGGTATTGCTTAACGAAAGACCCAGCTAAGAGATAAGACCACATTCGAGTCGGTTGCAGCCTCCATTCATTTGAAACAGTGGTCAGAAAAGGATCAGTTGTTTTATCAAACACAGGATTAATGTCACCTGCAAATCGATCTCCATGATCAGTTTCAAACTTTGGTTGGAAACTAGATCAGACAAGACCAGTTAAGAAACGAAGCATTCTACCATGCAGATAGTTTCCTTCTCTTCCAATGAAAAGAAAGAGGAAGAAGAAAAAGAATACCAATATCTTTCCTTTGAATGATAGGCTTGTAGCTGTAATCGCAGCGTTTGAGAAGTCGCATCATCGAGGTAAGCGGTCGCTCCTGTGGCTTCTTCAGGCCAGGGAAAACCATCTGTCTCAGGAATGCACTGCAACAAAAAGGAAAAAAAAATGAACCAAAGGCTCTCAGGTACGGACATCATCAATTCAATTTCAACTATCACATCGATTGCAAGAACACGAGGACAATGGATTTAGTAGACAAGGGACAGAGCAGGCTAATCAGTGATCAATCACCAAAGTAGGACATGGAATACGATTATCGGAAGACTGGAACCACCAGGACAATAAAATTTGCAGTGCACTGGGTAGATAGGTCCAATAGCAACAACAACAGCGAAAAGGCGGAAACCCATCCTCACCTTTAATCTCTGTCAAACCTTCACTGCCCACTTCTTCCATCGGGATGTTCAGCTTCGGGCAATAGTAAAGGCTAATCATTTCCAGTTTCGGTGCAATCCGCAAGCCAGAAGAGATGCTTATCAATTCTGGCAAGTTTTGAAGTGTCACTCTCTTCAACCTGGGGAGGAAACAAGAGCTTTTATACATGGTAGTGTCTTCGCAAATCACCAGAGTCTGGACAACTTCACAGTCTCTGATCGACAGCTCTTCTAAGTTGGAAAGATCTCTGAGTAATTCCGGTGTGAAGATAATGAAAAGCTCTGGACATGCTTGCAAGGTCAAGGATCTGAGATTGCACAAGCATCTTCGATATGGCCCTTTATATATTCCCCTTAAGCTCCTCATGTAGTATATATGGAGATATTCGAGGGATCCAAAAACACACTCATCCAAGGAGTATTCGGATACTATTTCACTACTGCTCTCGATTGCAGGAAAATCGGACCCGTCTAGGAGGTAGCGGAACTCGTTGCACTCTCCAAGGATGCAACATTTTAGTTGTTGCATGTTCCCAATCCCAAATTCGGTTAGCCTAGTGGCAGTCGTATGGCGATCCAAGAAAAAAGCAGTTGAATGCTGGAGCACCTTCTCAATACTATATGGGACGTCTACACCATTTACATAGTTGAGGCATCTATCCCAACGATCAAGCTCATGCTCCAGATCCTGAGGGAATCGAGACATGATGCGATTCGCATGATGGCCCACGATAAACTTGAAACACTCAATCGGCATGCTGTACCAATTGAAGTCCTTGAGATGGTCCACGAACGGGAAGTATAACTTAAGAGTATTTAGCTCTCTCAAGCCACGAATCTCATCAGAAATGGCTTTTACATCGCTTTTCCATCTCCAATCCACTGGATCTACATCAATGCTCAGCTCTTGTAACTTAGATAAAGAACGTATAGTATCTTTAGGAATCAACACTGTTGACTTGCTCTCATTCCTTTCAGAGTTACCAAAGAATGACAGTTCCAGACATCCAAGCTTGGTTAGGTTTGCAACCTCCTTCGGTAGACCGATTATCTCCGTTCCATGAAGATCAAGTACCTCTAGTTGTTTGAGTTGTCCAATTTTTGGAGACAAAACTGTTAGCAGCTCACAGTGATTAATGAACAGTCTTTTTAGGCAACATAACTGGAATAAGGAATCGGGTAAAGTCTTGATACGAGTTCTGGATAGGTTCAGAACTTTGAGAGCAGGCATAAGACTAAAAAAGGAGGTAGGAATTGTCCTGAGCTTAGAGTTCCTCGGTAAATATAGTGATTCAAGCACCGGACACCAGGGGCTTTCGGGTAGCTCAGCTACCTGACATTGCATTAAGTAAATCTCATTGGCGCTCAGCCACTCCTCAGTTTTCGGTGCTTCAGTCAGTCCTAAACCCACACGCATGAGGATAGTTCTCCGATTCTCTAGTTGGTTTCCTAGATACATTGCCCCAGATTTTCCAGAAATCATATCAAATTTCTGTGCTTCGTCAATTGTCTCCAGCTCAAGACTAGGAAGATGACTGCATGGATCTGCAGCGAAGAACATTTAATTTGTTACCAATGGCTCCAACATATTATAGCTCATACCTAACTGGCACTTTGGCAACCTTGCTAAACTTATTGAATTTTTCCTGTAAAACTTTTATCTGAGGAAACAAAGCAACCCAGCAGCATCTAAAAAGAAGTTGACACCAAATCTCTCAAATTGAATTTTGTCATGGATTGTGAAGCTAAATCAATAGAGAAAAGCACAGAAAAATGCAAAATATTAGAAAATATTTTCTCATTTCAAAATCAATAAAACCTGATTCCAACAAACATGTCTGCTTTTTTCAAAAGAAATCTTACCAGCTTCCAGAAGACACCTCAAGGAATAAACTATCTCTCTCATAGACGGCCTTTGCTGTGGGTCCAAATTCAAGCATTCATGACCCAGCTTTAAAACCTCTTTAGTTTCTTGAATAGGGTAATTTTCTCTCAATCGTGCATCCATAAGTTTATGTAAACTTTTCTTCTCTTTAAGGAACTCTTGAGTCCATTGTCTGGGACCAACTCGTTCTTTCAAATATGTATCAATCCATTTTCTTCCGGAAAGAAGTTCAACAAGAACAACTCCAAAACCGTATACATCGCTTTTAGTGGATGCTATCCCTGCAGAAGATTAAATAATTAATGACAAACAAAAGAATGGCACTCAGGTATTTTGGGTAATATGATTTCTGAGGAGCGAAAAACAAACTCTAGGAGTTTTTATTTGGCCAAAGCAACTTGAGAGAAAATGGGAAGTCAAAAGAGGGCAAACGTCAAATATGAGTATGTCTTCTACTTGTGACAGAAGATCTTACTTGCAAGAAAATTGTAACCCTGTGGTACCTAAATATTTAAGGAAAATACACTACCTGTGTGAAAATATTCAGGTGCAGTATATCCCATTGCTACATCTCCTACATCAGAAATATCGGATTCATAACATTCTGTTATGTCTGGTATAGCAGAACGTTTGGATTTGTAACCTTCCGTTCCGGTAGTGGCAAGGCCAAAACCAAAGATTTTTGCTTTGGAGACCTAGATCATCCAAAATACAAGCAGATGAAAACTGAAAGAAACAAATTAAAGGGCAACTGAGCTGCTTCTGGCATATCATGCAATCATATTGATTGTGGATGAATGACAAGCAAGCCTTTGTTCTTCATCATCGCAAAAGGCCTCAATGCACTATTTTGTCTTGCTCATTCCACTTTAAGCTGTGTATTAGCTGTTATAGTAGTCACTTTCAATTGAGAATAAAAATCAGCATAAATTTAATGTATTTCAAAGTAAAATAAAAAAGTCATGCCAGCACACTAACCATATCTAACAAAATGTTTGACGGCTTAATGTTGTTATGAATGACCGGTTTCTCATTATCATGGAGATAGTTAAGCCCTCTTGCAGCATCAATTGCAATCTTCATTCTGACATCCCATGAGAGTGGACTTTGCTCTCCTGATATGGAAAAACAATAAGGTTATATTTGGTACAAAAGAAATGAAAAGAATGATTGTTAGAGAATTAGTAATTTTTTATGTTTGTTTTGAAAAAAAGAAGGAATGTAATTGTGGTGTGATGGAAAGAACATTTCCCGACTCCTTTCAAGAAATCTCCATTCCACCAAGATGAGAAGATAATCTATGCTAATGGAATGCCGATAGCAACTCTCAAGAGTGTAAATGAAATAAAAGGTTGAAATATTCATTCCATTCCATTCATTTTGATTTAAGCGTACAAATCTAAAATAAGTGGCAATGGTGCAGGGTATAGATGTTTAAGGTTTTAGTAATGAATGGAATTGAGGTAAATGAAAGGAAAATATTAAAAAATTGAGAAGCAATCAAAATTCACATTGCAAAACATCTTTATCCAAAGTTTGTTCTATTTCACAATTTAGAAGAGACTTGAAATATATTGCACACGTCACAGGTGCACATGATCAATGAAACACAAGGGTAAAGACCATCAACTTCGAAAATTAGACTTGACAATAAATAAGAGGGACCTTTGGTCTTAGTTGAAAATAAGTGATTTTCCAGGCTACCATGGGGCATATGCTCGTACACCAGTATCCTGTGCTCAGCTTCATAGCAATATCCAATCAGTCGCACCAAATTTGGATGAGAAAGCTTCTCAAAAATACTGACTTGTGCCTGAAAAATGAAAGCTATCAATCTGAATGTGAAATTGAATAAAAAGATGGGGATCAAATAATTACAGGTGTAAAAGGATGCAGAAGTAAGATCTTGTTGGAAAGTAACCAAAGAATAGTATAAATGAGAAAGTGTGTGAGGATCTCATTTTGCAGTAAAAGTGCCACCTTTTCTTTTAAACTGGACAAATGGGCTCACTTGCATCAGAAAAGGTAATCAAGCAGGAGAAAACCCCAAGCACAAAAGGAAATGACGAAGATTACAAAAGAAAATTTAAGAAAATCACTGGAACTACAGAGAGTCAACCAGATCCAGCGGCACGCTAATCTCATGGGCTGACACCAGTATGAACCTACAAGTCTATGACACTAGTATCCCAATGTCAACAAACAGCAATTCAAAAATTAAGAAATTCAAATCATCCAGCAAGCAAACATTTGCAGGGTCTGCATGTCTCAAAAAGCTGTAGCAGTTCTCTTGCTTCACACAAGCTGAAAAACTGAGAGGGATGCTTCTAACTAATCTCTTCATTTCTAACTATTCTACATCCACTACTTCAGTTTCAGTTCAAGTATAAGAGTTAAACATACGTGTTCATTTAATTTACATAGCAACAGCCGCCAAGGTGCTTTATGAAATTAGAAATAACATGATAGTCCTTATAACTTCAAATTCAATAACAAGTGAATGCAAATTTGTTCAGGTCAAGTTTCTGGTGCAGAATATCATAATCCATGATAAAGGTGCACATAGAAGAAATTTATTGAGGCACCAAAACTATCATAATAGGGAAAGAAGTATCGTAAAGTTTAAGTGATAAAAAAAATCAGAGATGACCTACAAGCCAATTATCCTTGTCCCGGTAAATTTCATCATAAATCTTCACAGTGACTTGAAGGGGCTCAGTACCCACTTTCAATTTCTTAGAGATGAACCCCATATAGATTTTGTGATGGGCTTCCGAGGTACTCTGCTCAAAATTTCTGGTAAGTTTCTCCATTTCCTCATAAGTGAACACAGTTAACGAACTTGCAGTTGAATCTGCATCCGAGGTCCCAACTTCTCTGGAGTAGGTCAATGATTGACTATCATCCTTTCCATGCTCTTGAAGTGGACCTGCAAAACGTCTAAAATCTGTAAAAATTGCACTGACAGCATTAATAACTGATTACAGTGTTCTTCTTCTACTTCAGATTAATTCCAAATGGAAACTATGCCGAAGTCCACCAGGCAGAATCCAAAGTTGACGATCCTGCCTCTAAGAAAACTATGTTTAGTTGTAACAGAGCAGAGAATAGAATCGTGATTTAAATTATCTTAAACGTTACACAATGAACTTTCTCTTGCGGATATGGAAAGAGTCAGGAGAGAAGGATCAATTTGAAAATAATGGTGGCCAAAAATCTGACCTACACAGAACAGAGGCTTTCAAAGATAAAAAAAGCTTTCCCTTGTAAAAATGTGCAATAATACTCCTGATGTAAAATTCAAAATATATCCAAACTGCATCCTTGACTGAGAAGCTTATCATGAAATGGTTGTAAGCTTAACGTGATTGGAGTCAACTGTAGCAATCATATATTGAAGGTCATCATAGCAAATGCCATGGCTATGTCTATCACAAAGAAAGAAGAGCTTCACCAAAAATGATAGAGGATTTTACACTGATAATCCAAGATTTCACCTTCATCAACTCTAAGACTCATATGTCGTAAGCGGCTACCCTGTCTTGATAAATTCTTGCCTGTCAACATCACAATAACTGAAGACATGTCTGGTCGAAGATCGGGATCTTTTTGGCTGCAGAGAAGACCGACTAGCAGGTATTTGTAAGCCTCCTTCCTATCAAAATCTCCCATTATAGACTTGTCAACAACTTCCAACAGCTGCCCTCTTTCTTGCAGGTACCGAGCTCTTTCAAGAAGATCTCTTTCTTCACCCCCTACATCACTGCTTATTATCCTTCTCCCACTAACAATTTCCAAGATTAGAGCACCAAAATAGTAAGTATTGCTTTTTATTGACAACCGGCGATCTCTTAAATACTCAGGTGGTGCCAGACGACTATCCGTGCTATAAAGAGGCACGGACAACATGTTGGAAGGGCAAACTCTGGCCCAAACAAAGCCTGAGATCTTCGGATTGAGCTCATCATCGAGAAGAATATTTTCTGCAGTAATACCTCCGTGCACAATGTTTGCATCATGAAGAAAACAGAGTCCCTCAGCGACACCAATGGAAATTCTACGTCGTACATCCCAAGAGAAATCAACGCTACAAGGATGTTGACCATAGAAAAGTCCTTTTGCGAGATCACTATTCTTGAGATAGTCATAGACTATAATCCTTTTTTTTGATTCAATGCAGCAACCGTACAACTTGACAATGCAATCATGCTCAAGTTTTGCCAGTAAGGAGATTTCACGCAGAAACTGGCGCTCCCATTTGTCCATTACCTTTGCAGCAATCGAAGTACCATCTTTGAGAACTCCCTTGTAGACAGCACTGAAGAACCCAAGCCCAATCTTATTACTGAATTTATCAGTAGCACGAACCAACTCCTTGAAACTGTACAGCTTCGTGCTCTGAATCACGGTCAACAACTCTTCATCACCTTCATTTTTCTTTAGATGAAAAACATCTACGAAGAGCAACACAACAAAAAGAAGGCCCATCACCTGAATTGAAACTTCGAAGCTTTATGTGAAAGACAAAACAATGTGAAACAGGAAAGAAAAGGCACAAAACCTGATGATGAACCCCTCGAGACCCGGTTTAGAGCCGTACTCACGCCGTTCCACATCTGTAATTAAAAAAAAAAAAAAAAAACAAGAACTAGACCACCGTAGCTGACCTAGCCGCAGAATAGCCCGATCCCATAACTGAATATGAAGCGCAGAGAATCACAATTTTCGATTTTCAAAGCAATGGAGGACAATTAGCTTCTCAGTGATTGAGAGGCTGAAGGATTACCTTCTACCGTGGTACTGGGCTGAGCCCTACGGAGCGGAACAGAATCCTCACGCTGCGAGTGGACAAGCTCCGATTCTTCTTCCTCCACCTGTCAGAGGCCAAAGGCCTGCTGATCGCAGGGATCTGGTAGTCGGCAGTTGGTCAGCGTCCGAGGATACGATTGTCTTTTCGGAAGGGCCGGCATCGGAAATGCAACGCGATCATCCGATGTGTGCCTTTCAGCCAGCAGACGCCCATCCGTCGTTCGAGGAGAAAAGACGATTGGCAGTTGCTCAGCCTTCCGAATAGAGGATTGGCAGTTGCTCAGCCTTCCGAATATGCCCCCGTTTCATTTTCGTGAAACCCGAAATTGTCCCTAGCTAAATCATGCATGCCATTGCTGGCCGACAGAATCAAGAGAGAGTATTACGTCATATCTCCCCGCGACAAATCTACTCATAATCACTTTGATAATTATGGATTTTTAAAATATTTTTTAAATCAAATTCCATCGTTTTGTGTTTTGTTTTCCGCTATATGCGAGGGAGAGTCATGGACGTAACCTGATATTAGAAAACGGCCGAGACGGACCAGCGGGCGGTAAAAGCCATTCGAGCAAATTGCAAGATTTTATATTAACGATTTTATTTCTATTTTTGTCAAATTATTTTTATTGTTCAGTCTACAAATCTGCCCCTTTTTCTCGTAAAACAAAAAAATTCGTACTTTTAACTCTTCATTACATTCCGTATTTGGTTTATTAATACGAGTCTGCTAAACTGAAATTAAATACCTGGTGATATATATATATATATATATATATATATTTAACCCCTGCTTCAACAATCTGAATCCATCCTTGGAATAAAGAAAATAGAAATCAGAGAGTTATAAAATTTTCATCAATAAAAGTAAAATTCAAGTTTCTAAAAGCGTTGATTTTTTTCTGTCCAGAAGGAGAGAAAATAAAGGACGAGAGAAGGATAGAGTTGACCCCTCTCTCTGCAAGAGTTGCAAAAATTACAGAGGGAGCCATGGGGAGGAGAATCAGCCATGAAAGACAGTGCTTCACCGAGGAAAACGTGATCAGCTTCTGAAAATTAGAGTATCAAGCTTCAGTTTTGAAGCAAAGTGGAGGTAAATCATTTCAGGTCAACTCTTTCTTTCTTTCTTTCTTTCTTTCTTTCTTTCTGCTGGTTGGAGGGGGAGTGGGTTTTTTCGTGTTCTTGGATCTGACAGTAAGCAATACTTTCAAGTTAGCCATCAGCATACGGTTTATTTTGACCCTTTTTTTCCTTGAATTTTACGGTCTGCATACCAAATATTAGGGGAGTGTAAACTCAAAAAATGTGCCCTGTGGCAGATATGGTTGAAGCTGCTGCAGCGGCGCTGGCTGTTGAAACTTACAAAGATGGGAGAAGCATGTTCGGTTACATAAGTCGGAAATTCGACTATGCGAATAATTTCATGCACAACTATAGAAAGTTGGCTGGAGAAGCCGATAAGCTCTATGCCAGGAGGGACGATGATAAAGAACGAGGACCACTTTGTAATAATGAGAGGGCTTCTTGTGAGAATATAGGAAATAAAAGGGGCACAATGTAATAAATAGTAGATGAGCTGTTTTCTGTTACGGAAGAGTGAGGAAATGCTGATAGAGTCTCACTCTTATAAATAGCAGAGGGACGAGTATCAGAACTTAAGCAATATCAGATTGAAGTTCTTCCCTCTCAAATTCTTTCTCTCTCTATATTTCTCTCACTTTCTAGATCAACTGGTATCATTTGGTATCAGAGCACTTTCCAGGGACCATGGCAGAAACCAGAGCTGCTGAGCTGCGTAGATTGGAGGCAATCATCAAGGATCATGCAGATCAGATGTCTGAGATTAAAGCTCAGCAATCGGCAATACAGTCAGCTCTCAAATTGCAGAACGAGCAGCAGATGGAGGAGCTGAGAGAGCTCAAAAATCTCATCAAAGGTACCAGCTCACAGACAGAGGACGATAGAAACAGAGCTGATCCTGCACAACCTGTAGAAGCGGAAAAACAAGAGAATTTTCGTCCTTATTCCAACACTTTTCGACTTGGAAAGATAGAATTTCCAAAATTCTGTGGAGAAGGAGTTGAGGATTGGCTGTTTCGATGCGAGAAATTCTTCAGTATAGATAAAACTCCCGACAGATCGAAGCTGGATTTAGCGGTTATTCATCTGGAAGGTAAGGCTCTATACTGGCATCAATCCTTCCTTACTAGCAAGGGTCTCACCGAGGACCAAATAGGTTGGGCAACCTACAAGGAAGCCATTGTAGCTCGCTTTAGTGGACGAGATTGTGAGGATCCAATGTCTGAGTTGAAAAATCTTTATCAGACAGGGACCTTGCAAAGCTACCAAGAGGAGTTTGACAAGCTGTTGAGCAAATTGCAAATACCTGAAGATCTTGCTATCAGCATGTACTTAGGAGGATTAAAACTCGAAATTCAAAATCCAGTGAGAATGCTGGAGCCTACAACCTTACAGAAAGTTTATAAGCTAGCTAAGCTTCAGGAAACTACATATCTGGCCCAGATACATTCGAATCCACATTTGAAGAATTCTCAAGCAAGTACCTATCGAAGTTCAATAGTGCCTGTTAAATTCACTCCTCAATATACTTCAAAGAACTTCAATTCTGCTACCTATGGCAACAATACAGCTAAGAATGATTTCAACAAACAAGCAGGCTTGTTGCCGTTACCAGCTAATGCAGCGCCAATGCAATTTAAGAAGGGAATCGCCACGAGCTCTTCTAAGTATCTGACAAGCAAGGAGATTGCTGAAAAAAGAGCTAAGGGATTATGCTTCTCTTGTGACGAGAAGTTTACACCTGGACATAATTGTCCGAAGAAGCAATTACTTTTGATTGAAATGGAAGAGGAGGTGGATGAAGATAGTGGATCCGAAGTAAGGACAGCAGACGAGGGAGTTGAAAAAAATGACGAAGTCACTCCCGGAATCTCCCTACATGCATTATCTGGTGAACTAAGCTGCCAAACGATGCGAGTCAGTGGAGTTGCAGGTAAAAAGATGCTACAGATCTTAATTGACTCTGGAAGTACTCATAATTTCCTGAACAAAGCTACGGGGCAGACCTTGGGGTGCCAATTAACCAACATCAACCCTGTTAAGGTGATGGTAGCTAATGGTACAGAAATAATCTGTGATTCAGTCTGCAAGGGATTTAAGTGGAAGATGCAAGGATATGAATGTGAGACTGATGTATTCTTACTTTCCTTGGATAGTTATGACATGGTCCTTGGGATACAATGGCTGGCAACTCTTGGAGACATTACTTGGAACTTCAGCACCCTTGAAATGAAGTTCTTAGTCAATGGCAAACAATGTGTCCTGAGAGGACATAATCATGATAAACTGCGAGTAGTGGGAGAGGCGGCAGTTGACAAAATGCTAAGTAAGAAAGATCAAGTAGTCATGATGCAGCTGTGGAGCATCTCAGGAACTGAGTCTCTACGCACATTAGGCGAGTTGAGAGGCAAGGAGAAACAACAGCTGGAAGAACTTCTCGACGAATTTTCTGATGTGTTTCGGGTGCCTATAGGTCTGCCTCCCCACCGAACTCATGACCATAGAATTCCCCTAAAGGGAGGATCATCTCCTGTCAACATCAGACCATATCGATATCCTGCTGTGCAGAAGAGTATCATTGAGAAGATGGTCCAGGAAATGTTGGACTCAGGAATAATTCGACATAGCACCAGTCCCTATTCAGCCCCTGTTCTTCTTGTTCGAAAAAAGGATGGTTCCTGGAGGTTCTGTGTTGATTACAGGGGGCTGAATAACCTCACCGTGAAAGACAAATTTCCGATTCCGGTCATCGAAGAATTGTTAGATGAATTGCATGGTTCCACCATCTTCTCAAAGATCGACCTACGTTCGGGGTATCATCAGATTCGTATGTTCGACCAGGATGTTTACAAAACAGCCTTTCGTACTCATGAAGGGCACTATGAATTTCTGGTGATGCCATTCGGACTCACTAATGCACCTTCCACCTTCCAAAGCCTTATGAACCAGGTTTTTCGACCATTCTTACGTAAGTTCATATTGGTTTTCTTCGATGACATTCTCGTTTACAGCTGTGACTGGCAGCAACACAAGGAACACCTAAAAATGACGTTGATGCTAATGAGACAGCACCAGCTCTATGCTAAACAGAGCAAGTGTGCTTTTGGCACTAACCGAGTTGAATATCTCGGGCATTTTGTCTCGGCAGTTGGCGTAGCTACCGATCCTTCTAAGGTGAAAGCTGTGAGCGATTGGCCCCTTCCTCTAACATTGAAGCAACTGCGAGGATTTTTGGGTCTCACAGGATACTATAGACGATTTATTAGAGGATATGGGATGATCAGTCGACCTCTGACTGATTTACTTAAAAAAGAAGCTTTTCGGTGGAATGAGGCTGCCACTCAAGCCTTCCAACAACTCAAGATAGCCATGACAACTGCTCCTGTTCTAGCTTTGCCTGACTTTTCCCAGCCTTTTGAAATCGAGACAGATGCTTCTGGGTTTGGGATTGGCGCAGTGCTCAGCCAGAATGGACACCCGATTGCCTTCTTGAGCAAAGCTTTATCTGCAAAAAAGAGGGGAATGTCCGTCTATGAAAGGGAACTGTATGCGATACTATTTGCCATTAAAAAATGGGGCCATTACCTGCGCAGTCAGCCTTTTGTTATTCGAACGGATCACCAGAGTTTGAAACACCTCCTGGAACAGAAGCTGACTACGCCACTACAGCATACTTGGATGGCTAAGTTGCTGGGTTACACTTATGAAATTAAGTACAAAAAAGGAAAAGAGAACCTTGCTGCTGATGCCCTATCTCGAATAAGTGGCAAGGAAATGTCTTTATGTGCCCTTTCGAGTATCTCAACAGATCTGTTTGCTGAAATACAGGCCAGTTGGAGTGCAGATTCAAGGCTGCAGCAGATCATTACTGATTTACAGCAAGATTCCCTTAGCCATTCAAAGTACACTTGGCATGAGGGACAGTTGCGTCGAAAGGGAAAATTATTAGTTGGGAACAATGAGGCCTTGCAGCGTCGACTAATATGTTTCTTCCATGATAGCCCAGCAGGAGGACACTCTGGTATCTCAGCTACTACCCATAGGCTTGCCTCCATTTTTTATTGGAAGGGACTGCGTAAGCAAGTACGAGCTTACATCAGGAGTTGTGATATTTGTCTCCGCAACAAATCTGAAACAGTGGCTTCTCCTGGACTGCTGCAGCCACTTCCTATTCCAGAGTATGCCTTCAAAGACATTAGTATGGATTTTATCTGTGGATTGCCGAAATCTGAGGGAAAGGACACCATTTTGACAGTGGTTGATCGTCTGACCAAGTTTGGGCACTTCATCGCGCTGTCCCACCCTTATTCGGCCCCTCAAGTCGCCCAACAGTTCCTTGATCATGTTCTGAAACTCCATGGTATGCCATGTTCCATTGTTACTGATAGAGATCCTCTGTTCCTTAGCAACTTCTGGAAAGAGCTCTTCCGATTACAAGGAGTTCGGCTGCATTACTCCTCTGCCTATCATCCTCAAACCGATGGGCAAACTGAGGTACTCAATCGCTGCTTAGAAGGATATTTGCGTTGCATGTGCAGTAGCAACCCAAAGAAATGGGCTACCTGGCTGTCCATGGCTGAATGGTGGTATAACTCCACTATCCATTCATCTATTGGGAAATCTCCCTATGAAGCCCTTTATGGCGTTACCCCGCCAATACATGTTCCCTATGTTCCCGGGGATTCCCGTGTTGCTGCAGTCGACCTTCAACTTCAAACTAAGGAGGCCTTACTAGCAGAACTTCGGCAACAACTCTCCAAGGCTCAACATCGAATGAAGGTCCAAGCCGACAAGCACCGCTCTGAAAGAATTTTTGCTGTCGGAGACTGGGTGTACCTCAAGTTGCATCAATATAAACAGCTTTCGGTGTCAGCTCAACGTACACACAAGCTTGCTGCCAAATATTATGGACCTTTCGAAATTGTTGCAAAGATTGGTTCGGTGGCTTATGAGCTAGCTTTGCCCAGCTCTTCCAAAATACATCCTGTCTTCCACGTCTCTCTCCTGAAAAGAGCTCGGGGTCCAGCTTCGCAATTACCAGACTTGCCTGAGCACTGTACTGCTGAAGCTACTCCCAGTCCTATGGCTATTCTGGATCGACGAATGGTTCGGAGAGGTCGAGTGGCTGCAACTCAGGTCCTTGTCCACTGGTCTGGAGCTTCCCCAGCTGATGCTACTTGGGAATACCTTCAGGATCTTCGTTTACGCTTTCCCAATCTAGACCTTGAGGGCAAGGTCATTGAAGGGGGGGAGAATTGATAAAGAACGAGGACCACTTTGTAATAATGAGAGGGCTTCTTGTGAGAATATAGGAAATAAAAGGGGCACAATGTAATAAATAGTAGATGAGCTGTTTTCTGTTACGGAAGAGTGAGGAAATGCTGATAGAGTCTCACTCTTATAAATAGCAGAGGGACGAGTATCAGAACTTAAGCAATATCAGATTGAAGTTCTTCCCTCTCAAATTCTTTCTCTCTCTATATTTCTCTCACTTTCTAGATCAACTGGTATCAGACGATGTGCAGACAGAGATAAATGCGGATAAGAACAAGAGGGCTTCGCAGGAATGCCAACTTTGGCTGAGCAGGGTCGAGAAGATGGAACAAGAGGTTGGTGAGATACAACTGAAGTACGAAAGAGAAATCAAACGTGGGTTTCGTTTCCATCGATTTCTATCACGATCACATCTAAGCAAATGCATGGTTAAGAAGTATGAGGAAGTGTGTGCCCTCATGCAGGAAGGCAAGCTTGATAACGGGATTGTAATTGATCGACCACCAGATCCTGTCAGGATCCTTGATGCTCCTACTACAGTTGACAAGCCATCCTTGCATTGGGCGGTGGAAGAGATATTGGGCTTTCTGGCAGAGAAAAATGTTAAAAGAATTGGACTCTGGGGAATGGTCGGAACTGGAAAAACTACAGTCATGCAAAATTTGAACAACAACGAGCATGTCGCCCAGATGTTTGATATTGCCATTTGGATTAGCATGTCAAAATGTTCATCTCTGGAGAAGTTGCAGGACGCAATTCGACAGCGGTTAAAATTGAATTTTGATGTGTCTCTTAACCTTAGCGAGACTGCTGAGAGGATCGCAAAAGAGATGGATGACAAGAGATACTTGTTACTCCTTGATGAAGTTTGGGGGTTTATTGATTTAGGTAAGATAGGTATTCGAGACAATGGGAAGGATAGCAAGGTGGTGTTGGCTAGTAGGTCCCGCCATGTTTGCTGTGGGATGAATGTCGATGAGCTTGTGAATATGAGGCGATTATCTGAGGCCGATGCATGGAAAATCTTTGAAGAAAAGGTTGGTCGAGATTTAAGGCTTCCAGGTATTAAACCGATAGCACAACAAGTAGTGAAAGAGTGCGTTGGGATTCCATTATTGATCGATCGGGTTGCACGGGTTTTTAGGAAGAAGGAGAGCATTCATCTTTGGAGAAACGGATTGCGGAGTTTGCGTCGATGGCCTAGTATTAACATCCAAGGTATGGACGAAGTGCTCGAGTTTTTAAGGTATTGCTATGAGGACTTGGATACCCAGGACAAAAAGGTTTGCTTTCTATATGGTGCTTTGTTTCCAGAAGATTGTGAGATTCTAGTGGATTATTTGGTTGAGTGTTGGAAGGCTGAAGGATATAATAATGATCCTGAGTTCAGAGATGCTCGTGATTGGGGACATGACATATTGCACGACCTAGTGAGTGTATCATTATTGGAAAGAAGTGAGAAAAAGAAGCATGTTCGAATGAATAAAGTAATACGAAGTATGGCACTTAAAATTTCTTCTCAAAATACAGATCATAAGATTCTGGTGAGAGCTTCTGAAGGATTGCAGGAACCTCCAGATGAGTCACAATGGGAATCTTTGAATCAGATCTCACTGATGGACAACAAGCTGCACAGATTACCAGAAGAACCGAATTGCAATGACCTCACTACTCTGTTACTGCAAGGGAATCCTGACTTGACGACCATTCCTGACACATTCTTCTCACAAATGCAGAGTCTTCGGGTTCTAGACTTGCATGGAACTGGAATAATGTCTCTTCCATCCTCTTTGTCTCATGCACGTTCTCTTAGAGCACTTTACCTGAACTCTTGCGTGTCTTTGTTGGAGCTTCCTTCTTGCATGGAAGAATTAGAGCATCTCGAGATTTTGGACATTCGAGGAACCGGGATTTGCTTTTTGCCTTCTAATACTGGGCATCAGTTGAAATGTTTACGTATGTCTTTGTCATATAGGGGGCAGCCGAGCATAATGACTGTTAATCAACTTCGAGTTTCAAACCTCTTTCTGCTTGAAGAGTTGACTGTGGATGTCAATCCATACAGCCAACAGTTAGATGAGATTCTAAAAGCTGTAACAGAGCAGGTGGCAAGCATTCCTCGATTGACGTCTTTGACCTTCTTCTTTCCAGAGGTGAATTGCCTTGAGTCGTTTATCAAGAAAAGCCCTTCATGGAAGGAAACTCAGTTTGCATTCCAATTTTTTGTGGGCTACTGTGACTCGCCAAAGTTTCAGATTATTGATTATTTCGAGTATCAGATACATAAATGTCTGAGATATGGAAAAGGTGAAGGTGTACCTCCTTCTATTTCTGAGGTACTTGGAGAGACTGATATTGTTGAATTGATTGGACACAAGAACTTCTCGAGCCTATCGGATTTTGGGATGGAGAACATGAACAATCTCCGAGGTTGTTGGCTTGAAGACTGTGAGGATATTAAATGTATAGTTGATGGTAATTCAACGAGTACCGCGGCTTTGGCATCCTTGGAGAGGATGCATATAAGTAACGTCCCCCAACTGTGCAGCATATGGGAGGGCCCTGTACAAGCCAGGAGTTTCGGCCAACTGGTGAGTTTGATCATATTGAAGTGTCCTAAGCTAAAGAATATATTCAGCAGTGGGCTGATCGAACAAATGGCTCAACTTCAGTGCCTGAGTGTCGAAGAATGTGGCGAAATTGAAGAGATCATCATGGAATTGAACAACCCCAGTTTAGATTTGGATACACTTCCCACCCTAAAGATCTTAGTGCTCCGGGAACTTCCTAAATTAAGGAACATCGGGATCGGAAGCTCATTAAGGTGGCCATCTCTAGAAAGGATCAGGATAGTTTCATGTACATCCCTATCGAGTCTACCCTTCACTATGAACAATGCAAGCAAGCTGAGATCCATTGAAGGGGAGCAAACGTGGTGGAACTCATTGTATTGGCAAGAAGGTGAGATTGAGCACAGGTTACAGTCTCTTTGCACTTTCATTTAACTGTCATTTTCCATTAAGCTTATGATTTCTGCATTCGATTGTTTTCTTCACAAACTTCAATTTTGGGGACTCTATTTATTTTCATGTATATCATATGAATGTTTTGTATCTTTGTTGTATTACGGCTCAATAGATATGAATACCGATGAATAGTGTATGTATAGGGCCCTCTTCTTACATGGTGTGGTTTGTGATGGCTGTTGTTGTCCACTGGCATGTTAATAAACTACAAGATATGTTGCTTTGGTGAATGATGTCTCAAAATAAAGGATATCTGCAGTTTTCAGAAGACGGAGTGTCTCTTCCTTCTTCTCCTGAATATTATATTTCATCTCTGGTTTTTGAAAACAAAAAAAAAATAAAAATAAAAATGCAGTGAATGGTTTTCAGGTAAGTTGAGAGATATCCTACAGGTTTTAGGTTGTAAGGTAAGAAATATGTAAACATTTCTAAACTTTCTTCAAGTATTAGAGAATTCCGTACTAAAAAATGTCCTGAAATCTCATAATTTATGCAATCATAACATTTTTAGAAAGTTAAAATGTGAAGATAAAATTCTTCTAAATTAATATGCTTGTTTACGAATATGTTCAAACAATCCACGAGACAAAAGTAAGAAGAAGAAAAGGTCAATCCCGTCAATTTAGATATCTTCTTTGTGACAGCTTCAGCATCCCGTCCCAATAATAGTTGTGTGCATTTTCCAGCCAAGAAAATCTCGATTTTACATTAAAACTAATTTCAGAAGACTTAATTGCACGTGAATTAAGGATGCAATTCACGAGCTTGATAACGAGATGCACGTGTGCTTAAGGCTAAGTATATGACTGATACGAAGTTGTCAGGAGCGACCCCTAGCACGAGCTTCTATTAAATCAACCACCTCGCTGTTAAATCACCTGCCTTCCGACATTCAGGTAGGTAATCTACCAATATACGGTAATCTTTGCTTATAAGGCAACATGGAGAAAACAAATCTTTTTGGTATTATCATCTAAATTACTTTGCATGGTACAAAAATAATATGCAAAATATAAATAAAATAAACAGAATACTAAATTTGAATTTTAAGGATAAAATAAAATTCACACAATTTTGTTGTGAGTTGAGCGCTGCACTATAAAATTTGAAGTACAGGGCAACGATGAAATTGTGATGCAATATTGATCGTAGGTAACCCTATCGGAGGTTATGCGCTCGATAGGAGAATTGAATTATCAACCTCCTCGTGAATTTTCTCACGTTCTATCCACTTGAGCTACTCTCGGGTTGATAGCACTCAAGTCATTAAGTCGCTGGTGGGCTATTATCTCTCACATTTCTTTGAAATCGAATGAATTCTCTCTCTCAAATTAGGTGCAAGTTCACTTATGGTAGTGAAAAAAAGAAGAAGGTCTTTTTAAAAAACTTTGTTAATCCACTCAAATTTAAATTAATTCTTAGTTATGCTAAAAAAAATTCTAAAGCTTAAGCATAAGCACCTAGGTCAGCATCTAAGTGATTTTCCACCATCTATTAGACCTCTCCGACATCAATCGTGTCAGCCGGGTTGGTGATCGCCACACCTGTTTCGAGGAAGTCCACCATCCCACGGGTAACACTAACACCTCACGGGTCATCGCTGCCGACCAAACCCACCACTTCGGAACACTTCATATTCGAGCGAGCAGCATTTCTCCGGAGCAATCGTGATCCACCGTGCCATCTGCTTTCCTTGTTCACGGCAGCGATAGAGTAAAGCTCGCCAAACTTGAACTGCCTGTATTCAGATTTCGGGTGGTCGTGCAATATTACAACTCGATATATAAGCCAGCTGAGGATGAGTAGAGACTTCGATCCCGGGTTTAACGGGAGCTTCGGAATCTCCACTCTCGAGTTCTATCCGGAAACTCAAGGATGTCCAGGACAAAACCAGTAAGGGGCTTAAAGAAGGATTCAGCTGAGAGATGGACTGCATCTGGGTTGTTGCAGCATCCGTTCATTTGAAACAATGAGTCGGGGGAAGACGAATCGTATCACTGAACCCAAATAGTCGAAGATTCACATCACCGGTGAATTGATCTCCACAATTTTGTGCTAGTTCGGAAACTGAATCAAGACACAAGCAACTAAGAGACTAAGCATTCAGAAAAACTTGTAATGGACGGCAAATGTATTGAAAGACTCAAGAAATTCAGCTCTGTGAAACTCCAGTGTTTGACAGATCCAACAATTTCAGCCTCAACATAGTTCATCCAAGAGGAAGGAAGGAAGGAAGGAAGGTCCCAGACTCCCAGTCCATCTCGCTCTTATTCTACCCAGAAGATAATTGCCTTCTGTTTGAAAGGAAAGGAAAAAAAAAAAATCCCCAAATCATCAAGTTTGGGCAACTCCCAAGTATCTCAATAATGGACGATCGACTCCTACCAGTAATCGGAACTTCAAGAAGTCGCCTGCTTGAGATAAGCAATGAGATCCGCACGCTCCTGAGGCTTCTTCAGACCAGGGAAAACCATCTTTGTCCCAGGCATGAACTGCAAAAACGACCGAAACAGAGGCCTTCAGATACAAAAATCACTGAATCGACTGTCATATTAACTGCAAGAATATGGGGAGACGGGATTTGATAGCCAGGGGATGGGGTGCGGGCTAATCAGTGATCAATCACCAAATGAGGACATGGGATGTGATTTATTTATCAGAAGATTAGAACCTCTAGGATGATAAATTGTCAAGCGCACTTCGGGAAAATTAATGTCGATGCTACCTTCTTAGGACTAAGCAAGTAGTCGTACAATGTCTTCTCTTCCCATATCACAGCCATGTTCTTGTTGGCAGCTGAATAAGAGTACCCTGGAGTAGTGCCGGATTGCTTTCCGAAAAGGCCGTTCAAGTTTGGTCCTGCATTTCCCAGAAGCCTTAGATGTTAGATTAGCAATCATTAGCAGCATTCAACAGAAATCGAGGTCCTTTAAGACACCAAATGGCTTCTCATTCTGTGAATAACTTTACATTGTAGATCAGCAAGTAGATAGTGACAGAATGTACTCGAACAGATCATTAAGTACTGCTGCAATAGATGCTCAACAGTCTTTTCTTGCAGTACCCTTTGAAGCGAGACTCGAACCTGCGATCTCAATCTCACCAAACTACACGAGAGTGGGATCTAGACTGTTAGGCTACCACCCTTGGTGGTAATTAAAAGTGCATGTTAAAAATGCATTTTTAAAACCGTATTCACAAAAATATATATATATATATATATATTTTTTTTTTATTTTTTAAGAAATTTTTATTTTGAGGGCTGTACTTTCGCCCAAATTCTCGACATTGATATGCTAATACAAGAGGGGAGAAGGACTACGAGACAGGAGGGGACCTTGTTTATGGCCGGCGCCTTTGTCGACCGTGTGGCACTGAGCGCACTTGGTCTTGAAGATCTTCTCTCCGGCCTTGAGATCGCCAGGTGGAGCTTCCTGAAAGCTTGCCATTCCTCTGCTCTCGTCGCGTACAGGAGATGCAGCGGAGCTCCGGTGTGACGCAAACAGCACGCGGCTGGCAGTGGCACCTGCTAATAACACTCGAGACACCTGCGTACATGGCAAGCGGCAGCCTGTTTGCAAATTACCAAATATGTTCCCCTCATTTACCTTCATACAGCTCATCGGGAGGGTAATTTGGGAATTTCGCAGCTCACTTCCCACATTTAGTTTGATGCCGCTTACCAAATATGTGCTTCTCATTTACCTTTTAAAACAATCTGCTTCAAAATTTATTAAAAATGATTTTTATCTTAGACAGCAGAATCAACGGTGGGTGTTAAGAAATGTTGGCCAGAAAGGGCAAATCAAATAGAGGACTTTGTTGTCTTTTCACGTTGCCCCCTCCTTTTTTGGTTATTTTATTATTTATTATTATATTGTATACAAATATTTGAGAAATTTGATATTTTTATTCTTTTTTATATTTATCCTTAATATAATTTATTTATTAAAATTTGACAAATGTAAATTTTATAAAATTCTCCATATTAAAAATAAAATAATAATTTTATTTATTATCCACTCACTCAATATATGGACTATAATAACAAAAATATTTCATTAACTGTTTAAATTACCCGTAGTACACAATACTTACAATTTTTACAGTAAAAACACGTGACATTTTTGAATAAATGATTTGAATTATAAACTCGTAAAAGTAAAATTGACATTATGATCGATAACAACTGATAATATTATTTACCATTATAAGTTAATAAATTTTTAATAAATTAAATTACAATGTATTTTAAATAAAAAAATCTAATTACGTAAATTTATCTCAGTATTTTACATTTATTTATTTGTAAAATATGATTCCATGTTTGGTTTATTATTAAGAAAATGAGTAAAATGTTTGAAAGTCGGTGGCTTTCGTGACTCTCCGCCGCCTCTTCACTTTTTTGGGGCGCCGAATAACGGTTCAGATTTCTCGCACGTGAGATCAGAACTTAGCGGCTGACTTCGGTTAGGTTTCAATTTGAGAGGAAAAATGAATATTGAGGGGGCAATAGACACAATAGTAAATAAATTTATCTTAGATTTTTACGTGTATATATATATTTTTTAATTTACATGTTGAAATTTAGCTGATAATTTATATAACCGTGAAATATTCACTCGACTCGTAAGAAGTTGGGTTTATGTCCATTCCAACAACTGATATCAAATCATTCATTCAAAAAATGTCCGGCTTGTGGTCAAGTGGTAACGTATTCACACTTAACAGTGTCTTTAAATACATGCTCTCAACAACTGGCCCTTAGCTTGGTATTTTCTTCCGTACTTGGGCGAGGAGGGACCATTGATCATGAGCTGGATTTTTTTTTCTTTCGATCTTGGGCTTAACGGATCACAAGTTCCACACTCGGATCGTAGTGTGGTGTGAGCCCACTCGATTAGTTCTGATACCATGTGAAATATCCGCTCGGCCCACAAGAGGTTAGGCCATATCCACTCCAAGAGCTCAAGATGATAAGATGACGGTATCCGCCCTCTTATAAAGAAAGTTTCAATAATTTATTTATCTAATGTGATATTGACTCCTTAACAATAATAAATTTATTTATACGTTGTAGATGAAATATTTACTCTCAATTCGTTACCAAAAAAAAAAGAGAAATATTTACTCCCAATTTCATGAATTCAATGGTCATTTCGTTTGTATTGCTAATTTTCTTTATTATTTTCCTCATTAGCATGTCGGAATTTTCCTTTAGCACGGGCAAAACAATAATTTCACATGGGAAAATTTCATAAGACCTGGTCGGTACAGTATCGACATGTTTGCAGAGCCGTTGGTCTGCAGTTTTTTTTTTGTCTCCTTTCTCCTGTTTCTGACCTGTGAGCAGTTGGATTCTGCGGGTACTATCTAGACTGGAGAATGAGGATATGCCCGAGTCACGTCTAGGGGTCAAAGTGGTATGATTCCGGTAGGTTCTTTGGTCGGGTTCCGAAATTTTGGCACCGTTTTTCGAACCCAAAAATTATTTATGGTGGTGAAAATTTAACATCGTACATTTTCTTACAATTTAAACGTACGTTTTATCCACTTAAACAACCGTTGATTATAATACATACACTAAATATACTTGAAATTCGGGTAGATCAGCCCCACATGTTTTTTTTTTAGGATCGGTTTTTCTTCCCCTTAAAAAAAACCAACCAAAATTTGTATAGAACCCATAAATTTCTTTTTGCCTTTTCTGGTTGAACTTGGTCGGTTTTTTCGGTGTTAAATTTTTCCGATTTTTTACTTATATCCCTAGTCATGTCCATGCAAAATTCCCAAAAGTACAATAGAATATGTGGAGAAACCTTTCTGCAAGATCTTGAATACGAGTTTTCTTGTTCTTCCTGATCGAGACATGAGCTCCCTCTCGCACGTCGAGGATTCAAGCGATCGGACATGGGCCAGCAGGACAGTAAACATGACCGAAAGAAAATCGGCCGAGAAGACGGTTGTGTTTGATCTCTGTAGCGAGTTCAACTGGGTAATTTGTTGGATCTTTCATGTAAAGCTCGGACTTTATATCCGAAACATGTGAAATTATTGAATTACAGCAAAAATTACATTTTTCAAGATAATTCAACATACTTATAAAATATAATAATATCATATATTAATATATAGCTCAATATCCTGGCGTACGTATTATATATTTGGTAGGGTGGAATTGAACGAGCACTTAGATTAAGCTTGGGGAGTTGTTTGATGTAATATGCATCTCCACTGCCATGCATAAAACAGTTACTACTGCTAACACCGAGAGATTTTCAGGTGATTTCTACTCCACCTGATTAAGCACCAATTAAATTGTGATAAATGAGCAAATTAATGTCAACCATCCGAGCAGTTTATCATAATTAATACTAATCAAGATAATTTGATTGATTTTTCTTCACCATGTCTTTACGAAATAGGACTATCTAATATCTTTTTTTTCTCGCTAACACCGTTGTCCCTAGCGGCCTTTTCTCGTAAAGATTCGAGTAAACTATCATTTTCACTGTCAATATTTCGTGTTGTTATTGTTTCTGTTCATCATTTAATTTTGTCATCGATGTCATCCTCGATGTCTAAGAGGCTAACCATAACAGTCTAGTGTCCGCCATCATTTTCATTCTTAATATTTCAAAAAAAAAAAACTCTTAACAATTTAGCCACTTCACATAAGAGATAAAACAATGAATGTATGAAATATTTTTTGGACGAAAATAATGTAGACTAAATTAATTTTTCTTTAATTTAGGATAATATTCATAACTAATGTAAGATGTCAACACAATCGTGTATTTTTAAAATGATGGACAAAAAGAATCCACGCCTAAGGAAATATAATTTTTAAAAAGAAAATTTTATGGAAAAAATGAAGAATTAATCAGGATTTCATTTAATTTTTTTAAATGAATAAATAAATGAAGGTAAGAAAAAGACCTGTCGACCGAAAAACAAGAAAAGACAGAAGAACTTCTAAGAAAAGGAAAGGAGATAGTTCGCGTGGGACCGGCCTAGGTTGAGCCGGTCCGTTGAGTACACGTGGCACGCCCTCCTCTCTCCAAACCTCCATATATGAATTTCCACGTTGGAAAACAAACAAATTCAAAAAATAGAAAAATAAAAAATGGAATTCCCTCCGATGCTCTCGCCATGGTTCCTTCACGGGAACGCCGTGCCGTTGAGCGGGCACTGCCCTCTCTCCTTCTCTCTTCCCCGCTCTTTCTTCAGTTTCTCTCTTCCTCCACCTATTCAATTCTCAGTCGCGGAGAAATCCGTCCTCCATTGTCTGTGTTTGCTTACAGAAACCGGGGAGCAGAACAGGGGAAGAGTAAGAAAAGGGCTAATCTGTACGTTGGTTTCCTGAGTTAGCTTCCACTCTGTACCTCTCCCTCCTTTCTATTTCTCCGTAGCTTCACATCCACCGGTTCGTCGCCTTTTTAGGCCCAACCCAGATCCGAAAATCTCTCCCTTTCTTCCTCTCTCTGTCTCTGGAATCTCGCCTTTTCTCGACTCGTATGTCTCACATTGCGAACGAAACTCAAGACCCACAAAAGAATTCCCTCATAGATTTGGTGATTCTCTCGCTTAGATTTTCCCTCTTATCTCAGCGCCTGATATATCCTCTCCGTTCCTTTGCTTTTTTTTTGGCCAAAGACAGTGAAGTTCCTTTTTTTTTTTTGTTGGTAGTATTTTGTCGACAGCGTTTAGGTTTTGATTTCTTCTCAATATTGTAAATTGGTTCAGAGGATCCGCCTTGACTTATTTTGATGATTCAGGCAATGTCGTTCGAATTTATCTGATTAGTCGGATCTCTCATTTGAAGGCAAATTGGTTTTAGCAGAAAACTGTTGGCATTGTCATATCTTAGCTTGAATTGTTTCCTTGAAATTGAATTCTTCCTATTTGCCGATCTGCCTCCTTCCAATCGAGCAATTCTGGAGCTAGAGTAATTTCCGATTAGTTATTCTTCTTGATTTTTGGATCCGGGGTTTGTTGCAATCTCTCAAGCATCGGGAGCTGGGATTGTATAAATCAGAGGAATTCTGGTTACTTGTGAAATTTGATCAATGCTTCGTAAATTGAAGAAGCTGATGGGCTGCATTTGCTCCAAAGGTATTCGTTCGAATGAGGGCAATTCCAAAGACCGGGAAAAGAAGCAGAGAAAATCTTCCAGGAGACTCGTTAGCTCATCTAAGAGAGATGAGGCCGTGGTTGAGGCCGACGGGGCTGGCAATGAAGCCACTGCTCGGTTAATCCCTAGCCCCGTTGGGCTCGAAACTGAAAATGGAGGTGATAGAAAGGATCATGGAGCTCTTGATCAGAAGCCCTCCAAACTTGTTCAGAAAAAGGGAAAGAAAGGTGTTTGCAGTGGTGGGGCCAATCCGCAAATACAACAGTCTAGGATGGGTAGAGTTGGGAGCTTGTCTCTTGGAGAGAGAGGGGCTCAAGTTGTTGCTGGGTGGCCTTCATGGTTGAGCTCAGTGGCTGGAGAAGCCATTAATGGGTGGATCCCTAGAAGGGCGGACTCATTTGAGAAGCTTGAAAAGGTAAGCGCCTGCATTTTCCTTTTGCCCTCTCAGTTTGCCTCTTGCATGTGTTGTTTGTTGTTGTGCGATGTTGTTATGCAAATATTGGAGTTATTCACGTTTTGACCTCTTGTTTAAGAAAATGGTTGCTTATTATGGTTGCAGATAACATTTTCTCTATCAGAGCAGTTGGCTGGTTAATATATGAAGTCGCATATTTGTCTCTGTGAATGCTGATTGAGATAACCTTTGCCATGCAATTCTCAATTTGGGATCTACTCTCGAAATTTAGCAGTGGACTGTTGTTTACGAATAGCATGTTGAATTTGGTTTTATACAACCTTCCCAATGTTTTTAATGGTTCAAATAGAACATTCTGGAAGGCTGTTATTCGTAATTGACTTTTCAACTGGGATGTTTGTTCCACTTTCTGTTGAAAGATGAATTTAAGATTTTGATGATAATTGGACTGATTTTTGTTATGCTTAATATGTTCTTGAGGCACATAATACCCTTTTGTTCATTTCTAAAGTTGCCATTTAGAGCGCAAAGACAGTTTGTTCCTTTTCTTGTTATTGGGTTTTGTTTTTTGTATCACATTCAGTGCAGATATTTTATAATATTTGCAAAATTGTACAGATTGGGCAAGGTACATATAGCAGTGTATACAGAGCACGTGACCTAGAGACAGACAGAATAGTTGCCTTGAAAAAGGTTCGTTTTGCTAATATGGACCCGGAAAGCGTTCGATTTATGGCGAGGGAGATCATAATCTTTAGAAGGCTTGATCATCCAAATGTGATGAAGCTTGAGGGCTTGATCACTTCAAAGGTTTCAGGGAGTCTATATCTTATATTTGAGTATATGGAGCATGATCTTGCTGGCCTTGCTGCAACTCCTGGTGTAAAATTCACCGAAGCTCAGGTATCTATCTGTTAGAACAATTTCTCAACTTGTAGTTATGCCACTAGCACAATCCCTTTTAGATGTTCGGGAAGTGTTGAAATCAGACTGCAAGACCTATATACCCTTTAAAAGCTCTTGCAACCCCTCCCTTGTTTTTGAAGAATGTGTTCGACCATTTCTTTTAGTGGATGCAAATGTCATTTACAGCTCTACTGACCCGCTCCTTTTTTTTTTTTTAAATTTTTTAATAATGGTCTGTTTTGTGGGGGGTTCATCTGTCATACTTCCAGGCTTGTTTTGGGTTTGCTGGCCTCCCTTCATTTTGCTCAATTTGAAAAAGTTGGAAACCTAAAGGAGTAGAGGTGTTAGCTTGCATCTTAAAAGTATATCTTGGTCCGTAAAACATCTCATAAAGTGCGATTTGACAACATTATTTCCCTCTCATCATTTTCCATGATGGGAAAATTGGACAAATGAAATAGTGAGCAGCTTTCGTTATCAGAGGATGTGTTCCATCAATTTACCTGTACTTGTAACTTGTAGCTGGGGTATAGTTGGTTATTTCTTTTCTAGAACCGTTTCTGACTGCAACTAAATTAGGCATTTTATGTGCTTCTGCGTAGATCAAATGTTACATGCAGCAGCTGCTTCGCGGACTTGAACATTGCCACAGCCATGGAGTTCTGCACCGTGACATTAAAGGCGCAAATCTGTTGATCGATAATAATGGGATCTTAAAGATTTCAGATTTTGGACTTGCTACATCATTTCAACCCCATCAGAAGCAGCCTCTCACAAGTCGTGTTGTCACTTTGTGGTATAGACCTCCTGAGCTCCTGCTTGGTTCGACTGACTATGGACCAGCCGTTGATCTATGGAGCTCGGGTTGCATCCTCGCAGAATTGTTTGCTGGAAAGCCCATCATGCCCGGAAGAACTGAGGTGCTCCACTTACTACTTTGCTAAATATAAATGGTTAAGGATAACTTCTGTTTCTTCTATAAGAGGATATTCTACTAGTGAGATTGATTTAGAGCAAAACTTGAAAACTCTCTCTGCAATCTTCACAAGAGATATTACTGTGCAGTCTAACACCTGATATTTAGTGATTATTCATTGGATGATTCAAAAAGTGGAGTTGGAATGCAGTTAAATTGTTATCTGTTCCTTCAGTTAGCTGGAAGCAATGCAGTTCCAAAAGAACTGCTGAGAATCTCCATCTAGCAAGCGAAACAGGTTCCAACGTAATTGTATATTTTTCATAATAGGTGGAGCAACTGCATAAAATTTTCAAACTCTGCGGATCACCTTCAGAAGCATACTGGAAAAAGTCAAAATTGCCACATGCCACCATCTTCAAACCCCAGCAACCTTACAAATGTGTCCTCAGGGAGATGTTTAAGGATTTGCCTTCATCAGCTTTAGCTCTCTTAGATGTCCTTCTTGCAGTAGAGCCTGAACACCGAGGATCAGCTTCCTCTGCCCTTCAGAATGAGGTTACTTCTCAATTCTCTTTTAATCTCTAGTGTCACTGGATTGCAAATCTTGTCATTTTTGTCACAAATTCTCAAAAAGGGGAATATCAGCAAGGCAGTTTTCTTAGTCTGCAAGCACCTCGGTTTCTTGCTTGAAGTTAAAATTTCTAATGATACTGAAAAGCTGAAATTTGGTTCTTACTGTAATCTATTTCAATGTTTGAGCTAATGTTGGGATTTTCCATCCTTTCCCAGTTCTTTACTACAAAGCCTCTTCCATTAGAACCATCAAGTCTGCCAAAGTACCCACCAAGCAAGGAGTTTGATGCCAAGCTCCGGGATGAGGAAGCAAGAAGGTTAGTCATTTCGATGTATGAAAAATGAGGTGGTGCTTACAGAAACCAAAAATACATTTTGCAATTATTTGAGGTCAATCCTGTGGATATAAGAAAATTCTGTTTCCTTTTAAATTCACTTTGTTAATATTCTTGAGAAACAAGGAAAAAAATGACCAAGATCTTTTAGGATCCTTCCTATAGACTTTATCCCCTTTTTGGCCTTGTGGATTCGTCCTATTTCGCAAATGAGTGGCAGTTTTTTATTAACAAATAAGGAGGAAACAAACCCATTTTCAGAACTTCAGTTGTGGGGGGTTTTCAATTCTAACAATATTCTGATTGCAACTGGTTTGAGTGACAGGCGAAAAGCTGCAAATAAAGGCCATGGAACTGAAGCAGTTAAAAAGAATATCAAAGAATCTAAAGCTGTGCCAGCTCCAGATGCTAATGCAGAGTTGCAGGCATCAATTAAGGTAACTTAATCTCATTTTGCTTTTCCGGGTCAATTTTCTGGAAAATGTTGCTCCACTAGAATCATATACCTCATTTCCTTTTAGTTTAATATATGTCTTTTCAGTGACTCTAATCTTGTTATAGTTGAGAATGCAAATAATAAAACAAGTTTTATGTAAAAAAATGTTCTCGTCCTTCTCATTTGGAGAAAAAAATGAATCTTTGGTCACAGAGAACTGGGAACCTTTTTCATGTTTCCTTTTTATTTCCCCTGAAAGATGGGAACTAGGGAATGATATTGTGAATTGTTCCATACAAATTTTTCCTTCGAAGGAAAATCTTGTTTTAGTTTTTACAGAAAATCAGGTAAATTGACATTGCCGAATATGTTTTACCAGATGACAGCAGAACAACTAAACTGAGTAGTTAAGGAAAATTTCTTTTATTTATGACTTATGGAATTTCAGGGAGGAAGAAGGTTCCATACGAGCCTTGCATTCCATTTCCTGTTTTATTGGAAGATAAATGGGTGGGTGGGTGCGCTTCTTCTCATCATCTGGAGCTGATCCAATAAAACATCACTGAAGTAATTTTCGTGTGACTTTTAAATTTTTCAGAAGCGACGAGATCAAGGGCAGCCCAACTCCATGAGCAAGAGTGAGAAATTCACCAGCGAGAAAGATATTGGCACTGGGTTCCTGATGGAGCCTTATAAGGGGTTAGCACCAAATGCCTTCTCCCATTCAGGCCAGCTAATACGCCCAAGCAATCTTGGCTCTGGCAGGATAGTGAACGTAAAAGAGGATGAGGCCCAGATAATCACTGAGCACGATTCCTCAAGAAGCAGCCATGAGGAATCAAGACCTCAGAGATTGTATATGGACAAAGCGGCAGCCAAGCTGTCGAGGTTCTCAAACTCGGTTGCTGTTCGAGGCAGCTCTGGCCACAGGGAGACAGTTGGCAGGTATGATCATCTTGATGGAGCGGACTCCTCAGTAAAACCCGACTGGTCCAACCATCTGCTAGATCAGTTCGAGTCATCGTACGAGCAGGTTGGAGAAGTTTCGGGGAGGGATTTCGCTACGGTACGGATGCAATTTAGTAAGATCTACCATTTTTTTTTAATTATATGAGCAAGTTTTCTGTGGTATTTTTTTTAAGGTTTGGTCAATTAATGTTACTGGATTGCTTATGAGAGATTGGCTGCTATCAATTTGATCTTGTCTAATTATTTCCTAAATGTAGAAAAAAAGATAATTTCCGGAGGAAGTTTTAAAAGAAACGGAATAGGTTATTCCGTTTTCCTATTTGGATGATCTTTTGGTATCTGAGATGAGAATTTCATGCAATTTAAACTTTAGCATATGATATTTCATGTAATCTCTATGTTCCATTTGATTCGATGAGATACCCGTTAATTTCCTTTTTTTTGGGTGAATTTGTTTAGATTGCTCACGTGTTCACATTCTGTAGATTGCTTTTGTCACAACAATGGATTTTGTTGGTTAAATGGTAATGATGTACTTATGCTTGGCTTTTTTTTTTTTGATGTCAGAGCTACTCTCCTCGAAAGAACAGGATCCACTATTCAGGCCCGCTGATGGGACCAGGAGGTGACCTTGAAGAAATGCTCAAGGAGCATGAGAGGAAAATCCAACAAGCAGTCCGAAAAGCCCGTCTCGACAAGGCTAAGACAAATCGAGACTACAACCACAGCAGGCAGACAGAGTCACTGCTTCATGTTGGGAGAAATGGGAGATGACCATTGTCAAATGAAACAATGTCTCCATGGTTCAGAATCAAGAATTGATTCCTAGAAGCACGGGGAGATTCGGAAGATATGACGGATTTTCCAGTTGGGAACCGAGAAGAACTTTGTGCTGCAAGAATGCAACAGTCCAGTTATGCTGTGAAATAATAGGGAAGAGTTTCCGGCACTATGCTTTCCTCCACTCTGGGAACGAAAAGGGGCAAAGTAACTGCACGTCGGGTTTGCAGTGAACAAGAAGTTGGGTTTCTTGATCATTATTTTCCGTTTTCCGGGACCATATAGAGCCTCCAAATGAGAGTCAGGCGGAATCCATACCAAGTGAGCTGGTAGCTATTTTTGGGGGGTTATGTGGCTTTTGAGGAAACGTTCACAGAGACTTAACCACAGAAGGGGGGAGGGTGTTTGTTCAAATTTTGTGGGTACAATTCTTTGTACAGCTGGGGAAAGAAAAAGAAAGAAATTCTTGCATCCCCGGTTGTAAGTCCAAATCGTTTTAGATGTACAAAAAGGAAAGGTTGCCAATGTCATTCAATTTTGATGTATCCCGAGTCATCTGAGACGAGCTTCTATCTGATTTGAGTCAAATTGCCAACGGTAGCTGAGAAGCCATTTTGTAATAGGAAACCATAGACTCATATTGGCCCAAGATGAAAAAGAAATAAAAGGCCTTATGATTGGGACGGGCGTAATCTTTTAGAATATTTAATTTCTAAAATTTTATGGGAAATTAATTAATTATCCAATGTGTTTGACTTTTTATATCTTGAATGAGCCCTTCCTTGGGCACTACTCTTGAAAGTTCAAAGACAGTCACCTTTGGGTCAGTAAACTTTGACTTCAGATTGATATGCCAGATCCACGAAGGTGTCACTGCTTCTCTCTAGGCTGAAGGGCTCGGTCAATCACAGCCCCGTCTTCCTCCACGGTAATGCTACCTTTCCATCGGTTTCTTGCTATTGTGTCATATCTATCATGAGTACAGTAATGCTTTTTTCTTTGTCTTTTTGATTGAAACAATGGAACTCATGTTCATATTTGGGATTCTCATGATCTTCTTCTCAAGCCGAGCACATGTCGCAGCTTTTCTTGTAATTCATGGTTTACTGATGGACAAGCAGGAATTCTAGAAAGTTATGAGCTTCTTTATGATGAATTATGGTCCGAGGCTTATGTTAATAAATTGTCTTTGCCAATAATGATGATCTATCTCCTCCAGGTGTTCAGAATTGGAATTACATCCAGTTGAATTTATCTTCTTCATTAATGACAGAATCTTCACGCAAACATAAAATTTGGCTGTTTTGTGGCACACCATGACAACATGGTGGGATGAAAGCTTCTTTCACCTCGTGGGTAGTTTATCCGAAAATGCTATTCACTGGTAGATGATTCATCTGCATGTTCATTCCTTTCTCCTGATGCCAATTTTGGTTTGACTTTGGGCTGTTAGAAAGCAGGCAATGTACATGTTCAGCTCCGAGGTTATGTGGAAATTATTACTATTAGTGTGTAGAGAACGTGCATATGTTCTAGAGTTTCATGCTATTGGAATTATGGATCAATAGCTTTCTGTCCTTATGGAAATTTAATGGTTTAATTACCTTTAGATACTCAGTTTTTGATGATTGTGTGTATTTATTGAACAGTTACTGCCAGGTGGCTGGGATGGTGACCGAGGCGGGTAAGAGCTTTGCTAGAAGGGACTGTTTACGGGAGATTGAGGCAACTGTTTGGGCCTGGTGGACAGAGCGATGTTTTCAGGGCTGATCCTGATGAGAAGCCTCCTCAACCAGAGGAAAAGTTATTTGGAAACTTCACATTCCCATATATGAATGGACACTTGCACCTGGGCCACGCCTTCTCATTGTCAAAGCTTGAATTTGCAGCTGCCTATCATAAGCTTGAATTTGTCGAGGGGCAAATGTGTTGTTGCCTTTTGCTTTTCACTGCACTGGTATGCTCATCAAGGCAGCAGCTGATAAGCTAGCTCGAGAAGCCCAACGGTTTGGTGATCCTCCAGTATTTCCTAAAGAAGAGGAGGAGCAAGTGAACGAAGAGCTGGAACCGAAGAAACAAAGTGCTCATGAACCAGTCGTAATACATAAGTTTAAGGGGAAGAAGTCTAAGGCTGCTCCAAAGTCAGACAGGCAGATGTACCAGTGGGAAATTGTGAGAAGTCTCGGCCTCTTTGACACCAATATCAAGGTTGCAGGACCCATATTTCTGGTTAAGCTTTTTTCCACCACTAGCCATGGATGATCTAAGGGCTTTTGGCTTCGGTTATGACTGGAGGCAATCGTTCATTACCACTGACATGAACCAGTTCTATGATTCGTTTGTGAGATGGCAGATGAGGAAGCTGTAATCTACAGGGAAGATTGTCAAAGATCACCGATACACGATATACTCTCCTTTAGATGGTCAGCCTTGTGCGGATCATGAACGGGCGAGTGGAGAAGGGGTTCAGTCTCAAGAGTACACTCTCACCAAGATGGAAGTAGTCCCTCCTTTCCCCCCGAAGATGGCAGCTCTGGAGGGCAAGAAGGTGTTTTTGGCTGCTGCTACTTTGAGGCCAGAGACAACGTATGGGCAGACTAATGCTTGGGTATTGCCTGAGGGCCAGTATGGAGCCTTTGAGATTAATGGCATTGATGTGTTCATCCTTTCACATCATGCTGCCTGTAACCTTGCATATCAGAGGTTCTCTAGGTTACTTGGGAAGCCTAGTTGCATATTGGAGCTGACTGGTTACCATCTAATTGGACTTCCCTTGAAGTCTCCACTGTCATTTAATGAGATTATTTATGTCCTTCCAATGACAACCTTACTGATGGACAAAGGTGCTGGGATTGTGTTCAGTGTACCAAGTGATGCACCCGATGACTACATCTCCTTGCATGTCTTGAAGACAAAACCAGCCCTTAGAGAGAAGTTTGGTCTGAAGGACGAGTGGGTGATGCCCTTTGAGATAATACCAATCATAAATATTCCGAAATTCGGTGATAGAGCTGCAGAGAAGGTCTGCAAGGAAATGAATATCACCAGTCAGAATGAGAAGGAGAAGCTTGCAGGAGCAAAAAAGATGACACATTTGAAGGGCTTCACTGAAGGAATCATGCTTTTGGGGGAATACTCTGGTACGAGAGTCCAAGAAGCAAAGCCACTGATCAGCAACACGCTCATTGGGCCAAGCGATTCTGTACAGTGAACCGGAGAAACGAGTCATGTCAAGGTCCGGTGATGAATGTGTTGTGGCTTTGACAGAACAGAGGTACATCACTTACGGGGAATCCGAGTGGAAAACAATGGCCGGGGAATGTTTGTCTAGGATGGATCTATATTCTGATGAACGAGACACGGCTTCGAGCATGCATTGAGTTGGCTTAGTCGATGGGCTTTTTCACATTCTTCTGGCCTCGGAACTCACATCCCCTGGGATGAGCCGTTCCATGTGGAGTCTCTCTCTGACTCCACTATTTACATGGCTTACTACACTGTTGCGGATGTTTGGAGGAATCTCTTGAAGAGGGATGGCTTTGTGACTAAAGCAGGTTGGCCAGCCGGTGATTCTCCAGACCCGACCCTGAAGATGGCAAATAAATACCTGCAGTACTCGATCGTGCTGATGGGGAAGCTACTTCAGAAGCAGCTCTCAGGTTCACAGAATGGAAATAAGAAGGGAGTGCCAGTTGCATCATTGAATGGAAAGAAGATAGCGGGACTGATATATGTGAATGAGCAATTTGATGGGTGGAAAGCCGAATGTTTGAGGATACTGCCACAGAAGTATAACGAGGAGACCCGATCTTTTGCGCCGGACAATGAGATGCTGGAAGCTTTGAAGCAGAGCGGCATGGGTCAGTTCAGTGATTTCAAGATAACCCAGGAGCTGTGTTTGCCATTCTTGAAATTCAAGAAGAATGAGACCGTGGCTCTCGGGGTTCAAGCTCTGAATCGGAGGCTTCCATTTGGAGAGATGGAGGCTCTCCGTGAGAACTTGGATCTGATCAAAAGGAAAATTGGTCTTGACGAAGTTGAAATCTTGTCTGCAACCGAACCCGATGCTGTTGCTAGAGCTGGCACCTTGACATTGCTTTTGAATCAGAACCCTCCATCACCGGGAAAGCCAACCGCTATCTTCATCACAATTTGAAAGAATTTGCTTTGGGAATTTCCGATACACTATTAGCTCGAGAGATCATGCTGTCCATGAAGGTTTTTCATGTAACTTACCTTTTCAATTAGATTTCTGTATGTACATTTTCCTAGGTTGGATTTTTTTCTTAACGCATTCACCTTCACTGATGTTTATTCTGAGGATCGAATTTGTTGATTGCATTATAGCGAGATTCTTGAGCGGTTTCTGTTTCTGTTCTCAGAGTTGCTCCCCAGGAAGGAACTGAACCAACTAGAGAGGCTCTTTGCTGGGAACTTGTTGAACCAACACGGTTCGAACAATACTCACCTTGACAAGCTGAAGATCAAACATTACTGCAGCCAGCACAGGTGGACCAACAGCCTTAATGTTGGAGAAGGGTGAAGTGACCATTTCAAATGAAAAACGCTTCCTCTATTTATAACGAAGAAAAATTTCTGAAAAATTAGCACGGTCACCATCGGAACTCGGGAGGGATTCTATGCTGCATGCATGGGCTCTGGAGCTTTCTTCTCCATATAACTCGGGTAAAAGGTTGCCAGTTTTACACTATTCTCACCTCGAAAAACAGGAGGAGTGATGGATGGTTGCCCCGGGCTTGAGCTGAACAGAAGTTTGAACAGAAAGATGACAATGTTGTTCGGTTTTGGTAGTGAGGCGGACTTATTACGAGCAATGTTCATCAGGAAAGCAGATTCAGATCACTTTTAGGTGATGAATCTCTGCAGTTCTTGAGTGAATGGTCTCCGAATCTTAAGCTGATCAGATGGAGTTGACAGGGTTATCGAACCAAATAGGGCTCATGCGTTCTACAATAGTGCTTATCAGGAGTTAATCTTCGTGGAAGCATGATTCTTGAAGACAGAATTCGTGTGGTTTTATGTCGCATGCCAATTGAACAGATTCATGCCGATGAAGATAGATCTCATTCTGCGAAAAACACTGCTGATTTTCTTGAAAGGGCTGAATCGAATCAAGCTGAAGCGTTAACACACCTTGCTGAAAGAAAGCAAGAAATTCGAAAGGGAAATTATGTTCAACCAATGGAATATCCTTCAAGACGAAGAACAGCAGGGTTTCTTCGTCTTAGCCACCTCCACTGCACTGCCCAGTAGGATCGTCTTGCCTTCCTTGACATTCGTGTCGGAGGGCTCATCTGAGTAGAGGGACTTCTTACTGACGATGCGATAGATCTCTGAGAGAATAGTCTGGAAAGCCTTCTCGACATTGGTTGCCTCGAGGGCTGATGTCTCGATGAACGATAGCCCTTCCTTTTCAGCATAGCTCTGGGCATCTTCTATGGAGACAGCCCTGAGGTGCTTCAGGTCCGTCTTGTTCCCGATCAGCATGATCACAATGTTGGGGTCCGCATGGTCCCTCAGCTCCTTGAGCCACCGTTTCACGTTCTCAAAGGATGCCGGCTTCGTAACGTCGTACACCAAGAGGGCTCCGAGAGCTCCCCTGTAGTAGGCGCTGGTGATCGCCCGGTACCGCTCCTGCCCTGCCGTGTCCCATATCTGAGCTTTCACACTTTTCCCCTCGATCTGATAATCCAGAAGAAGGAAGGAATAAGCAGGATGACAAATTCCCTCTTGGTACAGATCGATTCAAGTACAAATGGACACATTTCAGATGCTCCACAAATACGGATTTCAAGAGGGGGGGAAAAATACTCAGAAGATACATAAGAGCATGACCATCAAGTCGTCTTCGTTTCATACAGCAGTAAGCAAACTAACATGACCTAAATGTATGGATCATCAAGGAATAGCTGTGAGATCAAATCACTGCATCTTCACAGATGCCAGCGTATGGGAGAACGATTCTCGTGTTGTATAAGCAAATATACGGGATGATCACTTAAACGGAGATCCTAGAAACTACAGAACTCAAACGAATGCTTGGACGCGTCAAAATTATCCGCATTCGGTCAAACTGAAGAGAATTCCGGATACGGGCCACTGTTTCTAAATTTGGAGTGTGTGGGAGAGGGAAGGAGTACCTGGAGAGTGCGAGTCGCGAATTCGACTCCGATGGTGGTCTTGGAGTCGAGGCAGAACTCGTCGCGGGTGAATCGGGAGAGGAGATTGGATTTTCCGACGCCGGAGTCGCCGATCAGCACCGCCTTGAAAAGGTACTCGTACTCCTCTTCCACCCTCCTCGCCATCCCTAGCTCTATGCTCGTGAAGCGAGGGAAATGAGAGTTTTTCAAAATCCGAAGCAGCGAACTTTGAACTTTGAGGGTGCGAAATTGCTTCGCCCAAATTACCCTCACGAACTCCCTTTATTTACTCCGGAACCTGAACGGGGCTACTAAGCCCGTTCTCTGTTCCGGCCCAATTCCGGATGAAGCCGGATCCCTGGCAAGACGTAAATAAGGGCAGAAATGACAATTGGACCGGACCGGCCCGCACCCTGGACACACCTGTCCCGTGACCTGTTAACCCGCCCCGATCCACTTGGCAGGTGTTCGAGCCTTCGAGGATAGATATCCGACCCGCAAAGGAACAACAACGACGAGGATTCGGGTCGGGTCAGGTGTCATATGGAGTACCGTGTGGAGCTGACGTCAGATGATGATCTCGGAGGGAACCTAAAACAAGTCGAAACGCAACCGAACATATATTCAGTCTCTCTTTCCCCTCTCCCCCATAAACCTCTCACTAGAACTTTGACGAATGGTGATTTCCCTTCAATCTCGAAATTAGGGCAGAAATTTCGCAGTCAATCAATTGGAGGTGAAGCTTCCCCGCCGGAGAAGATGTGAGAGACTTTCAATTACGGGACTGATTCGATCGAACGCTCCTGTAGCAGGAGTCTCGCCTTGCTGTTCCTCGAAATTAGGGCATGAAGGGGCCGTTAGATCGGACGAAGGTGGTGTTGCGGCACTTGCCGCCGTCTATTACTCGGGAGATGCTCATGGACCAGATCGACACCGTGTTCGGAGGGCGCTATGACTGGGTCTCTTTCCGACCGGGCAAGAGCAGGTTAGGGTTTCTGCTTCTTTGTCTGCCTGGGCACTTAGTTATTCAGAATAGTGGGTTGATTTGGTTAGTTTTCTGCCAGTGCAACTCGGGGTAAGATATCGTCTTTTGGGCGACATTGCGATGTTAACTGTCGGATTGTCAATTTCTGCTGGAAACGGATGCTCCTTTGTGGTTTTATTTAAGCCTTTAATCTGTTAGGTTAAGGTCATTTCTCATTCTGTTCCTTTTTTCGTGCTTGGCTAGCAACCCACAATGTTTTGGGATTCCATACTGTTTAGTTAGGCCATTCGTTTAAGCAGATGTTCTTGGGTTTCTGCACTTTCATGTATTGGATGTTCAACAGCTTTAGATAGCTTGTGCTTTAAAATAAATTTCTGTTAATGCGGTGATAATGATGACAACAATGGCAGTGATACGTGTACTTCTAGATTTCATTCATAATTTTATCTACTACCGAAGTAATAATGAAGTCACAAGTCTCATTTTTCTAATTTCATTTAAAAAAATTTTTGGATATTATTTTCAGTGTCTGTTTAGTGTTCATCAGTTTTGTTTCTTGCTTTCCTTTTTCCCTGATGTTTGAGGTTTAGGAGTGTTCTCTCGAGCATGGAACAACTGTGATTCATTGAAAATTGAATCTGAAAATTTAGATTATATCCACGGTTCTTCAGATTTCAAGCTTGTCAGCTGTGGCCCTGTGGGAAGATTGAATTCTCTTTTGTTTTGGTTTTTCCTCAAATTTTCTTTGCAGCCAGAAGCATCAAACTCATTCCAGAGCATACTTCAACTTTAATAGGCCAGAGGATGTGATTGAATTTGCGGAGTTCTTTGATGGACATGTATTTGTGAATGAGAAGGGTGAGTAGAGCCCATCTCCCCTCTATAATTGCTGGATTATAAATCATTGCAAGCATTTATGTTTTTCAAGGATTTGCTTTTATAGTTCCAGTTATTGCAATGCAAATCTTCTGCTTTGGTACAATAGTTCATTTACAAGCTGGCACACTAAAAATAACCATAGTCTGTTCTGGTCATTGTTCCCATTTTTCTTTAGAAAACAACTTAACAGGATTTAATCAAGGTTCTCAAGTTTTTGGACTAAGAGAGTTGTCATCTCTTTTAGGTGCTCAATATAAGACAATTGTGGAGTATGCTCCTTCACAGCATGTTCCAAAACCGTGTTATAAAAAGGACGGTCGTGAAGGGACCATATTGAAAGGTGATTTTACTTTCTTACTTGTTCCCTAAGTCAATATGCAGATCTCTTTCATGATTCATATGTCCAATTTATAACAACGTTTAATAGGTATCTTTTTGTTACCTTATAGACCCTGAGTACATGGAATTCCTTGAATTTCTTGCAAAGCCTATTGAGAATCTTCCTAGTGCGGAGGTACAACTAGAGAGAAGAGAAGCTGAAAGATCTGGTTAGTTGTGTACTTTTTTACATATTCAGATTGCAGCTATGTGTTGAGAAACTGAAACAGTAAAAGTAGTCTGCTTCAATCAGAGTAAAGAAAAAATTTCTGAGTTTTCCCTTGTCCTTGCAGCTGCTGCAAAAGATGCTCCGATAATAACACCTCTAATGGACTTTGTTCGTCAGAAAAGAGCGTCTAAGGGCACCGCGCGGGTAATGTTTCTTTCATATATGGATTCACATATTGTGTAGTTACTAGCTTTGTATTCTGTAGTTCATTTTAATGAAGACTGACTACTATTGCTACTGCATAGAGGTGAATTGCATCTTTGAACTGGAAATTTTTTGTTGTGTCAGATAAAGCTTGTACACTTCATCAAACTTCACTTCTCTGTAATAGTTTTTAGCTCCCCCCTAGTGTAGAGCAATTATATCCTTTTTCTTCAATGGGAGAATTTGAATTGAAAATTTGCATCTCATGGCCTGTTAATAATGTCGAAGATATTGGCTGAACTTGGGATGGTTATCTTATCTGGATTTTGGTGCATTTTGCAGAGGTCGAGTTCTAAAGGAAAGCTAAGCAGGATTGCCGGAAAAGTGTCAGATGGAAGCCCTGGTTTACCTAAACGACATTCAAAAAATAGGACTTCTTCGAAGCAGGTAATCGCAGCTGTCTTTTTCTGTTTGTGATGAGAAAAGAAGAAATTTATTTAGTAGAAAGAACTTAGTTGTAATGGTGGAAAAAAATCCAAATCTCTCTCAGTCCCTTGATGTTTCCCAGTTTCTGGATTGAGTTATGAATTAACATGCTAATGATGGATGAATGGTACTTTAACTATTACCTTTTTTTCCCTGTGGCAGTATGTTTGGAGGGACACCTCAAGAAACAATAGCAGCAGAGACAAATCAGGTTTCGTGCTGCTTTCCAAGAGAGATGAACAGCCACTTCCTGGAGCTGATATATTGGAAGAAAATAGTGGTATGGCATCCATATGAGTAGCTTTTGCTTCACTGTAATTACTACCCTTTATGTTAAGGACGTGGGACCGTGCTAGAATAGAAAGTAAGATTCTTGGAATAAAAATTTTAAATTAAACAATAATTCCAAAAATAGCTGATTTATGTGACATGTTTGTTATCGAATCATAAATGATGCGATTTATCAAAATTTCGATCATGCAATTGTTTATCATACAGTTGTGACATCTGCATCATTAAATGTTGCTTCTTTGTGATTGGTTGAACTGTAACTCTGTATACTTATCCTTTTTGTGGGTATAATAATATTTTTGACATGGTGAATATTTCAGGAGTTTCTGACATCATTGATTCTGGTAAAAAGAAAATTCTACTTCTGAAGGGTAAAGAGAAAGAAATTCCTCATGTAAGTGGTTCTCTCTTCTTACTGAAAAGATTAGTTCATTGCATCTCCCTGCGTGATTCCGGGGAAGTATCTTTCTTTTTTCATCTTGCTTTATATATTTCTAAATTAGGTAGCTTCATACTACTGTTGGAACAAATTCACATATTGATTCAATCCCAAATTTCTGGTAATATTTCCCAGATGAAAAATGCGATGGGTTCATTAATGCTTGAGCAGAACCATCGTGATGAAGGTAGTGGGGGTAGTGGGAGGATAATAAGAAGCAATCTTGTGAACAAGGAAGCACACCAGGATCCAAGTGTACTCCATTCTGGCAATCGAACTGAGACTTCCTATGTTGATAGAGAAAAAAGACCTCCTCGGGCACCGAATGTGCAATTAGTTCCAAAAGATACAAACGGACTTCGAGAGAAGACGTCTATAAATGATCCGCATGTTTTTGGGAGCGAGAAGCAAGAAAGACGCACAAGAAATAAGGACAGACCTGACCGCGGTGTATGGGCTCCTCTTCGTCGTTCAGATGTATCACATGCAAGTGATGAGTCTCTATCATCTGCTTCTTTCCCTGCAAAGTCATCAGTGTACTCTTCAGAGGGTAAGGGCAGTCATACCTGGGTAGCTAATTTTAGGATGTCATCATTTGTGGAAGTCACAGAAATGCAAAGAAAAATGGTTATGTGCTATTTGCAGGATGGTGTGTTTTGTTTTGGAATTATGTTGAATGGAAGTATTGACAGATTATGATTTTGGAACAGATTTCAAGGGACAATTAGGGAAATACCAAAATTGATGTTGGCCATCAAGTTTATTTCATTGCAAATGGGATCTATTGTTCTGCTTGATTTTAGGGATAAGTATTGGGAAAAAGTCGAGGAATTTGTGGTGAATCCTGGTTTTACATTTTGTTAGAATGTTCCTAGTAAACCAATAGAATTTTCTTTAAATAAGACATTTTAGATAGATCTTGTGCCTTAATTTAAAGGTTGAATACGTGCTGGGACAGCTCAAACAATTATTAGAGGATTGTCTTTTATTTGCTGTTTTAGATAAGGTCAAGTTCTAAAAGGAGTTTCTTAGTGCTGTTATGAGCTTATGCTTAATGCAGGCAATGCAGAAGTCAGAATCCTTGCAAATAGACGGAGCAGCCAATCTTCTCTGGAAAATGGTTGGTTTTGGTTCCAGAATACTTGTCAATTTCGGATAATTTGCCCTTTCCTCGGGTTGTATGTTATACTTGGCATGCATGAGCTTTTAGTTGATGTTCTATTGGAGGGTTTTTGGTATGCTTTCCCACTGTGGGATACAGAAAGGACGAGGCCTTCTTCAGTTAACAACATTTTCAGCGAGATTGAAATTTGAGGAGTGCTGGGAGGCTCAAATTTGTAGTTTAACTGCATATGAAATTGCAATATGCAGGTTTTCATAAGCCTGTTGGTCGCCGAGGCCAGTTGCAAGGTGGGAAAGATCTTGATGGTTCATCCAATTCTGCTGAGGGGAAACCTTCTAAGAGGGGAGGTGCTCCTGGACATGGTTCACATGAGGTGCCTCCATTTTGTTTGCTTTTTTGCTTTGTCGATGTCATTTTACTGGCTTTCATTTCATTTTTATTTTCAGCATTTATCTACTACTCGAGGAATCTGACTTTGAACTTAATCAATACTTGTCCAGAAGCAAGTTTGGGTTCAAAAATCCAGTTCTGGATCATAGACACTTCATTATAGGTATAAGCTTCTTCTTTTCGAATGTCATAGATGTGCTGTCAACGTCAAAATCGCCACCTATTTAGCTTTTTATTCTAGCAGAGATAATTGACATTTTGGCCTTAATTGATCTGTTGCAGTGGAGCGCAATGCCTGGTTCTGTGGTAATTTTGATCAGTGGATCTGCTAGTGGCTAGAGAGGCTAGAGGCAGCATCTCCTCTGCAGCCTGCTAGACGGAGGGTCAGGATAAAAAATTTTGCCAACAAAAAATGGATTTTCCAGTGGGTAAGAGAAACCCTATCCTATAATCGATTTCTCCAGTGTGGATATTGCTGTAACTAGTGCTTGCTAGGTTGAGAGAGAGTGCGGATCTAATTTGCTGCAAATAGGGGCAAAAGAGAAGAACGAAACTGCAACCCCCAATCAGTTAGGTGGTATAGGTAACACTGGCAATCCCTTCGGTTACTCTCTTTCCATCTTTATTGAGGAAGGAGTTGTAGGCTCAGTGGAGTAGCGACAGATAATCCCGGCTCTTGTCGCCGATTTGGTATGGGACTGGTGGAACTCGAGCTTTTTAGAGCCCTCTTTCTTTTTTCGATCCGGCTCAACCAGTTGATCTGTAAATACAAGGGCGGTGCTTACCGTTCTTAATGTGCTGCTCTGCTCTAATGTTTTGTACCGTAGCGGGAGCTAGTGCCTGCTCGTGGCCCATTCTGCTCTCAAGGGTTCAATTATTGTTAGTAGGATGAGTCCAGGGGTTCACTGCAGCACCGAAGCTTTACGGCAGGAGTTTAATTGGAATGTGTGGGCCGAAGGAGAGAATGAAAGGCTTTGGGATTTGGGAATTCCTTTGCTCTGAGGTGCTGTTTGGGTTGATGGGTATAGTGTCTGCTGTTCCCTCGCTATGAGTCCTCTGTATTTACAATATGAACCCCAAACTTATATGAAATTGCAGAATGGCTTTGATGGCTTTGTCGCTTCTCATGTGTCTGTTTTTGGTTTGAAAAAATGAATACCCGCCGTGCGGTTGTGAGACAAAGCTTGTGTTTTGCTTCGATTGGATCCCGGCGTCATTTTCCCTACTGTTCTTCCTTTACTGGGTTGAGGAACTCTCTGGTTGGTTCCTTAAAAATTTTAAGGAATTATTAGTTAAAGCCATGAAGTTTAAAAGTTATTAATTTGGTTCTCACTATTTACTTTTGTCAGTTAATGTGATTCGGACGTTATAACGTTGTATGGACAGTGATGATTATGTCAGCAGGTTTAACATGTCACGTGGTAAGTTATTAATAGTTGAAGTTAAAAAAATAAAATATAATTTTTTCTGTCACTGTGGCATGTGAGGCTCCAAAAAGCAGTAGCCACTATTCATGTCAGTACTTGTAAACGGTTTTATAATGCATTGATCAAATTGGTTATCGGAATTAAACATTGGTGACTAAATTGATAATTTTCAAATTTAAGATTAATTTGATAACTCACTATAAATTTAAGGATTAAATTGATGGTTTCCTCTTTATTCTATGTCGTGGGAAGCAGGGTCACTTCTGAGATCTGGAACTACGTAAGTTAGGGTGCAAATTGGAAAGTCATAAAAACTTGAGGTCGGAATGGTTATAATCTTGAAGTTTTGGGGTTAGATTATTACATTGGGTGAACTCGAGGGATCAATGTGGCGCAGTAGCAAACTTCTGGGTGTGAAAGAAATATGACTTTCCCCGCCAGAAGAGCAACGAACCCGACTTCACACTGCTCGGTCAGGTTAAAATGGAAAAGGAAACGTTCGAATCACAGAAGTTCGATGGTTTACTTCAAAATCCCCCCCTCCCTCTCCCTCTCCCTCTCCCTCTCCCTCTCCTATTTTCAGCTGGTAATCGCCTTTTCGTCATTACCTCTAATGGCAGTGAGCTCTTCGATTCAGCTCAGCCCTCTGCACCATCCTCTCCTGTTTCCACCAGTTCAGCGCCAGTCGGAGAAGCACTCACTTGCTCGCGCTGTTTTTTGCGCGAATTTCCACCGACGCGTGCTCACCTTCCAAGGAGAAGACTGATAACTCCTTTCCAGGTGTCTCCTCCTCCTCCTCCTCCTCCTCCATCGCGATCTTGTTTGGTTTGTTGTCTAGAAAGCGTGTCAGAGAGTTTCATCGGAGAGTTGGCAGTTTTAGTTTGTAAATGCTTTGGTTCTTAGAAATGTTGTGGTTCCTCCATTTGCCTGTCAACTCCCGCAGCACTAGGCTCGCAGTTGATACAATTATTACTTGCAGGTTAATGCATCAATTGACGATTTACAGGTTCTAGACGACGTGGGAGGAATGATTAGCTATTAATTTGCAACTGTTTCAGAATTTTGCAGGATGTAACGCATGCAATGGCTATCGCTACAAATTCTATAGATTCAGCATATTCGACAGGCTCCAAATGCATGAGTTTCTTCATATTTAGGTGCTCTGGAAATGGCTGGGATCATTTCGATGGTCACTTCTTAAGTTTGTAAAGTCAGATGAAAGAGAAGGCATTTGAAGCTTCGTATAACGTGTTTTAATCTTATGCCATTTGATGAGCTCTTATTGTCCATATCAATCTGTGTTTCTTTGGGTAGAGGATGAAATTTACGTTGAAGCAAAGTTGTCGTCCGAGTAATGGCGTATTCATTCAGCATATAATATCAAAGTAATAAGACTAACGCTGTCTGCTACTTTAATCTTTCTTCAGGAAACATCTATACAAAGTTTGGTAATTTTTATACTTGTTTATTGCTAATGTGCTATTCATTTGTTCACTTTTGTGGGTTTGACATTTGCAGTGTGGCTGAGGCTGAGGCTGATTTTCTTGTCATTGGAAGTGGTATTGTGGCGCTGTGTTGTGTGGTACTTACCTAGATACGGACATATGTGCTTGTATTAGAAAGATGTTACTAACCTGGGGTTCCTGCTTGCGCTTTTGAGAGCAATGGTTATAAATTTGATTTTCGTCGGTCCTTATTCTGCAGTTTTCAATCTAGAGGTCCGAAGGCAAACCCTCTTGTACGGATATCTAATAGTGTCTTTCTCTGGACGAATAATTATTTGCAAGGTAATCGGGGTTTTGGTGTGTGAGGTCAACTATTCATAATCATTGGACTCCTTTTTAAAATTCCTTCATACTTTCTCTAATCAACTTACTGCTATGGAGAACTTAAAATTCTTTAATTTTTTCCATTTAAGGCTCTCTTTGATTGATGCGAAGATTACTTTATACTCATGGTTTTTCAAGCCAAACGTACATGATCTAAGTTTATTACCTTTTTTTTTTGCCCTCAAGTATTTGATGCACTGAGAAATCAGTTCCATGCCAACCATTTCTCTTGGATGGTTTACATAGCATAGGCTGAATTTTTGTCTTGAATTGGTCCCTCAGAATTCTTCAAGGTGGATTCCTTTGATTTTATCCATGCCAAGTTTTTCTACATCTCTGGTTTTCAGTTAGATTGTTTAAGAAGAGTGTGCCTTGTCAGCAAACCTATTATCTAAATTTTGTTTGCTTACTATATCAACACAAAAACAGTAAAGGAGATTATGTGCAAACCCTCAAGAGTACCCAAACAATCTGTCCATATATAAGAAGAGAATTTTTTTAACGTTCATCAAAATTTATATGGGAATAGCCAGTTAGTCTTTTGTGGTCGGCGATTTCCTCATTGGTACTCCTCTGAATTAAAATGTGCTCAGCTGTAAACTGTCCATTAGTTATGCTTGGATATTCTTGGCATTTTCTTTCAGGACCTCGAGAATAATGCTGGTGAATATCCTGTACAATGATGGGTGTAAACTTCTGGTAGGCATCATAGTTGTCTATGTACTGTTCTGATTAAGTTAAGCGAAGCTATAATTTTGTTGAAACGTGCACCTCTTAAAAATGCAGTATCTTCTTGATGCTTGAAAGGAAGGTTTTTGGCCAGGTATCCAGTCTCTCTGAAGTCTTTTAAATTGCAAATACATGAAATGCTTTGGCTGATTGATTTTTCTTCCACGATTTCACTCTTCCTTGGATTTAAATTTTGCAGGATGCAGTTCTTCCACTGTCTAAAGATGCCATGGCTCTGCCTACTCTATCTTTTGCAGTGCAAGGGTGCCCTTTCCACAGTTGTAGCTAGATATGCCCCTTCTCTCTTGATATCTTCTGTCTAAATGGGGCCCTGGGTGCTATGGTGCAACGAAGCTTCTCAGACCTTTCTCGAAGATTGTCAATTCATTGGAGCTGAAAGACCTCTTGATCAGAAATCTGGTGGACCTCGCTTTTCTCCTTGCACTGGTGAGAGCTAATGACAGATATATTTTTCTATTGTTTCCTTATTTCAGTTGTCAATAAGTTGCTTCAAGGACCTTTGAGTTAAATTCCTCTAGTGAAATCTGTTTTTATCTTTCTGAAGGGAAATCACTGTATCAGTAATGTCTCACATCCATCTATTTGTTCATTTTCTGGTTATTCTCTAATGAACCAGCCATTTTTTTTCTCTCTCATTATAAGCTCTTATTTTCTTATTTCAGGCACTTAGCTCCTTAACGTGCTGTGTGCCCGTATCAATCATTTGCCATAATCCTTTTTCTGGTTCCTGCCTCTGATCTCAACAGGTCATACCCGAGGACTTGCGAATTTATAGTACAGTCGTGATTGATTGGGGCAGAGGAGTCGATGCTGATCAGAGCAGTTCTGTTACATGTGCCTACTGTACTTAGTCCCCATCTGGCACCTCCAGGCAAACATGTTATGCATGTTTACACCCAGGAACTGAACCATATGGACTGTCGGAAGGACTTGATTGCAGAAGTAGCCAACACAAGAATCCGAAAGCTGCACGGTCAGATGCAATCTAACAATTATTTCATTTTCCGCTTCAAGCTTGGTGCACCTAAATCTGTTATATGGAAAGTTGGCAACTGATGCTAAGTCTCTGCTTGGTTAAATCATCCACCTAAAATGACTAGTTTTAGTAATGCTTGATAATTTTGCCAGGTTATGTGGAGATCTGTTGAGGGTACCCTCAGCCTGGTTTCCGCTGCGAGAAATGCGAGTTGAAGTGGGAGCACCTCTGGCGCATAAGTGGTTCCGTAGGAGGAGCCAGGAAACATAAGGGCAAGCTATACAGCGTGTAAGAACTCGATTCCCAGGCATTTGACATACCCTGCTATCACTGCAAGTGGTACTATTGTAGCCTACTCATTAGTCTCTGTATCCATACACATCTAACTTCTTGATGTTGTCGGAGTATAAATGAATCCTCAAGTCAGACTTCAGACCAGTGTCCTGCTGAAGTCTGAATTATCTAACACCCGACTTGTTGTTTCTTGATGTTTCAGGTTGTGGACATATTAGTTAGTCGATTCAGGTTAGGTATTGTTCTTTCAAACTTATCGATAAGAAGTTTAAGCAAATCCCTTGGGTCCTTGATTTGGTCAATGAGAAGAAATGAAACAGAAGTAAATAAAACCTTTGATCAATCACACATACTCAAAGCATCTTGAATCTGCAATTATTTTTAAATATAATTTTCTTGATGCTCTTTTTGTACTATGTGTCGTTAATGCTTTAGGACCAGATGACGGGTCTTGGACCGCAATTTATACATCTCCTACCAACAAGCTACTACTTTTCATTGTATTTCTCTAAAGAGGCACCTTGTTGCTTGAGAAATTTTCAGTCCGTGCCAGGTCTCAAGAAACCGTCTGGGTCACGTAGATCTCAGTGCCACTTCTTATAGGTCCTGAACGAGTTCCATCTATTGACAGTGGTGATTATGCAACATTTGCATTGTAAGGAAGAGGATATGGGTTGTTATTTGCATAAGGCTCGGGCCACTCAAGAGGAGGACCACTCACCAATAATCATGGCATTTATCTTCCCAGCTCTTCTTTCATCTCTTGGATCGGGGCGTGATGACTTTTGGCATGGAAGCACTGGCGGGCCAGCCTATGTCCTTGGGTCCACTCACTGTCTGGTAAGGCCATATCCGAAAAAAAAAAATTCTTAAAATGGCATAATTTTTCGGAGTATTGGCAATTGTCTTAAAGCTATGATGATATGTATCCTAGATCTGTCCTATACCTTTTGTTCAGTGCACCTCCCAGACCCATTGAACACTCGATCTAGATGAGAACTATATTCCTGGCTATGCATTTCTAGTTGAATTGTCTGTTCATCTTACATCTCGATGTTCAACTTTTGAAATGTGTTGGACCAAGTGGATTGACCTGTTGTACACTTCAGTTGTAATTAGATAGAGGGCATTTGGATTTCATGTCATGCAACCATTCTTCTTTAGATTTGCCAGTCACGGTGTACTGTTTAATGCCACCAAATAGATATCAACAGGTGATTAGTGAAGAAATTTGTACTTCCCCCCACATGCTTTCGTTCCTCACGGTAAACAGCCAGAAAGAGATTCAGGTACCCAACTCCAGCTGTCATCACCGTGGCTGTCTCGACAAGGCCGGGACGAGGCTGGAAGCAGCGGCCACGGCCAGTTGATCGTCAGGTTGCAGCCGGGGATGGCCGAGCAACCGGGCTTACGGGCGGAGGAACTGAGAGGTACAGGCTCGTCGACACTGGGGTGGAGATGTTGACTTCCACGCAGACAGGACAAACAATAATGCAGGGATAAGCAAAAAATTCTGGGCCAAGGACGCAGATAGGGATCGGGTGCACGTGCCACGTGTCTTGATGAGGAGGGTCGAAGAAACCAGTGTTGTCTGTCAGTCTTTGCCATCGCGGGGCCCATGTGATGCGGACGCATCCGCTGGCTCCTCAGAGATTGATTGGGGGCGGAAAAGGACGAAACGGGTGGAGGGTGAGCATAAAAGGGCCGGGAGTGGCCATGAAGAATGGGATCACACGCAGCGGTTGTGCTTCCCCATGCGTGGAATACGGTGAGAAATAATCAATAACATTTTATATAATTATTAATAATTTATGCACTTTTTTTGTACTGTAATTTAATCTGTGCTTACTCATTCTACCTGTAGAATTGCCAGAGTTTTCACATGATTTGATCGATGCGAAAAATTCGAAAGAGGAAAAGGTGGAGGGATATGGGAGGAGGAAACTTGTGCCCGGTTTGCCTATCGAGGAAGGGTTCACCATTACTTTTGAGATAAGTTTTTTTGTTAATAATTTATCAAGGTATAATAATTGAGAGCTGTTGGAATCATCATGAGAAATTGCATCGTCATTCCAACAGTGATTTTCACCTGTCAAAGGTCAAAAACATGCAAAGTTAGAGGGAACTTGTAAGAAGCCTATTCGATGAGTTCGAGAATGTGGAAGTTCGGTCATGACCGCCAACCGGGCTTCGCCGGTCTAGGTTTGGGGTGGATCGACCTATTGAGGGGACAAGAAATACTCAACTCCAGGATCTTATCAAACGGGAGAGATTTCTAATCACTTTGGCCTGTAAGTGTTCATAGCAAGGCTTTATAATTGTGCTGTACATGGAGTTGAATCAGCAGGTGTGCACAACTTGGTCCAGATACCATGTAACCATCAAATTATTTGGGAAAACAAACATATCAAACATCAATACATTGAAAGTGGGTGGTAAATATACCATCAGTCCAATAATTGAACTCAACCAATCCGCTTTTCTTTATGTAATTACTAAAAAAAAGTGGGGGGCAAATCAGCATGTATGGGTAGACCATAGATAGAAAGGGAGAGATAGAAGTGTAGCATAGACAGTAATTCAAAATTCAATCTCATGCAATTTAATAAGTTTAAGATTTTAGATTCAAAATTGTTTATATTTATGTGGTTATTACTATTCTTTTTCTATAGAAAAGGGTGCAATAGAGCCAAGTTGATAGGTAAGAATAATGCGATGATATAAAAATGAATTAAATTAAATTATTTAATTAATAATGATTATAGTTATTATTTAAATATATAGTGTTTATTTATTATAATTTAATTGGTGTTTTTGTTTGAAGTGATGGATTGCATAGAAACTTGTCATGGCTAAGAACTACACGCACAAATATTACGAGAGGGTGAGGGTGAGGGTGAGAGAGAGAGAGAGAGGTAGAGAAGGGAGGGGAACATTTGTCAGTAGAAAAAGGGCGGCAGGCTCTGATAGGGAAAGGCAGAGAAAATGTTCTTCACCATCACTACACTGTCGCCGACTCCGAAAGAGAGAGGGAGGGGGCCTCGGGAGAGGGAGCTGCGAACCTGACCGGAATCCGATCGACCTTAGCTCTTGCCTCCTCGATCGAGCCATCTTTTCCCGTGATTTCGCCTGTGCTTTCGAAATCTGTGGCCGGAAGTAGAATGCTACGTTTCTGGTTGCGATGCCCCTCGACACGCTTCAGGTAAGCTGGAAGCTTTCAACCGGAAATTCAAAAGGTTTATAATACGACAATAAATAATCAGAGGCTAGATGACGGCGCTCGTCTTTCGCACAGGCGTGGCCTGATGCTTGAACTGCTCGGTTCTTTTTCCTTTTTTTTTTTCCCCTCTTTTTGAACTTTTGGATGATTCCGGGCGCGGTGTGTAGCTGCCGGTCTTTAGATCTGAGAGTGTGGTGCGATTAGCGTGAGGAAAGTGATCCCTTGCTTAGCTGCTTGGAATTTCTGATTTTCTTGCTGTTGTTTTCAATAGCGATCGAGATCAGACAGGGATCATTCAGCTGAAATTTTGAGTTGATTTTTGTATACGTTTTAACAATGCCACGGTGGCTATTGAAACCTGTGCTCTGATATTGGTGAAGATGGAAACAGAGTGGTGATTTCCGTTACTTTGTTAAGCTAGCTGTATGTTTGAAAGTGAAGCTACACATCTCTCAATAGATTACTGCAATTTTTGGTCGCATGTGCCTCTTTTCTTTTGCAGTTCCATTTCATGTTTTGATTCATCATTAGAAGCATGAAGGAGCCAGACCAGAATGTTAGTATCTGATGTTGTTGTTTAGGCAGCTGATGATGGTTATGGCTGACATTGTACAGGAACCCATTGTTGAATTCGGAATTTGTTTCCCGAATCGGGGATCCATCATGGGATGAAACACACTGCAGTTTTTCTTTTTGAATCTTCAGTTGGGTATACATGTTGCACAACTGGGCAGTGGAAATGGGATTAGATCCTTGAATTAATTGTAAACACTTGGAAGTTAGAAGTATCCAGGAATGGAGACCATAAGAGAATTTGATCAGGAATCTAGAGCAACCTTTCATATCATTTGCAATTGTTTCTTGGAAGGTTTATATATAATGCAATTAGGATGACCAGAACAATCACATACTCAGTGAGCTGCTAACATGTTGATTGTTTTTTGCCTCAGCCTTTCTTATGGCTTTTTGTTCCCCTAGATCCTTTGTCGTGGTTATTGTGAAATGATTTCTCATTATTGTCTAAATTAGTGTTTAATTGTGAGTAACAGTATATCTTCTATATCCAGCTTCTGTCACTGATTTTTCGAGACTTTTACTGGCTTCACAAGAGTAGTTGCTTGAATGTGATGAGACGCGGGAAATAGAAATAGCATAAATCTACAAAATACTATAATTCTTGCGTGTCCAAGGCAAACATACATGGCTTCAGCCCGCATGGGTTATGGAGGAGCTGGCAGTTCTAGATCTGCTAATGGTTTTAAGAGTTCATCTAGTTCAGTTGATTGGCTTAGCAGAGAGATGCTTGAGATGAGACTGCAAGATAAGGTGGACCGTGATGAGGACAAGGTGAGCCTCTTCATCTTGATCTTATACTTTATATTTTCTCAGCTGTTATACAAGCATTCACTTTTGGCCCCGCTTCCCTTTGAATCTCGTGGAAAGTGAAGATTTTGCATCCCAGTATTCTAAAATTTTTATTAAAGGAGACTATATAAAGCTATCGACCATTGTTTCTGTTGCAGGAGAGTGAAACGGATCTAGTTGATGGCGTGGGAACTGAAATAGGGCACGTGATAAGAACTACTGTTGGTGGCAGGAATGGACAATCTAGGCAGGTTTGAAAAGATTATAATTAATTGTTTCTGGGGAAGGTTAACTTTATTTATATGTGAGGAATTATAGCTTTTTGCAACTTTTTTACAGACAGACAGTTATATAGGAGAACATGTGGTTGGAACAGGGTCTTTTGGGGTTGTATTTCAAGTAAGTCATCCACTGGCTTTAAGCTCTTTGTTTTCTCATCCAACCCAATTTCCAAATCTATTGCATCAATTTGACTTTTATGTGCAGGCAAAATGTAGAGAAACTGGAGAAATTGTTGCTATCAAGAAAGTTCTCCAAGACAAGCGATATAAGAACAGGGAACTACAGATTATGCAGATGCTTGACCATCCAAATGTTGTGGCTCTGAAAAACAGTTTCTTCTCAACAGACAAAGAAGAACTGTATCTTAATCTTGTGCTGGAGTTTGTTCCTGAAACTGTTCATCGTATCGCAAGGAACTACAACAGGATGAACCAGAGAATGCCCTTAATATATGTCAAACTCTACACTTACCAGGTAAGGATTAAATTTCCAGTTCCACTTTTGATTTATCCTCGTTTATAACTTCGATTCTGGTTTCTTGAGTATACATGGCAATTACCTGTGAAACTGGGTATTCTCCCTGTTAACAGATTGCTTAACTGTAAGAAGTATACATTATGAGATAGATACTAACAGGCTGCTCTTTAACAAAATGCTTTATTTAAATATTGGCAATTCAGATTTGCAGGGCACTTGCATACATACACAACTCTATTGGCATTTGTCACCGAGACATCAAACCTCAGAACTTACTTGTAAGCTCCCACTTTTCATCTCTTCTTTGGACTGACTGAATTTTTGACTCCCTGTTCTGTTTTCTAATAAGACAGTGATGCAGTCATTTTTAGTGGCAAGATACCTCTGGGTTCTGATATGACTGGTCATGTGACATTTGGTTTATCCTGCCAGGTGAATCCACACACTCACCAATTGAAACTTTGTGATTTTGGGAGTGCTAAAATGCTGGTTTGTAATTGATTTATCCTTTTTCCTGGACATTGTTATTTAGTTTTCCTGCTATGGGAAGTGAGTTTTGGTTTTCTATCCTGTTTATCAGGTCAAAGGGGAGCCTAATGTTTCATATATCTGCTCAAGATACTATCGTGCTCCAGAACTCATATTTGGTGCGACCGAGTATACAACAGCTATAGACATATGGTCGACAGGTTGTGTGATGGCAGAGTTACTACTTGGACAGGTGGTGTAGGACTTCTGGTATGCATTTGAGTACTTTTGGTGAAATTGAAAATTTTTTGTATCCTAACTAACTTCACAACAGCCTCTGTTTCCTGGAGAAAGCGGAGTTGACCAGCTTGTTGAGATCATTAAGGTAATTATATTTCTATTTATTTCCTATATTTATAAGTAGCTACTCTAGTTCTTCTGTTCACCATAAGGTAAAATATTTGGGTCTAAGATACGAAAGAAACGGACGGGATCTTAATTTTACTGCCGATAATTAAACCATAGCAATCTTGGAAAAGTTAATTTCTTCTCCTTTTTTTTTGCATTCTTCAATTGGAAATGGAGGCAATAATTAGATAAAAGATGTAAGCCTGAAACCCAAGTCTTGCAATTTACTTGGTTCTTGTTTATGGAGATACAGAAAATTAGATAGATCTACCTATCAATTCGATTGTTATATGAACAATCATATAATAAGATAAGGTCCTAAGCTCTTGCTGCCTTCTGTTTCTTTATGCATTTTTGTATCACGGCAATTTCCTGTCCTTTGAGATATCTTGATTCAATGAATGGACCACAACAAAGTTGTGTCCTTTTTATGAAAATCCAAGACAAATGGTACGTGAAACATTTGAATAGCGTCGATCTTGTAGTGTATATCTTGATGCCTTCCATATGTGTTTTTGTAGCTTTTTGGTGCTTCATGAATGGAATTTTTAGTTACCATTCAAAAAGAACATATTTTAACTGAGATTCAGCAATGGAGAGAGAGAGAGAGAGAGAGAGAGAGAGGAAAAGGAAAGACAGACTTTCATACTAATATCTCTGGTACAACAAATTGTTGTCAGGTTTTGGGAACGCCAACTAGGGAGGAGATAAAGTGCATGAATCCAAATTACACAGAATTTAAGTTTCCTCAGATAAAGCCTCATCCCTGGCACAAGGTAATTCGCTTCTCAAAGATATTCTCGAACGATTTGCAACAGATAATTGATCACCAGAGAGAACTGACAACTTTCTCTGTTGCCAGGTCTTTCAAAAGCGTTTACCTCCAGAGGCAGTTGATCTTGTTTGTAGGTTTTTCCAATATTCTCCAAACTTGCGCTGTACTGCTGTATGCTTTCCCATCCCATTTCTCTGCTTTTCTTTTTCCTTCTCTCCTCTATGAGAGAAGCATCCTGTTTTGACTTCTCTTTCGGTACTGATAGTTGGAAGCTTGCATTCACCCCTTCTTTGATGAACTGAGGGATCCAAACACTCGCCTCCCTAATGGCCGCCCTCTTCCTCCCCTCTTCAATTTCAAATCTGAAGGTATGATCATCTGTTACAACTTACAGAATCTTGTCACCCAAAGCATGATTGTGGAATCACTTCTGATTCTTGATTCACACTACCTTATTGATTTCTTCATTTTTTTTGGTGGGTTCCTTTAAGTTCGTGATCAAGAAATTACAGAATTCATGAACTCAAGATTTTCCGTAAATTAAAAAAGTCTTAGGATGTTGTTTGCTTTGTAGTTCTCACTTATCTACAAGTGATGCCTCAATATACAAGATTACATTGCACGCCTCAATTTGATTGTCTTCTTTGTTCTGATCTTACTTATTTTTGCTTCTCTTGGTTTGTTTTTTTTTCCTTACAGAGCTCTCCGGCTTACCACCAGATATCATAAGTCGACTCATACCTGAGCATGCTCGGAGACAGAACCTGTTCATGGCTCTTAATGCTTAAACCAACCTATAGTTGCCCCTCTTGCTTGCTTCTGCTGTGCTGCCGGGTCCTGTGCCAGCGTCGCCTCACTCTCATTTTCCGAGATCACCAGTGCCCCTAATGAGTAGTTTTCTTTACTCTTGCCAGATGAAAAGGGTGAAACAGAAAGGGGGTAGAAAGGGAAATGTTGCTAGAGACATCCCTTGAAACAGAAGGTACGCTGTTGAGCTTGTGTTTTTGCGAAACCATACTCAGTTCTTATGTCTATATCGACCGATAAGCTAATATGTATATTGTTGCAAACCGAGACAGCTACAAGGAACCTCTTTCCTTGCTCATGTTCAAATGTTTGATCCATTGTCCCTTTCTCTTCTGTGGCTTTCAAGAAAGTGCAATGGAAATGTACAAACAAGCAGAAACTTCCTTCTGCACGGACCGTTGAGAGGACAATCTTTGACGTGATGAAATGCACGAGATGAAAATGAAGGAATAGATGCTTGATTCGTGCTTCATGGAACTAAATAAGAAGGAAAATTGCTATAGGACAAATCTAAGATCATCTGGATCTTTCACCTGAGCTAAGACTTTGCGTTCTTTCCTAAAAGAGAGAATGGAAAAGGTAACACCGTTCCTCAAGAGATTATCTTACAATTCCGAGAGGTATCTCAGCGAGCGAATTGGAATTTTCAGATTTTCTTTGTGGAAAATACTTCCTTGTGACCCCCTGGTACGTATACAGCCTTCCACTTACAGATCAGGGGACATTGGAAGGTTATAACATACACAATTTAAAAGCATTGCAGTATTGCCAAGAGGTCCAATCGATTTCCTGAAATGTCTAAGCACATGGGGAAGAGTGTATCCTGTCTGTGTATCTATTTAATCAAGAGGAACAGGTAGGAACCTTTGATAGGTACGGGAATCCTCATGTCGAGCTCGTGGTAGTAGACAACAACGGCGGGGCATCCGGTGTCCGACACATGACCATCATCAACTGGGACGTGGAGGTGAGAAGGTGCAGTGCAAAGACAGAGACATTGAAGAGGGTCGGAGCACGAACCAGGTGCTTCTCGGTTTCCAGTTACTGGACATGCTCAATCATTGAAGAAGATCCAATCTCTAAAGATCTCTCCTTTAGATGTTTCTTGAACATGGATAGACGGAGATGGCCGTGCACCCGATTGAAGCAGCAAATCTTCTGGAAGAACCCCAGCTGTCTGGCCCACTCCATCCCACCGCTACAAGACATCAGCCCAGCCCAGTAGTAACTTATAGAACCAGCTCGACCTTTCCAACTCCTATATATAAATCCACATGTTGCCCATCTGTGCTCGTTGAATCACTGCAGCTGAGCTTCTTCCTCTCTCTCTCTCTCTCTCTCTCTCTATCTCTTGATCACACTGCAACGCGAATTCAGTTGATCACTGCCCTCTGAATTCCCTGAATCGCATTACTCCGACCGACATGGCTCCTTCTGCGGCAGTTCACTTTCTGGGTCTCGCCGGAATTGCCGGTTGTTCACCTTACTCCTCCACGAAGGACATTCCTCCACGGTCGCTTTTCTTTGGGCAGGCCCTCGGCTCGAAGGCCTCACCTTTGGTGAAACTCCGTGGCTGCCGCAGCTCGGGAGCGAGGAGGAGGCAGAGCGTGGGGCCCGTCAGGGTGGTGAGCGAGAAGGTGGTGGGCATCGACCTGGGAACGACGAACTCGGCTGTGGCGGCTATGGAAGGCGGGAAGCCCACCATAGTGACTAACGCGGAGGGGCAGAGGACCACTCCCTCCGTGGTGGCTTACACCAAGAACGGGGACAGGCTTGTCGGGCAGATCGCGAAGCGGCAGGCCGTCGTGAACCCTGAGAACACCTTCTTCTCCGTCAAGAGGTTCATCGGAAGGAAGATGTCGGAGGTGGACGAGGAGGCTAAGCAGGTTTCGTACAAGGTGGTCAGGGATGACAACGGGAACGTAAAGCTGGAGTGCCCTGCTATTGGCAAGCGATTCGCTGCGGAAGAGATCTCTGCTCAGGTACGCGGTTGCTTCAGTCTCCACTACGTTCTTCATCTTCACCTCGAGCCCTCTGTAGGAAATGGATTCTGATTGGATACACAGTATGCCGGTCTGAAATGGAATTTTGGCGCCAAAGTTCCATAATTTCTGCACGTATGTTATACAGATTTACTCTTTATCGATGCTTAGGAGCGATCTGATCGGTTAATCCACTGTGATGAAGGTGTTGAGGAAGCTCGTGGACGATGCTTCCAAGTTTTTGAATGACAAGGTGACAAAAGCTGTGGTCACAGTCCCAGCGTACTTCAATGATTCACAGAGGACAGCTACTAAGGATGCGGGTCGGATTGCTGGTCTGGAAGTTCTCCGGATCATCAACGAACCCACTGCTGCTTCACTGGCTTACGGGTTCGAGAAGAAGAACAACGAGACCATTCTTGTGTTTGACTTGGGTGGAGGTACTTTTGATGTCTCAGGTACACTTATATATCCTGTTCTCCTCATTTTTTTGGGGTCAAATTTGGTTGTATAAGTTCGCCTTGTTTCTCCATTGCTGTTCTGAACTTCATGATCGTTCTTTTTGTTGCAGTGCTTGAGGTTGGTGATGGTGTCTTTGAGGTCCTTTCCACTTCAGGAGATACCCATTTGGGTGGTGATGACTTCGACAAGGTCTGTCCCTCATCCCTTTTATCTTAAAAACTTCCACCTTGATTCTCCTGGAGGAATGTATCATTCTAAATAGTCAATCAATTATGCAGAGAATTGTAGATTGGCTGGCTGAGAACTTCAAGAGAGATGAAGGGATTGATCTTCTCAAGGACAAGCAAGCTCTTCAGAGGTTGACCGAGGCAGCTGAGAAGGCTAAAATGGAACTGTCAACTCTTACTCAAACGAACATCAGGTGCATATATGTGTGTATGCCTATCTATGTGCATCTTCATCTTCTATATGAGATAAGAGCAGGAATTTTCTCGTTAACCTCTTCATTGACATTAAGCGAATTGTTCTTGCAGTTTGCCTTTTATCACTGCTACTGCAGATGGTCCGAAGCACATTGAAGCCACACTGACGAGGGCCAAGTTTGAGGAGCTTTGTTCGGACCTCCTCGACAGGTATCTAGTAGTGATCCTTTTCACCATGTCAGAGTAGTTTGCTGTTATAATTGTCTGATCAGATGACTTACATATCCGTCTTTGCAGGCTCAAAAAGCCAGTGGAGACTGCCCTGAAGGATGCGAATCTGACCTTTAAGGACTTGGACGAAGTCATCCTAGTAGGTGGCTCGACTCGTATCCCTGCAGTTCAAGACCTCGTAAGGAAGATGACCGGGAAGGAACCTAACGTTACAGTAAACCCTGATGAAGTTGTTGCTTTGGGAGCAGCTGTTCAGGTTAGTTCAGATCTCCTTATAACTGAACTCTGATCAATGGAGAAATTTCAAGTTGAGAGTTGAATCCTCCTACATGATAGACCTGGCCAGGAAGAACCACAGGGATACTCAACTCGTATTTGAGTTAACTATGATGACCTTTTTACATACATGCTTGATTCCATGTCTAATCTAATCCTCCTTACTGGAGTAAGGATCAATTGGATATGCTATGATAATGTGTTTTGTATATATACTTCTGAGCCATATGTAAATGGGAGAACTGATCAACTTTCTTCTGTTACTTCATAACATTTAGGCTGGTGTTTTGGCTGGGGATGTCAGCAATATCGTGCTCTTGGATGTGACACCGCTGTCACTCGGTCTAGAGACTTTAGGTGGTGTGATGACAAAAATCATCCCGAGGAACACAACTCTCCCGACTTCCAAGTCTGAGGTCTTCTCGACCGCTGCAGATGGCCAGACAACTGTGGAGATCAATGTCCTCCAGGGCGAGAGGGAGTTCGTGAGGGACAACAAGTCTCTGGGAAGCTTCCGACTAGATGGTATTCCGCCTGCCCCACGCGGTGTTCCTCAGATCGAAGTGAAGTTCGATATTGATGCGAATGGCATTTTATCAGTCACGGCAGTTGACAAAGGCACTGGAAAGAAGCAGGACATCACGATAACCGGTGCTAGCACCTTACCTAGTGATGAGGTACTCTTCTTCTACCTTTTTCTTCCTCTCGAATTATTACTAGTGATAAAACTGCATAAGTCAAATGGGCAATAGCTGAGGTATTGCAAAGGCGTCCATCTCCTGTAAGTTGACTGAGTACTCATATCTCAATTAAGCTGTGACGGGAGTGGTATGCGTCGGTTTGCAATTCCTCACGTCTATTTAATGAGTCCTGATCAGCCCATTGTGTGCATGGGTTGGCCTGCATCTGCTATAACTCGGTTGATGCTTAATGAATGTGGTTCACTCAATGGATCTGCAGGTAGAGAGGATGGTGAAGCAGGCAGAGAAGTATGCCAAGGAAGACAAGGAGAAGCGAGACGCCATCGACACAAAGAACCAGGCAGACTCCGTCATCTACCAGACAGAGAAGCAGCTGAAGGAGCTAGGAGATAAGGTCCCGGCACCCGTTAAGGAGAAGGTGGAGGCCAAACTGAAGGAGCTTAAGGACACTGTCTCCGGAGGCTCAACTCAAGCGATCAAGGATGCCATGGCTGCTCTGAACCAGGAGGTGATGCAGCTCGGGCAGTCCCTCTACAGCCAGCCCGGAGCAACTGCTGGACCCACTTCCCCTGGCGCCGGCTCATCAGATTCATCGGGCAATCCCAAGGGATCAGGTGAAGATGGAGATGTGATTGATGCCGATTTCTCGGAGAGCAACTAACGAGGGTGAGAGAGTGACGGTGTAGGTTTATTATTAAGTAGTGTTCATGTACAGGGAAGATTGTGCGGCGGATTGATAGAAGTGATCTATGTTAACATGTACAGAAGGAGCGATCAAATCTTTGATATCATGTGAATATACGTCTCTAGGGTTCGCTACTCGATCAATCTCTCCATAATATTCAGGAAACACGTGATTAAACATTCATGGGCAAGGTGGGCGATGTCAGTTGGTCGATGAGGGGGTGAGGTTATTCTGGTAATGTGACCCGATCTTTGTCGGAATCTTAAAGCTCTCCGAAACTGTCGATGTGGCGCTCAGGTTGAGGGTGAGGTGGGCCCCACAGAAGCTCGAGTGACTGGCTCATCCGGGCCCCGCGAGATTCGGCCGGATAGCTGAGTTCCCTGCCCAGCCAATGCTTCTGGATCAGGTCCGTTACATTCTATGGGCTCCTAGGCCCAAAGGCCTGACAGTCTCATTCAGGCTCCGGATAATTGCACTTTGGGCCCTGAGTTTAGGCTTATTTTCATTTTAAGGCCTCAATATTTCTAATCGCTTCTTTTCAGGGCTCCCACTTTTCAGTTCTCATGGCAGGTGAATGTCCAAATATACCTTCTTTCTTTCCAATTCGACTGATCCAACGTTGAAAGAGTTCATACATCACGACAAGTTCAGGTCGATTCCAACATTTATCTCCACATGTTTTTTTTTTTTTTTAAACACGAATGATGTTGCAGACAATCCCGACATGAGTTAGTAGCTCGGCTCAGAACTGTAAAAAATGCATATTGAAAACTTCAACTATCTATCACTTAATAGGAAGTATACGATAAGGAGTATAAACAACATATTCTCTGAGAAGTGGTGAATTGCTAGGAGAAAGGAGGACTTTGCTCGTGTGAAGGCCAGCGGATCCCTTCTCTCTGGCAGGGCACCGGAGCCAGTCGGGCAATGTACGTCGGGAAATTCTGCCCCGGCATCATGACCGAGAAATCTTCCGAAGTGTGTACTGGCGGTACCTGTTCATGCTCCACACGAAAGAACCTCTCAGATAAGTAAGAGGATTTGAAATCACTGGCATCAAGTTCTGAAAGATATTGGCTTACCTGGTGTGGATATGCAATCTTCCGTGGCAATCCCGATTCGAGAGAGATCTCGGTCACAGCTTCGTGTGAACTGAAAGAGGAGATTGGCCTAAAAAGGTGCTCGAATATGGCCATGATAAGGAACATAGATATCAGTACTGCTGTGGCTACAAAACCGTATGAAATCGCACTGGCGGAAGCTCCAAGACTCTTCCACGGAGCTTCTGTCCCAAACCCGGCTTGGGACGGGCTTGATACCTCGGTGGAGCATGAGGTCCATGGCTTCGATCTCTCGGGGACAAATGCGTCCATTTTCTTGCTTTTACTGTGCCTGGCTTCTCCTTATTTTGCGTTGAAATTCCATCTGGTGTTTGTTCAGCTTGGGCCAAACTAAACAGAATTCTGCGGGAAAAGCTGTTCCAGAGCCTCAAGTGGATTTAGATGAGACTTTCAGAAAAAGTCCTGGGTTTAAGTCGGAGCTAAGATATTATACTATTGTCAGTGGCGATACCAAGTTCCGTTAGAAACCGGGATTATTCTTTCATCTAGTTGATATGGGATTTAAAAGGATCAACTCAAAACCAAGACGCATTCTAAGTCGAATAATAGCAGGCTGTCTTATCTTAACCGAGCTGTGGCTTTGAATGAATTACGATTCGATTGCAAACCAAATGTCCTGAGTAAGCGCAGAATTCAGTACAAGAGTTGCACGACTGATCATCAGCTGAGACCTCTGGCAAACTGTTTCTGAAGAACTACATGAATTGTGAAACTGCCTGAGACACGGTCTCGACATTGGAAAGCAGAATATGTGAGTTCTCTGACCTTGTCTTGAAGGAAAAGCATCAAAAGGGGTTTTGAAATCAAACCTGCAAAGCAGAGATGGGATTTGGACCTCTGGGCAGCCACGAATCTTCTTGAGCTTCAAATCTTCAGCTGCTTCCGATCTGCAGTGGAAAAACACAGAAAGAACAAACTCCTACGCATACAATATATGTGTTTTTGGTGCTTGTGTTTATTAATAATTGAATCTTTTAGGATTTAAAGGGAATGCAGCTCAGCTCGGGCAGCTTTACAAATCCCCACTGAAAATGTAAAGACAAAGTTTCATGATCATCCCAGCAGAGCACTCCCTCCTCCCCACCATTTTTTTATAATTGCACTTTTTTGGGTGATATAGTTGATTCTTTTGATTGGAGCACAGCCTTGCATAAGGCTGTGCATAAATGCCCATAACTACAATTTTCTGGGGCATCCAAGTAAACATAAAAGAGACTGTAAATGGCTATGGGCCTTCCTGTCTCTCTCCGGAGCTAAAATTAAAAGATTGTAAGTAATCATGGTTCGATACCTCTTAATCTTAAGTAAGATATGAAATTTTAGTCTTATAAATGGAGAAAATCTATAATGAGAAAAGTTTGACCCCTTGTCGGAGCGGCCTAGTTTATATTTGTATCACTCGAGGACTTAAACATAAAGACAGCAGGTGTGCCCACCAAAAGTTACCCTATACATATACATATATATATGTATATCTGGGTGTAGATATATGCATCTTTTTTATCTGGTGCCAACTTAGAAAGGAATGGTTTCGGGTCCAAAGGAACACCCAAGAAGTACGTAATTGTTTAGTCGAAAGTTGTTTCCAAGCTTTTTGTGTACCTTTTTATTACTAATGAGATCATACTATACTGCTTAATTTGTAAAATAAAAGCCTTTTTTTTTTCAGCAAAGCATAAGCGGATTTGGTATAAACTGCAACTTGATAAAACTCGAATCATCAAGTAATGGAAAGATCACTCTTTCAAGCTAAGGTATTCTTCTGGGTCTGGTTATTCAATATTGAAGATCTTGGTAAGAACGGTTCGGCCTAGGATTGGTCGCTAGGGAACCTAACGAGACTGGTGAACATCGACCTGTCCATCAACTCATTAATGGCAGATCCAGCAGCTGGGAGCTTCCGAATCTCTTCATAGGCATCATGGGTCGACTTTCTTGTTTGCCTCTGACCGCCCGAGGTTAGGAATACTCGAACTTTGGAGGAACAACTTCGCCAGAATGATTCTCAGGGAGGATCAAGGCTGAGATGGCAGGCTTCAGCGACTCTTGTCCACCAGCAAGCTCACCGTCGAGGTTCCACTGGATCTATGTGTGTCAAGAGGACTCGGGGCATTGATTCTCTTTTGGTACATCCTCCTTGGATCAATAAGGTAAGGCTGGAGCAGAATTACCTGAATGGAAGCAAAGCAATCCCGGAGGATTCACTGACTTTTCGAAGCTGAACTTGTTAACAATTTCCTGTCAGGAAGACTGTTGGAAAACTCTCGAAACAGCCAGGGAAGAAGCCTGGAAGGTTCAGCTGTCTCAACTTGTCTCGCAACCTGCTCTCGAACTTCTCTAACCTTCGGATCCTTCTGCTTGATGGGAACAGATTATCAGGTCCAATCCCAACTTCTGTTGGAACCTCGAGAGAAATTGCAAAGCTCGATCTCTGTCAGAACCTTCTACCATGTCTTATTACTAGGAAACTCTAAAGAAACCATGGACCCATAATCCTATTCTGGAACTAAACAATAGTGAAGTTTTTCCAGATGGAATTTTCTTTTCTTGCGCGGGGGTCAGGAATGTTCTTGAGCCCGGTTCGGATTCTGGGGTTTTGACATACAACTTCTGGACCTAGACCGTTCTAGATCATTCGAAATTCACAAAGGGCAATTTGTCATGGGCATGAAAAGCAGTTTGAAATTTGATTGCCCAGGGCCACTTTCACGGTGGATCGTGGAACAGCTTGGGGCCTACTAGCATCATGGCACTCTATCCTGCTTCCCAAAAGATTGAATCTTGACTTCAACTTTCGGGCTTTGATCAGTGCAGAGCATACCTGGTACATTGCATGTGGACTAGAAGAGCCAGTGCACAGTTTCCCGGTTTCGATGCTATTAAATGGACGAAAATAGCAACCAGCGGCCATAGAGATGATTCCTAAACTGTACATGATCGATGTGAATATCGGGTCATGCAAGGCAAAAAAAGATATTCTCTGGTGCGGGATTTGGATCAATGCAGTGTAGAAAAGGAGATCAGGACCAAGCAAGTGCCTTCCCTTTACGAAAATCATTGCTTTGTTGTCAACTTGTTATGCTAAACAAACAGGTGGCACAGATATGTCGGATCGTACATTATAAATTCAATCATACGTGCCGGGACCGTACCGGTCGCTTTCGTGTTTCAAAAAAAAAAAATGCGAGTCGAGTAAAAGAAGATTCCGGAAAACAACCCATAACAAGCGACAGCAAACTTTTACCGAAAGGATAAGCGATACAAGGCACTAAACAGAGACCTTACAGATAAGGTTCACATACGGATGCAAAATCAACCAATCTTAAGTGACACAGAGAAGGTGAACAGGTAAACTAGTATATGTGCAAGAAGTGAATCTGCACTTTTACTTATATCCTCTCACTCGAACTCGGGTTTTATTTCTTTACAACATCACACTTTCGATTTAAGTTGGGAACAAACAAAAGAGTAGATGGCAGCGCGAAAATCATTGGGGCAGTAGGGAGTAGGTGGTATATATGATGATATACAAAAGGGGGCTTGGCGCTTCCTGCAAAATGCTCGGCCAAAATTGCTTCGAACCGGCTTCACAATCCATCAGGGGATCAGTTCAGATCGAGATATCCATCATGTTCATCATCAGGTTCTCCAGCATCGCCGTTGCGACTTCCACAGCACATTGTATGTCGGAGGTCCTCTTTCCTGGAATTAAGACATTGCAGCCAGTATCAGTTGAGTCGATACTTCAATATTCATGGAAGAGGAAAGAATGGAGGGCATCGGCTGGGGAGTTACCGTATAAGGGGGAGGAGATCGGGTTCCGGTTTGTGCCGGAGAGCTTCAGAGGGCAGGAAGATAGGGGGAGAACGGGCAAGTTCTCGCAGTTGCAGATCTCGATCATGTAGCCGTCCGGGTCGTGGAAGAAGAGCTGATCGACCTTGATCCCGCTGTCCTCCACCACTGCCGTCACGTACTCAATATTCATGTCCTGAAGCTTCCCGATCAATCGCTTCATGTCATAGCACTGGAACGAGATGTGATTGTCCTTCGGGTTTATCTTTCCTTTCTTGACCGGGACACTCTCGACCTCGAGCAAGTGGATCCCGATTCCATAGTTGAACAACCTGATGGAATGGAAAATGGCAACATTTGGATCAAGACAGCACATTAGCAACTGTACAGCATTGGATTTACTCATTTTCCAGGTCAGGTCTTTCCAAGACCAGACATTGGTGTACACGAGTCAAAATCGACGGGCTGGACCGGTCTTATCGTATTGAGCAATTCTCTTGAATCCGGCCAAGGTCGGATCCTTAATCCTTGGGGCAACAACCAGATCCTACTTCACCTCGGTCTTCTACCAGTCCACCGACCATTACCGAGCGCGATCGACACGGCTCGGTCTTTTACCGAGTAACTAATACGAACTCGGAAGTTACATGAGATATGTACTCTAAAGGCCTTGCTTAACTCTATCTTATACATCCGTCCAGCTCAGGCTTTCTATGAAAAGACATGGAATTGGACAGGAGGGAACAAGAACTGCATCAAAACTGGGGAAACAGAGCAAGGCCGAGAGGGGAATTGACGAAAATGGAGCAGAATCGGGAAACGTAAGAACAGGCCACGGAAAGGAACGGGGAGCAGAGCGTACCAGGCACCCTCGAAGTCGAAGGAGGAGGGGCGCTTGATGAGGACGAAGCCGAGGACATCCTCGTAGAAGCGGACGGAACGACTCAGGGACTTGCAGACGAAGGAGACGTGGTTGAGGGCCAGCAGGGGAGTCTCAGGGTAGCCCGCGCTGTCGTCGAGCCACTGCTGCAAGTCCTGCTCTGCGCTCACAATCTCTCCCCCCATTCAAGAGCTAAGATCTCTCTCCCTCTCTCTGGCTCTGGATCGGACGAGCAAGCAGTCACTGGGAACCTGGCCTCGAAGATGGAGGAAGATGCTGGCGGTGGTGTTGTTGAGACCAGGTGCCCGAGTATGCCTTGGGAGAGCTCTTAGAGACCCCATATATAGCCCCACATGGTGAAGATGAAATGAAACAATATCTTGTATTCCATTTTCTTTTTTTATTTTCCTTTTTGATAATTCTTTTTGGCAACTCATTTTTTTTAATATTTACGTGACGAGAGATTTTACCTTCCCCTGGTCCAAACTCATAATTAGAATATATGTATGTGTATGTATATATATATATATATATATATGAAAGTAAGGTCAAGAAAGAGGAGATAAGGGGCACGGAACTGTTAATATTACTCTCGTTCTGTAATTTTTTAATTTTGAGTTCCTTCCTATCAGTAAGGCTTCCCGTATCCATTTTGTCCCCTTTTTCTTCCGTCCCCTCTAGGCCAACATCCCTCCCCGTACACCAAAAAAAGAATATCACCAATGAGAATTGAACCAAAATATTTTGGTTCCGGATTGAATTTGATCTCATCACTGACACTGAGACTTCTCGTGTCCCTTTTATCTCATCTTACTCATACTATTTTTAGGTCTATTTGTATTCTCCGTGCACCAGAAATGCAAAACACATGGAAAAAAAAATAGATTGCCCGCGATTTTTTTGGGGAAATAAATTGGGTGTACCGTATACGTTTATACATGAGAAAAATTCATGAGTAGGTACGAATATTTAGGATTATGTGACCAAGTCAAAGTTCAACCACGAGGAGCATATATTATAATAATAATAATAATAATAATAATAATAAATATTAATTATTATTATTATTATTATTATTATTCAGAATTTGCGTAAAATTGTGTGGTAAATAAGACCATTAATTACGAGAGTTTAATTATCATTATTAAAATTGTCTCGTGTGATTATTGTGAGTTGACACTTAAAAGCATATTAATCGTAGCTTATATAATTGAGAATTTTACATAATCTCTAATTGCGACGCTTGCCGTCTCTCTTGAATCTTACTTATGAAAAGTTACAGTAAATGACCAAATTGATATTAATCAATCAAATAATTATTATAACCTATTATTGGTCGGGGTAATTTTACCGATACTTATCGTCACGTTATTATAGAGTGAGACAACCTGATATTTTCTTGTAAAAACACACTTAATTCTTGATAGACGCGTAGTTTGGTAGGGCGAGGTCACAGGTTCTAGTCTTACTCCGAGCAATATTGGTAGAAGGGACTCCTGAGCACGTGTCTTGACGGACATCACCTCCTTAAACTATACTAAATCTCTGGTGGTCCTACGTTGACAGTACTGGTATAAGCAATAATTGTTCAATTTATCTGATACACTCATGCTTGAACATAAAAGCACGAACATTGTATAACGAGAATGATTGAATTACTATTATTGCTGTGTTTCTTTTTTATCTATTTAAAAAAACACACACACACACACACACAATCGTTAACCTCAATCTTCGCAAAAAGGCCACAATTGTCTTAATCGTACCATGAAAACCCATTCTGCAGAGTAATCATTGCGCCAACTGAGATCTCTTTCAATGCAGTGCCATTTCTAACTTGATATCAACAGCTTGGAAATTCGATCATTATTCATGAAGTTCATCGTATGTCTTTATTCATTTTTTTTGTCAATCAGTAAAATTAACATTACACATAAGTAATTAACAGAAAAATTGACGACGTAATAGATTAAAAAATTCTTGAACAGTTTCTTGATTTTCTTTAAAAAAATTTTATAATAAATTGAAATTTTTTTGGATAATCCGTACTTTTTCCGAACAAATAACTAAAAAAAAGTCTCCACATCAAATATGTACCAGTTGAGTGGAAGCTGAAGCTGGTACATAGACAAAAGCATCCATCAATTAATGTCGACGATCAATGTGAATCCTCTCATTCACCCGATCCGACCTAAGTTTCTGTAGTACGCTCGACTCGATAATAGGGTACATGAACCCTATCACTGTTATTATTTCTCTAAATAAAGCTTTCCAACGTGGGGATCAAATTTTCCACCGGCTTGTGTGGCTCTGAATTATTATGCTCAGCCCACGAGGTGTGCTTACCTGTGGATGAGCAGAGAGGTTAAATCAACAACACCCAACACGAGCAGTATAATTGCTGTTTCTTGTCGAGCAGCCCCCACTTCCTGTCCCGCCTCGACATGCATAATTGCCTATGAAATAATTAAATTTATTTAAGAAAGTTTTGGGAGGCCCCATCTAAAATAATGATTATATTCGAATTCCAGCTAAATCGATCTTGTTATAGGATAAAAATTTTTACACCGTGACTCGATAACCTGTTTATGGGAAAGAGGTGTAGAATCAGCTCGACCGGTCCCGAATGGTTCTTACTGTAAGGACTTCCTCTTTTTATATATTACAACGAGAGAGTGGTGATCCGACCACCCTTTACTACGTGATATTCGGGTTTGTGCATTTAACCGCAAACGTATCTGTTGAGATATAAATCCCACATCGGACAAATATATAATGGAAACCCAGTTTATAAGAGAGCGGGTACCACCATCCTATAAGCTTGAGCTCTTGGGATGGATATGGGCTCAATCTCTTATGGGCCGGGTGGACATTTCACATGGTATCAGAGCCAACAGTGTGGGCTCACACCACACCAGGTCCGAGTGTGGAGCTCGTGACCCGTAAGCCGATACCGGAAGAAAAATACCCGGCTCGAGTCCAGTGTTAGCCCGAGGATGGTAGAGAAGGCCGCCTTGTGGTAGTTTCTCCCCCCTCACCCGAGACTGGAAGTGAAATGCACGGCTCGAGGTCAATTATTGAGGGCGGGCCTTTAAAAGGCACGTGTCAAGTGTGAACACGTTGCCACGTGAGGGCGGGTGTTGAGATATAAATCACACATCGGACAAATAGATAATGGAAACCCAGTTTATAAGAGAGCGGGTACCACCATCTTATCAGCTTGAGCTTTTGGGATGGATATGGGCCCAATCTCTTATGGGCCGGGTGGACATTTCACAGTATCAGACAAGAATGAGCAACCAGTACCGACAAAACATTAATCGACGCATCACTATTAAAAGTCTGGTTATTACAGTTCGAAAAACTCGATGTCCCCCCGAGTCTTGTGGGACATCCTTAGTGTGTGGAGATGCCATGCCTGCCTACTTACAGAGGAGAGTGGTTCAACTTCAACATGGTCCAGTTCTTGATCCAATAAGCATTAGAAAATTCCTCCATGTTAGTTAATAGTAGTTTATATTTTATGTAGCCGATTAAGACTAGCTAAAAGGACCAACCCCGCCAGGCTTCTCTTTCACTCGACTGTGATCTCAGCCCTAATAATTGTGGCCGCCTTCTCTCTTACCTACACAACTTTATTTATTTATTTATTTATTTATCTTTTTATTTATATACATATATGTCATCTTTGTTGAATTATATCATATTGGGAGCGGACCATTGACGAAATCAGCGACTAAGATTGGGATCCGACTGCAGGGCGACTGCGTCCGTGTCAGTGAGTAACTATCGAAAACAAGTTCAGATTTACGTCAGTGGTTATTTTGTGATCGGATGCTCATATATTATGCTATTGATAATGAGCCTTACAAGAGACCGAACCTATTTCCACTCAAAAACCTCACGTGGAGCGAAAAAAAGGCTACTCTATTTTCGATTTCCATTTGTTTTTAATAATTTAGTCGACATGGTATGTTAACAATTATAATATATCTAGTCGAGCGAAAAAAAAAGATTATTCTATTTTCGATTTCCATTTATTTTAAATAATTTCGGAATTCAATTATTTGTACTGCATAAATCATGCGCTACTGTCGGCTTAAATTTTAAAATTTTTAAATCTGTTGTCATACCTATTTTTATATCTATACATGGTCAATCAGGTCCTTCGAGGAAAATGAGATGGTATCAAAGCTTTTTTTTTTTGACGATATAAATGGATTAAGATAATTTAATATTTTTTTAATAAAATCTCGTATTTAAATTTTATAAATATAAAAAAAATTATAATTCGAAAATATCAGTCCTCGCGGGACCGACTAGGTTCGTACAAGAACTAGTTCAGATCTGTCCCAAAGAAAAAAAGGGAAGAAGAAGAAGAACAGACTGCCCCCAACTTTTGACTCCGACCGGGGTAAGTACGATCCAGAAGTTCATTGACTAAGCATCACGTTCGTATTCTTCTTTCAAATTCTTGTTGCAGCAAACAAAGCGAATTTGTTGAGCGTGTCTTGAATTTAAAACCGGTTTGTTTCGGTCACGGTCAATTGCATCTATAATGACCCGATTTTACTTCTCCGTCCTTCTATATTTAAATTTATGTATTTTAGAAAATTATGCTCGAAGGGGTAACGGGTACAGAGAATTCTGTGTAAATTTTTTTAAGGATTTGTAATTCGAAATTCTTTTTGATGCCTTTCTATTTCCTCTTTTTTTTTCCTTTTTTTCAAATTCCTAGTGAAGCAAACGAGACGTAAGACATTCGTCCGTATTCATCGAATGTGGTCGGCTGCTGTTATTCACCAATCGACGACTAACCGAAGTCGAGATTAATTCCTGACATTAGAATATAATTCAAAGCGTTAAATAATTGCCGAGGAATGACGGAAGAGCTGAACGGTCAAATCACCCGACGCGCACGCTGCGGCTAATTTCTCAGCCGACCGTAGTAGCAGCCTTCGGAGAATTTTTTTTTATCTATATTATTACATAGAAGCTGCTAGGCTTGCTTTTTTTTTTTTGTTAAAGAGTTATAATTTCACATCGAAATTTAACGAGGAAAAATAGAAAATATGGAAGAGTTTTGTACAAGTAAATATCGGTTTACGATTCTGGGTTTGGTGTGACCCGACTTCTTGTATTTTGTTCATCGATAATTTAATACGGTACAGGAGCTGATTATTGTAGAACAATGCTGCACTGAAAATTGGTGTGCATATTGATGTTCTTGAATGAAAGTAATGTAATATACTGCTTTTTATTTATTTATCTATTTATCATTATTATTTTAAATAAATTCAGAGTAATTTTTGGTCTCATTTTTGAATTCTAAAACAGTTATTCACTCGGGTTATTTACATAAAAAATCACGAACTGTACTATTTAAGAATTCTTTAATCTAATAAGAACTATTTTTTACCCAGAAAATCACGAACTATTCAAGAATTCCTTAATCTACCACGAGCTTTTTTTTGGCCTAGAAAGTCACGAACTATCCTCATTTTTCCTATTATTTTATTAATAGCAGAAAAACGTGGATTAGATTATATAGATTTATTTATTCTCTATTATTTTATTAATCTTACAAAAAAATAAAAACATAATAAATTGGAGTGAATCAAAGGATGCTTCTCCAAATGGTTAAATTTTATTTAAGTAATATATCTACCCAACTATACGTTTCTTATTTAATGTTTAGTGCACGCAATCGACTTGGAATCTTAGAAAATTGTGATACCGTATGAGCAAGGCAAGTTAAGCCACATATATCTAATTTAATATTATAAATAATTGAATTATGCGAACTGAATTATTCAATAAAAATAAAAATTTTTTAATTATTAATTTTTTTATTTATAAAATTCGAATTATAAATTTTATTCAATATTAAGAAATATTGTAATTCCCTCAAAGTGACCCATGTTAGTAATCGATTTCCTTTTTTTTTTTTTAACAGATCAGCCATTTCTTTGTTTTTGTGTGTGCATTTGATATAATTTTCATTTTATGAATTTTCACTAATAAAAAATGTCATGTAAATAATCCTGTGAATATAAAATAACAAATGGGATGAAGGTGACGGTTTTGCTCGACGTGGCACGGCCAGGGAGGTGAGTAGATGCTGATCTGTCACCACGTAGCACGCTTGTCTGCTGGGTCCCGCACAGCTGGAATAGGACGACCTGGGGGCCCTCTGGATCACGTGACGTCGGCCCCACCTCTGATGCCGACCCCGAGAGCCCTGAATTAATGCACGACGACCCGCAGTAAATATTTGTTAGATTTAATACATGTAAAAAAATTATTTATTAAAAAAGAAGATTTTTGTGTGCTGGGAGGCCATTACGAGGTCTGATAAGATATCAGTGGTCCGACGGAAAACGACAAAAACTCCCGGCCTTATTCGCCCCGACAGTTTATCGCCGATAAGAACGTGAAGCGCCGGCGCCCACTTTCCGTCTTCCGTACTACCCATACGGCCGAGTTTACGCCTCGCAATAGAAAATCGCAATTCTAAGATAAAAATAATTAGTGTATGAGTATCGCTCTTAATATAAGATTAAGTGATTATTAGATCCGATTATTGTTGTTGAGAGTATGCCAAACAATCTTTACTCCCCTTCTATCTGGTCCCCTTCAAACCGAAAGCTCGGCTCGTGGTTGGAGAGAGTCCGACTCGTACAGAGTCGTCGGTTCAGGGACTGAATAGGAAGCCCATTTTGTGATAAACCGAGTTCGTAAACCCAGACATGCAGACCGGCTCCGACGAAACTGTCCTTGCTATTAGACCGCACCCCTCGGAATCGGTTCAACGCTGCCTTCAGTTTAGCTTCTAGGATCGGCGGTAGACCGAGTTCCACGACGTGGTTGGATGTCGTGAATTCGTACGTGTGATTAGTTGAACGTGTATAGGCTGGTACAGGGGAGTGAATGTTCGAGCGGGACGAAGCAAACAGCGCGAATCTGGGTGGTGGTCACATTGTTCACATTTGCCTATTTTATTTTCAACTCATTACGAGGGCGGGCCCGCATGTCTCTTCAATTATTGGAGCTGGGGCCCACACTGGCCCTTATCATAAGAAGGAAAAATGACACCTGTCGGAGTTAGTTGATGCGATTCAATATCTGATATCACATTCGAATCTTATAAAAAAAGAAATTTATTATATATTACTCTCCGAAGATCTAAAATAATCGACATTTATTTAATTTTTAAATAATATGTGATATTTATATAAAAAATTATTTATTTGAAGTCTTTTTTATGTTTGGGGGGTGGGTGGAATTTAAGATTTTCAGCACTCATGTCCATTTTCGGCCGAAGGCGACGGGCACCTAACGGTCAGAATCTGTCACCTTCCTCCCACATTTCCGGTCCAGCCCAATCAAATGCAACATGAAAAGAGGGAAAATATTTTAGGGATTGTTTGGATTGAGGGGTGAGGAGGTTTATGGAGGTGGAGGGTTACTGATATTTTTAAAGGTAGACATCATAGAGAATTTTTCAACCCTCCGTAACCCCCCAATTTGGGGGTTGAAATGTTTGCTTGGAGAAGGTTTATGGAGGGTTGAAAACAACCCTCCATAACCATCCTATTTTAATTTCCCAAACATGGGCTGAACTTACACCTCCATAAACCTCATGTTTTGCCAAACGAGGGTTAAGTGTAACCCTCCATAAACCCCCATCCATAACCCTCCTTCCACCTCCATCCAAACAAAGCCTTAAGGAGGAATTGCATACTTCAATCGAAAAATCTGTAAATATTGAAAAAACTTCACTTAATCTTATTTTCTATTAAATTACATTATTTCATCCATTTTAAACTCATCATTTCACTTTTCTCTCCCGAAACACACATGCTCCCGGTTATAGCTACTTGGGTATAATCCAAGGTAGTAAAAAGTTGCTTACACTGCTCTGTTGTAAATCTGTGCAAGGATTTAGATGGGTGAGCTACCTCTCCAATACCGAAATAACTCGATTCAAATAATTTGACACTCAACCCTCCTGAGCAAAGATCCGAGTTCGAATATTTGCGAAGGAGAGAACTCATTCTATAAGAGTTTTATCACACAGTGGGTCGACCCGACTTGAACTGGATTAGTCAGATTCTCGTAGAGTTCCTGAGTGCTAATATTACAAACCTATATATATATATATATATATATAAATAAAGAACTACCACTCTGATTGGTCCCCACAACAAGGGGAGAGCTTTTTCAAGCATTACCTTAGGACGCTGTGCATGCTCAGGCAAAGGGAAGACATGACATTTCCAATTCCGAAACTTCTGTGTCCTACGCACATGTTCGGTCGAGGTGGACGGTCTCCCTAATTAAAAAGTTGGATGTCTGGCCTTCATTCAGCTCCGCAATTCGGAAAATAATAATAATAATTATTGCGAAATCGGGACCGATCTATTTATTAGATTCACTGCGATGTTGTCTATGTTCCCATCGTCAGCAAAATTATGAATTATTGCCGACCCCTTATGTTAATTATTCGTAATGCTCCAAGACATTTAATTACGAGTCTTTTGGACACGCCGTCCGCCCGTAGCAGCCACATCCATGGCATGCTTGGCCGAGAGCGAGATACTTAAAAAGCATGCTCGAGACAGTCGCGTTATTTATAAGCTCTGCTCTTGCGTATCCAACACATCGGCAAATTGAACATCATGTGATTTTTCTCACCTGTCTCTTTAAATCGACAATGTGTACTTCTATCGATGGTATGTCTTCTTTTTACATAGATTTATCATATTTCTATCAGCAGACGGTCTCGATTCACCAGAAAATTTAGGGCGCGAGAAAAATCCAACTAAAATTCCAACGTGATGGCAACGTTTGACAGATCCACCAAACTAGAACACCTCTAAATTGCACCAATCATTCTAATCTTATCCCCTTGTTGGGTTAAGCACTAATCATATCCTTCGTTTATTTTATGCACGCGGTGCACATTGGTAGCGTGCCAAATAGGGCTAATCGATACGACCGGACTCGGTACCGGCCGATAATAATAATGGAGGGGATAGCAATGATGGAGTTTTATTTGGCGCGGGAAGCGGCTAATCTCGTATCATCGACGGCCGTGATAGCTGAAGGGCACTATCCCGGACTTAATTATGATGTTCGCAATCGTACAGTAGATCCTCATTGAAAAATTCAACTGTTTATTAACCGAATGATTACGTGAATTCTTTTTATCGGTCGCGAGGTACAGATAAAATCAACTCTTCCACTGTTGTAATTTTGACTTCACTGATACGGATGTACTTATTAAATCTTGTGGTGTTATCTTGCCACATTGAAAATGATTACTAGGTGCCAAATGTTCACAAGGCATCATTTTCCATCACATTTTTCATGCCAACAAAAAGAAAATTCAGAAGCTTGTACAGACAGTCACCGAATCGTTCGACAGTTCAGTTGAGTTATTGGATCATTCAGTAATTTAAGCCAACGCCCTGCAATCAACAGTATAAATCAAAGAAAAGAATCCGGCCGTTCGTAATTATTTTTCTGACCCGTTTAACGATGAAACAGTAACCGGATGGTGCCATTTTTCCATCAAAACCACATGGCATGAGGGAAGGGTTGATTGATTGAAAGCATCCGAGAGGCTTGTCATCGTACAGGTTGACTGGTAGATGAGCTAATTGAGAAAATGCCTATTAATTATTTTTTCAGTGAGATTAATTTAACCTAATTTAACTTCTTTTTTTTATCATTGAAAATGATGGTAGCAGTAACGGTGATACAGTCATCCCTGCTACGTAATGTTCGGCTTTTCAAGCTCGACCGCGAACACATCAAACGGACTAAATAACCAGTACTAATAGTGGCTCCATCACCGTAGCACCGCCAAAGGTCTCATACAGTCTAAGAAGTCGACCTCTACCGAGGCACGAGCTGAAAAACTTCTCCTGCCAATATCGTTCAGAGTAGGACTAGAACTTACCAAACCTTACGGAAGTGAACTGTAAACCACCGGACCACCGCCTTAACAATAACCTAATTAACTTAATTATTGAATCAACCTGTCACCACTTCTTTCTCCCCTTTCTTTCTATCACGTTTTACTCCCTCTAAACATGTCTTCGCGTACCTTCGATAGACTTATGGTGTTCGGTGGCCTAACACGGTCACGGACATCCTTGCAACCAAGTCGATTCTTTGATCGAGAATCGGGGTTTAGCTTATTAACGTCTCGTCCTCGAGGATCCGACGGATTCGATATGCTAGCTGGCCTGATCGTCGGTGGGTGAGATGTCAATTATGCCAAATGTGATACATGTGTGCTCGGGCTGGTCCCTTCGGGGCCGATGTCAAAGTCATGGATCACATATTGCCCTGGAAAATCTTTCTAAAAATTTTCAGAGATTTAATTATGCGACCGTATTGTTCGAATGTTATTATATTACGAGAAATATTAAGATTTTAGAGGAAGATTTAATAATAATAAATTTTTTAAAAATTATCGATGGAAATATGGGATTATAGTGCCGGTCAGTGCACCTGAACGTGTCGTATCTTGTGCATCTGTTGACATGCGATCGGATTGTGGGGATCAGTCGGAAAAAACTTGGATACCTAGCGATTTTTTTTTAAAAGGAGAGATCGAATGTGAGACTATTATATTTGATAAACTATAAAGTTGATTATAAAATCTGACAGATGTAGGCAAAACAATTATAGAATTCGTTGTAATTCAGGAATTTGTTTACGATTTAAAGAATTTGCCGATCTCGCATCGTAAAGTTTTAACTCGGGTAATTTCGAACTACAGTAAATACAATGCAATTTAGCACTGTCAGAAAATCCGTAATATTAAAGCTCAATATCGTTATGTAATGTGACAGGATGAGGCATTATGCAAGAACGTGAACTTGAGTAATCACAAAATCGAATCCACTGTACTGAATTGGAATTTACGTTTGGTTCGTCGCAATGAGCTGGCAGTCGATTCTTTTCGATGCCAGATTAGTCGAGCGGATCGAATCCTAGATATGTTACGCTGATATCGCGATCGCAACCACCTTCTATGCCACAAAAAATTGAGGAACGTCAAACGTGAAGGTGGGGATGGGGATTTAATGTGTGATGAGACGGGAGTAAGGGGACGTGAATCCTGTCTAGGGTGCAAGCGGGTGCCCATCTAACAGTGAAGGATAGCCGTGTGATTAGATTAAGTTCTACGATTCACGTCCCATTTTTCAAGGTATCGACGACCAAAATCAATGCAAAGAAATAGAGAATAAAAATAAAGAAGGGAACCAAGAGGGGTTGGGCCGAGTGGTAAGCAGCTCGGTGCCGCTTAAGGAAGTCTCGAGTTCGAGACCTCACGTACGCAGACACCCCTCTTGGGAGCCTCACCCGCCATTGCCAGGCGTGCGACCCGGGGCGACCAACGGATTAGTCAAGTATGGTTGGCTGAAAGATGCCATCTCACCGCTGGTGGGGCCTGCTTGGATACCGTGGCTGGCGACCAAAAAAAAAAATAAAGAAGGGAAAGAAATCCTTATGGTCGAGAATTCAAAACATGGGTAAAAGGATGGTTGGATAATATAATTTAATAAAAAATTAATTTATTATACATTTTTTTTCCTCCAATCTAGGAGAGCGATTGCATCCTCGTATGCATCCTTACTCTTCCTATCAATTTTTAGACTCAAAGCGAGGAATCCCGCCGTCACTACTTCCGAATCCTCCGTTTTTCTTATAATCTTTTCATGATTGGAATGATTTCTGACTATTTTGAGAATGGCACAAGAACAGCGCCATGAATGAACGCACCGTGATTTTTTTTTTTTTATCTGAGAGAAGGAGGACCGCGGCAATAGTGGCGACGCGATCATTCCCGCTACGCAATGTTTGAATCTTCTTATTCAACAGTGAACATATAAGACGTACTTGATAACTGATACTGTCACTGGCTTTATCAATGTAGCACCATTAAATGCCTAAAATGGTTCAAGAAACTGTCTCATCAAATTATATGGGAATGATGTTTCCGCATATGTTTGTTTGGGACTGGTTGGGCCCAATTGGGCCTAAGGTGCTACCAAGGCCCACCACCAAAGTTTGTGATTGGTTTGGGCCAGTAAGGCTGGACAGCTCCATCATAGCCCACGATCAAAATCTAAATCTCGTATGCTTCAAGCTAAGCCCAACGAACAAGCCCCGGGGTAGTTGAGGTCGTTGCTCAAGATTATGGCCGAAGTTTCAGCAGTGTATGTAAACTTCCTGAGACAGTTACAGGAATTGAGAACAACCCACATCAGCCAAAAACTTCACATGATTCACGGCACGAACACAGAAGAGTTGTACAGAAGTTAAAAGACAGAAGCTTTATTCAATTCACTAGTCAACCAGAATCCTTGGTTTGGAGGAGGATGATGATACAACCACGGGTGGAATCGTAGCGGCTTGACCTCGATCTTCACCTTATCTCCAGGCAGCAGCATCCTGATAAAAAGTTCTTCCTGATATTGCTATGGATGAATCGGACGATGACATCCACACTGTCGAGCTGGACCCTGGACATGCCACTGGGGACAGCCACTTCTGCTCTTTCATGCCCTGCAATACCTCCCTGGCGCCGAGCACCGTCATGTGCGGGTGGCTATCGGGGTGGCGGGTAGCGCCTGAAGGGTTGGAGAAGAGGAAGGAAGTTGGAGCTCTTTGGAGGCACAGGTGGTGGAAGGCAGTTGAGGACATGGGTGGGCAGTTCTGGCAGTGAAGAGAGAGATGGACATGGCTGGGCTCTGCTTTACGATATCGATAATGATGATGGTGGTGAAGTAGCTCTGTTTTTACAAAAGAAGAAGATGATTTGAAGCTCTATGGCCTCAAAAGTATGAAGCTTTTTTTCTCTTCTCATTTTTTCCCTTTTAAATTCAGTTTTGGCCGGCTTTGCAGAGATGAATTCATATTACATACCTCAGATTTGAAGCAGAAGAAACACCAGTTTCATGGCATCTCATTCAGAATCTTCAGTGTACAAGTACTTGAGCGTCTTGAAGCTTGGCAGCTCAGGTAACTTACGGCCTTTGGCCCCTGATGGCATTATCATCTCGCAGCTTCCCAATTCCGAGACTTTCAGTGCTTTCAAGTTGGACACATTCGGCAATCTCCCGAGCGAGCTGCTCAGTGTTTCTTGTAGTTTATTACACTCCTTGACCTCGAGGAGTTTCAGCTGCTTCAGCTCTGATGGATCATCGAACTGTTCCAGAGACCCACACCCTGAAATCTGCAGCACTTCGAGTGATTCCAATCCACGAAGCCCTTCCACTGTGACCAGTTTCCCACAGTCCCGCAGTTTGAGGTCTTTCAGCTTCTTCAAACCAGACATATCTGGCAGCAGCTCAAGGGTGTCGCAACCGTCCAGGATCAATCGTCTCAGAGATTCCAACTGTCCTAGCCCGTTGAGCTCCCGCAATCTGCAGTTTGTTACATCAAGAACTTGCAAGGATGCCAAACTCTCGAGGCCATGAATATCGGATATTGGACAGTGGAGGAGCTCTAATTCCAGCAGATTCTTCAGGTTGGAGAGATCGGACAGCACGCTCATGGACTTGCAGTATCCAATGCATAGAGTCGACAAATTTGGTGGAAGCTGCGGAACGCATTGCAGGTCCACACAGAAAAGAATGAGTTTTTTGAGCCGATGCAGGCGGGACAGTTCACTTGGTAACGTCGTGATTCTTGAGACAGAGAGATGCAGTGTTTCCAGCTTTGTTAACATCCCAATCCACTGGGGGCTTGGGATGCACGTCGGCTTAGATGAGTCACCCTCGAGTGATTCCTGCTCATGGGAGTTGTCTGATAAATACAAGTACTTCAGGTTGTCGAGGTCTGAAAGATCTGGGATCTCCTCCATTGAGTGAGAACTTACTCGTAGACAAATCAAACCTGCAGGCAGCTCTGGTAAGACACGAAGCTCATTGCACAGATCCATGTCAAGCGTGTGGAGATTAGAGAGTCTAGAGATGGTTGCAGGGAGACCATGAGTACGGGAATCTGATAAACTCAAAATCCTCAAAAGTAACAGTTTTCCAATCTCACTGGGAATTTCCCCCTCCAAGCTACTACAGCCCTTGGCATGTATCTCTTCTAATTTTTCCAGCATCCCGATGACAGGAGGAATTCGATTTATGCAACTCCCCTCCAGTATCAGAACTTTCAGCTGTTTCATTTTTTCAACCGAGTCTGGCAATTCCATGATTCCAGTGCATGAAAGGTCCAGAAACTCTAATGATTCCAGCTGCCCGATGGAGACTGGAAGCCCGCTTAGCAATCTGCAACCCCTTAAAGATAATCGCTCGAGTTTGATGAGCTTCCCAATCGAGTTAGGAAGATGTGTGATCCTCGAATTATCCAGTGCAAGGTGTGAGAGGGTCTCCAAATAGCCAATTGAGCTGCTCAATTGAACCAATGATCTACAGTCGCGTGCACCAAGAATCTCAAGCTGCTTCAAGCATCCAGGTGGGATGGAAATTTCTTGTATGGAGGTTCCATCAACAATAAGCTCCCGCAGGGATTCCATAAAATATAGGTTTTCAGGCAGTTTCCGAATGCAATAGCAATCCTGAATGTTTAGCGAATTAAGATGCCTTAGACCATCCGGTGATATACCAATTTCAACAAGACCTTCGCAGCCCTTAAGGATCAGTCTCTCCAGACCCACGAAACCCAAAAAGTCGGGAATCCTGAACAGGCTGATGCAACCGGTGAGGTTCAATACTTTCAAGTTCTTTGCCATCTGCAGAGAGAAGATTAAGGGGGATGACTGCATTGCTGTCGTGACCTAAACAGTGTGAAATTTTGAAGATCAAATAACAATCGAAACATTAAGCTCACTAGACGAATGCTTGCCTATTTTTTCCCTAATCATCAATTACGACATGTTTGAAGCATGTTATACCTTGATGTGGCGCCAACCCTCCCAATCTTCTGTTATTTTGCTCCATGACAGATCAAGAACAACCAGATTTGTGAGATAAAAATTAGTCGGGAGAAACCTCGAAGGGCAATAGTGCCAACAAAGCCACCTCAGTTCAGGAAGAAGACTTTCAAAGTTCCCAGATAGGTCACCACCGTTAACCTGAAGGAATCTCAAATTAGACAAGTTCACGAATTGTTCATCCTTCAAGAGGTACCGGTTCCTACTGGAGAACTTCAGGCAGAGGGCATGAATCAGTTCCGACCCCTGCAGTACATATCCAATAGAAAAAATAAATATAATCTTCAACTGCCTGAAAAAGATCTAGCAATTGCCTGAAAGAGATCTAACAGGATAAAAATTTACCTTCTTTCTCTCCAGTGTAGCAAGAGATTCATGATGATTCCACAACCTACTGCGCTTTCCCGGTTCAAAGTTGTTCTCCTGATGAACAATCTTCCGTCCAAGATCCCTTAGCTGATCATGCATCCACAGCTTACTATCTTCCACAATCTTTATCATCGACAAAAGGAGCAGAGCTTCTATGCCTTCGTTGGGGAAGAAGTTAGATTCATCCCACATGTGAACCGCAATTCTTCGGTCATATCCAATGAACAAACATGCTATGTCAAGAAATATATGCTTTTGCAAGTCGTCTAAGGCATCGTAGCTTATCCTCAACGTTTTCTCAACTTCCTCATGCGGCAATTTTTCCAACTTCTTCAAAGTGCTGTCCCAGACCTCTTTGCTTTTCCCTGATAAAAATGAACCTATATTCTCGAGTGCTAAAGGAAGACCTCCAGCAATCTCTACAACCTTTTCTGAATACCCAAAATAGTCATCTGGAGGATAATCTCTTCTAAATGCATGCCTACTGAAAAGCTGAAGAGATGGTTCGAAATCCATCGGATTAAGTTCGTAAGTCCAGTCTATCTCAGACACATTTAGAATGTCTTTGTTTCTAGTTGTGATAATGATCTTACTTCCAGAACTAAACCAACTACCGTTACCTACTAGTGCTTGTAATTGCATCTTTTTATCGACATCATCTAGAAGAACAAGAACCTCCTTGCCATGCAATCTTTCCTTGATTATTTTGATCCCTTCATCAACAGTCGTAATGTCTGGAGCCTTGTCTTTCAAGATTTGAGAAATGAGCTGATTCTGTAGATATTCAAGACCCCTGTTCTGTGATGTCTCCCGAACATCTGGAAGGAAGCTGCAGTACTCAAAGTGCCCTGAAAGCTGGTTGTAAACAATTTTGGCAAGTGTTGTCTTTCCAATTCCACCCATCCCGTAGATACCCCCGATCCTTACATCCCTGGCATCCATGTTCAATATTCTCGTTATCTTTGCAACATGATCATTTATTGCAACCAAGTGGTCAGCTACATTCAAATGATGCACCTTCAAGCTCACCAAGACCTTTCGTACTACCAATTCTATGAGTTTTCCTTCGTGACTGCCACATTAAAATAGCCGATATGTCAGATGATAAGAATAATAACAACAGAAAACAAGGTAAAATTGATTTGTGCATAACTGGATTATCTGATGGACCAATTAACGGATGCTCTACTTGACCGAGAGCTAGATGATAAACAACAGCCATCAAGATAATAGCATCTCTCATAGGCTATGGTTGCCAGACTAAAGTTAGACTGTTGATATGATGAATGCGGACCCTAGACTGTGAGATGGCTGTTCATATGATGAGGCAGTTCGGCATATATGCAGGCGATTTCTCATTTTATAAAGAGGACTAATCATATTGATTATGTTACCTCATTTTATTGATGTACCGCATTCAGGGCCATAAGTGCATAGTTCTCGTATAGTTGATTCTCCTTTTCTCAGTTGCGCCTATTTAATGCTCTGCAAATCCCTAAAAAGTTAATCAAGATGTTTTAGAACCTTCTTATAGAGTTGGGAGGATCAAAGTAAGATACCCGTCAGTTGCCTTCTGCAATTCCCATCCTTTAATCCTTCCCACCTCCCTAAGAGCATCTTCCCATTGCCGAACAATCTTGGGATCGAACCGCTTCTTGTGTTGCCGTAGGGCTTCCACATAAGGTCCTTGTTCTAGCTGTACCTCAGATGGCTTGACATCATAGAAAATGGGAAAAATTTCTACCTTGGTCGATTTGCTGCATTCCATCATCTGCGCCAACTCCCGGAGGCACCAGCTGCTGGAGGCATAACCCTTGGAAAGGATGGGAATACATATCTTCGAGTTGTTGATTGCTACCAGTAGCTCTCTTAAGTTTTCCCCAATATGGAGCCCCTCGATGTCCCGGAAAACACGAATCCCTGCCTTAGTGAGACCACAGTAGAGGCAGTCAGCGAAACCTTTCCGGGTGTCAGGACCCCTAAAGCTCAGGAACACTTCGAACTCGACGACCGGCAATGCGATTGAGCTAAAGGAGGAGCCATCGCAGCTGTAATCTGCTGCTTCGGAGCTGCTGCATTCCTCTTTCTCCCTTCGCGGGATTGAACTGTTCCTCTGGAAAACTTTCTGATGGTGACCGTCGGTGACTGAAAGTGAAGGGAAACTTTCACTTGCATGGACTTTTAGGGTCGCTTCCTTCTTAGCAAGAGACCCAGCTAACCTGGCATTGACATGGACAAAACCATCGATCAATCCCCTGAATTTTGTGAACCAAAGCCCCCGCAACCCTTTTGTGAAAGAGTCTATTGTATTCACTCTATCATCTTCTCCAGTGACAAATCTCGCTGCCATCACCTTCTGATGAAAGTCCCTTCTTCTATCAGAAACAAGGTTGCTCTTCTTCTCATCTCTGCTATTACTCTTTTACAAGGCACAGCAAAAACACTGCCATTAAATTCCTCCCTTTGAAGTTTGACCATTCCACTCTCGCATCCCCCAGCCACCCTGAATTGGACTAAGATAAGAAGACGGGGGCGGTTGGTTTCCTGTCATTTTTTGCTATATCATAACAACGGTCAGAAGTTGAATTAAGAAATCTGAAAAAAGACAGATTATCAGCACCAACCATGTGTGGCCATTCAAGAGGGTGAAATCGTATCAAGGTAGCAGTACGAGGGCCTGTGGCTGGATTGAATCCTTCCCAATTGAAAAGATTTGCGCTCGGATAATTTTACTCTTAAAATGAAAATATTCGACTCTAACTAAATTAATCAGTAATCTAAAAGAGTTATGAATATCAGTATGGATACCAAAAAAAAAAATTTAGAGCGACCATGTTGGATGTTTTAAATGCAAAACATATGGGAAAAAAATTCGCCCACTATTTTTTTTGGAAAATAAATTGGGTGTACCGTATGTTTATACGTATGAAAAATTCATGAGTGCGTAGGAATAATTTGTGATTATATGACCATGTCAAAGTTCAACCACGAGGAGCATATACAATAATAATAACAATAATAATAATAATAATTATTATTATTATTCATAACTTACGTAAAATTATAAGTGGCCAATAAGACCATTACATAGAGAGTTTAATTATTAAAATTGTCTGGTGTGATTACTGTGAGTTGACGCTTAAGCATATATATTAATCGTAGCTTTAGAATTGAGAATTTTACATGATCTCTAATAACGACGCTTGCAATCTGTCTTGAATCTTACTTACGAAAAATTGTAGTAAATGAGCATATTGATATTAATCAATCGAGTAATTATTGCAACCTGTTACTGATTAGAGTAATTTTAGTGGTATTTATTGTCACGCCTCCCTAGACCGGAATATTTAAACATGTAATCATCATAAAAAGAATGCCCGGCACGTGGCCAGAGAGAGTCCGACTCGTAAAGATTGAGGTTCGTTGATCCGCGACGGAATAGAAAGTGTATCTCGTGATCTACTGTCCTTGATAAATTGAATTCAGAAACTCAAATGTGCAGACCGGCTCCGACGAAATTATCCTTACTATTAGACCGAACCCCTCGGAATCGGTTCAACACCGTCTTCAGTTTAGCTTCTAGGGTCGGCGCTAGACCGAGTTCCCCGACGTGGCTGGATGTCGTAAATTCGTGCGTGTGATTAGTTGAACATGTATGGGCTGGTACAGGGGAGTGAATAATTGAGTGGGACGAAGCAGACAGCGTGGATCTGGGTGGGGGTCACATGTGAAGGGTGGGCGCACTTGTCTGGTCACTTCTTGGAGCTGGGCCCCACACCGGCCCATTATAAGGAGGAAAATGACACCGGTCCCGGTTAGCTCCTGTCATTTAGCATCCCATATCGGATTTGAATCTTATAAAATTAAAAAATTTATAATTTAAAAACTTATAATTAAATTTAAAAAATTTAATTACCAGTATAACGACGCACTTTATGCATAGGATGGTCAATGTATTATTAAAATTTTGAATATTAAAGATTTGATTGAAATCATTTTTGGGGTAATTTAAGATTTTCTGCACTCACGTCGGTTTTCGACCGAAAGCCATCTTCCCACCCACACTTCCGGTCCAGCCGGTTCAAATGCAATATCAAAAATATGGAAAAATTTAAGGAAGAATTGCATACTTCAATCGAAAAATTTGTAAATATTAAATAAATTTTACTTAATCTTGTTTTTTTTTAATTAAATTGTATAATCTCATTCTTTCGAATTTATCATTTCACTTTTTCCTCCTAAAATTTATTCGGTTTGTGTATTTTTTAAATCTGTGCGAAGATTTAAATGGGTAAACTACCTATCTAATACCAAAATGAGTTTATTCAAGCAATCTGATATTCGGTCCTCCTAAACAAAGGTCTCGGATTCAAACATTTGCAAATGGAAAGAACTAATTTGAAAAGAGTTTTGTCTCATAGTAAACTGACCCGGCTTGAATTGGACTAGTCAAATCCTAATGAAGTTTCTGAATACTAATACTACAGATCTTTTGAACGGTTACCTTGGGACGATGCTGTGCATGCGTGGGCGAAGAGAAGACACGACATTTGGAATTCCGAAACTTGTGTGTCCTGCGCATATTTTGCAATGAGGCTATCCCAAGCTCCCGCAACCCTTTTGTGAAAGAGTCTATTGTTGATAGTATGTTCACTCTATCATCTTCTCCAATGACAAATCTCGCTCCCATCACCTCCTGATGAAAGAAATTCATTAGCTCAGAAACAAAGTTTCTCTTCTTCTCTTCTCTGTTATTCCTCTTTTTCAAGGAATAGCAAGATCGCTACCACAAAATTACTCCCTTTGAAGTTTGACCATTCCACTCTCGCACCGCCCAGCCACCCTGAACTGGACTAAGAGAAGAAGGCAGGGGTGGTTGGTTTCCTATAGCTCTTGCTATATCATAATAACAGTCACGACCCAACTCTTTCAGAAGTTGAATTAAGAAATCTGGAAGGAGACAGATTGTCAGCGCCAACCACGTGTTCATTGTATTTTTGCTATAAGAAAACATAAGCTACAACGTTGGATCAGCCTAGGTCCGTTTTGGCTCCACAGTGGGCATTCAACAGGGTGAAGTCGTATCAAGGTAGCAGCAAGGGAGCCTGTGGCTGGATTGAATCCTTCCCAGTGGAAATGCCCTCTTCCCCCACAAGCATCTGCTCCTAACAAAAATGAAAAGCAGCGAGCTCCCCGCCAGTTCTGGACTAGTTGTAAATAAGAGGTGCCTTATATATTCTCTAACTGGAGAAATCTCTTGTAGAGGCATCTGCCTATCTCGTTGTTCAAAGGGCTGAGATAAAGGGTGTGGCCAGGACATTCTTGGGAAGCTGTTGGACCTTCGATGGTGCCGAGACGCCGCTGACACCCCCCATTGCTGGCATAAACTACCAAGCAAAAACTGTGAAACATCTTTGATTCAGTCAATTGAAAATCGGAAGTTTTTAGATGACCCAATCTTTTTACAGGCCGTGGAAATTTTACACTGAATGCTGCTCCGCTTGCTTTCAGGATCGGTGATCGCCGGCGACGGACTGAGAAGCCCGAATGAATGGGTCTCGGCCCGAGGCTTGACCCGAGAAAAGCGGGAGGCCATGGGAGGCATTGGGCTCAGGAACTGCCCGTTCAGGCCCAGTCTGTTTCCCACAAAAATTAGGCAGGCCTTCTGGTAATTTCGCTCCCGTCTAGTGTTGAAGTTCTCCACGGCAGATGCCATGTTTGTCGTCTTCTGCGTTCCTCGGAGCTGAAAAAACAAACGCAGAACTAACAAACCAACGATGCACTCCTGCCCAGAAAAAAATCGTCTTTAAATCGAAGAGAAACCTCAGAAAAATCGAACCCAAAATCGAAAGGGACCATTTTTAGCAGCGTGGAGAGATTTGAAATTGCAGTCGCACCTGAAATTTGTCATCTTCGCTCCTCTGAACCTTCCAATCTCCATTGTTGATCTGCTATCTCTGCATCATCGAGGCTCGGCTTCGGAAAAGATTAACCAGGGGGGCCAAAGGCTGAGCAACCGGAGCGCTGGTGTTGGGAGATATGCAAACCGTGGTGTTGAACCCGCCTTCCTGCAGGCTCCGGCAAACCCTAGATACCTCCCCCTCCGGTTCCACCACCGCCAAGGTTTCGGATTCTCCTTCTCGGGTGTGCTCTAATTCATATTGACGTAATCGATTGATGTCTCTAACGATGAAGTCTCGCGTATGTGGGCAGAGCTCGAGATTATTTGGAACCCGTGTCTCGCTCAGGAAGGGTGGTAATCCTTTGCGGCGGGCAATATGCAGGCCCATATGGATTCGGATGCCAACATCGGGCCGCGGACGGGGTTAGTAGTGGTTCCTCTGTTTATACGACTCTATACGCATTATGCAATTGACTCATTTTGTGTTCATATATGCTAGAAAGCTGTATGTATTAATCGATAGCTGTGTTTCCTGCTTTTGATTATCTAGCTTGTATTGTTGATTCATTCCTTCTGTTTCTGTTCTTCTTTGCCAGACATGCATGTAGAATTGTGAACTATGGACATATTGGTTTAGTTAAGGTTGATAATTTAGTCCTAAAATTATCAGTATATGGAAAGAAGAAGCAAAATTTTTTTGTTTGGACACCATTATGTAGGGACAACACTTGTTGCTATACTTCAAAGCTCTTGGATTTTGAAGTTTTCTTCTCATAGTCGACATTCTGATGGAAAGAAGAATGTGAGATGTGCTGAAGAGTTCGCTTCAGAACTCGAGCGGATTCAGTTTTAGATATTAACCTCGGGATTTTAAGTTTGAAGTCTTGAATTCACCTATTTCCTTGGATTAACTGATATATGAACAGACATTGGGTGCTCATCATCTCCCAAAGAGATGGTTTCAGTTATTTGAGAAAGATTGATGGGCTATCCTGTTCCAAATTTATATCCAAGTGGCTGGAACTTTTTCCATATCCATAGCTGATGCTAGTCGTGCCTTCCCTATTTTTGTATTCTGCAGCAGTGAAGGCTGTTGCTACTCCTAATGCAGCAGTGGAGCTTCCACTGACTGCGGAGAATGTCGAGTGTGTGCTAGATGAAGTACGACCGTATCTCATTGCTGATGGGGGTAACGTGGCATTGCATGAGATTGATGGCAATGTTGTCAGACTGAAGCTGCAAGGAGCTTGTGGGTCTTGTCCGAGTTCCGTGATGACTATGAAGATGGGCATCGAGCGTCGCTTGATGGAAAAGATTCCTGAAATAGTTGCCGTGGAGCCGATAGCAGATGAAGAAACAGGGCTCGAGCTGAACGAGGAGAATATAGAGAAGGTAATTTCACACACGATGGAGATTAGAGGCCTCCTATTCTCCATAGAGCATGCATTTTCCCCTCCCTATTTAGATGAGATGGGTACATCCATGTTGAGCTCATGGCCATTATTGCTGCAATTTTCTTTGCATTATACAGAAACAACAAAGATATAGATATTCATAAACTTTCGAGTATCCTACCTTTGTGTGGGTAGCTCTAAGCTAATGTCTCTATTTGATGACATCAGGTCCTCGAGGAGATAAGACCGTACCTTGTTGGTGCAGCTGGCGGGTCCCTCGAGCTGGTGGCAATCGAGGAGCCCATTGTGAAAGTGAGGATCACAGGGCCTGCAGCTGGAGTTATGACTGTACGAGTCGCCGTGACTCAGAAGCTAAGGGAGAAGATTCCGGCTATTGCAGCTGTTCAGCTCCTGGGGTGATGAAAAGGTCAGGAGAGACTTCACTCTGTGCCATCAGAGAATTTTCCCACCAAGGAACACTTCCAAATAAGAATTCTGCTGTATACTGTTTACAAACTCGAGATCAGTAGCACATTATCTTGTATACAGTTTCCTAGCTTAGGTTTCCTCATTACTTTCCCGTAGCAAGCGGGACTACACAATGCCGTCTTTGTAAAGATACCGAGTTTGCTTCGCACTTAAACCTTCTGAATCAACTAGCTTGGAGAATTATTACCGTGGAGCATATCATTTCATTGGTTCTTCGAGATTTATATGAATTTCCTGAGCATATAGTCTGAGAAGTTACCGTATTATTCTCTCTTCCGCTCGGACTGGATGTGACCATTTCACTTATTTGTTTCTCCGTTGTTAAATAACGAAGGTCTGGATTTTAGCTCCCCTTGCAGCTCCTGTTAGGGCATAGCGTTCCGTCGAGCGCGCCTTGATTTGACTCCACGACGACATACTCGGCCAAGGATAGAAGATGGACGGACTGGGATGTTGGGGAAAGGTGTACGCAACCGCCAACATCTCACAAGGAAAACTATACTCGGGAAGTCATCGTTGCAGCTTCCAGTTCATAAGTGCCAGCTGAACCTCCAGTTCATAACTCATGCTGGAGTCATTGTCTTCCTTCTCGGGGATGGTATAGGGTACTGTGAATGCAGAAGAGTCTGCAGGTGGAGAGAGAGTAGGCCGCTGACGTCAGCTTAGGGAAGAGAGAGAGACCGCCGCCGGGAAGAGCTGAAGGTCCCGGCAAGGTCCCGGCGGCGGAGGGGACTGCGATACTGTGGAGATTGCGGCCAGCCAAAAAGTGTGGCCGCCGCCACACCTGGTGGGTCCACGTGCTATCAACTCGATCTTCCTCTTGTTTTTTTTTCCCCCCCTCTCTGGAAGAGAGAAGACACGTAGACTTGATTTTAGTTTGGCTCGTATTTGTGCAGTGTAACGGTAAGTTACGATTTCATGCAAGGGCAAACTTGCTAGGTCTAGAGTAACTTGTCAACTCGACAAGCGAAAAGAATCGAACTTATTGATCCACTGAATGGACCAGTTTGTGCGAAGTCGGTAGTTGATGGAGTCGGTTATATTTCATAAATTGTACTACATTTTAACAGAGCATGTGCTCAACGTTAGTTATTTAGTATATCTACTATGTTCACAATTATATACAATGACATGGTTTAAATTTTTCGATCTGAACCGGGTAGTAAGAAATCTAATATGTTCTGATTAATTCAGTTGGAGCTGAGAACATAGTTGTAAAAACCGGATCAAACCGGCCTGTCCAACCGGTTGAACCGGGAATTGGTGACTAGTTCGGTCCGATTGCATTGTTAACTCAGTTTGCACATTGACTTGACAGGAGCCGGGTTTGAACTGGCTGATTTTTATTGAACCGGATTGAACACATAAGATACTAAATTATTAATATTTGTGTATTTTAGGTAATTATATATACTTTATATATTTATTATTTCTTAAATAAATCCGGTTTGATCCATTGAACCCCTAGTTGAACCTGGAATGGGTACCTTGACCAGTTTCCGGTCCGATCCGGTTTTTAAAATTATAGCTGAGAAGTCCACTAAGTGGTAAAAACTCTCCAAAGTTTAATTCTCTTCATCTATAAGATTTGAACCAAGATCTTACCTAAGAAAAGAGAAATTCTGCCATCTCAATTAATTTATTTTAATGATTTAATTTTTTTCTTTAAGCAAAATCTCCGTTTGGATTTTGTTAATTAAAAAAATCTCAATTAAAAAAGTTTTACCTTTGAAATTGAATGTTTGGAGCCTGTAAAAAGTTGGGCCAATGGGCTTAGGCGTCTATTTGGGCTCATTCAGTGCTGCGGCGGTCCATCCTTGACGAGAAAATTACGTAATGGCCCAACCCATGTACTGGACAGAGAAGAGAAGAGAGAGATGACAGACAGGCCTCACTGGCAGGTTTGGTGATTGGTCAAACACCTGAAGTAGTTGACTCCGTTCACATAACCATAAGTGGGAAGCATCGCTCTCTCAAGCTCGCTAATCGATTGATTGACGATGGTGGGAACTCCGAAGCTGTCGATGGATGCCTTGAAATCGAGAGCGAAGCAAGCATCGCTGCTCTGGTTCCACGGCTTCAGAGAAGCCTGCTGTCTCCATCGAGTCGTAATTCTCTGTCTCAGGTTCTTCCTTTTCCCTCCCGAGCTTCCTTCTCACCACACTCATCCTCTTAGCTCCCATAGGAACTGATCGGCCTTTGGCTTTACCCTGATCGAAGATTGTCGGCTGTTTCTTGCTGACTGTATCTATTCGACAGGTCGAGGAAGCTTTGCATCAGGACTGGACAGTGTTTTCTCTTGAATGGGTTCATATTTCTGGGAAGGTAAGGTTCCACCTCTCTGTTGATTCGTCCTGGAACATGGGGGATTTCTTTTTTATTTGTGGAAAGCTTCCCTTAAGTCGGAGCTCTGAAGACGGTTGGTCATTGTGAGGTCCTTACGTCTATATAAAGCAATATTGTAGGGTGTACTTTTCAGTTTCTTGGTAATCGAATGATGGGCATCAAGTTTATGTCTCATTGTTGCGTTCATGTCCTTCCTGTCAGTTTCAGTTAATTTGCCTGTCAAATTTCTATTTCTTTGTCCTATTTGAATTGACAATTTGCTGATTGTATTTGATTCCCGTCTCTCGCTTTGCAGCATGTTTGTCTTGAAATCAATGGTCATTCCTACCCTTCAGTGGATATTGCCTGAAAAATGCTCTCAGATCACTTCCCAAGATTCATGTTCATTTGATGTTGTTTTTAAGCTGTATTCCTTCCTACGAGCTGGACTAGTACAATTGTTTTATGTGAGTAAGCTATGTGATCTCCAGTCTCCTCCTTGAGATAAATTTCTTCATTGAAAATTTTTCTTGATACTGACTTTCGTATAGTTGTTGCTCACTGAGCTACTTGTGGAACTTAATCATGTTGCAGGTTCTTTGGTTCTATCCGCTGTACATATTTAGCTTCATCTTGAGCAATATCTGGTATTCTTCTCACTGTTTATATCCATGTTTTTCATTTTTACCTTTGATTGCTTCTCTTCTGTTCATTCATTTTTATGTGATCTTGGAAACAATGGCTTAAATATATGGTATGGCTGCTGCATCAATCAAGTATGCGTCTTTATTTTAAAATTTTGAGGTATAAGAATATGTGGATGTAATTTAAGGCAGGTTTTTAGCTTGTACTTGAGTTGATTTCTAGTCAAGCTATTGTTGAGAAATGTATCCATGGCTATCAAAGCAAAAAAAAAAAAAAAAAACAAACAAAGAAGTTATGCTAAAAAGATGATTTCTTGTTCAGTAGAGAGTGCATGAAAAATCAGTGGTTTTTTCATCAGATGTATGCACTTGAAATTTACTATTTGTATTCTTAATAAAAGCTGGGCACAGTGAGATTTAGTTATATTATTATGTGCTTGAAGTACTTGTATGCCCTAATTTGTTAAGTACGAGAAGAAAATTCTTGTTGCCCTCTGAATGACTATATATATTGCTCCTTAAGGAGTTATGGGAAAATATCATCATCTTTATTTCTCTGGAAGATGCATGAAAAAGCAGTGATTTTTTCATCATGTATGCACTGGCAATTTACTATTTGTATTATTAAAGAAAAGCAGGGTAGAATGAGACCGAATCATAAGATTATGTTCTTCAAGACCTGTATGCTTTCTCAACAATGTTTTAGGCAAACCAAGAATTGGGGGTATACCTGTTTTGGCACTTTATACTGAATGGAAACTATATGCTCTAAGGTTTTCATTTACCCTCCATCCTTTTGGACGTCTACAAATTTTGGGGTTTTAGGTACAATGATATAGCTAAGTATGGATTTGCCACTATGAGAGGACATGGTTCAGTTGCTGAAGAGTCCTCAGGCCAAAAGGAGTCTGTGACTCTGCAAAGTTCAGCACAAACTGAAAAACCAGCTGGTCTTGAAGGGTAAGGATCAACTATTTTCTGTTTCCAGAGCGGGAATTTAAAAGGTTCATTGAATGCATTACTTCTGAAGCTTTTGTTAATTCTTGTGCTATATGATGCTTCTGCAGCGTTATGATTGAGATGTGTGAGCAGGTGTATTCTCTGCTACTTTTGAGTTTCTTTTTCCTTGAGGTAAAATACACCCATTGTACTCTAGCCGTCATAAACTGTTCAATGAAGATTAGATTTGAAAGGGTGAAACTTTTTCCTGTGGTTACTGGAAATTTTTATCAAATGAGAAAATGACTCCTTACCATTGATGGCTATGTCCTTTTGCTAGAAAAAGGAATTCCATTTCACGGGCTTCTCCACTGTTGCTACGTGTCAAAATGCTTGAATCCTGGATAATTCCCTTGCTGAAGTTTTCAGTTTTCTTCTGCTTTGGAGGACTCATCAAGATTTTCACGCTTGCATGTCTATGTTTATGTTGATATATTAATTTTGACAACCATATATCCTATCTCAGGTATATGCCATAGGATTTATGCCCTTAATTGGGAAGGCCCTCAATTTCATGCTACTTTCCTGGATGTATGCTTATTACTGTTTTGAGTATGTACTAGAACCTTAATAAACTTTTTTATATCTATTTTGCACTACCTGTTTTACTGATTGTGAACATGAAACTTAGGTACAAATGGAACTTTTCTGAAGTGAGTCTGAAGAACAGGCTGGATTTTTTTCAAACAAACTGGGCATTTTTTGCTGGTTTTGGTAATTCTCTTCCTCAGACTCTACTCTACATCTTTGTTTCGGAATTGTAAAATTATTTCATCAGTGATGACGATGGGGGTGCCACCTGCTTAACTATACACTGGTGATGCTCCAAATGATTTAGCTAAACCATGTCATATTTTAAATTGGTTATTTTCTCTGTGATGGCTTCTGATAATGTCCTTGGGTGGGAGAACTTAATATTTATTGCAATCTCCAATGATGAAACCATCATTCTCTAGTATCTTACTCTTTATCAAAGTTGAGATTGTCATGCATGGACTTTCTACTTTAATTTTTCGCAAATCTTTTTGTTGCTTGATGCATGTGTAGGATTAGCAAAAAGTCACTCCAATAAGTGTGGACATTACGTTTTTTATTATTATTTAAAATTTAAAATTAAATTTTATTAAAATGCTGATATATCCCTTATAATTTGACTTCTTTGAGATGGGTTTAGACTGAGGCAGTTTCTTATTTCTGACTATTTACATTCTTTAAGATGTATAAAATTAATAATACTTTATGTCATATGCCAATGAAATGTTTTTTGAAGTATTTTGATGTTCCAGACAGATAATGCTAAATTTGTCTAATGTCTGGTTGAAGGCTCTCAGTAACTGCGTGCCAAGATCTCAAATAAACTTCTCTGTTTTATTGCTTTTCAGGCAATCCTTGTGTATTGGCTATTTTCTTTTTCTCGCCACTTGTGAGCTATGGGGTTATGGCAATGCTCTACCCACTGGTACATTTTCACCTGGTCCTATTTTAGCTCTTTTCTCCTGTGTCCATCGACACACTTAGTCAGCAATTGCTATCTGCATTAGACAACAAACAGTGACATCTAAGCCATCATACAATCTTGAGCTAGGGTGTAGCAAATCTTGAGTTGTGCGTAAAATTGGTATGTGATGTGAAATTACTTTGCAACCAAAAAGGGTGGTAAAACTGTTTGGTGCACTTCAAAATCCAAAGCTCATCTACTTTTCCTTGCAGCCGATGTTTTGACCTGGCTTTATTGCCACATTGTATGCACTTAATTAACAACAGGTTTCTTGGTTTTTTTTACCATCTCTAATGAGGAAAGCTCAATATCCTCTCGCTCAAACTGGTATTCTTGTCAAAATTATTAATGATATAGACTTGCATTATCATGTTCTGGCTTTCTTTCATGGAGTGTGCACAAAGTCTATCGGAACTTCCAACTCCCAGGGATGTGTTGACAATTGATAATTTATAAATTGCTCTTTCTTCCTTACTTCTGTACCAGTCTCTCTTTTTTACTGAATGTGCTTCTGATTTCTTCATGTTGTTCGGATTAAGTGGTAACAGAAAAATCTTTTAGTTTGTCTTGACAGCAACGAGCTCAAGGACTGAAGAATCTCTATATACTGAAAGAAGAAAGGGGAAAGCTGCTGGACTGGCAAAGCTTCCTATCTTCTATGTGGCTGATGCCTTGTCGTAAGCTTACTGCTGTAACTATTTGTTTGATGCTACTTTCACACCTTAATGTCAAAATCATATAATCACCTTTTCTTGATTCATATTTTCACCCATCCTTTTGCTCTAGGATGTGGGTCTTGTCTCTCATCTCCTCAGACTCTCGAGATCGACTTCGTGATGCAAAGACACAGTAGAAAGTTCCAATGTGCCAAATTTTAACTGGCAAGGTAGTCGGTCTCTTATGGAGTTCATGATGTTCGATATAGCTTCTGTCAGAATAAACGGGAAAACTGTGGTATCATTACACAATACTAAGAGCATGTCTCTGTTTTGTATTATATTCTGCAGCTGTCAAATTAACGTTGGAGAAATCTGTGCAAATCTGTGGCCTTGTTCCTCGAGGGTCGCGAGGAACAGAGCCTAAAAGGACAGGAAATCCAGAAGGCTGCAGAATCTCGGTCCTGGATATGTACAGGAGCAAGCACTTGTAGTATAACCCGGCAGGGTCTTCGAATCGAGTTGTAAGTATTGGGTTTGTAACATAAATTGCAGATGCAGCAGGTCCATTCCAGGAGGCAGTACTCTCCAGTGCTGCAGTAGTTTGTGAAGGGCGGAGCAGTGTAGTCGGATGATGGTGGTTGGTATGCAACCTAACATTTTCCCATAATTTTTTCAACTGAAATTACATAATTAGACTCATTTCTTGTATAATTATATGTAAAATTTTGAATGCATTTACGTGCCATAAAAAAAAAATCAATGAACGTTTGAAATTGGCATGCAGGACGTGATTAGTCCACTTTAAAAGATTTATCATGTAGTTGAATAGTATTTTCTGCAATAAACATCGTCTTTGTATTTACTTTGTTTCATTGAGAGGTTAAATTTAATCTCCCGGATTATTTAAAAATATGAAAATACGCAAATCGGTATTTAAGAGCTCCGACATGTATTTTCCGGTGCATATAATCGGATGATTAAAATTCTATAAATTTCACTGGAATACATCAATAAATCTTGATTAGTCCGATTTCGAGTTTAATCGGGAAATAGCTTAATTGACAACATATCAGCTATCTTCCAACCCAAAAAAAAAAACATATCAGCTATCTAATCTCGCTTTGGTGCAATTATTTAAAAAAAATCTATTATATGTGGATAATTTTTTAAGTTAAAATTAATAAAATTCAGGAAGATCGCGTAAAATAATATATAAGGGCAACAAATAAAGATCAAGATTGAAAATAATGGGAAAATGATATCAGAAGTCGTATATATTTATCGTTTTTGGTAATTGAGTTTTATAAATTTGAAAATGATTAATTCAGTCCTATAAAATCAATTTCATTACACTTTTAATTTGAATCGCCACTGTTCCTTTAATGAAATTATTAACGATGTAAAGCTCATGTCAGAAAAATAGTGATGATTTTGACTGTACATATAACAGAATTAATCTTATGTAACTGAATTAGGAATATTTGAACTGATAAAATTTTACTATCAAAAAAGATAAATATATGGAATTTAAGTTGTAATTAAAAATTTAGTATTTTTTATGAATAAAAAGATAAAAATGCTCGGTTCTCGTCGCACAGCCGCTCTACTTGCGGGGCCGCGCGGCTTCGTCCTACCGGGAGGTACGGCCTATTTGAGAGCTCCGGCCTCCGATTCGATCGCCTCCTTCCCTGACTTTTAAATTGCCGTGGAGCCGTCGAGGCAGCCAATCAAATTCCAAGCCCTAGCTCGGCTTTTTCTTCATCTCTCCACGAACACTTGAATCGCAGAACCCCAAAAGTCGCCGCCGATTGCAGGGAGAGAGTGTCTGCGCGTGCCGGCGGTTGATTGTGCGTTATGGAGAGTCATTACAACATATTCGAGAGACGCCCTATTGTCAAGGCCCCAGCGCCTGCCGTCAAGTGGTTCCGGGAGTGGTAATTGTTTCAGTCTCTCCCCCTTCGCCCTCCTCATCTTCTCCGTCTACGTGCTTCCATTTTCATAGATTGAGCTGATCAGTTCTAGGCCTCTACTGTTGGTGGTGAATTTGAGAGTCAGTTTTTGATTGAATCTGCAAGAGTCTGCATTACTGATTGATTTTTGTTGCTGCTGTTCTATAAATAATTTGCTGTAGAGTTGGCAAACTATTACCGGCTCTTCTTTTCTTTTCTCTAAATTCCGCGAGATCTTAGTATTGCTGGTTTCACTTCGTGCTGTTCTCAGGGTGCCTCAGGATGTTGTAGCAACGGGTGGAAAGTGCTCTCTCTTGAGATGGGTTACGGGTAACTTCCTTTACTTCCTCTTCTGCTTCTTTCGGGGTGCCTTTGGTTTTGTTAAGAAATTGGACCTCTGAAGTCCTTTCTGAATTACATTCCTGCACGTAGATGATTGCTATCGGTTGGTGTGCTGACTGTTTGATCGATGCTGGTTGCAAGTGTTCTAAGGATTCACATAGTTGGTCAGAAGTGGGCTTGAATTCAGATAGTGATTCTATGCTGTATATGTTGTTTTTTGGATTTGGAGGAGATTTACCATTTCCATTGAGGGATATTAGATGCTTTGAGTTGTTCTACGGTATGTCCGTAATCCCTGTTCCTTTTGCAGTTACATATTTGTGCAGTAACATGCACATCGTAAGTGCATCTCTTTTGTTCTTCCAACCCGACTCCTCTTCATGATGTGCTGAATCAATCGCTACTGTTGTTATTTCTTATTGTTGGCCTATGCATTTTAGGCAGGGAAAATAAAAAGTTAGATGATTTCTTTATGTATTTTTAGTGTTATGGGCAAGGTACTGTAGTTTGATCTCCTTTTTGGGTGGACAATGATCTTTCCCCCCTTTTTTTTGGTTAGCAATTATTTTAATGTATTTTGTAGTTTCGTTTTTTCATAATAATGTCGATTGTGGCTCATGGTTCTGCTTTGCTTCTGCATGTCCAGAGGATGGCTTGAAAGCTTTGAAAGAAAATGAAAAGGAGCCAAAGGTACCTGAACCTGAACCAGAACCGACTACAGAAGTTCTTTTCCTCTGCAGCTATGAAGGTTGTGGAAAGACCTTTATTGATGCCGGTGCTCTGAGGAAGCATTCACATATTCATGGGGAGAAACAGTTTGTCTGTCATTACGATGGATGTGGAAAGGTAGTGAGCATTGTCTCATCCTTTGAATTCTGCGATAGCCACTATTTACTTAACCAATTTGAATTTCACTAAATAGTGGGCACTAGATCTAAAGGATTGCCTGAAAAGCAATAAAACAGAAAGAAGTTTATTTGAGATTTTGGCACGCAGCTACTGAAAAGCCTTCAACCAGACTTTAGACAAATTTAGATTGATTCCTTAGATGGTTAAAACTTCTGTTTCCAAGATCGTCAGGCATGTTTTTTGAAGTAGTTTTGCCAATCCTATATGTTCGGCCTGCTTGGATGATAAAGCATGATCTTCCTCCTTTATCAATAAAGTGAAAAATGCTAATGAATATAAAGAACAGTTGATACATTTGTTACATCATTATGGTGTGAGTGGATTCGACCTCTTCATTTTTTCTTGATAATGGTGAATGCTATCCTTTCTTGTTGCAGAAATTTTTGGATAGTTCGAAGTTGAAAAGGCACTTTCTTATTCATACAGGAGAAAGAGATTTTGTATGTCCTGTTGAAGGCTGTGGCAAGGTGGTTTAACTCTCTGACTGAATTTATGTTGGGGATGACACTTTATTTAACTTCAGTAATGGTTCCTTTACATGTGGGCGCATGCTTTCCTGATGTCATAGTTCCCAGTGATTATCTCGCTAAATGTTGGAACTGATTCTGCACTACCATCCACAGGGCTTCTAATTGCTGCTGACCTAAATCAGAATTGTCTGCAAACTTAAATGCAGGCATTTTCGCTGGATTTCAACCTGAGGTCCCACATGAAAACTCATTCACAAGAGAACTATCACATTTGCCCCTACCCTGATTGTGGAAAGAGATACGCTCATGAGTACAAGCTCAAGAACCACATTGCTTCTCACCATGAAAAGGTCAGCACCTACTTTCTCCCTGCTTTTATTTTTTTTCTTCGACACATTGTATTAAATGGTTGACTTATGAAGGCAGTCTATTTTTATGTGAAGAACATGAGAAAACTATATAGTGCTTGAAGTGTTTAGGCTATGTACCGTGGGAAGCGTTGGTGAAGATGGAAACGGTCTGAGAGGCATGCACTTATGTGGTGGTTCCGTTGGGAGAAATTTCCATTGCCTTCGCACCTCTATCTACTCTGGGAATGGTTATAAACAATCGTGTGAAAGATGCTGTTCATTATGAGCATAAATTTTGTCCATGTTGAAGAAATGAGACACTAGAGTGAGTATGGTGAAATTAAGTTTGAATGGAACTTGCCCATGAGGGGCAGCCCGGCTGGTCGGGCTTTGGGAGGTCCTTCGAGACCTCTTGAGTTCGAATCCCCACAGGCGTATTGCCAATGGGTGTTTCCTCGTGGGTGGGGGCTTTATAACTCTCGAGTCCGCTAGTTGAGTCCGGAAGGCGCTGGTTATCTCATCTCAATTATTTTTCAAAAAAAAAGGATGGTTGAGTAGAACTTGAAAAGAAAAAAGTTCTGGTTTCCTCTAATGATGGAAGTAGCTTGTTTCAAATTATGGATGTAAGATATCCGAGTTTTTTAGTTAAACTAACCATTGGTTTTGACAGAATGCGGTAGTTGAGGTCCCCAAATACACACCACCGGTGGAGAAGCCGCCTAAAGTTTCAAAGCCATCTTCCGGGGCCTATGGGTCCGCATCATCAGACCGCCCCTATGCTTGCCCATACGAAGGCTGCGAGAAGGCTTACATTCATGAATACAAGCTCAAGCTTCACCTGAGGAGAGAGCATCCAGGGCACATGGCTGAAGAGAACCCTGAGATCGCCCCTGCTGCTCATAATCCTGACCAGGAGATGGATGAGGCAAGTGACCCAGAAACTTACGTTGCAAAACGGGCCAATAATGGAAAGAACCCGAAACAGAGCAGGGCCAAGACCAGCAAGAGAGCGCCTCCGACGAAAGCTGCGAAGCGGAAGGCCTCGAGCCCGACCCCTGCCCCTGTAGCCGTGGTTAAGAAGCCCTGGCCTGTCAAGGAAGAGATGTACGGGGAGGAAGACAGCGAGGAGACGGAGGAGGATAGGGAGAACATGGAAGATGGGTGGAGATACACCGAGAACAACGAGGATGACGATGAGGAGACCGAATACGAGGACTAGTTGTCGCCCTCGCATTTCGGTTGTACCTCTGTGCAGTGAAATTTGCCAGTTCGTTTCATCTTCTACTTCCATCTCATTGGCTCATGTATAAAATGAAGTAGCTGTAGTCAGAGATCCTGAGAAGTTTCATATCTCCCCGAGTTGTACTGCGTACAAGCTTCTTGACCGACCAAATCATCTTACTAATTTTTCTTGAAACTTATCAGCATCTCAATCGAGTAATTCGTTAATCGTGCACTTTTTTTTAGTTTATGTTTCGGAAAAAAATGTCGCGAAATAATAATATAACAATAATTGTTTTATTTAATGTACATTTTAAGCAAGGGACCGCTCGGCAGACGAGAGCGCTTCGGTCTTCCTCTGCTTCCGCTTTGGGGAGCCGCTGCTCGAAGAAGAGGAGCTAGGCTCCGGCGACCGCCGCTTCGGGCTCACCCTGACTGGCTCGTAGTTCACGGAGCCGATCAGGTGAGGGAAGTTGAGCTTCGCCTTAGACCCGCGCATCTCAAATGCTGCCATGTCGTAGGCCACGGCGGCGTCTCGTAGGTTCCCAGCCAAACTCTAGCTCCGTTCTTCTTAGGATCTCTGATCTCCGCCGCGTACTTCCCCCACGGCCTCCTCCTCACTCCCCTGTAGCTCCTCTCCGGTGCCGCGACTGGCTGTGACGGACTCACGGCCGGCTTCTCGTCCCTCTCAGGCTCCGATGTCGCCTCCTGCAGGCCGAAGGCCGGGTCCCAACCTGAAGTCAGCGCGTCGCACAGAGCTCCGTAGACCACCATGTCCTCAGAATCGTCGACGTTCAGCTGGAGCTCACTCCAGCTCTCATCCAGGAGGAGGCCGCTGAAGCTCGAGCTCCGGCAGTAGAACCCGCTCCCGTCCCCGACATTGTCGTCGTCAAGAAGATGCTGAGAGATGGACTCCAGGATCGAGTAATGCGACTCCATTTCCGAGGTAACGGCCAACTCTTCCCTTCAAAAACCTCACTCAGATGCCGATCGAAATTCCCAAAGAATCAATCAAATAATTTTCCTTCAACTGTTCGTTGAATTGACGAGCCGGGACTCGAGCCCTCTCCAGTATTTATACGGGCAACATCGTCAGTGGCATCGAATTAAATAACAAGAAATTCCGCACGCTGTTCCAATTATTTATCATTAATTTTTGGGGTTCCTCACTTCTAAGAAACTTCATTGAATGGGGGAGCTGCGCTTTTCCATCATTTCAGTCACGTGATTTAAGTGTGAAATGAGATTTATATTGAATTAATTAATCTGTTGTTCATTCTTTTTCCATTCACGGGATCTTATAAGAATATTGTGCCTTTTCTCATGTGATTGTAGCGCTGACGTATGCTTTTCATTTTCCTTGTCGGCTCCCTACCTGAAAAATGTTCTGATCTCACCCGTTTTTGTACTGAAATCTGGAAGGAGAATCATATTCCTGGGTTAGCTTTGACTGCAAGCCTTCCGATTATCTACTTTCGGATGTAACGGACCGTGTAGATGCGGTGGCCGACTTCAGCAACCATTTTGTCGGAGGTCGTCCGTGGTGCTGTGGAGGTCCACGATTTAACAAAGAATGCCAGGTCGGATAGAATTTGGTGTGTTGATGATTAGTCCAGTGGGGATGGATGTAGAGTAGGGCCCACCAAGTACCATAAATAACAGGATGGGCCACCAGCGGCCGGACCACATATTCAGTGGTCCTGGCCCAGCCCGTGATGGACGGGTTATCCCAGGGAGACCGTGCAACCGCAGACTAAGCCACTTGCTATAGGCCATTAAGCCCAGTTATTTCGGGGGCGGGGATGCCGAATTGGGCTGATTGGCCCAGCTGTAAGTGGGCTTTAGTAGCCCATAATAAGCGGGCTTTAATGGGCCACATAATACGTGGGCTTTAATGGGCTATAATAGGTGAGCTTTACTTGCCCATGACAAGTGGGCTCAATGGCCTATAACAAGTGGGCTTGTTGGCCCATCATAACTGGACAATTGTTAATGGCGGCCCATAAAAAGTGGGCTAAGTGGCCAGTAAGATGCGGGCCTAATGGCCCGTGATAAGGGGCTTTAGTGGCCCATAAAAATTGAGCTTAGGGACCCATGGTAAGCGGGCTCAGTGGCCCATAGTAAGCCGGCTCAGTGGCCCATAGTACGTGGGCCTGGTACGTGCGCTTTGATGGCCTATAATGCATGAGTTTTACTGGCCCATGACAAATGGGCTTAATGGCCGATAACAGGTGGGCTACGATGGACTATAGTACATGAGCTTTAATGGCCCATTACAAGTGGGCTTAGTGGCCCATCATAGATGGGCTCAATGGCCCATAGTAAGCGGACAATTGTTAATGGCCCATGGTAACTGGCTTTTAAGGCCCATAATAAGTGGGGTTGGCGGCCCGTAACAACGGGCTTAGTGGCCCGTAAGAAATGGGCTTAATCGCTCGTGGCTTTAGTGAACCATAAAAATTGGGCATAGGGGCCCATGGTAAGCGGGCTAACTGACCCATGATAGGCCGGTTTGGTGGCCCATATGATAAGCAGGCTAGTGGCCCATAGTAACTGCTGTTATTGGCCCATAATTAGAGGGCTTGGTGGCCTATGGTAACTGGGCTTATTGGCCCATATTTAGCGGGCTTAATGGCCCATAACTAGTGGGCTCATAGGCCCATAGAAACTGGGTTTTGTGGCCCATAATGAGCGGGCTCAATGGCCTTTAAATAGTGGGCTTTGCGGTCCTCAGCCCAGTGGCCCATAGTTAGTGGGTTTCATGGCCGACGATGCTCGGTCTATCCGTGATTGATAATATATAGGCCATGTGCTTGAACCCATATCAATCATCGACGAGCGTATCTTTACATTTATTTTTCCTTTTGCCGGTTGTATCAATTGGCCGGTTGTTTGTTTTAAATACTGTCCTCGGTGGATTTGGTATACGATGAGAGTGAACTTGCTTGTTATTGACTTCCAACTTACAACAACGGATGTTCTCAAATCGATTTTCGAACATTAGTCCGGAAAATCGTGTCGGGGGCTCCAGTTTCAAGTGGTAAGGTCACCAGCCAGTGCTAGAAAAGCCTCGAATGCTTCCTTGCTCTCATCGCTCGACATATGCCAATTATAGAAACCTGTCATCATGAGCGTTCTCCTTGAAAATCAACAATAGCACACAAAGTCAAGTTCAATGGAAAAACAGAGTAAGCAACTTGAATCACAGGTGAAGTTACAGTGCTAAGAAGCGATTTCTTCTTCCAGATCCTAAGGGGATACTCTCCAGGGAGAAGATCAAACTGAAAATTAGGGGAAAGGGGGCCAACGCTCTCTGTAACCACCTCAGGCCTTATCATATACTGGATATGGCGATTCTCCAGTGGATGACACCAAGTGCACAATTATCCTACTCAAATTGACAAAGAAGAACAGTGCAAAGATACAGCAAGATAGAAGAAAGACCAAAGCGAACCTGGGAATGGCAGCGGCCCAGAACAGCTGGGGTCATATGTCCGGGCAGGTAGTAAAACCTACATGTGGAGTTCCATGATCACGCACATTGTGACTTGGCCACAGCTAGAGTCTCTGCACTTGAGAGAGAGTCTTGCAAACTGGCAATCGACATCTTTACTTTTGGAGCGTTGGTGGGTGGATGATGATTGAGGGGGCAACTGCAGCTGCAGTTGGTAAAAAGTTCTTAACCTTTCTCTCTTTCTCCAAAACTTCATGCTCCACTGTCACATAAAGTGCAATCTGTCATGCATCAATGGACAGAAAGAGTTTCTAACATCTATTGCAGCATTCTTAATCAGCTAGACAACACGGGATTATTTTTGCATCTATGAATAACTTCTGTGTTGAAGATGTTAATCAGCTAAACAATATGGGATTATTTTGGCATCTATGAATAACTTCCATGATGAAGAACTTACTGTATCTTATTAACTGCTCCTCAGCTAAACTTTCCAATGTCTGTTTCAGGGCTTTGTTCTCCACCCACTCTCAGAATAAGATTCTGCTGGTCGAGAAATCTGATCTCAGCTGAAACTTCAGATCCTTCCACCTGCAGTACAGACAGGGAGGAGGAGATATAAACCATGAGTTTATAGCACAATCCATTTTTCTGGGTCTGACGAAACCTTACCCCGAGAAACATGAAACATTCCGGCAATCCTCTTCTACAAAGCTTGCACATTCCTCTCTAACTCTGTTCTGTACTGGAGTTTCCAAACTCGTGAATGCTGAGTGAATTGCCGGTAAGCAAAGAATTTCAGGTTATCTACGTCAGCAAGCCTATCTGTCTTCCAACATATTCCTCTGCAGAATGAGTGTTACTACAATACTCTATTGTTACATTTGTATGCTTGAATAGAAAGAAATGGAACGCGATGAACATCTTAGACTTTCAATTTATATATTTTTCTAAATTCACACTCTCAATAGTTATTACGTGCATTCTATCATAATAGATTTTCTTATCATCTTAGTGTACAGGAGATTCCTTGAAATGAGTTAGGGATTGTTCCATCATCTCTACTGATTTCATTCCTTCGTATTATATTATGAAATTTACTCTCTTATGTTCTCTTCGATTCCTTCCTACCAAATGTAACCTATAGGAACAAGAAAAGAAAATTAAGGCATGTGACTTGAATCTTTTTCTACTTTGAACTTTGCAGATCTTTTATCATCCAGAATCTCCAAATGGATCAGGATCCTGATCCTTTTTATGAGCACTACCAAGCAATTTAGCTAGTTTTGTGCCAATACCAAGAATTTTTCTGTTCATTTTCCCTTTCCATAAGGAACACATATATGGGGTGATAGAGACAGAAAGGAATGGAAAAGTGTAGCAAACTACATACCGTCTTGCTTTTCTAAAGATGTAGTAGAAGCCCTATCAACTTCTTCCAGCACAAATGATGGCCCCGAACTTTGACTAGAGACACTATCCCTTGCAGAAAACAGACCACTAGAAGCATGGGGCAGAGAATGTTCTGGTGATTCCCATGGCTTATTCTTGTGCTTCACATATCTTGGTTCATTTTTCATAGAAGCCAAAATATCAAAATCTTGAGGTCTCCAACCAGTTGAAGGGAACCATATTTCTGTTCTCATGATCACCTTGATCAATGTAATCAAGGTCACTATGCTAGCAACATCAATAATCACTTAATGATTGGCAGCGGCCTCCATTGCATACAGGAGTCCCAGGCTCGTTAAGTAAATCATCAAGCCGCGAAGGCTACTCCACCAGAAACTTTTGGAAGTGGTCCAATGGTGGCAGGCATAACCATCTCTCGGGCTTTGCACAGTTTTTGTTGCTACTAGGGGATAGGGCACATCATCGACACAAGAAGGCGAAAGGCTCGGGAATGGGCTTCTAGGAGGGAGCAGAGCATGCTTTCCTGAGTAAATCACCCCACTCATGTTTGATGAACCCTTTCAATCTGAAATCACAAAATTGTCTATCTGCCAACAGCCATCAAAAGGAATCAGAAAAACAAGTAAAGCAAGCCAGTTATATGTTTAATCAAGGAGATTTCGTCAGAAAATTCATCGAAGCAAAAGCAAGGTAACACAGATATACTTAAGGATGAGGCTAAAAAATGAGCTAAAACCTTGCAACTGATGTACTTCTGAATACCTAACGATGCAGTACAGCGGTGAGACCAAACTTCTGAGCATCCGGCTATGGAGTCCAACAACAATGTGCTCATTTTGGTTATTGACAGAGTAATGCAGCAAAATGTAATATAAATCAGCGAGTTGTTTTCATGCCATAAATTGATGGAATAGGTTTTCGTACCACAAATCAAAAACAGTTACACAAGTAATTTGAACAGACGGAAATGAAATGTAAATTCACACACTCACCACCAGTTGATTGAAAGCTTTCCACACTCAGCTCCGATCCAGTGAAGAATCCCCGGCTGGTGGCGACGAATTTAACATGAAACTCACGAATGCGCACAGCGCAGGATTCACGTCCAAGAAATAGAAACTAATATAGATGAAGCTTACAGCGCACAGACACACCCCAATCACCAAATGAGTGAGATTAGCCGCGAGGAAGGATGAGCAGCCAGCAGGCAAATTCAACGGAAGACGCCGAAACGACGAGTTATCTCCGTTGCGAGTCGTCGTGCACAATTGTCACCGATATGCACAGAGATCAACCGCAACTGAAGGCGACAGGCAGAGGCTTCATCTGATCTGGACTGGAGGCGGAGGAAAAAATTTAATGGGCTTTATTGGGCCCGAAGATGCACCTTAGGCCCAACTAAAGTAGGGCAGACCCAAAAAGAGTGAGTAAGGCGACCACAGTGGGAGTCGAACCCACGACCTTCTGATCCGAAGTCAGACGCGCTAATCCACTGCGCTATGCGGTCCTTCGTGTCATTATTCCCAAACTAATATACAAGAAGGATGGACTACAGTACACCATTACCCTGCCACCTCGCCGGGTCGCCCCCATTGGGCTTCTCCGGGTCACGGACGGTTTCATAATTTTTCAAACTGGACCGATCATCGAACCGGTCGGTTCATGGATTATCAGACCGGAGGACGCGGATAATCATCATTTAACGAGAAATTCTTTGCCTAGACCTCGTGTTTAATGAATTTGAGCTTATGATTAGGTCGGTTTAGGTCTATGATCTTGCCAACAACCTGCGTTCAATGAGTTTGATCAGATTAGACTAAACGTCAGTGAGAATCGACCGATCTTCAGATCTCGACTTTCTTTTCTGAAACCCAAAACCCCCACAGGCACGTAGATTTCACTATTTACCCAGAGATCATGGCTAAACAATGTCCCCTGGACGTGACATGAAACTGGACCACGGTCAGTGAGGCCGCAGGGATCCTCATTCCGATTGATCAGTTACCAAACACAACTCGATATACAACAATCCTTCTTAGCACAACATATACAACTGTCCATCGAAACAAGCAAACTCAAAAACGACTAAGCAACCTCTTATGCCATTCAATTCCGATATAGTTAATCACTTCATTTCAACTCCATCAAATGAAGACCCTACCGTAATCGGGCAGGAAAAGAATTTCTACCATAGATGAGACAGTGCATCATCAATTGCTGGAGCTGTGACGCTCTTTCAGTTAAATGTATGACAGGCACTCCCCGTGCATAAACGTATTCTAAAACTAAAAGGGGGTTAGAAAGATTACATATCCGACTCGGTTGCTATTCAGATGCAATGCGAGAAACCGGACTTCGAGTGGGACTCAGAGCCATGTCTGCCCCAAGTGAGAGCCACACCAGAAGGCAACTAGTAAGGCCAAAAAGTGAAGGGAGCACAAAACTCGGCTGCTGTTTGAAACTTATTGTTTGACCTCCACCGACACATTTGCTCTGAGCAGTAACCTACCGCCATTAAGGATGATCTGAACAACAATTAATCACACTTGATGTTTCTGTAGATCCTCCGCACGAACAAGTTGGAGCCCAGAAAACCGACTGCTCCTGCAGTTTATGAGAGAGTGATCCAGATTAGCAGATTCAGAGCGTAGAATTTGGAAGTGCCACTAGAAAGGGAATACAGTGCAAAGGTGATTTTAACCGAAAACAAATTATGAGGTTGAATAAGGAATGGGGTCTGTTTTCATCAAGGGTATAAAGGCATCTGTGATAATCCTTTCTGATTCAGCAAGCAACATTTAGATTGACATTTTGCAGAAACCTACCGCAGAGGATTCCTAAGCCAAGACAGAACATCAGTGTGTAGCCAAAATAGAAGCTGGTCTGGAAAAATCCCGACATTTTAGTCTTCGCATGGTAGTAATAGATAGAGTACAAGTACACGTAGACTGCAGTTGAAGCTGCAGAGAAGAATGACGTCCACTGCCAGTGATAGTTCTCAGCATTCAGAAGGAAATATGTTCCGACAATTGTCACACACACGGTCACAATGATGAGAATCAGAAAGACCAGCAGCATAAAGCCATAAACATAGTAGACCTGTTAAACATGCAAGAAAGGCATTATAGACCTCAAGCACTGTAGGCATTTCAATAGCTTTATCCTGTCATTGCCAATGATGAAAGTGAATATTTTTACCTTGTAATTCCAGAAGGATGTGAAGACAAAGTACATCTCAATGAAGATGCTACCGAATGGCAGCAATCCTCCCATTATTGATACAACAGATGGAGTTAGGTACCATTTCTTTTCAGGAATTGGGCGGGGGATAGTCTTCACACGACATGGGTTGTTCGGTGCACCGCTCCAATTCCTTCCAACAACTGTACCCAGAAGTGCTAGGGGAAAAGAGATAAATGCCCAAATGACAAAAACCACCACCATAGTCCCAAATGGTATAGCTGCTAGAGACCCATAGAATATCGCTACAGTGTTCAGGAGAAAGCCAATTCCAAAGCACAAAAATGGGAACAGAGATGCTGTCAGGATCATTGATTTTATCCAGCTTTTACCTGGCAAGATAAGATGAAGCAATAAAAATGTTGGGCAGACAAGAAAGTTCCAACTATATTAATTAAGTTTATATTAGGAAAAAGTTCTTGACATGGGAAATGGAGAATAGACTGTACTCACCACCATTTCTAGAGTACATCCCACCACTCACATACCCAGAGATAAATGAGGTGAAAGCATAACACAGTATGAAAGTTGTGATAATTGCTCCTCTCCTGGACAGTGTAAGCATGCAAATGTCATTACTTTGTTTATTGAAGAATGCTAAATGGAATAAGGAAGCAGGATTATGTGCATCAGAAAGAGAGGGTATCTATCTTGTGCAAGACATAACGGTGTCCACGTTTGTTCAAATTCTACAAGCAAAAATGGCGAGCTTGAAACATACCCAACATACAACATGCCAACTATAGCCAATAGAATGACGAGGAGGACAAGTAATGCTAGCTGAGCGCCCGTTCCAACTACAGCTGAAAGAAGAGCTAAATTACGAGGAGGCCTGAAAACGTCTCCATGAACAAGTTTCCAACCTGACTCCTCACTTACATCCCTTTCCTGTAAGGAAGCATTCAAATCTTCCAACCATCAGAAATTATGGTTCCAGAAGACTTATGCTCTCCTACTCTAAAAAAGAAAAACAATGAATTGTCATTGAGGGATAAGATTAAAGATTAAGGAATCACCAAACTCTCCAGATCATCGTCTTCCCTTGCATATTTTGCATAGTCATTCCTCAGAGTTCTCATCAATATCATAGACACAAGACCGGTGAGGAATATAACCATCATGAATGAGTTGAAAATGGAAAACCAATGAATCTGCACAAGTTAAAATTTCAAAAGCCAATAATCAAGATTCCATAGCATAATTTAAGCAGGCAGGTTAGAGATGTCACTGAAGAGCCGGCAAGTATAAGTATGCTAGTCGTAACTGCATATTAACACGAAGTGCAGCCGCTTCTAGTACTACTCACCTGATGCTCGAAGAAAGGATAGTCCAAATAAACATCAAACCGATGTCCAAAGGATATATTAGTAGAATCCCATTTAACGGAGTATGTCAAGTCCAAGATCCTTCCCACTTCCAATGGTTTTGGGTTCTCTTGTGTCAGGTTAACATGGATAATCTGCACAGATATCTCGGTGATATATTAAAAGAGAAACTGGATATCACATTCAAAACATGATGACTTCTACAAGTTACCTGATCCTTGTTGTATTGAATAGTAATCCTTTTATGTGTGTAGAGAACATGCTTGTTGTCATCACCATCCTTTTCATGATGCAACTCACCCACAAAACCTAAAACAGCGATATGTTATTCAAGTGTTTGCACTGGTTATCATAAATAGAAATTTTGGTTCTAAAAGATCGTAGCTAAATGATGCATACCCCACAATGGCAGGTCATCTGAACTTCACATCCAGCATGCCGAATAACATTGCAATTAGAAAATATCAGAAAAAAATACACAAGTAAGTGCAAGAAATAGCATAAAAGAATTGACAAAATCTGACATGAACTTCTTACATGTTAGCGGTGCCAATCTAAAAAATCTTCATTAATAATAATTGGAAAAAAATACAAAGGAAAAACTAATGCATCCATCTATTATGTGCATAATGGAGTACTTCACAACTAAATTCTTCAAGAGATGAAGAATGGTGTTAATGCAACCATAAACGAATTGCTTTCCACTCAGCGCCCAATCCAAATGTATGGCCCAAAGCACTTCTAAAAGAAGTAAGACATACCCATGAAGAATTCAAACCAGTAGTTATTCTCGATCACATCCTTGAAATGTCTGACCTTTGATTCATCAAGCTCAAGGTGGCAAATGGTAGCTTTGTCCACATTCTCTGCAAGGTGTTCAATTAACTCAATTGTCAGCTAAATAATGATATTTCAGCTCAGTGACATTAACTGAGAATATGGGGAATGCGTCTGCATACTTTGGAACTTTATCTCAATCTGACTATCAATAAGCTCATTTCCTCCAAGGACCTCCCCCAGACCGCCCCATTTGTGAGCAGAATTACCAGGTGCATGGCAAAAGGGAAGGCTGTAATAGTTATAGGTTTCTTGAGGATTATTGTAGGGGCCAACCTTATTCACCCAGAGAATTACTCGTTCATCTGGTTGATACTGAAGAACAAAAGCAAAAATATTAGCAAGATGAATTTACATTTTATTTCAGTCAGAAGGTAGCGGGTGATCTTTTCCTTTGCAGCAAAACATATCTCCATGCCCAAAGGTTACATTTTTGCCAATGCAACAACATGAAGCTGATTATAAAATGAGACCAGACTGATTTCCATACTGAGGCTAAGAAGATTCCACGAGTTTGCAAGTCAAACAATAATCATGAATACCCGACAGAGTTTACACCAGGTTTAATCTTATAGAATCCCCAAACATATCTATCCAACTGGCATCAATCAAAATTCATATATTTCCATAATGTAGCTCAGATATGAAATTCAGCTGACATATATCCAACTTCTAAATGATGGATCTAAACCTCCAGCAGGAACTAGGATAATTTCGAAATCTGCCCATTACACCGCAAACTGAATCGCCTGAAAGTTATAGATCAAAATTTAACTCCAAAGCACATCGCTATATGCAAGGGCCCTCGCTAAGATCTGGGACAAGAACCCGAACAATCAAGCGCCAAAATCATCCTAAAGTAACTTCAAATGAGCTTCCAAGAATCAACAGACCCCATCCCAGATATGGAATCCCATCACCGATTCGATACATACGCACATTCACGGCGCAACGTATACCACCGGGAGTGAAGTTGCGGGTACCGAGAGCTTACCCGGTGATCTGACTCGGAGGCGAGAGCCTGGGAGATGACGTTGACGAGAACGATAAGGAACAGGAGGGTGGAGGCGAGGGATCTGACGGCGGAGAACATAGCGAACGCCGGCGAGAGCCCGATCTGAAGGTCGGAGGGTGGCCTTGCTCTTTAACAAAAGCCTTCACCTTCAACGGTGCAAGCTGCGAAGAAGAACGGCTTCTTGAAAGGCTACCAAGTACCGACGTTTCAATCCAATAAACTTCAGTATTACAAATTTATATTATTTTTATTTTATAATTAATATTTTATATAATTCTATAATTAGAAGACTTGGCGGCAGCCCTCTTGACTGGCTGAGCATAACTCCAAGTGGGTAGTGCATGGGCACGGATCTTTTGAAAATTCTTTTTTTTGAATAAAACTATATATAAGATTAATATAAAAAATTTATAGGATAAAATACGATAATTTAATAAAAAATAAAATAAAAATAAGTAAGACATGTACAGTAAATTAAAATTTTTTATGAATTCAAGACGTAATCGCCCCCAAACTCCCCTAAATGCATCATAGGTCGAGCAACGAGGGGTGATTAAGACTGACCATAACTTAACACGTGCAAAATAAACTCTCAAAGGCTACGAAATATTAAGCTCATAGAAAAATTTATACAATTAACTCGTTATGTATTGTCCACGTATCAATTCTCATCACGTAATACAACGAATTTTCCTAAAGAAAAATCTGCAAAATATCCTAATTTTTCATGTAATATAAATTAAATTATAATAAAAAGATAAATAAATAATATTCATTCGAATAATCACTATAAATATAAATTTTATTTTAATTTTTTAGCTAACATGAAGTTGACTAATCTCCGTTCACTTAGTCCCCGAATGAGTGGTCTCACAATCGATTCCCAGGTTAGGGGTTGACAGAAATTCTTTCCGAGATGCCAACTTGCCCATAAGTTAGTCTCGATGTGCTCTTCGACGAGAATTTTTCCAGCAATTCTAACTCGGATATAAATTAGTCTCTATGTGCTGTCCGAGTAGTGGGTGGTACAAATAAAAAAGAATTATTTTTCTAAATAATATCAGTAAAACTCCAATCTCTCTCTCTCAGCAAGCAAGCTGAACCAGAGCAGGCTCGACAAAGATTCCTTTGGTTCCACTCCCCCCGTCCCTCTCTGTGAGAATTCACTGAGCTTCGCTTTCTTTGCTCTCCGAATCCCTTTCGGGTTCCAATTCCTCGCTTCCTTTCCAAATATCCCTCGGCTCTCCTCCCAAAAAGATCTGACCTTTACACCTCGCTTCCCTTCCTGCGCCATCCCTCTGAAAGTTCCCTCCAGGGGCTCTCCTCAGTCCTCCTTGTCTCGCTCTCCCCTCCGAGATCGCTCTTCTGTCGGCCTCCTGATCGGTTCGGTTTCGGGGACTTGGAGCTTCTCAGTTTCCGATTGATTTGTCTCTGAGCCTTCCGGCCGGGAATTCGACCCTCGATCAAGCCCCCTTTACAGGATCTGGATTTCGGGTGACGGATTTGAGCTCGGGTTCTGGTTTGTAGAGCTTGTACGGACGGAAGCATGGACAAGTACGAGCTGGTGAAGGACATAGGATCTGGAAATTTCGGGGTGGCGAGGCTCATGAGGAGCAAGGAGACCAAGGAGCTCGTTGCCATGAAATACATCGAGCGTGGCCGCAAGGTCCTCTCTTTCTCACCATTCCCCAAATTTTCCTTTCAACTCGGAAATTAGCTCGATCTAGTGGAGTCTGTCACAGAGCTCATCGAACCATTGGCGATCCTGGAATTGCTGCAAATTCTTGCTACCTGGAAAAATTGCTGAGATGATGCTGGATATTTGCTCTAGATTTTGGCATTGTATAGTGTACCTCGGGCATGGGGGTTTCACGTAAATCTCGATACAGGGTTCGACTCTTTCTATTGAGTCTTCGGGGTTGTTGGAACTTGGTTTTGGATGCAGATTGACGAGAATGTGGCGAGGGAGATCATTAATCACAAGTCGCTTCGTCACCCCAATATCATCCGCTTCAAGGAGGTCAGCTGAACATTCATTTACAAAATATTTTTCAGTCCAAGTCCTCCTTTTCAAGAAGATTTAATAATTAATACGACTCGCTAACTCTTTCAGGTTGTTCTGACTCCAACACATCTTGCCATTGTCATGGAATATGCCGCAGGAGGAGAGCTGTTTGAGAGAATCTGCAATGCTGGAAGATTCAGTGAGGATGAGGTCTGCATGCTTCATCTTCCAAACTAAATGGGCTTGAAAGTTTTGAACTTTATGAGTTCTCATTGTTAGTCAAGATTGAAGATTATATACTATAAAAGGAAACATTGATGTACTATTATAGTATTATTCACTATGTGGACCTAAACACAGAACCTGACTGCATTCCTTGTAATTGTGTTGATTCATTATTCCGGCATTCGGTTTTTCCTAATTGATAGCTTCTAAATATGTTGTGTAGGCTAGATATTTCTTCCAGCAACTTATATCAGGGGTCAGCTATTGCCATTCCATGGTGAGAAAAATCTGCCAGAATCTCTGTGCAAGATACTGTTTTTCCTGCAACATGCCTTCGAAATCAAGTTTGATCTGTTTCATCTTCTGTAGCAAATATGCCACAGAGATTTGAAGTTGGAAAACACCCTGTTGGATGGGAGCCCTGCACCTCGCTTGAAAATTTGTGACTTTGGCTACTCCAAGGTAGTTTTATGGAGAAACACTAGGACAGTCCTGTTATTTTGCATGATGATGGTCTAATTCTGATTTCTCTTTTGGTTTTGTGTCACTTGCCTCCAGTCATCTCTATTACATTCGAGACCGAAGTCCACTGTTGGGACTCCAGCATATATTGCACCTGAAGTCCTTTCTCGAAGAGAATACGATGGCAAAGTAAGACGAAAGGCAAACTTGACATATCTCCTCTCAGGTTTAACTTCCTCGTGAATATTGACAAAGATTAGATGTGAAGCCATGGCCTTTATGTTATGAATGCACTCAGTAGAGATATGAGTACTTGTCCTTGCAAGATATTAAGCCCATTGTGCTCATGGGAATTCTGCGAGGTTGCATGTGACAGTTCCCGATTGCCTTTTCGTCTACAATGTGTCTGTTTGCAGCACATGTGAATGTGTTTTTTTCCCTTGAGGTTGGCTATAAGCGGCTGTTCGAAATTTCCATCTTATTGCAGATTGTGTTTAATCTCGGTATGTTTTTGTTCAGTTGGCGGATGTTTGGTCGTGCGGGGTGACTCTCTATGTAATGTTGGTCGGAGCATATCCCTTCGAGGACCCACAAGACCCGAAGAACTTCAGAAAAACTATAAACGTAAGCATACTGTCTCCTTAGATGAGTATGTGAATGTAACTTCTGTCTTCTCTGTATTAACAATTTCCCCCTCATCGTATCTGTCTGTGTTATTTCTTTCAGCGAATAATGGCTGTTCAGTACAGGATCCCCGATTACGTTCACATATCTCAGGATTGTAGACAATTGCTTGCTCGAATATTCGTCGCAAACCCATCAAGGGTATGTAAAACCGATAACAGGTAGCAGCAAGAATTTTTTTTACCGAATTGAAATATGTAGACCCTTCATCTCCTTTCTGCAGAGGGTGACAATAAGGGAAATCAAGAACCATCCCTGGTTCCTGAAGAACCTACCGAGGGAACTGACAGAGGCGGCTCAAGCCGTGTACTACAGGAAAGAGAACTCAGGGGTCAGCCTTCAGCGTGATGAAGAGATCATGAAGATTGTCGAGGAGGCAAAGATGCCGCCACCAGCTTCCCGGTCTGTCAGCGGCTTTGGTTGGGGAGGCCAAGAGGACGGTGAATTGAACGAAGTGGATGTAGAGGAGGAAGAAGGGGATGATGAGTATGAGAAGAATGTCAAGGTGGCTCAAGCCAGTGGAGAGTTCCAGGTCAGCTGAGACAGTATATAAAGAGAAAAAGAACGTTTATTTCAATTAGTTATAACAGTTTTGCACCGTCGAATACTTTTACGGTGCTCTGTGGGCTTATAGCGTGTAAATGTTGGTTTGTCTTACGGTTGGGCTGCTACGTGAATTCTCGCAGTCTTGTGGGACTTGAAGAGATAAGATTTAAGTTTGTGTAGGTCATCGTGCTTCCGTGGGTGTACAGATGGGAAGCACGATAGAATCGAACCCCAGGAGACGTACATTCTGTGTCTCTTTAAGTGGTTTATGCTTGTATAATTATGGACTCAGTCATCGACAAATTGGGGTCTTAGTCTTACTGTCTGAGAAGATGGATGGTAGCGAAGATGGATGTTTTAGCAGCGCTCAGGCTGTCTGCCGGATTAGTATGTATGTAACTCGAACTAAGTTCTGAAAGATTGTTGTTGCGTGATTTGTGCTGCTCTGAAGCTGTAAAAATGACCCGAGCCGAACCACTTGAGCTCCTAGATGGTTTTATTCTCATCTCTGATGACATTCGGGGCAGATCTGGGTAGCCTCAACCTCCTTCACACACAGCCCCTGCATTTCAGAGTCTGATTTGGATCCCAAGCGAGCAGGTTTCAGTCCCATTCCTAGAGAGAGTCTTCATTTCAATGCGGTGGATGTAACACATGGCAATACAAATATTTATATATTTATTTAATTGAGATTCACTATTTGTTAAATTTTTTTAATATTTGATTATTATAAATGTATAAGCATTTATTATATATTAAGCTATACATATATATATATAGACACACCACGTGACAATACTAATAGGACATATAGCTTAGTTATCCGCTTTGGTTTGGTTTGGTTGGGCGCACCCTGCTACAGCCACTGATGTAGACCGGGCCGTCGGTCTGTGCGACCATCAATGGTCTGTTGTAGAGCGCAGAAGGTGCACCCGTCACGATAAATATTTATCCCAGTACCTTTCTAGTAGACTTGGTCTATCTATAGTTGCGTGACCCCGTCGAGCCAGCATTAGCTAATAAAAGTACCTGACAGAAAGCCCCCCCGTCTCCTTCCGTAATACGCCTTCCTCACTATCCATTTCTTTTCTTCCTTTGTTTTTTTTCTCTCCCCTTCTGTTCCTTATTTCTATTTCCCTTTTTTAGTCTTCTTCTTCATCTGGGCCTCTGTTCTTCGCCGGAGAACGTCGGAGAGTTGATCCATTCAACCGACGATAATGGCGGATCCTCATTCGTCGGGCTCCACGGATCTGCACACTCTCCTGTACTCGGACAACAGCAAGTCATCGAGCATCCTCAATATCTCCAAGGCGTACAAGTTCTTCACCTCGAAATGGAATCACGATCACGGCCGCCGCCGCCGCCGCAATCGCGAGAATTCTTCGTCCACCGATGACACCTCCAAGGTGCGCACTCGTGGATCCATGCACGGATACGATATTTTCCATTTTTCCGATAATTTAATTTTATATGATTTAAAGAAAAATTTGTCAAATGCTCGATTTTGTTCATCAACACTACGATGCAGATTTTTTCTTTATATTTTTTATCTTTGAATAATTAATTAATAAAGAGAGTGAATTTTTGTTGGTGTCACCCCAGGAATCGAGTAACGGGAGGAAGAACGAGGAGAGGATTACCGGAAGCGAGGACGCGACGACGTCTTGGGGCGCCAATGATTCGTCTTCCCGCCACCAGTTCAAGCGCTGCGGCAGTAGCGTCGACGACAGCTTCGTCTACCGCCGTCGACCTTCCTTCCTGTACAAGAGCGCCAGCAGGCGCAGCCAGACACCGACGCCGTCATCGTTCTCCCGGACCGCCAGCCGCCGGAGCAACTCCGTCGCGGATTTTCTCAGAGGCGGCTTAGGGTCCCGGAGCAGGAGAGAGAGCACCGGGCCGTGCGAGCCTCCTGAGACGGCTACCGCCCCGACCAGCGCCTCGAGAAGCACGCCGACGAGGACGATGTCCAGTGCGTCGCCTGGATCCGACGGGTCCGCCACTCCGACCTCCCTTCCGAGGAGCATGTCGAGCAGGCAGCCGATGAGGACGATGTCGAGGACGTCGAGCAGCGTCAGGAGAGGGACCAGCCCCACGCCGATCGTGTTCTCGCAGACGGCGGCGAGGAAGAAGCCGCAGCCGATCGAGAAGAAGCTGGAGTGCACGCTGGAGGAGCTGCTTCACGGGTGTGTCAAGAAGGTTGTGATCACCAGAAACGTTCTGTCGGAGACCGGGTACGTGTTCAAACCTAAGGCCGGTGAGGGATCCTTTTTCCAGTATAAAGAAGGAGGTGGACAATCTTACTTTATATCATTGAAAGGAGTAAATATAAGAAACACATAACGAGATTTTGATATAAATAAATTTAAATTTAATTTAAAAATTTATGAATAATTTGTATATATTAAAATTTAAACAGTAATTTATACAATAATATTATTATGATTAGAAAAAATAAAAGTAGGAATTACCCATAAATTTTTATATAAATTTTACTGATTATATGTAATTATTAAATTATTTTATTTTATCCATAAAATCTTTTTTAAAGCTTTTTATTCAGTTTAACACTTTGAGTTTTCTTCTATTGTGTGTGTAATATGTATATATATGTGTGTGTGTGTATTTATATGAATGAACTATGCTTGGGTCACGGGGCAGAGTAATTCAAGAGGAGGAGACGCTGAAGATCAACGTGGAGCCCGGGTGGAGGAAGGGCACGAAGGTCATGTTCGAGGGCAAGGGCGACGAGAAGCCCGGGTACCTCCCGGCGGACATAGTGTTCGTGATCGAGGAGGCACGGCATCCATTGTTCAAGAGGAGAGGCGACGACCTGGAGATAGCGGTCGAGATCCCGCTGGTGAAGGCGCTGGCTGGGTGCGCGCTCTCGGTCCCGCTGCTGAGCGGAGAGAAGATGGCCCTGCGCTTCGATGAGATCGTACACCCTGGATATGAGAAGGCCATCCCGGGCCAGGGGATGCCGTGCTCCAAGGACCCAGGCCGGAGAGGGGACCTCAGGATCAGCTTCTTCGTCGAGTTCCCGGCACAACTGAGCGAAGCGCAGAGGCTCGAGATCCACAGTATCCTTATGGAATGAGATTATTCTTCGTAAAAGTGTAGATCATCAGACGGAGAAGAAGAAGAGTAGTAACTCAATTGTTCGGGGAATCAATGCATCAGGGATCCGCCATTGACAGTTTCATTTTCATATATAATCCGAATACGATGTCAATGATTCATTGTCATCTTCAAAATCATCAAGAGATGACAGAAGGTTGCGGCAGACATTGGTGGTCAGAGCTTGAAGGCTGATTGCTCAGCTCATCCGACACGTTTTGCAATTAAATACAATATTCCAAACACGATGTAACAGGACAACAAGGTAGTCCAAGCCTTCCTAAGCCCCTTCCCTGATCCCTTCCTCGGCCACTTCCTCGCCCACATGATCAAGTTCCCGACCCCGTAGAGTGCACCCGACAGCTGCAGGAGGCCCCGCCTTCGCATCCTGCAGCCAGCATCGCTGTAATCTAATAACGGATGGCATGACTGTCATCATCATTTATAATGCATGACGTGGGGGTTGGTGGAAGGGCTTACGCAGGGGAATAGGCGGCGTTGCCACTGGTGGTGTCGTCCCGTTGGGGGGCTGCAAGCCCAACTGCAACGCCGGTGACGAGAAGGGCAGCAACCCACAGCAACGTTCCCAGAGCAGCACTCGCGCCGGTGGAGATCTTGAAACCGGCCATCTTCCTCTCTGTACTTTTCTCAGTTCAGCTGTTTGGCAATGGGTGGAATGCAGGAAGGAAGGAATGTTTTGAGAAGCGAGGCGCTCGGGCAAATACTTATAGAGCAACGTTGTAGGGATCATCTCCCTTTGGCTTTGATAGCAAGAAGTTACCCCCCAACTTCCCGCAATCGTACGCATTGGTGGAGGAGGATTTGGAACTGTCCTCGAAAGGGGATGGGTATTTGAATAGCACCCGAACATGAATTTCTCGATATACACAGATACATTACAAGGTGACTTCCAATCTAAATTAATTCTTATTGAACGTTACTCGTGCACAATGAATAGACAATACCATTCATTATGTGCTAAATCAAACCTCGTACCTCTTGACTTCGGATTAAGAGTGTTGTTACGGTGAACATTAGTCATTACGATATGATACTGTTCGTGATGTCCTCAAGGACCATGAGAGAACTGCAGCGCTTAGCGACCAATTAATTGCAACACATCTTGAACATTGCGTCGCTATCGCACTAGATCTCGCTGCCGGGGTTCTATCACATGGTGTCACCACCGAAATACCGTAGCATTTGGCAAAGGAAGGGGATTAGGAAACAGACCCGTCACCGTGTACTGCACGGGATGGTTGAACAGGGCCCCTTCCGTGGTCGGTGCAGCTGATTGACCACATCAAGTCAATCGAGTCACGAATGTGATAACACTCTTACCAGACAGTCATCCGGGTCGGTACTTGCCCCAAAAACCAAAGAATTTCATGCTAGAGTTGTCCAGGGCAGCTTATCACCGAGACTTGCCCGTAGCAATTGTCTAAAGTTTGCTGATCATGCTGATCAGTGGCACACGTATTCCATAGGAATGCAATTCCGACCTGTTTGTAGATCTCTGATCCCAGAAGTTAATCTTTCAGCAGTGTGTGTTAACGTAAATATCAACACAGTCACGATCACAGGTGAACGAATAATTTTCTTGCAACAGTGTGGTTAAAGACCTGAGTGACCGGGTCAAATCTACAATAATTCGAAGGCCGACCGTGCCCATTGGCCGATAGAAAAAGTATTGGCTGATAGGTCGGTCGGGCCCAATGAACTGGTACGGATCATGAGGAGACAAACCATATCTTATCAACTCTTGGAACAAAACTGTGATAGAAAGCATTTCTGAAAAGGTTACCGCTTCGTGTTGGAGATAATCACAGCTGCGAAGCATGTAGTGACACATCGTTAATCTCGGGGACTGCAGTTGTTCGACTGGTTCTCCGTCCTAAAGAGGGAATTCAGAAATGTAATGATCAGACAAACACGTCCAGAATCCAACCCCCCCAATTTCCAATTAACTGACCTTTCTTCCTTTGGGCTCAGGGCCCTGACTTCTTCACTGGCAAAGGAGGATGCTGGTTGGCCAGAAAAGGAACCCTCACTACCTTCCCAGCAATGCCATCTCCTACAACAACAACACTGCCCTCTGAAGCAGCTTGCCTCTTGATGTAGCCCAACCCGAAGTACTCCGATTCCTTTCTCCCTGAGGTACAGCTCGTCAGCACTCCAACCTAAATACACTGTGTCAGCCTCTTTCCGACCCTTCACTAAACGGACACCCTTCTAGTTGCAGAAGATCAAATATTGGCACACCTTTTTGCCGTCGAACATAATAGGACTTGGAGGTTCTGCTAGTGCGGACAGATGAAGACCCCACAGACTCTGTTTGACCCCATCATACGTTATGAGCCTTGATATTGTCTCTTGCCCCTTGTAACAACCTACAGATATCATAATAATGTCAATCTTATGGCTTTTCTTGATTATTTAGATTATATCAAGGGAGGGAATACCCTTGTCCAGCGAGATCGAGTTCCAGAGACCTGCCTCTAGAACATTGAACTCTTTTGTGAGCTCTTTTCCCGGTGCTGGTCTACCTGCAAAACAGAAACTCCAGTGATCAGTTGGAATATCGATTAGTTAACATCTAAGGCATTTTTTCAAATCTCTGAATAGCAGAGATTCCAGGAAATTATATTCCCATGATAGGAGGGATTTTTAAGAAGAAATTACCCATAGTTAGATATTACAAGAAGAAAAGTAAAGGCAATATTTCAGATAATAGAAGGATCTCAAGTTTCCATCATTCCTCCTCCATCACATTCCTAGCGGTTTTATTTCAGTGACCAGCGGCATTCGAAGTTTTTCTATTTTTAGAATTTCCACTTTAGCTATTCATGGAGGTCCACATGACAAATGTGACGTGGGACACGCCTTGTCAGCAATTAATGGCTAAGGTAACCAAAATCGACGGAATTGTGAAGCATGGTTGCAAATTGTTGTTTCTTGCACACAATCGTTAAATTTCTTCTTTTTGCAACAGCAAGTTACACTGACAGAACTTTTTATCCAAATTGTGCATTTTTCTGAAGTGTGTTTATGTATTTAAAAGTCAACCAGATCCTAAATCAATAGAGATGGACCTTGCATAATCCTCAATCTTTCCCAAGCGTTGGAGCCCATTGGGGTGGCCCCACGAGACAAAAGAATATCCCACACTGAGGCTGCAGCAGCAGGTGGCATTAACATTGAAAATCCTTCTTCAGAAATCAGATTTCCCACTCCAACGGTAACAGGCATCCCATTCACCTGAAAAGTTAGAGGTCATACTGTTAATAAAGACCTTTTCAAATGTTTGCTTCTCAGATATTTCAGAACTGGATTGTGATTTTTCAAAATACCTAGCAATAACAGGAAAACAGAAAGAAAAAGAGACTCATTATTGATGGATAAACTATTTCAAGGGTTCATGAAGAGGGCATTTGTGACTATTCATGGATGGCATGCTTGAAATGCCAAGAGTGGCCAAACCATGTTCACGCCTTTCAACTGTTGAGAGTTCACAATCAACAGCTAGAGGTTTTCCTTGTCTTCAAAACACTCTGTTAACAGCCTAACACCAATCCCATTATTACTTCAAGATGATTCAGATTCATAGGCTAGATAGAGGACTTGGCTTGCCAAACTGAGTATATTAAGATAATTAGTGGCCAAAGGAAAACTGTGCTTGGGCAATCCAACATTTGTATAGAAATAAATGCATAAGCTAAACGGAATTAATTTCAGAGACATTGAGGTGGCATATTAGGCATGTAATGCAGATCTATGCCCCTAAAGATGAAACAGTTGGCAACAGGGAGAATCAGGATGGAACTCTGTGGGGAAGGTTCAAGACATTATCTGCAATGTGCCAATGGCAATAGAGTGGTTATTTCGACAGAGAGTCTTACAAATTTAGTTGAGGGTCACCATTTTTTATTGAAGTTCCCAGTAAGTCTCAGATATGGCAGAAAACACAGATGGAATGCCATAAGAAGAAATCTAATAATATCTTGATTTTTTGATCAACAAAGAGAAAATAATTGCTGGGTAAATATTCACAGTTCCACACTTATGTTCAGGAAAGGAATTGGCAGTTACAATTTCAACCAACAATACAGATGTAAAGTGACAGCTGGTCAGCACATGCACATTGTAAGCTGAACTGATGCTTCCTGGCATCAACTAATATGCAGAAATTGACATCAAACATGATCAATCAGCAACGGACATTTATGGAGCTTACACTATAATGTTTGTGCGAGCCGTATGCTTGCCCCACAAGATCACCAAGATTCAGATCTTCCATAATCTGTTTGAAAGAACTGTCAAGTATAAGCCTGTGACAGCAAGATATTAGAGAACAAGAAACATGGTAACAGCGTACTTGGCTGCTCTTAGGTCCTAGAAGAACAAAGAAGCATGTCTGCTTAGTGATGTCTTGGATCTCAACCTTGTCAGCGAAAAATATATACCTAGACAACCACAAAAGGGCAAGCTCAAACCAAACACCCAAGAATTAAAGCTTTAGAAAGTTTGGGCATCCAGAGAAAGCTTGACATTCAAAAATAAATTAAGCCATCCAATCTTCAAATAAACAACTGCACAAGGAAAAAACATACTTGTTGAGCGTCTCTACAATGCTTTTACAGGTGATTGGCGAGACCACCAAAGTAATAGCATTTCTCTGTACAGGGAATGTAAGAGCAAATTCTGGACAACAAGAACTGTGTAGTAATATGAATATGGAATTTCCTTTCAGTTTACCATGATCCATGCATGAGCAATATCAACTGTACGAGCTGTTGGTGACACAAAGACTGTGTCACATCCCTATCAAACAACGGTTATGTCAGAAGATGGAATCCTAGCACAGTCTAACAAGAGAAAATTACACATTGCATTGCGTTAGTCCAACTTGCCTCTCCTTCACGAAGGCACTCAAAATTTGCAGTACTCTGGTTGTGAAGAAATGAAACACGGTCTTCTCCACTGACTTCAAGTGAATATATGGCATAAAGGCAAAAAATGGAAGTAAAGCACCAGTGAAGTTGAAGGTAGAATTCAACAAGTACATAAAGAACGTAGACAAGATTACTATGTACCTTGAAAACTCAAAAAGTCAAGCAATGACAACTCAAAAAAGGCCCATAAATCCCACGTTGGGTTAATTAGGGATGCATATGGAGCAAATGAAACGGGAACAGTTCATACCTCTTATCCGTCCAAAATGTGACAAATCCATGACCTAGAACATCAGGTAAATGAAATTAATTGAGCGAATTGAATCAACAAAAAGAGCAGCTTGAACTATCATTAAAATAGAACCAGCCTTTTTCCCAAGACAAATCCTTCAAATTACAGTTCACTCATCCCTTTACTTATAGTATTAATTCAACAGGTGACTTGATTAATCATTGTAAGGTGGAGTCACGATGGAATAATGCTTTTTCAGAGCTTATAGATTTATTCAATTCATGGGGTGACGAAGACAAATAGGCCATTCAGGTAGCAAAAATTTGAACTCTCACCAAAAGAAAGCAAGGGGATGAAGTAATAGCAATTATCATAATTCTAAACAGGATATGGCACAGACCGCAACACCATTATCAGCTGCATCCAATGCTTCATCATCGTTATCATACGTTTCGATAATTCCATCTTCTGAAACCTTTGCCCCTGCGACAGTCATGGAATCCTGGGGATAAATTTCAAACGAGCTGCGTTCAGCAAACAGGCTAAACTGTCATGCCAGAAGACGCATTGGAGAGGGCAGCTCAAAGCAACTGAACAACTCGATTGATCTTATTTTGCCGGACCAATTTCGGTGCGGCCAGAGCCAACTCGAGTTCACGCTCCAGTCAAAGCAGACACGATCGACGAAGAGCAACTTACGACAACATCGTGATCGATCGGGGGAGGGGAGAAGTCAAACGGCGCAGCGGAAACTGAGATGAGTGTTCGGTTAATCCCGCGACTCTTCCGCTGAGACCGCACAACTCCTCCATGCGAGAGGAGACACGGTGGACTGATTAGGCTGGTTGGGGGAAGGATTCTGGAGCGGGCAATGGACGGGGACGGAGACGAAGTGGAAGCGCCAAGCGGCGGCGCCCAAATTGCCGCCATTGTCAGTTCCAAAGAGCTTGAGTTTTCTCCTCCTCTTCTGGGCCAAGAAAATTGCTTCAGTTGGGTGATACTGCTGATCAGTTTGGGGAGTTTATTGCAATATTCGGGAATCGAAGGCTCAATTTGCTAATTTCCATGGTATAAGAGTCCGCAGCACTATTAGCGGTTGGTGGTTTCTCGAAATGAAAAATGGACCGTAAATATTTTTCAATCTTACGTTCAGTTTATTTTTAAATAAAAACTTAATATTCAAAGAGAAAAATTATTGAAACAGAGACTTTTGATACAATAATATTTTTTTGGTAATTAAAAAAATATAATAATATTAATTTTAATATAAAATTAAGAGATTATAAATTTAAATTTTATAAATAAGACTCACCATACCCTTTATTCTCCCCGCCTTCCATGTCATTCTAAATTTACATAACTTCTTTATACATTAAAAAAAATACCTTATATTGTGACAAAAATCATTTAAAATAACATTTTTTTATTCCATCGTTAATTGACATTCGGCACCGATCAAATTGCTGAGTCGATGTTACCAAAACAACCACGGCTAACAGCTCTTACCATCATTTCTTGACTGGCCCTCTAACGGCCATTCGGTAATTTGTATTATTTTTCGGGGGCAAAAAGGAAATTGAATTATAATTTTTTGGCCTCAATTAATTAATTAATTTGAAAAAACACAGTTTCGTGTTGCTTATAAGTGGGCTTCGTGGCCTAATAACGGCCCACATAGAAAGACTGCAACGGCTCGAAGCTCCTGTCAACAGTCTCTCTGACGGATAACGGATCCCGGCATCCCAACCACAGAAAAAAGAGCAGAGCCTCCCATCGTTTTGGAGGGGAAGACAAATGGCCTCTCTCGGGTTCTGTAAGAGCCACTGTCCGTCATCATTTCTCTCCGAGGTCTCGGTCTCCCGGAAACTGATCAAGGCACGGAGCAGTTCCTTGCACCTTAGCAATCCTATCACGCCGAGCAGAAGGAACCGACTCGTGGTAAGAGGTGGCAGTGGAGAGAACTCACCGGAGGAGGAGAAGACGGAGAGACGGGCTTTCCTGACACTGGAAGAAGCAGGACTCGTCGAAGTCTCGGGGCTCAGCACCCACGAGCGTTTCCTCTGCCGATTGACGGTAATACACAGCATCCCTTGAGGGGAGAAAAAACAGCCAATGATCTATAAAGGAAATGGGATCACATACCTTGTTATTCCGTGACAGATATCATCCCTGAACCTGCTGAGAGTGATAGCGGAGCAAGAAGGGTGCACGATAGAGGAGCTGAACGCCGGGAGGGTCTGCGACTGGTTTCTCAAGGACAAGCTCAAGAGAGAGCATGACATCGATTCGGCTGTGCTTCAATGGGATGATTCTGAGTTCCAATTTTGACATCTTTGCTTCATATTTCTCTATGTTTCACCCCATTCTCAGAATTAAGCTTTCCGTACCAATGGTACATTCTGTTACCTGCCTGAGAAATACCGTCCCAATGACGGAAAAGGTTCTTCCAACTGTAATGGCTTATCAATTTTCATTAGAATACTGAATAACACACGTTATCTTCTCTGGCAGAAGATCTAACAAGCCGAGATAATGATCATAGAGGCACAAAAAGGCATGAACAAACAGTACATGAAACATTAACCACTAGAAGGGCTGCATCAGTGTTCTGACTCAGACTTGTTCATGTTTCCGTGGTTGGTAAAAGAGACCCGATGGAGCATAGGTACTGATGAAACTGCAAATAAACATTAACCCCTCAATTAGTTGAAACAAATTGGAAGAGCAAGGTTGATTTAAATATATAAAGGAAATTTTCACATTGAACTTATATGTGAGAGCAATGCAGAGAGCACCTCTTTCATAATAACTTCACTTTTGTGTCGCAATTCTTGCTGTTTAGCCTCAGAGGATTCTTTCACTGAGTTTGTTCTCAAAGTTATAGCATCCACCTATTGAGTGAAAAAGTGAGACTGAAATACTGCACCATGTCTGACTAATATTTCATCATCATAGGTGTTGAAAGTACCTCCTCAAGCACAGCTTCAACCTTCCTCTGCCTTAATTCAAGTTCATGCCTCCTAGATTCAGACTCCAACTTCACATTATTAAGCTCTCGATCCGCCTCCTGGCACTTAATATCCTTTTCTTTTTCTAGTGTCCTCCTCAATTCATCCAAATGCTCCTCTGCAAGGAAAAATTTATGTATCAGGTTAGTTACGAGTAAGAAATAACAGTGCAACAGGCAACCATCACTGTATCCAAACATGAAGTTACCTCTTCCCTGCAATTTCACCAGTTCAGCATCAAGTTGTTTATCCAGGACTCCTTCATCACTGAGCTTTGCTTTTAGAGCCTTCACATCCTTCTCGATTGTTTTTGCAGAGTTTACCTTTTGAATCACAGCATCTCCTCCATTGACTAGTTTATTTGTCACAACAAACTGATAAATGACGGTACAAGATGCACACGAGCTTTACCTGTTCTAGTATCTTCTGCATCTGAGTCAAGTGCTTGGACATTTTCTTATGGGTCTGAATTGAGAAAAGAAAAGGAGAATGAGTTGTCTCAACAGGGCTCTGACTGATGAAGATGATAAGCACATTGCTACCAACTATTTAGAGAAAAAACAGATGGATTGGACCTTCAAACTATCTTAAGCAGCGACTCCAGCAGGTCACAAAATCAATAGAGGAAACAAAGACTTCGGTTTTTTTTTTTAATCAGATCACCTGCCAGTGCATGGCCAAAAAAGAAAAAGGCCAGTGACAGTCGCGATTAAAGAAAAGGGAGAATAACATATACCTTTGTATAAACCTCAAGGACTCCATTCTTGTCCTCGAAAGACTGCTTTGCTGAATTTGCAGTATTGATTGCATCTTGACGAGCTGTCTTTTTCTCCTCTAAAGCCCTCTTTAAAAGTCACGTTAAGAAAACTAGTTTAATGTTATACACGCAAAGAAAAGGAAAGGAGGGAAAAATGAAAGGTAAAGGCAAAGAAAGCAATTTTAGACCATAACATTGCCCAGGTTAGATGGCACACCCGCAGTTTGTCAGGAGACTGGACAATTTCTGATCGTAACTTTGCATTTTCTTGAACACTCTGTACAAGCCTGTACTCTGCACTAGACATCTGCAATGCACGAATGGAATAAGTTGGTGAAAATAAATCTACAAGAGTGCAGGTAGACCCACAGCAGCTAAAACAAGTAAAGCAAAATATCTACTTTCTATGAGCAAAGATAGCAGGATCACTTCAAGGAACTGAAGAAAAAATAATTAATTGACCAACAACAGTATTTTGATAGGTGAACTGCTCAACATTAATATGAAAAGAAAAAGACTTCTTAAAGTTAGCAGCAGTTTTGATTTGAACTTTGGATATCAACAAAAACAAGGAACTTTGTTTCCAGGAGACAGTAATCGATGAACATGCACCACCTTTGAATTTGCACCAGCATCAAATACCTGAATTCTTTAATAGATATAGGTCAATTGCCTCCCTTAGCTTACAACCTAAGATGAGATCACAACAGAGTAGAACATGGTCTCACCTGTTCCTCCATATCTTCTACTTTTTCTCTCAGATTGCGGCAATCAGTCCTCAGGGACATCTGCTTTTTGTTGAGTTCCGATATCTCCCGACGAAGTTTTTCCAGTTCCTCCTGTACCTTTTGAACTAGAGGCAACTCCCCTTCTCTGGCTTCATTTTGTTCCGCAATCTCAGCATTCAACTGCAATTGAAACTTCATTGAAGATTTTTACTGGGTTTAAACCATCAGAAGTTGTTTTACCACGTTTCCACATTTACCTGGGATATTTTATCCTCACACTGTTTCTGTTGTACATCAAGATCGTTTAACTCCTCTATAATGGGTCTTATAAGGTTCATCTTGTTGTCTCTGCAAACAAAGAAACTCCATCAACCCATGTACTTGCATAGTATGATAGGACTACTGCCTCGAGGGAATCATCGCATAATTTTTTTTACTGAAAGGTCAACAGCATATACAGATAAGGTATCAAATTACAGCTCGGTTAACCAAACACTTACTTGTGGAAACAGAAATTTAGAATCGCGCTGACAAAAATCTCAGTCCTGTCAGCATCAGGCTTTGTGAGGTCCTTTAGAGTGAACTTCTTGGGGCAATCCAAAGAGGCAATCAACTCCTTGATTTTGCTGCACAGGTTTACTCTTCGCAGGGAGTCCACATGGAAGTCCGGGTTCTCCAGCCTCTCCAGTGCAGCAAACTCCATCTGCCCATCTTCCCTGTCAAAATTGAGTAAAGAGTCTGAACCTAAGTAGTGAAAAAAAATGCAATCCATGGAAAATAACACGAACGAGGAAGCACTAACATCCGTATTTCTTTACTATTAAGAAATCAGTCATATATATTTGACATTCAAGCTATTACACGATTCAACAGAACAAAAAGAAATCCCCGGATCAAAGCAAAAATATGTCACCATAGACTCAAAAGCACGCCTCAATTAATCACTTGTACCGGTTAGGATTTGGCGCTGATGCATATTAGACAAATTAAAGGACACCGTTTCTGAAAATGTCAGCACAGAATCTACCCAAATTATCTGCCCTAGCTTCAACTGCATCTGTAGACCAAAACCCAAGCAACACTACGAAGTTGAATCGCAGCAGACAGTGGCAATTACAGTTCCAAGGGAGACTGAAGCGAGGAGTTGCAAGGGCTTACTCTTGGAAGAAGTCGAGATAGATGAGGAGCTGGGAGTAGAGATCCGAGACGAAGTCCGGGTTAGGGTTGGCGAGGTGGTGCTCGTTTATGTTGGGGATGATCTGAGATTCCGTCAGAAACGAGACAATCTCCGTCCTGGTTAGCCTCGGGTACTCGAACCTCGACATCGTCGACGGTCGCCGGTCGCCCAGAAGCAGAGGACAGAATCGCTGAGAGCCTCTGGAGAGAGAGGGGGGGATAGAGTGGGAGAGGGTTCCCGCCTGAAAATGCAGATTTTAGTTCGAATTTCGGGCCGGCTCTTAAGTCTTATGGGGTTGCCAATTGAGCATCAACCGGTCCAGTTAGCTGCAGTCTGATCCCGGTCGAACCAACGCCTGGACCGGTTGTCATGAGACCGCAAACGGTCGCCTCTGGGTATCCCGTGAAACTTCTCGGAGAAACGTAGCAAAATCTCGCTAATCTCATAAGTTTCTTAGAAAAAGGCACATTTGAACTGTTTACGGCGACACCATTTCTAAAATGCGTAATCAGCTCTTTATTTATAATCAAAATATAATTTAATTTTCACTTTCTGTTGTTTTTATTTTTACCGAAAACTTATTTTAAAATACATTTTACAATCGAACCATAAAAATGACGTGATTTTACTAAAATACATCTGACTACACAGTAAAAGCACATTTGTAAAATGAGTTTTCCACGTGCAATATTTCACGAACGGCGCAAATCTATCTTGAAATCAAACAACATCATACTGCGGCCGAACCAGCGAACGAGGTGGACACATTTCAAAGCGATATACTAAATCTGTATAGAATTGTAAAGATTCGCCTGAGTTTATTAGGCCCGTAGTAAGCCCGGTAATTTTTGACACGATACGATACGGAATTAGGCAGGTTTGGATCAAACTTATCTAGACACGAACCGGTACGGACACGATGAATAAACGTGTTTAACTATGTTTGAATCTGTATAACGCGACACGACACATTTAAACAAGTTTATTAAATGTATTCACTGTTTTTATACACATATTGACTCGTTAAATACATTTATATATGAAAATTTTATGGTATATAAAATATTACATGCATTACGTGTATCATTATTGTTAAAAATGATATTATACGATCAATAATTGACTAATCTTACTTATTTATTGTACTAATTATCAAAAAAATATTATTATTTTAGTAATCCTATCGTATATTATTATGGTATAACTATATATTGTCGACACTTCTCATTAAACGAATCAACCCGACTTAAACACGGTTTAGACACGACCGTTTAAACACGAAAAATAAATGTATCATATTCAGATCATCGAGATTTCTAACCTAGACACGTTTAGACACGACACGACATAATTTGTCAGGCCTAGATCCTACACCCCATGCACGCTAGCGTTACGTCTCACGTTCGAGTAGCAGCATACTATTTGTATGATGATATCGAGACTCGCAGAGGTTCACACGATCGAGCATTCGCAGTCATTTCACAACATTCGTGTGATTTCCATGACCCCCCGAGGAACAAGCCCCCTCCCCGACCGTGATTTTTGCAGGTCACGCAACATACGTTACAAGTAAATAAATAAATGTTTAACGTAGTAACGTGTTATCTGTAAACCGCCATATATTACAATCTTTTTACTGATGATAATATATATCATGTTTTTTTTTACTGATAAATTAAATACTCATAAACTTATGATATGTGTCACGTGATATAACAGCTAAATTTAAGACTTTTTCCAAGCCAGAGGTGTCTTGACATGCAATGGCAACCCTTAATAAATTGAGGGCTATTCCCTCTTCAGATGGACCTGAAAATATCTAAAGGCTCTGGCTACTGGTGCTCTGCATCAGGAAGTAATTCAAAGGAAAATGGTGACTGACCGTTTGTTCATTGAAGGCTCATCTGTCATCTCCAACGTTCCAATCTCTCTCACGCAAGCCGTGGCGGTGATCTTTGCTCTAGTCGCCTTGATGGTGTACTTGCGTTCCCGAACGAGCTGCGTCTACCTAGTGGACTTCGCCTGTTACAAGCCACCCGATCACCTGAGGGTCCCGATCAGCATGTTCATGGAGCAGTTGGAGGTGCTGGACATCTTTGATCGGGACAGCTCCGACTTCCAAGTCAAAGTCATGGAGAGGTCGGGCATAGGAAGCGAGGCTGGCGTTCCAGACTCATTGCACCAGCTTCCGCTCGATGCCACCCTGAAGACGGCGAGAGAAGAGACCGAGCTTGTGCTCTTCACGGCCGTCCAGGATCTCCTGTCAAAGCACGATATCGATCCCAAGAGTATTGATATCATCGTCTCCAACTGCAGCATCTTCTGCACGACACCGTCCATGACATCCCTAATCATCAACAGGTTCGGGCTCCGGAGCAATGTCAAGAGCTTCAGCCTGAGCGGGATGGGGTGCAGTGCGGGATTGCTGTCGATAAGTCTGGTGAAAGATCTTCTCAAAGTTCACAAGAATTCAGTGGCTCTGGTCCTGAGCATGGAGGCGGTGACTCCGAACGGCTACAAGGGGAAGGTCAAGTCCATGCTACTGTCGAATGTCCTCTTCCGGATGGGAGGAGCCGCGATTCTCCTGTCAAACAAGAAGCAGGACAGATCGAGGGCAAAATATAAGCTTCAGCACCTTATCAGAAGCCATGCCGGAGCCAACGACGAGGCATACGAATCAGTCTTCCAGAAAGATGATGGTGCTGGCCTCGTTGGCATTTCGCTTTCAAGGGCCCTCCTGCGAGTTGCAGGGAGGGCTCTGACGACCAACATAATGGAGCTGGGACCGCTGGTCCTCCCATACTCCGAGATGATCCGGTATGGTTGGGCCTTGCTCTGCGGGAAATTTGCCAATCCATCGAGAACGAAAGATAAAGTCCCTGTTCCCAACTTCAAGAAGGCTTTCGAGCATTTCTGCATCCATGCTGGTGGAAGAGCCGTGATCGATGCTGTGGAGGAGAATCTGAAGCTCCACAGGGACGACGGAGAGGCTTCAAGAATGACTCTCTATCGGTTCGGTAACACCTCTTCATCCTCAGTCTGGTATGAGCTCAGCTACCTTGAAGCGAAAGGGAGGGTTAACAGGGGAGATCGGGTGTGGCAAATCTCCTTTGGGAGCGGGTTCAAGTGCAACAGCGCAGTTTGGAAGTGCATCTCGAATCTGGATCCCAACACGAAGAATGCCTGGTCGGACAGAATTCACCGATACCCTGTTGAGGTCCTCTGAGCATGCTCCACAGCTGCCAAACATTTCTGACGGTAGAAACAAAGACTTGAAATGGTTAGTAATTTCAGCTTTCTTCGAGCAGTAAAGTTCTTTCATAGCAATGGATCTATCTTTCCCGTCTGTTCCCAGCATACTCATTCATGATTTCCTCTATTGAAGAAGCAAGAAATGAAACTTAGCGTTACATCTACAAGACATATGATGACCTAACTGATGTTTATTGTTCCGATACGAATTGAATGAAGAAGTTTTGAGAAAATTTAGACATAACTGATGAGCTACGTAATTCAGTGCCAGTAGCGCTCATAGCAATACAAAGCGCGAGCTTCGCACAAAAGGCAAGGATCGTGGTCGGCAGGGAGAGTCTTGGGCCCAACGGACAGCGGCGGAAGCCCCCTTTTTCAAAATATACAAAAATGCTGATGCGGTGGATTCTGCAAACAGTTTAACGCAGGGTCATGCGAAAAACTATCAATTAAATAATAATAAACAAATAAATAAAACCTCTCACAATACTGCAAAACAAGACTATTTACGATTTATTGTAGCTGACCTTACTGGACTGTGATGGTTAGTCTTAACCTGTTTGAATTTTCTAATATAGAGCAAATCTATCTTGCTTTTTTTTTCCCTAAAATCAATATTGGCAGCAACTTTTACTGCATAATATTTAAATTTTTGAAATTTTCGTATTCAGTCGCGAGTGTATAAGCTGAGTATAAAAGACAAGCTGACGGGTAGGTTACTTGATGAATAAAGATGCATGCATAGCACATTGTTATTCAATACAAACTTGTTACACAGCAATCCCGACTCCAAAGTAAAACAAATGACAAGTAACCGAGTTGCACGCATTCATTTCGCGCCAAGAGCAAACGACAGTTTTGGGCGGGACTTGTTCTTCCCCAGCAGCTTCATCTGATTCAACCGTTCCTCCTCCTCCTGTTGCTTCTTCCTCCTCATTGCCTCCTCTTTTTGTCTCTGGAGCTCCTCTAGCTCCCGGAACCGCTCCTCCTCCCGCCTCTGCTGCTCTAGAGCCTCCCTTCTCTGAGCTTCCTCCACTTTTCTCCTGTTCTCCTCCAGCATCCTTTCTAGCTCTTCCTTCTCCTTCCGAGCTTGCTCCTGTAAATTGGGGATTAGCTTTTAATGTAGAATGCATACACACGATTGGATGGTTAATGGCCGGCTAGCCCGATAAGCTACTTCCAGCTCATTCTTCCCTGGATTATGTGAAAACTTTTGTGCCCTGATATATCTCCTCTCGATGAAGAGTACTAGGTCCATCGGACAATAAAAGATGGCACGCCTTTAACAAGCGAGAAAAGTGAAAACTGGGAAGCGAACCGCTAGCTAGTTATCGGGAGGTATTTACCTCTTTCCTTCGAGCCTCAAGGAGGGCAGCTTCCTTCTCCTTCTCAAGCTGAGCAGCAACTTCATCCAGAAGTCTTCTCCGTCCCTCCTCCAGTCGTCTCTGTATTTCCAGTTTGATCACCTCAGTGTTCAAGCTCTCTTCTACCCTTTTCTTGATAGCTTCCTCCACCCTCTTAGCGGTCTCTTCTTCTATTAGTTTCAACTCTGCTTCCTGTTGGCGCCTGATAGTAAAACAGAAGACAAGTTAGGCAGGAAAATGGCCTCTTGAGCAATTTGGAAAGGACATACCCCACTAACCCAAAGCGGTCTTTATCCAGACAAATCACATTCCTCGGGTTCCAACACGCCTTTATTTTTTTAGATTTTCTAGCTCCCTACTGTCTCCACTCTCCATTCATTACGAGACTGGAGTTGAGTACAACTAACCTTCACAGTTGCAAAGGCACTAAACACATGCTTACGCTTTTAAGGCATACCTCTAACCGACTCCTGATCCAAACAAATGAGATAGAAAACTGGTGAACAGTAGATAAATTTTAGCAGTATCATCTTCCTTCAGAAAATCCTGTGCAGAAGAATGTCAAGTAACATGGCAGCAGTTTCAAGACCATTCATAAGAAGACTTCAACATGTTGAATTATATAAATGAATTTAAAAACAAACATATCATAATGAGCACCTTGCTAGCTTTCTGTATATATATGTTGTTTAAAGAATTAAGACACCAACAAGTAGCATATTTCCGATCCTTCCATGACTTGGGAGAGATGTGAGCTATCAGGTTAAGGAAAATCCTATATAGCAAGGAAAGGTAACATCATCCTTCCTCTAATTAAATCACCAAAAGTCGGTTAATAGGAAACAAAAGATGATAACAGCAAACTTCCATTCACAAACTTCTCTTCACTATGTTTTCAAGACTTCAGATCATGTCACCTACATATGTCAACACCCAGCAACAAGATTATATCTGTAATCAGCAATGTATATACTATGAATAGATGAATAGATGAAGTTCTACACGTGCAACAAACAGAATTTCTGACTATTCTCTCTGACAAGGGAAGGTGGTTCAAAAGAATGAGATTTCAGATGAAAAGATAAAAGAAGGGGGAAAGGAACCATAAAGCAGTTGAAAGTAGACACGTAAACTTATATACCTTTTCTTCTCCTCCTCCTCTTCTTTTCTCAACTTGTCATTGGTATTTTTCCGCTCTACCGACCCAAGGCCCAAAGTAGGTGGTTTACAAAAAGGAGACAGGGAGGAACTCCTGCTCCTATTCCTTTTGTAATGCCTTGGAGTCGGAGAGCGGCTTTTACGACGCCTTGACGTGGGGGAACGGCTTTTTCGGCGCCTTGGAGAAATAGAGCGGCTCTTTCTTCTGTATTAACAGAAGAGGACATTGAGCAAGTGAAGAAAATTTTAGTGCTTCAAACTTGAAAGATACCAAACAAACCATCATGGCTGAATATGCTAAATCTTACAACATACAGTTACCTCCGACATTGTTAAGAAGCTCCATCTCTTATGATATGAAGAAGCTAATGTCATAATCAAGCAATAAAAGATTACCAACCATCATCCATCACCTGCTTGCTTCCCATACGAGGGGAAGAAATAGGATATAGTTGATTTTCTTGATAAAAGGTGCCACTCAGCTGGCTCATGATTGACTGTCCATTTCCCTAGATAATTAAAGCTTTATGCCTCTCTGATTTCCCGTGGAGATATTCTTGAAGTCAAATGTTCATCAGTAGCTTTGCAGGAAAAGCCAGTGGACCAATTCATCTCAAAAGAGTTCATAGGGTTCAGCAAATTTTCCGCATTTCAAACAGCAGTGTTATCTTCAACAATGATTTACCAGGAGTATCAAATTTCAGGAGCTTCTCCACAAGTGCAATCTCTGAAAAGAACTTCTCAAAAGTGCACAAGCGAACTTCTCTTAGTCTTCTTCTGTTTCTTTCTTTGCTTAATTGTCTTCTAGAGAACACTATTAATAATCCTTTCATTTCATGCACCCAAATGCATAAACCATGTGATACAAAAGGCCCAAGTATAACAAATAGATGTCCTTAAATGAACCAGTACTAAATAATCCCACCAAACCAACTTCTTTTTGGAAGGTCCCACAACACTTTATGAGTGACTCAAAGTTGGTTACAGATATACTCACATTTGAATCATGTATAACATTCAGCAAAGAAGAGTTGGGAAAATGCATCTATTCAGACACTTTGAGACCATACTTTCAGGTTCCTGTTTCAACTTTTCACTCCTTGATATTTTGTAGCCTATACCTGTTCCACTACAGTTCACAAGATATCTTGATAAGCACTCGTGAGGCTGCACTAAAATGTAATGATCTTTTCGGAAACACAGGGATAAGAATGAAGAATGAGTGAAGAATGAGTGAGCTGCATACAATTCTTAAACAAAACTTCATTGTTATGTGCCTGGGCCTTGGTTGCAGGTACAATATGAGAAGAAAAAAAGATGAAGGAATGCCAAAGCATAAACAGGATATCACCTGCTATGAGAGTAAGCATAGGGCGACCGGCTCTTATCTCTTCGGCTCCTCCTGCTGTGTAGATATCCCACTGGAGATGGTGAATGCCTTCGTCTATATGACGGTGAACGAGATCGTGATAACTCACGAGGCATCTCCTATATCCTCAGCTTTCCGAGGAATTTTATATGATTTTCACTATCAAAGTTCAACTAACGCAAAGATTTCTCTCCTGAAGTGTAAGACAAACACAATTTCAATAAGTGGTTCTCTGAAGGGAAACAAAAATTAACTAACTAAAATTTAGTTCTCTGCCAAGGAAAGATTCATCGCCAATACTAGCAATATTAGAAGCCTTTTTTTTTTTGGAGAATAAACACTCGAATTGATGCCCTACACCAGCGCAAAATAGAGTCAACATGAAATCCATAAATCAGCTTCAACAGAGTCCACAGCTACAATTCACGATCAAGTGTATATGCATATTCAGTCATCTCATTGGTAATAAAGCAGCTTTTTTGCCTCTTGGAATGGGAAAATATACAACAATTAATAAGGCTCAAACAAGCAGCAGATAAAAGCACATAATAGCTTCACACATCTCACGGAGCAGCAACAACAGGAGAATACCTGTTTCATCAAGGAGAAGATAAAGCTAAGAGGAGAATTTACAATGCTAAAGCTGGAATACAAATCATCGCCGGAAAAAAGGCGAAAATTGACTGATGATCCGGACGAACGTTCTCGTACCGAGATAAATAAGAACCAAACACGAGAAGAACGATCAACAATTATCCTCAAATTCCCATCGGTCGAAACATTGACTTCAATGTGGAGATCGCGAGTCTCAACTCAATAATCAAGGGAAAGAAAAGTTCCTCATGGGCATCTGACCTCTATCAGTCCAATTAGGTCGTGAATCAACAGTTTATTTCGGACGCAGTCCCTGGGATAGAATGAGAGTCTTAGAATTCGAACTTCCGGAGATCAATAAGAGCATATTAGGCCGTCCATCTACGCATGGAGATCTTACCAGCAAGATCAGTCGGATAGGTCGGAGCTTGAAAGTGCAATCATGGAGGAAACCCTAGCAGAGAAGTTGCAGAGAAGACGACACCATCCAGCAACAGGATGGGGACGAAAGATAAGAGAGAGACAATTAAAAATAATAATAATAATAAAGAGAGGCAGAACCGGTTAATTATAAAAAGGCCCCCGAAATATCAAGGTACTCACAAGCGCATCTCTACTATGCTCTTTACCGTAATTGGTGCCTCAACTAATCAAATTTTAACATTTTAGGCCATCGGTCAATTCTTACTTGGAAGTTGAAAGGAGATTTTAGGTTAGTGGAATCAAATAGATTGATGACCGATTTCGTCGGGGCATAGATCGACATAAACTGATGACAAAATATGACATTATTCTAAGAACTCGTCTGATTTCAAGAGAATTCTGAATTTATTAACTTACCGATACTGTAAAATTACTGTATTATTTCTTATATTATGTTTGGTCCATTTTCTATTATGTTCTGCATTAAAACTATGTAATTCTCGAACCTCTTTGTCTTCCATGACATCCAAGTGCATCATTGTCCATGTCACTGCACAACCGACTAAACGGCCTGGGACTGGCTATTAATCCCTAAATACTGGCACCCGTGGGGAGTCGAACCTCGAAGGATCATCCTCGGTTACTTGTATGAACCTATTACGGTACATGTCTTGCCCGGTAGAGAGTATATTGTGTGCTATTGCCACCGATCCATGTACGGTTCAGATTCATCAGCAGAGTAGACAATTCGACTAAAACACTATCCAAGTCGATGTCATGTCTTATACTCTAGTTTCTAACTATTAATATCCTTTATGTATACTTTCTCCAAGAATCGCCGATATACGCAATTGGTTTCATCGTGCAAATCGCGATCTAAACTCCAAAATGTTCCGGGTACGCTGCAAGATCTTGAGAGCATTAGTAAAACCGCATCGGCCAGTAGCTAGAGGGACAGTACACCCAAAGAGAAATGCTACTTTCTTGTATACTCCAGCACAAGACATATTGAGATTGCTGTCCGTTTAATTTGGACAAGTTATTTCCATTTTTATCCTGACACGTGATCACCAGGACATCGAAGGAGACCAATCTGCCCGGAGCCGGAAAGCCGGGCTCGCCGGTCACCGGTGATCTCAAGAAGGGTGCACCTTCTTGGATGGCAATCCCTTTGAGGCAGATCTCATCGAGACGGTGGCAGAGTTGATCGCCGCCTTGACATACTTCTTCGAGGCGGGGCTGGCGGCCTTCTGCATCAGGTGCCCCATGGTCCTGGCCCTCTCAGCCGTGGCCACCAGCTTGCCCTGCTCCTCCTTGGACATTCGATTCGCCTCCACCTCGAACCGGAGGAACTCATCCATGGCCCTCCCCATGGCAGAGTCGAGGGCGGCCTCAACCTCCTCCAAGGCAGCCTCGGCCTTGTTCTCCATGCCCCGGCCCTCAAGCTCGGCTGCTGCCCACAACTTGCAGGCCTCAACCTCAAAAAGACGCATCAGGTCCTTGATCTCGGCCGGGTTGAAGTTCCTGTCTTGGAGGGCCCGGTCGGCCAGGGAGGTGAACTGGGACATGAGAGCTTCCATCGTATCCTACCTTTCCTCGCTTTGCAGAGGTCTAATGGTGTCTGGAGGAATCTCAGAGTTTGTTGAGTGGGGAGAAGAGTCACATTGAAGGAAGAAAGGGATGGGTGGGGGCAGCTCTCTGAGTCATACAATTTCCGAAAAAAAAATTACAACAAAAAGAGTTCTGTCCATTGTCCATTAATAAGTCAACCTAGTCTGTGTCTGGATTAGTTCCAATTTGCCCATATCCATGTGTTACAGGCAGAACACATCGAAAATGAAAGCGCTAATATAAAAAGTATTATGCATTGGATCCTTAACGTTACGAGTGAGATCTAATCCTACTCTCCGTTTCACGTGACAACATAATTTATACTTATCAAGCAAAGTTTTGCACTGAGATTCGACGAGGTATGAGCTTGCACGATAACCTACTATGACATTATGTAAAATTTCTTTTCCACTAGACATATAAAAGGCTAATATCATGTACACGTAAATATATAAACTCATAAATAGTGATACTCAATTTTTTTTATTATGTATTAAGATTCCTTTTGTTATACATGAGATTTAATCTTCAAAAGGAGAAAGTTTTTTTTTTTTTTAACTGATATATCACATGATAATACTCATATAATATCATAAACTCACAAATTTAAATTTTTTAAAATTTTATTAAAAAATTACGTGACCGGATCTTATTAGTTCCTAATATTATTTACTTACTCTTATATGACATGTCTGTTGCACAAAAGACTCCTCCCTCGACAAAGAAGAGGGAATCTGCTCGTTTCTTCTTCCATCTTCCTTGTTTATTTCAAGAATGTTATGGCTGGGAGCCATAGCGTAGTGGAGAGTGGGACCGTGGGCATCTTGACGTCCTCAGGAATCGAATCCTTCCATCCCACGGACGACTTTTAGGGGCGGCGCACTGCCGCCGGCCCAATTTTCCGACCGCTTGCGCAGCCCGGAGTTTGATGCCCGCCCGGGTGGGCCGTCTGAGGGACACAAAATTTAGGCAGACACATCTGTTTGCCACAATTCTCAAATGCCTCAATCTTACACTTTCTCTTTTTTATGCTCATTTGATGAACTCAATAGAATCCAAGAGAATCCCCTTTGAAGGAGGCAAGAACAAGACAACATAATCCAAATGTGCTCAATAAGTAATGTGTCAGATTGATTGAATTCTCAATTAGATATTGTCAAAACTGCAAGTTACATGATGAATTGAACAACAGATACTACAATGAGGAAAAGAATTTGCTCTCACCGAGCTTTATTCGATGCGAACTAGCTTACGGTTCAAGTATCTAAACCTGCAGATCTCCTCAAAGAAATCATCTGCACTGTTGTGACTGCTCTTCATCTGAAGAATCTTTATCACCATTGTCTTCAGATTCTTCCCGTACTTTATTAACGACTCGAGAGTGTTCATCTTTTGTTCCGCATTCAGGGGAGACCTCACAGTGATTACCACCTCTTCCAGGCAAGGAATAGTGAAGCCAGTGTCAACCTGAAAGAACAATAACGGTTCGTCCCATTGATGTAAGAATAGAACACAAATATGGATTTATGGAACATTTCTTTATGTATCTCGGGGTGAACTTGAGCTTACATTCTTGAGGCTGTTCTTCTGACAGAGAGCAGCAAACATAGCCCCATGAACGTCGAACTTCCTGAGTTTCTGGTGGCTATTGAAGAAATCAACCAAGTCGACCTCTGGAAAAGGTTGGAGCGCCTCAAAATCTCCAGTGAACTCCACTTTCATGTACAGATGTTTCACTTGACTCGCCCATTTGAGCATTTTGCTTATGGCATCCCAACACCACTGTACTCCTCTGATGGACAAAAACTCAAGGGCCGGCAGATCTCCAATGTCCACAATATCAACCCTACCTGATGAGGTGAACTAGAGGTTACATGCAGGTCTCACTTCATTTGAAAATGGGGAATATCTAATGTTAATACTATTTCGAGAATTACAAATTCTAACAATACGAATATCTCCAGAACCATATAACTTTTCTGAGAAGTACAGGTATAATTTTAGAAGTACTTACCAGAATTGTTGGATATAGAAAGACTATGCAAGCAACTGGTCCCACGAACTCGAATCCAGCTACAGCCTTGGACCTCAAGCAACCTAACCCTTGGAGAAGAGAGTGAGAGTGAACAATTTCCCAACCCATAGAAATCAAGTTTGCATTCCTCCAAATAATGCAACTCTATTGATACTGATCTCATTCCCTCACAGCCAAGAAGCAACAGGTTCACCAAACTAGGGCATGCTTGAAGTGCTGACGACAGAGCCCGGTCCTCCAGTCTCGCCCCCACGATCTCGAGACTCTTAAGCTGAGGGAACATGTCCCACTTGGGTGGCTGGGTCAGTAGGACACCCCACAGCTTCATAGACTCCAAGTTTTTCGCTACCCCAACAATGTCCATCTTTGTGGGGCCCTCAAACGAGGGATTATGTTCAAGAAGATTGTCCATCCGGAGCTCAAGATGCCTGAGGGATAATGCTGTGACTGAGAGCCATGAAGCAAGACCCGAACTTGAGAATGGACTGTAGACAACGAGCTCTTCCAGGCGAGCAAGTGAAGATATCATCCTCTGCACAATATTGTCAGAGTTGTCAGATCCTGCGAGCTTGTCAAAGGAGTTTCGGGGGAAGTAGAGGCTCCTAATGTAAGGGGTCGAGTCCTTCCACCGCTTAGAGATGCAGTTACAGATTGCAACATCCCGAGCATTGTTCATGTATGATAAAATGTATTGAACAATGGCATCAGGAAGCATCTCCATTTCTGCAAAGACATTCATCGAACAGTTAGCAGTCAACAACTAACACACATAAGCCTCAGCTATACAAACTTGTGTTCATCCTCCTAACCCAACAAAGCAGATTCAAATTCCTTTAGGAAGAACCCATATTGTAGCACACAAAAGAGAGGGAAAAATCCAGATTTATTAATTGAGCAAGCTGATTGATACTAAGGAGAACATGGCATCAGCATCAACGGCACAGCTCAAAAAACCTGATTTCAGCTAAATTTCAATGATAGTATGGAAATTTCATCAGTATATCGAAACTGAGCTATGTTAAAGCTATACGAGAGGCGACGTAAATTCTGATCGGCCATTGATAGAGCTCAAATGTAGCTTAAACAGCTGGGTTTTCTTCAATCTGTTGCCACAAATGACTGCATATCCACTTTATCACAAAAGAGTTCACCCAATTGAAAGAAAGTAGGTTGAACTGAAGTCAACTGTAACAGCCCTCCGGTCTTAAAATTCATTTTGAACCAGAATAAGCATTAGACCGAGCTGGGTGAGCTCGACACCGTAGATTGAGATGGTTCCACAAAGTTGCAGAAATGTCCAGTCTACAGACGTCGTCACATCTTGCAAGAACAAGCAAATTCAAGAGACGAACAGGCAAGAACAGTGCAGGCGAAGATTTACCAGTAGAGAGAGAAGCGAGCTTCCAATATGAACAACAGAGGGACTGCGAGGGAGAAGAATTAAGGGGATGGATCTGGATCTTCGATCTATGGCGAAATTCAGAGGACCCAGAACTCTGAATCTTCTCCTGAGCGTTGAATTTATACGAACGAGCACAGTAGGGAGACACAGAGGCGCGCTTATTTTGAGAAGGAGAGGGCCGAGATGATTTTTTTTTTCAAAATTTCAAAAAAATTGTCAGTACAGAGCGGAACATGAGACCGGTCAGTCGGAGGAAGTGAATATTTTACGTCCTTTTTTTTTTTTAACTTGTACCAAACAGTATCCTGTCCAGTTAAAATATCGAAATTAATCAACGGTCGGTTTCAGAGCCATGAAAAATTTTCATTAACTTTCCGAACTTAGAGATAGGTCTAGTGAGGAAATTCGATAGGTCAATATCAAGTTGATAATATTTTATGTTGTTAAATTTATATGTTTTTACAATTTTTAAGAAATTTTCACACATTAAAATATGAATGATAATTTACATAATAAATTTATATAGAAAATTATTATTAATCAGTTGTGAAAAATAATATTTTAAATTAAATTTTATTGTCAGAGATCTCTATGCCTGCTCTCTGCTCGTTTTCATTTTTATTTATTTATTTATTTATTTATGTTTTTTTTAAATCTTGTCGGGGGCCGGAATGGAGTTCAACTCTTCCGCTCCCTTTCAAATTTTCGAAATTTTCGAACGTTCCCTTCCCTCACCGAAAACACTGGCTGTGAAGTTGGGCCGATCTTATTGGGCCTTGATAGAAGCCCGTTAAGCCCATGAGCCCATCTTCGAGGCCATCCCTTTTTGTCCCGCCCGACAGCGGGGCTTGACGAATCTGGGTGTGCAACCGAACCGGTTATATTTTGGAAGGGTTTTTTAGATGAAAAGCTGTGAAATTAGCCGATTCGTTCGAACCAAATTGAATAGTTTCAATACTAACTCAATTTTAAACGAACCGAACCATTTTGAAATCAATTTTGGTTCGAACCAGTTAACAGAATTGTTTAAAGCAATCCGAATTTTCTACACAAACCAGTTACAGTTCTTTACCTAATGTGTCAAACCAAACCGAACCGGTTTCTGCACACGATTTGACATGCCTGAGCCTCTCGTCGCATGTTCCACGAGCTCACCCGTACCATCAGGTACGTCACGACAGACCAAAAAAAACAAAGCTCGTGATACTCACTAGAGTGTCGCAAGTTTTCCCGCATTACGAGGCCCGGAAGAATAGATAACAGGGAGAAGTGCAAGGTCATTTTCTACTTGCGATGACATAAACGGGGCGTGATCGAACGGTCGTGCTGCTAAGCAAGCAAAATGGTATTCATTGGTACTGATACCGTTTGTGAATGACTAAAATACGCGACGAATTATTGTAAGCCTTACAGATTCCAACATCCGGAAGGATACATGGACCTCTTCCCAGCATCCGGGCCGAAGGCAGACCGAATGGGAATATACAATGGGCTTTCAACCGCGCCTTTTTTTTTTTTTTTTTTATAATTGTGGCTGTTGGATTACAGCCCCAAACCTAACGAGAACTGACCTCAGCTGACTTGAGGGCAATACCGTAAATTAGGCCCACGGATCGGAGACTTACCGGTGATTAAGCCTCGAAGACCGGCCGGTGGCCAGTTAGATGCAGCCAACAAACCTAGTATATGCTGTGGGACCCGCCGCATAAACAATCCAATTACCGCTGACTAAATAAAGATTTCATTAGAATTAATATGGAAGGTAAATTTGATATTGCTGTAATTTTAAAATATTTATTTAAATTAATTTTTAATTATGTAAATACATAAAGAATTAAAAAAATTGTAAGAATAATTTAGCATTATATGTCATTTTTTTACTTGACTGCCCTCTAGTAATTGTTATATGCATGCTATTATTATACATTTTTCTCTTAAATTGATGGAATTATATTACTTTAAAAAATGCAGAGATTACTCATTTAGTCTGTCCTCGCAGTTATATTCATTCACACAATCGAAATAAATTAATAATTAATAATTTTATAATCATAATATTGCAATTTATTTTATCATGTAAATCGCTGCATTTCATTCATTTTCAATTCCTTAATATAAAATATAACTAAAATTTAATCATTAAAAATTTAGGCATATATAGGATGGAATTTTTACCAAACTTTGCCAGACACCGTTCCTTGAGCGCATGTACCACGACGCGGTATGAGTGAGCGCCACGGCAGCCATGGGCCCATGAGTGGCGCGCTGACGAACAGGGATTGAATTCCGGCGAGCGTGCTGCGCCGGTAAGGAAGTGGAGGCTTCTCATGGAACGAAATCATCGGATTTATTTTTTTTGATTTGGTTCGGATTTTTTCGTTTAATAGTTGACCGTGCTCATCACCTGCGTCGCCTCGCTCAATCTCCCCTGCCAAGTGCCAAGCACAGCTGTCTTCCCTCACGCAGTCCCTCTCTCTCTCTGGTTCGATCGATCGGGGGGTTGCTGTCTTGTCGGTTAGTCTGACTGGGGCTGTTGCATCATTAACCACCAAAAATTCTCCTCTCTGTACACCTTTCTCTCTCTCTCTCTCTCTCTGGTGCTATCTGGAGAGAGGCGGTGCCTCCCCTTGCTGCTTTCATTTACATCTGTTAGCGATAAATGGGAGGAAATATGTCGGCGATGAGTCTTCAGACGGGTCGGATGATTGACACCCGTGCCGAAATTCGTCCCAAAGTCTTTCCCGGATCCATGTTGCCGGCGGCGAAGGCAGGAACCGCAGTCCTGCCTGTCGGTGGGAAGCCACGGAGAGGGGATTTAGCGATCGTGTGCTCTGTGTGCCCGCCCCCTCCCGCGCCGCTGACCGATGGCGCCGCCGGAGGAGAGTCGGTTGAGATCCTGGAGCGGTCCTTTCGAGGCCTCAGCTCGTCTGGTTCGGCTGATTCCGGTCCGGTCATGAAGGGGCAGTACGGTGCGTTCGGTGCGGTGACTCTCGAGAAGGGGAAGCTTGACATGTCCCAGAAGCAGTCCAAGTCTAGCCCCGAGGTCAGTGGCTATAATCTCATATTTTCCTTTGATTCCTCATAAATGGCCTCTTTGTTGAAGTTGTAAAGAATTGAATTGAGTTCAAGGTCTGAACTTTATCAGAGCAACCGAGAATGAGCTGACAACTTAGTCTTATTCAGTGGTTCCATTCCAAACGTGTTTGCTGGTGATGAGTTGATGGTTATGTGAACAAAACCTGCAGAGAAACTTGGGAGGAATTCTGACTTCCATTTACCAAAATCACCATGATATGATTGTTCCTGTTTCCTGTATCCCAGGATGGCAATTACCATCTGTGTTGTCCGAGGCACATTGCTCTGTTCATGATATACAATTGGCTTGTCCATTAGTATACTTTCGTCATCTATGAAGCATTTGGTTGGCAAATAACAACCTTTAGATTCGCTTGGAAATGGCTCTACAACATTTGGTTTAGATAGAGTGAGAATGATGGATGTTGGATAGTGAGAACCGACTACCAATTTTCTGAAATGCCTCTCAAATAGCTATTACTGAATATCATGAAAATCTAAACTAAATGCAAAAAGGGTTCCATTTTGTTGGTGTTCTTGAACATCAAACAGCCTGATAGATTATAGTGTCAACTGTGAAGCCTTTTCTCTGCATTCTTTTGTCCTTGTTCGAACGTTGAATAAGTTATTTTATTAATCTGCATCAATTCAGTGCCAAAACTCATGTACAAGAGATCATGAACATGATTACTTGATACAAAGTAATTTCTGTCCTAATTGGTCCACGGGAATGGAAGGACAATGCAATTTCACGCATTTATGATTTGCATAAATGTGCCATTTGTCTGTATTATTGTCATTTCATTCTTTCAAGATTACTGGATAGAAAGTAATTCTGCTGTAATTGGTACACAGGAATGGAAGGACAATGCAATCTTGCTCTTTTATGATTTGCATAATCAGATTCTACGCTTGCCTTATACCGTCATAAAAAAAATGGAGTTGCACTGTCTCTCTGTGTTAATATGATTCAAACTTTCTAGCAAAAAGTGGCTAAGAGCTATTATTTGACAGCTCGCAACTGGCGGTGGCGGTGGAGATATTGGAAAGAAGATCAATCATGGGGGCGGTGATGGAGGTGATGATGATGGCGATGACGATGATTACTTTGATGATTTTGATGATGGAGACGAGGGAGATGAGGGTGGACTTTTCAGAAGGAGAAAGTTTCTTGAAGAGGTTTATTGAACTCCTAATTTGCATTTACAAGTTCATCCGAGAATTTTCCTTGTCTTGATTAAATATTTTTACCATTTGCCTTATCCTTCTGAAATTCCTCCAGCTATTTGATCGCAAATTCGTGGAAGCAGTATTGAATGAGTGGCATAAGACGATGATGGACTTACCTGCTGGGTTTCGGCAAGCTTGCGAAATGGTGCCGATCCCTTGCCTCTTTTTCTCTCTGTCTTATCTTTCTGGCCCCTGCTCCTCTCTGTCTTCCTTTCGTCATCTGGTTTAATTGCTCAGGCGATGCCTTAAATAATACTCCATGCAGGGCTTAGTCAGCTCAGCTCAAATGGTAAAGTTTCTCGCGATCAATGCGAGACCGACTACTGCAAGGTTTATTTCCCGATCACTTCCTGAGGCGATGTCTAGAGAATTTATTGGCAGGTAATAGCTGTTTATCATTTCTTTAAACTGATTTGGTTTGCAATAACAATTGGACATACTTTGGAAATTCCATAAAATGGCTTGTCACAAAAATAAGTTTGGCCCAATCAAAGCTGAGTCCACTGCTTAATGGTTGTCACTTGAGCATCAACTTGGTGTAAAAATTTTGACAAATCATAAGTTGTCTTTCCTCTTCTATACTTGTTTATTTGTGGGTTGCAAATTCACCTACGTTTTTCTTATTAGTTTTCCTGAGTCTAAATCTTTGCTGAAGATATTCTTTTATGCCCAGGATGATTGCAGACCCTGCATTCTTATACAAGCTTCTCCTGGAGCAAGCTGCTACTATTGGACTTGCTGTTTCATGGGAGTTGAAGAATCGCAAGGACAGGTTTTTTTTTTTAAGTTACATCTGCATCAACAGATTACTCATTATACCCACACGAAGAATCTGGACTCATTCATGTCATGCTTGCCCATTTTTGTAATTACAGGGTTAAGAAGGAGTGGGATCTTGCTCTAGTCAACGTTCTCACTGTATCTCTATGCAATGCTCTTGTTGTCTGGTCGCTTGCACCCTGTCGCTCGTACGGAAACACTTTTCGGTTCAGTCTGCAAAACACACTGCAGAAGCTCCCAAATAACATATTTGAGAGGAGTTACCCACTCAGAGAGTTTGATTTGCTGAAGAGAATCCATTCCTTTTGTTACAAAGCAGCAGAGTTGTGTTTGGTTGGATTGACTGCTGGAACAGTACAAGGTTCTTTGTCCAATTTATTGGCCACGAAAAAAAGAGAGAGGTCGAGATTTTTCTCGAGACTCATACCCATTTCCTTGTTTTTTTTTTTTTTTAATTTGAAAGAGCACAGAGGAGATAAATGAATATACATACATGCCCTGCTCTTAATTTTATAAAGTTAACTGGGATGCGTGTGTTTTGATAGATTATCAGTGGCCATCCCTTCTGTGAGCTCCAGCGCCCTTGGATATGGTGCTTTTCTCGGTATCTATGCAAACTTGAGTTATCAGCTGCTTTGTGGAGCTGATAGGTTGATGACCAGTCACTTCGATGTTATTGGAGTAGCTCTGTTTTTCAGCACAGCATTAAGGTATGTTGGATCTTACTGCTTTGTGGAGTTAATACGTGCGGTTTGATTATTTGCAAATTTTGATATCTTGTAATTGTACTTCGGCACAGCATTAAGCTTTATTTTTGTGTTGAAATTTAATGCAGGGTTATGAATGTAAACTGTGGCGAGACACTAAGGCACACTTGGCTTGGAATGGAGGCCGATCCACTGGTCCAGTCCGATGACCTTCTGAAAGCCTACAATCGACCATCTACCTCTTCTGAGGTTACATCTTCCAAGCCATCTTCCAAATGGTTCGTATCAAAGAAGACCATTATATCCGGGCTTGGACTCTTTGGTACCAGACAGGGAACTGCAGATTCTACAAGTGGGGGAGCAGCACCACCCACAAAAGCAAGCAGAAAGAGGATAGTCCGAAAGAAGGTGATGGCAAGCTGAGCTTTTGCATATCGGTCCTTCGAACTTGAAGATGTGCAGTTTTGGACATTGAGAGTAGGGTTTTCATTCTTCCTGCTCCTTTTTTCCCTCTCCTTTGTGGTTTTCTTCAAAAACCTTTATGCGGGTAGGAGGTGAATATATTCTTTTGGGGTAGATGAACTCGAAAGTTGATGCATACAGCAAATATTCATTGACAGGTGGTGTCTTTGGGCAAAGCATCGTGTTCTGGTTATGGAGCAAGCAAAGAATACTTTTGGCTTGTTAGATTCAATCTCCTTCTACAAGTTATTCTTCAGAGTCTGATTTATTTAGTATCTTGACATTCATGGTGGAAGCACACTTCTTCTCAACTGTCAGTTACAAACTGATAAGAGTGCCTCCGAGAATGGCCCAGAAACTTAGTGCTCTGCCGTTGGCAATCGCCTTCTTTGGCTTGATACCTGCAGGTACAGACACGCATTTGGTTGCTGAATGTGGAAAACGTGCCTGAAAGAGCTTCAAGTAGCTCTGTTGATTCAGCTGAGGTTGCAGCTGTCTCTTCAATCCTTTATCAACAACAGACATCAGACTTGATCTACTCCGACCCTAAACAGAGTTGATAGTATAATGCGTTTAACATAACATGAAACATCTGTGATTACTTTCCTTTTTCCCAGAAATACGATGTTATGGTATGAACTAGCTGGAGAAATCTTAAATAGTTTTTCCTATTTGGTCGGGCGGTGATCAGGGATGGTCTCTCAAGGCACAAGGACCTTCACAATAGTGAACAACTGCATGGAGACCGTGTGGCCAGGAATAACCCATGGGGAAAACTTCACCGGCAGCGGGTTCACGCTCAAGCCAGGCCAGTCTGCTGTCTACACTGCTGCAGCAACCTGGGGTGGCCGCATCTGGGGCCGGACTGGGTGCAGCTTCGATGGAAATGGTACCGGGACATGCCAGACCGGCAGCTGCGGATCGTCCTTCAACTGTACCACCCCAGGAAAACCACCGGCCTCGATTGCTGAGTTCACCCTCGGGGATGTGGACTACTACGACGTCAGCCTTGTCGATGGGTTCAACCTGCCAATCATTGTAGTTCCCCTAAAGGGCAAGCAGAACTGCACCACAGTCGGGTGCGACGGTGACCTGAGGAAGAACTGCCCGGCGGAGCTGGCGCTGAATTCGAGCGGGAATGTGATTGCCTGCCGGAGCGCCTGTGATGCGTTCAACACCGATGAGTACTGCTGCCGGGGGACGTTCGGTGATGCTATGACTTGCCATCCAAGCAACTACTCAAGGACTTTCAAGTCGGTCTGCCCCGTGGCGTACAGCTACGCCTACGACAGCCAGACTAGCATCAAGACATGCACCGGCGCGGAGTACATTGTGAGCTTCTGCTCTTCCAGGTGAATATTTCCACTTCCATTTCAACTCATCCCAGTTCCAAGGAGCAGCCCCCCAGGAAACTGGATTGAGATTATGATGGACATTGATCTTTGTATACTTATTCTCACCTGACTCGAGGAAATGTTCGATTTTTGAACCAGGAATGAGACCGTGTGCTCATACCATGACAATGTGCTTTCGTGCAATGGGGCCGGCAGGGCAATCACAACGACCTCCAGGGAACGGTGGACCGCAACACTTGCTTTGTTCCTGCTGTTTATTTGGAGGCTCTTTTCATGATTCAGTCTGTAAACCCATCAATTTTGAGTTTCATCTAAAAGCATAGAAGGAACTGCACGGTCCCAAGATTTTCGAGTCTAGGCAGGAATATCACACAAATGTTGTAGCCCAAATTGGCTTCTCTCTCTGTCTTGTTTTACCGTGGCAAAAGATGAAAGGATTGTTTGTACAAGCAAAAGATGAAGGGAAGGAGGGGGATTCCAAATTCCAAGTCAATACAGCAGATTAAGAAAAGATTAATAATTACACTGTACGGACACCTCACAGTCGATGCCTATACGGCTAATATAGCCCACAACGTGTGATGTCACCGAGAAATTCTAGAAGAGTTTTCTGTAAACAACCTGGCAGCAGCGAGAAGATTCGTTCATGAATGTTGGTCCACACAACGGGGTGGTTAGCTATATCAGCTTACCAGGTCTTGCTAATAAAGACCCATTGATCAGATCCAACCCTTTCTCCCCCTTTAATCTTTGATTGAAACAGTTGTCAGAGCTAAGGATCTCATTCATCCAGCTTTATCAGTGCCGCCCTAAGTACACAAGGGCACAATATGGTCGAAATAGTCGCATCTGGAAAAATCAAATATCGAGCCCTGATCTATGGAAATCTTAACAGATTCTGGCTTCATCACTGACCTTGTACAAGCTGCCTTCTAACCCAAAATAAATGCAGGAACTGCAATCTTTATTACAGAAGAGACCACTGGGCCCGAGCCATAACATAATTCCTCCCTTAGCCATAGCTCATGCTATCTACCTTTGCCAGTGATCTGACTTTTTTCCATGTTTACTTCATCATTGTTATTGTTTTGCATGCCTTCAGTAGGCGACTTAGACTCGTCATTCTCATAGGGCAAAACGACTACTGGAGCTGCAGGCACCATCTTCCACCGTTCCTTTAAGAAACTCATAAACCTCTGGACCATTTCTCTCCTAAACTCGAGCTCTCGAGTGAAGAGATCAAGGAGGAGGAAGCTAAGGATGTACTTGAAGGGGACAATGAGCATGATTGTTGCAGAGGCCAGCAATATGAGGGCAACTTCCATCGTTATCTGGAAAAAAACAAAAAGAGCGGATAAGTAGAGGCTCAAACCAAAACCAAAACCAAAACAAAGAGTAATCTCATTTCTTCTTTCCTTGTTTGCCTTTGCAGACTATGAAGCTAAGCAACAAGTCCCAGCAACATCCATAGAGCACATATTCCAGTACATGTGGACCTTTTCATGAAGCCAGAGCAGGTCAGCACACAGAATGCTGAAGCAAGCGGGCAATTTGTACTGGAAATATGGTCCCATCTACTTCTGTTCCTTCGACAAGCCAACCACTTGTACGTGCTATATATATATATTTATATAACGCCAAAAATATACATATGTTCTATTTAGTTCCAGATAACTAGAATTGTCAGATTGAAGTATGTCCTGTAGCATCACGATGGACAGATTTTTACCTCATTTTTTTTAGCGTTAAATAAATGATTATAATACTACATGTTTTCCTCATTATGCATAGATTCATTAGGATGGTGATCAACTAATTAAATAAGTTGCAATCATATGGTTCGCAAGTGATGGAACTTACCTGAGGCTGGCCTGAAAGGACAATTGTGCGGACTTTAAGAAGAATAACATTGAGATTCTGCAGGTAACTCTCCACATCTCGCATGGCGTCTTTAACCGCCAATATCTTTTGAATAGTGTTTGAAGGGGGCTGATCACGGATTGTGACCTTCCCGAAAGATCTCCCAAGGCGGCCTTGTTCCTTTAGCCCTTTAAGAGTTAGCATAACGGCAGCAAGGGCAATCAAAGTTGCTGGAAAAACATACGACAACAAGTCCCTGAAGAAATAAAATGGAAAAAAATTAAACAATTGTCAAGATGAAATGAAAGGCAATAGACTGATGAATGCCAGGATGTGTCCGGGACTAAGAAGTTAGCTCATCCCAAAGGTTTGATCAGATAAAATATTACCTGATTATGATGGTGTAGGAAAATGCAAGAAATGAAATGGTAAGATATGGCTCTTCCCAGTGTCGAAGTTTCTCAAAATTCTTGGCAACAACTGTCAAAGGTAGCATGAGTTCCTGCAAATTAAGCAATCTCAGAGGAAAATCCCAGTTACGATTGGAATATTGACAGCCACGCAAATAAGCATGAGATTAAGAAATCGAACAACCAGGAAACTTTCCAGATTAAATTATTAATAACCTAATCTGAACTTCAATTTATTACCTTGAAAAGGTCAATATTATTGGGTATTCCCTCAAGCATGGCAGCATCAATTGTGGCCTGAGTCTTTTCGACCGCTTGACTCTTTCTCTGACACGTGAGTGCTGCTTTCTCTACAAGGCCAGCATCTCCCACGACGAGATTCTTACTCAATGCTAGACCTCGCTTTGTTACAGTTGAATTCTTCCAGAAATTGATCGAAGCACTAGAGAACCAAGAAGGAGATCTCATCCATTTCTTCAAGTAAATGCTCCCGTCTATGTCAAAAACGGGACTCGCTCTCTCTGACTCTTCAACTGAAGCTGATGATGCCTGTTGATCAGACCCCGCCTCTGAAAATTTCGTGACTAATGGCCCACCCCAGAAATTTACTGCTAGGGCTTGAGAAACAATGTCCCCATAGGGAGCATTCATTAAGTAGGAGAACTGAACGAATTTTGTGGGATCATCCAACAGCTTCCGCATGAACTGAAGGACCTGAAGTCGGGCAATGCTATTACCCGCGCTGATTGTTGCTCTCTCCTTCCCTCTCTGGGCCCCAAACACGTAGGACACGGTCTTATCGCCTTCTTCGGGCCCATACTCGTGAATGAACTTGTGCAAGGAAATGATTTCGCTAATGAAAGCATGCCAAACATCCCTCCTCATTTCACCCCCCAAGTCAACAAATTCCAGCATCCATGTCTCTGACCTGTAGAAGTAAAGAAATTTCATGATTATATATGGAAAAAATGCTAGATTCCTGGGCTGCAAGTGAAGGTAAAAGCAACATAGGCCTGGTTTCCACTTCCAGCACCAACATAGAAGAAACAATTCTGTCAAATTATACTATGTATACAAACTAGAACACCTTTTCACAAAGGTTGCTGCTTTTGAGTCGTGGAAGCCCATTATTGTGGTTCATATTCAACATGTTTATATATGGTGATATTCCAAGTTTCAACTTATGCAGGAAGATGACTGACAAACCATGCTTCATAAGTTCATATGCACAGTTGCGCACCTCCAACAAGCCTGAACTTTCTTATGGAAATTCCCCCGACTATCAATGTTCTCCCCATCGTGCTTTTTTATGCAAAGTATGCATCTCAGAAAAAAATGATCACAAAACACCAAATAGTAGTATCTCATATTCTTCACATTTCCTTCTGTGAAAGTAACACAACAGAGAGCAACTATAAGGATAAGAGAAGCTTACTCACTGAGGACCACAAGAAATAGAGACAGCCGAGTCAAAAAGAAAAGATCCCAAAGGGCCAACTTTTGCCTTCTCTACCTGCAATCCTCTTGTAAGATCCAATCTTGATGATGCTTTTCGTCCAACAGCCTGTCGTACAACAGATACAAAGTACTCTGGCTGTAAAATTGGAAACACATTCACATTGAGAAGTTCAAGTCTCCAAAAGAAAAATTAATTGTGTGATCCAAAAATTTGATGACCTGAAAAAGCATTTTAATTATTTTTCCAATCTCAACATGTATGAACATTTAGTTCTCTCAGTAGATTTTCCAGCCATAGTTTAGCATGGATCCCAGGAAATAATTTTCATATCTCCATTTGTCTTTCTTTCTCGTTTTTTCCTTGTTAAAAACAATGACTAATGGAAAAAAAAACTAAGGAAAGTACAAATAGTCTCAATTCACGAGACTTTAGGTTTTTCATCTAACATAGAATTATTGGGTTATAAACTGACTTGTAGACTGCAGCATCTGACAAACTTCTGCGTATTTCCTTTTCAAGGAGGAAGGAAAAAATAAATGAAGTTTTCCATAACCAAACATACCATTAACTTCATAAAAGAATCATCGTATAGGTGGATACCTCAAAGTAGATTGCTTTGTCGGTTAAAATAACTTTTCCGGGCCACGCAATGTTATTGTCCCATTTAAGAACAGGATGCTTCCTGCTTGAACCAACACAGAGTATTTTCTCCTTGTATAGATGGAAAGTTTCAGGGGGCTGATAAGTTTTTCGTCCTTCATGCACTCTGCATAGAGAATGTATGTACGCCAACTGTCAGATCAAAAGAATCAGTTAAATCTACTCTGACAACAGCACAAAAGGCAAAGAATATAAATTTATACGAGAGATTTACTTGAGAAGCTCGTTAATATAAGTTAACCACGATCTCAGAGAGATCCCACTCTCTTCACCAGCAAGTGCCTTGAAGAGGCTATGCACTGTGCAGTAATCGGCAACACCAGAGATAGCAGGAGCTATTCGAGTAAAAGCCTCTTGCCCTACAGTTTTATCCTATAGCATCAACCAGAGCAAAGCCTGACTTACTTTCTCAGGGAAGAACATATGAAAATCATGTGGAAGATACTAGAAATGGTGGGTTGTACATAAACCAATCCTCTCAGCAACTGACTGTGAGAAACAAACTGCAAATCTCCAATTACTGAACCAAATTTTAATCAGACAAAAAACCTTATCCCATATTTAGCATGATATTGCCACTAAAAACAATGTTAACAAGTATAATATATTATACATTTCTTGCCAAGAATTCTTGAATCAGCATCAACTATAATTCAAATCATATATTTAAGACAATCTACACGAACAGAAAGACACCTGAAAAAGAGCTTTCTCTGAGGAATAAGCATAAGCATTTTCCTCTTGACAGTACGGGCTTTCCCATGCCAGCATTGTTATGAAAATTAGCTTCTGGAATGCAGGTTCCTGAAAGGAAATACTGGACTCAACTTGATATTATGTCGAAGGAAGAACAGATAAAATGCTAATCACAGAGCAAACCACGTGCTCACAAAATTTGGCATATAAATACTAACATCTGCAAAGCCAGAACAGGGGTTAAAATGATTGCATGAAACAAATTGATAAATCTGTGGCATTCAAGTGGAACTTCACACTCCTCTCAAATTTATCTTTCTAAAAAATATGCACTTCTCTTTTCCTTTGCAGTTCTGAATGTCATTAACAGATGGATTAAAAGAAAAAATAAATAACACAATAAGAGTCCACGCACCTTTAAGGAAGGGTGAATATGAGAACTGTCCCTCGATAAGTACCTGAAGCAACAATATTCCACTAAGTTGCGGGCATCCGCATATACAGTTTCAGGAACAAGTGCACTGAATATTCTTTGCATTTTCTGACCAGTCAACCCATTCATCCTGCATTAACTTCAACAAGTCAAAAAGCAATTCTTTCATTAGTCTAACAAGCAAAAGAAAGTAAACTAGAAACAACAAATTAATTCATTCCCCAAAAGATTGCATTGCTCTGCCTGCATTTAATAGGAAGCAGGAAAGACAAACTTTCAGCGGCAGTCTAATTGACCTAAAAGGGAATCCATGCAAGAGGTCCGACGGAAATGTAACAAACAAGGAATTCCCAATTAGTGAGTATTATAACACAGATAAGTAGTTCCTACACATGGGCTTGGTTACATGCATCCCCAAATTACATTCTAACAGCCTAGATATAATAAAATTTCAGATAGCACAAAATGCGCTTATTTATATGGATCCATTATTTTCTTTTCCAGCAGACATTCAAGTAGGACTCATAACAAATATTATTAGACAAAATGGTAGATTAACAGCTTTAAGGCACAATTAAACAAAACCCAGCAACATATTTTCACCTGCCAAATTGCTCAATAGACATAACGGTTTCTAATGAGAGAAACCCATTTGGGGTTCTCCGGTTCACAGTCTGTTCTGCCATAAAAATCTCCAGTTCATCTTGGGCGGTAGAAGCATTTTCTGTGTCAGGCTTCCTTCCACGACCACCTTTCACCAGCGGGAGAGTGACTTCACTAAGAAAGTTCTGAGTCTTCGATAGCCACGAATTTACTCGTTCTTGCACAGCATCTGCCAGGAGAGAAGAAATTTCATTCAGACAACTGACCAGCGGACTGTTAGATTGTCCTCATTCAGAAAGTTAAGTTTTCGGTTCTCTCTCAACAGTAGGCCAGATAATTCTACCATGTCCGAAACAAAGCATAGCCCCAGAAGACACCGTCAGGATAGTTTGACCTTGAGCATCGGAAAAACAAAGTGGAATTGAATTCAATACCACATCTGCGGAGAGTTTACATATCTCTGTGCAACTGAATTCAAACTGTTAATGAACTGAACCTAAGCGATTGAAAATCCTAAAGAGAGACAATTTCGCAACACGCACTCATCCTAGCATAACAAACAGAGATCTTCACTACTAACGAGTACAAAATAGATTCTCCTATAAGCTTCTTCCTTCGGCCATGAAAATAAGAGTAAGACAGAGATAGAAAACGAGGATAAAGCACCCAACAACAGCAACATCAACGCTGATATATTACGCCATGAGGCAGCAGCAAGTCACCGCTACGCGGAGAGTGGGGAAGCACTTACTAGCATCAATCTCGTTGAGCTTCCATTTGTCACTTGAAGACTGCCCCACGAGCTTAAACCGAGAGATACGGTGGGAGGGATCTCTGGTAGAGTAGCCCAGCCTGAAGGGCCCCCGAGTGTGAGGAAACGGAACCCATCTGAGACGGGTGTCCGAGAGTGAGAGCTTGAACTGCATCTGTCCCCTCCGCTCAAGGATCCTCGGTGCTCAGGGTCTGTATCTGTGACCACGAGCTGGTGGAGGAAGATGGTGCAGATTTCTGGGCAATTTTGGGGGCATTTGCGTCTGCTTTCTACGAGCTTCTACCACCATTCCCAGTTCCCACCTTTTTTTTGGACGCTATCTGAAAGCAGAGACTCGAGAGAGAGAGAGAGAGGCGTGCTGGATGAAGGAACTGAACCATTTCTTAATTAAAAATTTAAATTAAATTTCGATAAATTGATGTAATTTAACACTTCTTCAATGTTGGTTCAAGCTTATGGAAAATTCACAATATTTGATTCTGAAGAGAAGCGGTTGCAATTCCAGGTCGGAAAGAAATGCTATCTTGATATCATTTCTTGAAAGTATCCTTCTACGCACGAGTCAGACCGTATACTAAGTTAGTATCGTTAATCATTCCTCATCAGAGCCAATGTCCCTGAAGATTTCCCGGTAATCTTGACATTTCCTATAATCTAATGGCACTCGAATCAAATTTTGTCTATATCCGTTGAGATTAGTCTAATTGCCCTAACCTACAAACTAAGTGGACGTGGATCGATGTGATGAGGACTTTCGGGGTTAAAATGCCTCACGAGAAAAATTCAGGGTGTAAAACATAATATTTCCTCTGGATGTGACTGGCCTAATCGGAGACCTAGCGCAGGTAAAGTCAAAGAGCTTGCACTGATTGAACAAACGACGTGGAACCAAAATGTCTTTTTACTCGAACGAGCCCCCAGCTAAAGTTAAGAACTGGGCCTACCCACGTGGTTCACGGGTCAATAAACTCAGCGATTCTCCGTACCTGCTTTTTATTTACGGGGAATGGGAAAAATCAATTAAGTCAATCATTTTCCTTTATTTTGAATTCGACCTCAAACAATCGATCTAGTTAATATGAGACCTTATGCTTTGAGAGTCTTATAGAGTTCTCGGGTGAAGTGATCTGAGAGGTCATTGCCTCACTGGCACAAAACCACACCCTTCTCTTTATTCATCAAGACATACAGAAGATACCCCGAAACCTCACTACCGAGAAAACCCGGAAAGAGGTTCCAGGATCACTACCAGTAACCCATCGAAACTTTCACACGATTCACTATATAAAGGTTACGCAAAAGCTAGCTGCGTATGATTCATTATTAGGCAGCAGTCACGGCAATCTTCATTCCGGACTCACAATGTCCCGGGAAGTTGCAGATAAAGTAGTTCTGCCCTCTGACCAGCTTGATCTTGTCGTTCCCTGTCTGGTACACTTTGGTGCCTTTAGGAATCACACATCTGCTGTAAGCCGACTTTGGAACCGCAACCACGTTGTGGACTGCTGGGTTGTAACTAAACACTGGAGCAGCAAAGAGGAAGAGCTGCTAAGCTTTGATATCCATGACAAAACCCGTACCTTTTTCATATGCAAGCAAGCAGTATGATATTTTATTATCGAGAAGGGGCTTCTCGACGAACCAATCAGGTCCCTCAGCATCCCCACAAGCCCATTAATCCAGGGAAGAGCAGGTTTTCTCACGAAGGCCGTGTTGGCGGTCAAACTGGTTTATAACGAGGTCGAGGAGTGTCAAAACAGAGATGTTCCACCACATCTCAGACCACGGGACCAACATCTGGTAGTTTAGATAAAGTCATCTGCTATGCTACAGTGTAATTCACATGGTACTAAGAAGGGAAGAGCCGAATAGGAGATATGAACTGAACTTTCTTAAAAAGATTCAACATACTGAGAATGTCGCCGGCTTTGAAGCGCTTGCCCCCGAGCCAGCTGGCTGAGTCGAAGCTCCAGCCGCGGGCACCTCCGACTGTGTAAACTGCTGCAGAAGCGAAACTGGAGTGGAACACCAGCAGGCAGAGCAGCAGAGTCATAGCCATTGCACTGCCTCTTCCCTGAGCCATACTTGGAATGGTTTACACTTGGAGATAAGAGGTGAGAGAAGAGAGTGGAGCAATTAGAAAGAGGAGGGCCTCTTTAATAGGTGATAATGGGTTGGGAACTTACTGGGGCTTCAACTTTCAACGCATTCAAGGAGGATGGGTCTACCCGACAGGGGATTGTGGGCTCAGTACACAGTAATAAAGGACTGACAATGTCATTTATCACAAGACATGTCCTTTTTTCCTTCAAGGTCTCTGCTATGTTCTTATTTTGACGATCGACTACTTACGATAGTAGCCCAGGAAGGCTTTCCCTAAAGCCCTTGTGAATGGCACCCCTCACCGCCATAAACAAGGACACGGCAAGTTGAGCCTAACGCTGTCTCAGCTCCTTTAACCAATAAATAAACATACTGGGGTTTCCTCTTTAAGTATTTCACCTAATTTAAGTAACAGAACACAAATGAAGAAGATATAAACTTATTTGGGTCATCATGGCACCGAAACCATGCTCTGATAAATTGCATGGCCCGCGCTTGAAGCACATACAAGTAAATTCAATGCTGGACCAATACGAGTAGGGTAAGATTGGATCCATTTTCAACAGAGTGGCATGTACGGACAGGAGTCATAAATGGTTTAGTTAGAAATAAATACCCAGCTTGTAGAGGCAGCAAGTTGCAATTGACAAAATCTGACCCCTCTAGCTGATATTTTTGACTTCTATTTCCATCAATGTTCTCTTGCCAATTCCTTCTTGAGAATCTTCACAGCTTCAGCAACTCCATCCTATGGGAATTCAAGCGTTTCTGTTCAACACTACTAGTTTGGATTGTGGAAACCCTCTAGATATTGTGCAGGATTGCATCACTCTCGACCTCGAAAGTCAACAGAGTGAGAAGCAAGGCACTAAATCATTAGATTTCACAAACATGCACTAGAAGCTACAAAACATCAAGGGTAAGCTTTGTTATTAATTTATTATGATGTCGAATATTATTAAAGCAGCTTTTTGCAGTATAATTTATTGCTTGCAATGATAACAAATGCATCAAGATTGTATTATCAATTACCTCGACAGAGATTTTGGAAGAAATTTCTAAGGCACGTGCCTTCACTTCATCGGAAAGTGCGTGGTGCAAGGACTTTGATAGCACAGTAGCAGCCTCTTCAACATGTGCAACATCACTGTTATCGGGAAGCAAGTGGCATCTTCTGAGTGGTTCAGAAGCCACTCCAAGCCAGAACATCCTCTCAGCCCAGTAAAATTGATCGAGCATAAATGGGCAAATGACCTTCAATTATATTTCAAGGAGAAATGAAGTAGAATGTAATAGAGAGCAAAGGACTCACAAACTAAACAGAGCGGAGATGGAAGCCAATGTGGGCTTTAGCTAAAGTGATAAGTGAACCTCGAGTCTCAACATTCACAAAGGAATTGAAAATCCAAGCATTTCTTGTCCTCTGATTAAAGATCCAGTTTCCTAAGCAACTGATCAGCCTAATTTTCAATATCTAGATAAACAGTATTAAGGGGTGTATCATATAGAGGACAATGAAAATTTTGACGATGTGAGGCTCCTTATGGAGCTTCATGGCTCATCAATGCCTCCAGTAGCCAAGTTTGATCAGACCTTTGTGGGTGGCCACACCACACTGAACAGGTGTATCAGGAGTCAAATCAGAGAAGTATTGCCATGTCCTAGCATGCTCCTTTAAGCTAAGCGTAGCAGCCCTTATGGATTAAAATGGATAATTCTGTTAGCCTAATAATGTGCAAATGAGAAATAGGAAGAATATCTCAATGAGAGCAAAGTTTCACTTAAAGCATGTATATTTATTTATTTTTTGATTGTTTAAAGCATGTATATTTATTATTTTAAGGGCTAACCCACTAGCGGTAATATGATTCATTTGAAAGATTGAACCCGTCACTAACCTGGGGAGTTCCAGCATGAAGTGCTGCAGCAGTTGATCCACTGACATTAATTTTAGGAAGACAAAAAACATATATTAGAACCCATCTATTTGCACCTCAGCATGGAAGTTATACTATAACCAGCAAGAAAGAAAAATTCTGATTGCCAACTACAAATACCCCACCTTCCTCCATGATGTATTGCAGCAGAGCACTTCGGGAACAGCCAGTTATATGAGATGGAACTAATTTAATCCAACAAGAACCAAAGTCAAGTCTTCAGATTTGAAACATATATAAACCAACAGAAGTAAACCATGCTACTTGAATTTCATCAATGGAGAAAGTGAACGTAAGAAGAGTAAGAAAACATGCCAATGCAATTGGTATATCTCCATATGCAGCGCATTAGGGTAAACATATTGCAATCTGCATGAATCAGTTCCCTAATGCAAGTTTGTCAGAAATCTTCGTGGTACAATATGTTCTCTCCATATAGTCTGCTGTTGTATCAACTAATCAACTTAAAAGAAAAAAGTTGGTACTTGTTTCAAACACAAAGTCTTCAGTGCACATGGCTTCTAAATTTCTAAGGCATGTATAACTCAGATAAAATAGAAACAAAAACTGACCCGCGAAAGCAAAAGAGTTGTCCTCCAAAAAGGAGTATGCTATCTTCACTAAAATCTATTTGGCCCAAGCTTGGAGATTCTTTGGCAGCAAAAGCCAGAACTGCTGCATCTAAGGGTTCATAGTTGGCTGTGAAAAGAATAAATCTGTGACCTGTCATACTAGCAACTGCTTGAAGGACCAAAAGAAAAGCTTGAGGGTTCATCACAAATCCCATTCTGCATATATTGATAGCAACTGATCAGAGACCTATCAATGAATGGATCAAAAGGCAAAACGAAAAATGAAAAGAAAAGGCATAATAAGCAGCTATAGACCGAAATATCTTATGGTGTAAAAAATTAGAGCCAAAACAGTATGTAAAAATCACATTGCATATGATTTTTGCACCTTTAATAAAAAATTTCATTCATTATAAAATTAGCTAAATACTCAAGAAAAAAAGAACTTGCCTTCCTATGGAGCTGAGCCCTATAAATGCAGGTGGTACTGAAGCATCAGCATTTAAGTAAGCTTGCAACTGAACATGAGAAGGACAAGTACAAGCCTGTGCTTTTAAGCTCTTGGAATTGCAAAGTCTGGCAACTTCAGAGCACTTTTGACAGGAAAACTGCCATTCATCAGGGAGAAACCAAAATCCACAAATCTGGATATTTGACGGCCAATAATCTGCAGGTTATCAATATAATAATTATTAATGAGATTATATCTGGAAAAAGAGAGATGAATGAAACATACAAACCATGCCGATTCAACTTAGAAAGAATGAATATATTTTTCAAGCATAACATGTTCATTTAAGCATCTTGTTCAATCGGAGTAGGACAGTTGCTTGAAACTTTTACAATGAGAAGAGATGCTTTCCTTGACAATCTCAAGGAAGCTCTTGGTCTATGAAAACACCCTATGTATATTACTACCCTTGGACTAGCAACCCCCCACGGCATCAAAGAAATCATTTGCGTTTCAACAAGAGCTTGTGATATAAAAAGGTCTTGTCCTCATGAGATAAAGATAAGGAGATACAGCTCTATGAGAATTAGAGTCCAGTGTCACTAATCCCTAGTCCTAGATGACTAATTATTGCACTCACCAGTAAATGGCAGCAAAATTTCATCCTTTTATAGTCTCACATGTCTTCATAGATGAAATATAAAATGGAAGTTTTGAGAATATGTGATACCAGGACATTCAACAACTTCTTTGCTAAAACCATACCTGTCAAATGATCAGTATGAGGTGCTTTAATAAAAAAAAAATTAGATAAATGCAATATTAGAGAACAAAATGAGGGGGACTACATCATATAGCTACAGCACCAAAATAAAGGCACTCACATAACAATTGGGGAAGGTGCCCTCTCATGCCATGTGGGAAGACCTGTTACAGGATCCTGCATCATACAGAGAAAGTGACAGGGAATGTAAAGACATATATGAACTTTCCAGATAGTCTAACTGATGAAGGGGGTCTTTTTACGAATCACCCAACCTTGCAAGTAAATTCACACATAAATCTTTGACCCGCTTAATTTTTAGAAAATCTTTCGAGTTTACTCCCCCTAAGATTTACCAACTCCAGCTTATCTCCATCACACCCTACCAGTTTGAAACTTTGGTTCCATCCACTATCTCAGAGGTAACGATTTCGTTTTTCTTTTTTCAGTAAATAAAGGAGTATGATTAGGTGGAGAAGTTAGTGTTTATGGCGAATTAGTATTGTCAGAAAAAAAGCAACCCAAGAAACACCAACCGTGAAAGGGATAGGACTCAAATTCAAAGCTTCACTTCTCCATGATCCCCAATTTTCAGTAAAAAGTGGCCACATCCAATGCATTACATCTTTCCAGCAGACCTATGAAATCATGCAAGTTTATCAACATATTATATGCCTGTAATGCCACATTCAGTAAAAAATGAGAATCACACATCTAACACTAGAAAGGGTATACCTTATTAATTGGGGCTTCCAGTAAGAAATCATACAAATGAGGAAGTTCTTTTTGGAAGAGACTCTGAAATGACGCCGGAGCACTAGAAGAAAATAAAAGCATATGAAAGACAAAGCATTTAAGAATTACATGTGTACAATTGAGGATACGAAGCACTTTGGAACTCAGGAGGAGATGAAAAACATATATCCCAGAGACTGTGGGAGATGAAATAGAAAGACAGCCAGTTGCAGCCTCTTCTATTTTCCTAAAAACTGCATCAATATTTGCTGCTTCACACATGCATGTGAAGCAGACCTAGACATCTGTGGTACATAAAATTGCCACATCACTGTTTTTTGTCATCAACAACTTGATCCAATTATACAAAAAAGTAATTGCAACTCTGATGTCTTCAAAGTAACTAGAGGATCCAATTATACACATAGAGCGACCCACACAGGGGATAAGACTTTGTCTATTGCTTATTTATTTATTTCTGTCAGAAAAGAGGATCATTCTGTCCAAAGGAAAATCCAGTAGTTTTGATGGAAGAAAGGAGAGAGGCATGCCTAGGACAATGAAACTGGCTAAAAAGCCATTTCCACATCATAAAATGGAACTCATTACAGCCAACTACCCTGACCAATGGTTTTAAGAAATGAGCTTAGGCAAGGTCATGTTGGACTAAATAAAAACAGTTGCATTAGTCAGAAAGATTGTCATTTGAGAAACAAGATTCTTCATTTCTGTACACTTAGACTTGACCAAATCTAAAGGAGGAAAACAAAAGCAGGAAATGACATAAGAGTAGTGAAGAAGGATGAGGAAATACTCATTATTTACCTATATGGAACAACATAGGGAGCAGCAACCACACACTGAACCTGAAAAAGTTCTGCAAGGCTCCATCCCTCCTAAATAATGCCAACACAACTTTTTAGGTATCATTTACTTTACCCAAAGATATATTCATAAGTGGAGAGGAAATTAGACCTTTTTAAGCAAGTAAGGAATCAAGATAATCAATCTGTTTACTACTTTTCCTGCTGTATATTCACTTAAGCAATGACAATCTCTGGTCAAACTGTCAATCATCAAAGGCTGCTAGAACATCTTTTTCAATGAGTCAAACTGCCACTGCTACGTTTGAAATTTCCATTATGCTTTAACTATATTGTCTTAAAATCTGTGAACTTATTTTTCACATGACTATTGGTTACTAACCTAAGCATTGTTAAATTGGTTAAGTCTATCTTACAACTTTAAGAAGTTTCAAAAAGAAAAGGTTATACCAGTGCAAAGAAGTTAATCAGGATGAAATCACCACTCATAACTTCATCAACACCAAAGATCCTCTCCACTGCAGAAACACATTGTTGCCTATGGTCGCTGGTAATAGCTTTCTTCTTTTGGATAGAAATAGATGGCTCTGCTGCACCTTTAAATTAAGAATAGAACTTTCCATAAGTTGTAATTTTTTCTAAATAAATTTCTTCTCTTTCATAAATAAAACTTGATGTTTCACAGGTACAATTGAACATTAAGACATAATTATAAAAAGACCCAAGAAAAAAGTAATCAAGACCTGCATTCTGGTCTTTTTCATGAAAAGAAAGAACTGATGGTGATGAAATGGGTATGTAAGTTACACGCTCTTTGCCCAGGTGAGCACTCAGATTCTACAAAAAAATAAAAAAAGTAGCAAAAATAAAACATCAATAGCTCTGTGTCATTTGCACTGTAAACAGTATGTAGCAAAAACGAACAAGATCGCTAGAGAAAGGGGAAAAAGGAGACTTGGCAAAGTTAACCATCTCGAATCAGTTACCAGCAAGTCATGCATCTGAAGTTGGTGTTCTGATATATGCTATTTTATCCTAATTATAGGCAATGCATCCGCTATCTAGGAAAACAATACATGTCCATGTTAGTTTCCACGAATGTTCCGCTATTTTTCATCACAGATACTATCACGCAATATGTTTGGTAATGCGAATGCCATTCATGCTCTCTTTCCATTCTCCCCAACAATTGCAGTATTAACACACAGAACTAAGTCTTTATGGTGAGTTAGGCGAGGTTGATCTTTAGAATATAATCCGATGTATAATCAATCAAATTACGTTCCTAACTGCAAAAACGAATGGGACATCAAACCTGATGTGCTGAGTGAGTGATAAAGAACACACGGTAGTGTCTCATTTCAGCTGCAAACGCAGCAGCAACAGCCTGCAGACAGCAGGACGAAGCCGAGATCAGCAATCAGGTGAATGGTGAACGACAACCAAAATCTCTCAGCAAACTCAAACTCGCAGTCAGCATAGAAGATTAGAGACGCATCGAAGATGGAGCCGCGGCTGAGGTAGGAGGAGGAGTTGCTTACAGCAAGAGGATAAACGTCGCCTTGAGTTCCAAAAGCCATGAACACAGCAATCGGCTGCTCCCGCTTCGTCTCAGGCTCCATGAGTTGAACTCTGAGCTCCGCAGAGGAGTGGAGAGCCGGAGAGTGAGAGTTCCCAGGGGTACTCGATCGATTGCAGAGGCGGAGATGAACACCGAGGAATTGACAGTATCTTGGAGAGAAATTTATAACACTTTGCTCCTCGATTTTTTATTTCTGCTATTAGCACCCCATATTTTAAATTATTAAGTAATTTTACCAGAATTTTTCATGTTGTCAATTGTACCCTCAAACTTTTTCTTTTAGTCCCTCATTTTCAGAGATCACCATATCCTATAGAGAGGAACGTAGCATATACTGGAATATTTATTTTATATTTGTGACTGTATTTACAGCTATGCTATTGTTTTAGTTTTAAATTGTTCAGCTGTTGAAAGAATTATATGCACCAACAGTAGTAATAGTAATAACATCAATTTTAGGATGGCAATAGCGAAAATGACAGTAGTCACTGAATGATATTTGATGAAGATTATTACAATTGCATTTGTTCTATTAGAAATGGTTCTAGCAATAGTGAGACACACGTTTAGGAGGAAATCGAATCTCCAATTCTATGAACTTTTTTACAATTAAGACACGCGTCGTATCCACTTTAAGTCAATACTTGGATTTCAATGCATTAACATTTAAAAGTGCATGTGAAACATATTGAAGTTTTGTCCATCTATGCTTACTTGCTATTGATATTGCAAGTAGAGTAGCCTTCACCTCAGCTTGTAGAGTGACTGCAAGTTGGAATTCTGAAATCAAATCATGCTCAGTGAGCATGAAATAACATGCACAAAAGCAGTATCGGTATTTACTTTGCTACATTCCTCCTTCACTGGTTATTTTTGTCATTGAATCATGGGTTTGCATCACATTCTGGCAGGAGCTGACCCTTTGAAATCTTGTAGTACTCCATATAGTTGTCATTTAGTTTGGAGTTAGAATGGATGCTTCGTGCTCTAGCCTTTAATTTAGCTATTAACTGATTAAAAAGGGAAAAGTTTCAGGGTGGAAGGTGTAATTTTCTCTATTTTGGAGCCCAAATAATCTGCCCTCGGGCTCGACTGGGCCGGCCCATTAAATTTGAGTCCAATGTGTGATTTATTTGGGAAAGCCCAAAACGGCCCAAAGAGTATTGGGCCCGCTTTCAGGTCCATAAACACCTTCTTTAGAGTTTAGACCGTTCCTTTAAGTGACAGTCGATCACCGGCGAGAACAAGAAAGAAACGAAGCCCGAAAAATTGAACGAGCGATTAAACAGAGAGAGAGAGAGAGAGAGAGAGAGAGAGAGAGAGAGAATGGCCCGGCAAGTGCGGACGGCGGCCTCCTCCGCTCCATCAGCCACCGCGACGACGACGCTGACAATCGAGAATACGGCACCGTCATCATCCTCTCAGAATACGACACTGGTCCTGAAGCTGAATCGGAAGAAGAAGTCGGTGACGTGGAAGGAAGGAACCGTCGACAACGAGTTCATGCAGAAGAAGAGCTCCAAGAAGTGCTGCATCTTCCACAAGCAGAAGTCCTTCGACGAGGACTACAGCAGCGACGAGGACGGAGGCGATCACCATCACCACCTCCCCGACGGCCACCACCATCGCCATGTCGGAGATGCCTGTGGATCTTGCTCGAACGATTCCGGTGCTAATTCATCCAGCATCGGACAAACCAATTGACTGAAATTGCATTTCTTTTGACGCGATATCGAGTCTACAGGTTCCTTTTACTTTTCCTTTCCCTTTGTTGGCTGATTCTGTGAACCTGTCGCGTTTGCTCAATATAAGACGCTAGGGTTACAATCTTAATGTGACTGTGGACTCTCATCTTGTATCATTTGTCCAATCTGATCTTGTGCTAGATAGTTTAGATGGATATGTCCATCGATATCGAGTATACATTGCATAATTGCGATATTTACATCTCCTTGGTGGATCACGATTCTCTTCCTTTGTTCTTAGTCTTCTTCCTTATTCTCCTGGTTTATGCTGTTCATCTGTCAGATGCTATATCTCTAGAATAGAATTTCAGGGTTGGCTTCCTGTCTTTGATGCCAATGCGGACACTGCATTTCGACTATTGAAAATCCAGCGCAATTAACCATGATTTTGCATGCATACTTCATGACCTTTAAATTGATGCAATTTGGAAGGTTCTTTGCTTCGCTGTTTGGAAAACCTAGTTGGTCAGGATTTTTGGGCACACCTGCTGAGTATATGTAGTTTCTGAGATGGATGAGTTCTTTCTGATCACTGTTTTCTTTCTTTGAAGTCGGCTGTCTTCTTGTGCAAGTATCAATTGGAGCAGCAAACAATTATCAGGAATTTCAACTTCAGGCACCTGTAAGTTTAGTGCTGGAAGTGTTAAAGCATGTATGTTCCTTAAAACCGATCTTGATTACTGCTGCATGAAGCTCTAGTTCTTATGCTCTTAATGAGATTTAACAGCCAGTGGCTTAATCAATGTCCAAAACATAGTTGTGGGATCTCATGCCTACACCAAGTTGAAGGACAGCATTTAGTTGCTGGGCTTACTTATTGGATGGCATGGTTGAAGTGTTAGGGTGAAATTCGAGTTTTTCGTTCTTTTATAGATCATAGATGAAGAGGTGCTTTATTGCATTGTTTGTTTGGTGGCGTGGACCTTGAAATGGTTCAATGCAACTGTCTTTGCCAAGTTCAAAAATTCCTAGCACTCTCATGTTCGGGTGTTCTATGGATTTCTTTGCTCGTTCTTGTTCCTGCTGAATACCCCCACGTCTCTTTTTGGTGGTTAAGGAGGGACTGACAGTGACTACAGCAATTTTTTTTAATCTTTGGCTGGATGAGACATCTGCGTTAAATATTTTAAGTTGGGTTTGTATCTGTTTGCATTTGAAAACACAGCATGTGAATCTTGACCCGGATGATGATACTCAAGAACCTAATAGTACCTAACTAATAAGAATCGAGTGAGGTCGCCCAATAAGTGATGGAACTTTTCCAAGCAAATCCATGTATAAGATTTTTGGAAGAAGTGTTAAAACTATCTCAAGTAACACATGGTGGTTATCCGCCATTTCATGGTGGCAATGTTGTAATGTCATTTTGCTGCTTAACAGTTAATTCAATTCCTGTCTGCCATCTCTCCCCAGGTACAGTCCACTTTGTCCAAAATTTGTTGATTGATCTGCCCAGTCCTAGGGCAGGCAGTGCTGCTTCTCCCTGTGGTTAGTCCATATATGCAATGCACCTAAACGCAGGCCATATGGCGGCCTAATCCTTTCCATGGTCATATGGTTATCCAAATATTTCAATTTAGTTATTATTGGTACAGAAGAATCTTGACACTGAGAAAATGAAGACGGAAGTTTGTCGCTGAATTTTGAGTGAAATGTTGGCCATATTGCTGGAACTAGTTGAAGGGCAAAATAGTGTCTGTCATCTTGCTTGCTTTATGGACGAACACGTTCTAAAGGCCAATTTGCCTGTGCTCAATTTCTTCGGCTTTTGCCATTGGTTGGTAGACTTATGGTGCAAGTTAATGATTGATCGAACACCGGTGATGGTAAAGATTAGCTCCCTGATCCATGTAGAAGGAGAAAGGGAAGAATTGAAGAACTCAGAACAGTTTAGGGATGAGAAGAAGAAGAAGATTGAACATCGAGGGAGAACAGAGAGATATTTTGCACATTTATTCACGATGATCTTCCATCTGCTCAGTACTCCTTTTATAGGGACCCTTACAAGCTCTATTTGACGAACACATGCTCTGTTTCTCCAGCTAACGATCCAACCGACTGATACAACAGGCTCAGAGCCTTATTACAAGCAAGTCTCTTGACTTCTAGTTATTACAAGTGAGTCCCTTACTAATTCTCCACGTATCACTCCTGGTGTCATGGTTCCCCATCAGCGGTTTACATAACCCTGCCAGTGGCCACGGTTCTAGGTTTCCTGTTCATGCTTTTGCCAAAGAACACCCAACCATGCTAAAATGGGCTGCTCTTTGTTAAATCCTACCGATTATGGTAGATCTCAAGATTTTGTTCTATCAAACCGATGAAGGAATCATACTATACTACTGTTGTCCACCCACATCAAACCGATGGCGAGATCTGACCAACACCGTGATCGTCTTGTCTGCCCACATTGATCGATTATGGCAGATCTCAGGATTTTGTTCTATCAAACCGGTGAAAGAATCATACCATACTACTGTTGTCCACCCACATCAAACCAGTGGCGAGATTCGACCAATACTGTGATCGTCTTGTCTGCCCACACTAATCGATTATGGCAGATCTCAAGATTTTAACTGGTGAAAGAATCATACTATACTACTATTGTCCACTCAAATCAAACCGGTGGCGAGATTCGACCAGTACCATGATCGTCTTGTCTGTCGACACTGACCGATTCTGGCAGATCTCAGGATTTTGTTCTATCAAATCGGTGAAAGAATCATACTATACTACTGTTGTCCACCCACATCAAACCGGTGGCGAGATCCAACTAGTACCATGATCGTCTTGTTTGCCAACACTGACCGACCTGTACCTGCCGGTCTTTCTGAATCCATACCGCTTTTGCATACCGGCTGGCTGTTGCAGAACAGTGATCGACAGCAAAGGAATGGGCCTCGACCTCGTTCATGGACGGTACAGTAATGGGCTTCATTGATTAATATAGAGCGGCACGGGACCAAGTATTTGGTGACTTGTATAAATCTCGATTGATTGATTGGTTTGTAAGTGTAAGAAAATCGATCTTAGAAATTCGGATCCTAACCATGACCTAAAGGTCTGCTGAGGTCCGAGACAAATCGAAATTATATTAAAGTAAAATACAGTAATTAATAATTTATCTCATTATTAATTTTGATTATAAAAATAATATTTTTTATGTTTCAAAAAGTTGAATTTTGATTAATTAGCTTTTGAAGGAGTGAGGACCGAACAAGCCTTACCAGAACCGATTGATTTTCATGACTCCCAAAATGGTTCTTCATACAAATTTTTACATTTGAAAAAATCAATTCAAAAAGGTCGAGATCCGATTAAAAAAAATACAAGATCCAAACATTTAATGTCTGATGACAGCAAGGAAAATAAATGAATAAATAAGTAATATAGTAAATTTAAATCTTATAAGTAAAAATTTTTTAGAAAAATCTTCCAATTAAAATTTTTATTTATTGTTGGATAATGAGTCAATAAATAAATAAAAAAGAGAGTACTGTGTTATTTTTTTTTTGGTCGCCAGTCACGGTATCCAAGCAGGTCCCACCAACGGTGAGATGACATCTTTCAGCCAACCATACTTGACTAATCCGTTGGTCACCTCGGATCGCACGCCATTAATGACGGGTGAGGCTCTCAAGGGGGTGTCTGCGTACGTGAGGGAATACTGTGTTATTAAGCCTACGCTCAATAATGAATAATAATTTCCCTCTTGAAGTTCTTTGCTCGGACATTCAAATAATTTCATTGATTTCAGTCCGCAATCTGGCATCAGCCGCGAATCGCCGGTCGTCGTGATTCGCTAATTTCACGCGAAAGGGCGGCGAAAGCGGGCGGATGATGGGCAGTAGCAGCAGAGGGGAGGAGCCATTGAAGCAGATGGAAGAGCTAAGCAAAACCCTAAAGGAGGGGGAGAGGATCCTGGCTCCTACGCGGCGCCCGGACGGCACCCTCCGCAAGGCCATCCGGATCCGGGCCGGGTACGTCCCCCAAGAAGAGGTTGCCATCTACCAGTCAAGGGGTGCATTGGTATGCCCCTCAAACTGCGATCCCTGTCTATGTTGTAGCCTGTGATTCGATTGAATCTAAATTTCAGCCGGTTCCATGGAAGCTTACGGGAAAGATTGAACCTTTGGTACTCCTCTTGTGTTTGGAGTAGAAGTTTTTCGCCTTTCTTTGATTCTCCATGCCCTGTTATGAGGACCTAGTAACAGAGCCTCGATTTGCCGATAGCGATTTGTTTTTTGGCTATATATACTCACGGAAGTTACACCACCGCCCCTCTGTTTAAGATGAAGTTTGTGTATGTTGTAGAAAATACGTAAACGTAAAGGATGATTGAGCGGTTTCAGTTCCCACGTTAACCCGACAGTTTATTGGCAACATCAAGGTCTTAGCACAAGCACTTCTCTTCAAGGGTAAGTAAGAATAAGTATATTTTGTTGTTTTCCAGTGGAAGAAGGAGATGGCTGCACAGGAGGGTCCTCCAGGGTATGATCCAGAGCTGGATGCGAAACCCAAAACCAAGTCTGCAAAGAGGAATGCTAGGAAGAAGGAGAAGAGGTTGCAGGTATTTGACCTGTTGTCCGATTGATCAACTAGAAATTTTGATGTCCTTGTAAACTCAAAGTTGTTCAGTGACAAATTTGGTTGTCCAGTCTAGGTGCCCCTGTGTAGGTTAAGTCTGAGTTTATTTGTGGGTTCTATCTCGGGCAGTGTTCTAAAACTTGGAATTTTTTGTACTTCCTGTGTTTTGTGTTTGCTTTTGTGCATGGCTGATGGTCTTTGAATATGTGAGCAGATATACATGATACAGTTTGTTCATTGGTAAGGAACTTAACAAGATGTATGCTGTAGGCTGCTCTTGAGAAGGATAAGAGCTCAGAATCGGCGGAACATGAGGATGTGAAAGTTGAGGAAGAGAAAGCTGTTGAAATATTGACATCTCAGATTAATGAGATTGCTGTTTGTGCAAATCCTGCTGGAGGCATCGCTCCCTTGGACTCAACTGAGGGGGCAAATGTTGGAGGTTCTGGACAAGATATTGATAAGAAAATCCGGGCGCTGAAGAAGAAGGTACATGTATTCATTCAAAGATTGACTTTGGCACTTGATTGTCGTTTTCATCACTAAGTCAATCAGAAAGACAAAATATCAACTGTTTGTCAATTGTATTGATGCCTGCTTTACTATTTATCTTTTTAAACTTGAGTGAACATGGCAGTAAAATTCAGCTTTGGAAGTTCTGCACGAGTTTTGGAAAAAAAAAATAAATAAAAAGAAAGAGGCTTTCCATACCTGACTGCTGTTGTTGTAACATCACCTTTCTATCCTGCAAGAAATGCTTGGTTGTTTCATGTTCATCCTTTTCGATCTCTCAACTGTCTTGACTCCGAGTTAGAGGTGCATGGGGGCAGTTTTGGATTTATAATCGAAGCCACAATATTTGTCAGTGGGATATGAATTTTTCACTGTTGATCAACCTTCAGTTAGAAAAATTTGCAGATACGTCTTGCAGAAGCCCAGCTGCAGAAAGCTCCTTCACAAGACCTGAAGCCAGAGCAGATGGATAAAGTGTTGAAGCTCGAGAGTTGGCGGGAAGAGTTGAAACTTCTGGAGGAAGAAAAGGCCGAGGTGGAGAAATCATGAACCATGGTGTTCTTTCAGGCTTTTGCCCAATGATGAATCGGTTGAGCCCGGAGTGGTGATTCTTTTTTAACCAAGAATATGTGAACACTCGATCAAGAGGATGCTTTTTTGCTGGATTTTCGGGTCGTTGTCGATGATGTATGTTCTCTAGGCTCGGTTTTAGTAGCCAGTGACTTTTCTTTTTCCTGCGGTGCTGTTCCCCTTTCTAACCAATGTAATGTAATATTTAAGTTCCACTTGCAAGTCAAAACCTATTGATTTGCACTTCTGATGCTGTAGGATGAATATGCTCTTCATTTCCCCTGCCTTTTAACTTTTTCATCAACGTCGCCTCTTAACTCGGTTTTTTAAATCTATCCTTGTTCACATGTAGTGAGAGAGCTTATATTATAAGTTGCAAAATTCCTATTGTACTCTATGGGAGGTACGAGAGTACTGGCGGGCACTGCAGAAGGTAACCTAGCAAGGTCAGGTCTCCAATACAGCAAAGGCCATCATGAATTTGTAAACAACTGATGACAGCAGAAGGGCATTTGGTCTAGTGGTATGATTCTCGCTTTGGGTGCGAGAGGTCCCGAGTTCGATTCTCGGAATGCCCCATCTGATAAAACTCAATTTTTTATATTATTATTTTTCTTATTATTAATATGTCTTTATTTTCCTTTTGTTAAATGGTTTGACTTTATGGGCCTGTATTCTATTGTTGGGCCCATCCCCATTTATTATAGAAAAATTATATATTTAAAAATAATTAATTAATAAAAATTTGAACAAAAAAATAATTTACCTAATTTATTTTATGTGTAAATTCCAACGATCAAGAAGTAAAATATTTCTACCAGAAAAATATCGTTTCTGCCCTAAATATATATTGTCAAAATTTTCACTTTTTTTAACGTAAATATGGAAAAAAAAAAAACAAAACAAGAAAAGAGTAGCGTGGAAATGACTCGACCAGTCCGATAAATTCCATGTCAACCTCAAATCGGTCGGTCTTCTGCTACTGCCGCTGCTGCGTGAGGAGAGCTTGAAAATAAGAGCCCGACGAGACGGTAAGAGGAGAGAGAAATGAGGATATGAGGTGAGGGAATCTCTCAATCTCTACTTCGGCTGCGACGACCCGCTAACTTCCTCCCATCGCCGGTGCATCGGTCCCATCGCCTCGGCTCTCTCGCTCTTGCCTTCCGCACAAACCCTCTTAACAATCGTCTCCTTCTCGTCCAGCTCCACGCTCTCACTCTGCGCTCGGTTTTCTCGGTGCGTCTTCTCTCGTTCGTTCCTGCTCGGTTTCAGATTCGTTTGTGTGACCTAGATGAGATAATCGCTTTCTTTTGGACGATTTCTTTTGCTCCCGACGTTTTGAGCGAAATTTGTCGATGACCGATGTTAGGCTGTGGTGCTGAATTGTGAAGCTGTTGTATTAAATTTCGCCTTTTTTTGTTGACATTATCGCCATCACGAGTTTCCTGAGTTTTTGCTAATTCAAGCTTGCTTTTTTTCTTTTTGAATGAGTTTCCAAGGTGCCATTTTTTTTGGCTTTAGATTATTATATTCTTAATGGATCTGAGATTGTGGATGACGCCACAGCTCATGTGCCACGAATCTTAGCTCCATGTTCTCTTCTTGCATTTTTTATTGGATTAATTATCTGCCTTTGCTTGTGATTCTTTGCTCAATCACGTTGCCCACCTACGAAATCTCTGACCGTGGGGTGCTTTGTTCTGGACCCATCGCATACATATGACTTCGGTCCCTTAACTGAGTAACATCTGTGTTTTTGATCTTCTCAAATCACCAGGAAGGTGAGTCTCCCTGTTTCTTGGCTTGCTGATTCTGTAACCTACTATTTAGGGGTTTCCTTGTTAAACATATCCAAGGGCACTGTTATCAATTTTGGTTAGACTTCTTATCGAGTTTTTTCCCTCCTCTCATTGCAACTAAAGTAAATTTGGGTGTTTAATTGGTTGAATGTGCTGCTTTTGCTAGTGTATGTTTTTTCTGTTGAATTTCAGTATTATCCTCCAAGAGTTTGAGGACTGTGAATTTTTTGGTGCAACTGGCTGTCTTCTTTTTGTGTTTTCAATTTCTTTAGAAGGGTTGTAGATGCCCGAAATTCAGGGTATATTAATCATTAAGTGTTGTTTTTAATTTGTATAGCCGGAGAAATAGGTAAGAACCTCATTAACTTGTTTCCCTCCTTCCCTCCCTCTGATTTGATTATTTGTTGTTTTCTATACTATGGTTGAACCAATATGATTTTCTCAGGGTTGATTCTGCATTGATGGGCACTTTGAGGCTCAGAGTGTGGAGTTTCCCCTAGGATAGGCATATGGATTTTGACTATGGATAAGTGTAAGTGGGTCTTATCTTTCATTAAGTGCCCTAGGAATTCTGAGTTTATTTCTGAGCCTACTGAGTCTCAAGACATATATATGGTGATACTATTGTTGGACCTGTGATAGTTTTTTTTTTTTTTTTATATCGATGGTGTCCGGGCCGGCCACCGGAGCGACAACGAATCCCGACTAGTTGATGAAAATAGAAAGGTGGATGATTGATTGCCTTGGTTGATATGCCTTTCACCAAACTAAATGTAATATTTGTGCTACTTGTGATCTAGGAAGTAAGGCCCTAAACACTAGCAGGTTGTTTGGATCGAGGACTATGAGGGTGGGGGTGTTGTGGGTTATGGAGGGGTTCCCCTAGGCATCCATAACCTCTTTTTGGATAAGATTGATAAGGCTTGGAGTGAGGATATGTCATTGTATTATATAAAATTATATTAATGGTAGATATGCAAATCCCTCAATAAACATCCAAATCGGTAGAGATTCAAATCCCTCCATAACCCTTCTCAACCATCCTAACTTATTTTACATGGATTTACTCTCACCTTCCATAACTTGCCCCCTCCATGATCCTTGATCCAAATAAACTTAGATGCTCCAGCTATTCTGAGAGATATGTTTTAGAAAAGCGGGGATGAGGCATGGCAGCGATGCAAAATTGTATTTCATTATTAATATCATTCTAAGATGCAGTTTCTTTAATTGATCCTGTGTCTTCCTTAAAGAAGCGGCACGAATCAGCTTTTCTAACCTGCTGTATTTTATCTATGCAATCTTGGGACTGAAATTGAACGTAATTGATCCATTTCCGTATGGATTTGTTTTGTTTTACTCTTTATAAGAATGTGAGATGATGGCTTTGTTAATGGAAGCTGGTTTTGGTGTTATTAGTAGGAGTCATATCATTATCTTTTTTTCTTGCTTTATTCTACTTATCTCATGAGAATCCGTCACTGTGGTTTGCCTTATCAAATGATTATGAAGATTCAAATGATATGCTTTTTTAAAGTTCTGCAGATTTTGTTTCCAGGCTCACATAGAAATGGCAAAGGGTAGCAAGGCACACCGAAGGATTGGCTCCCGTCAATTTAGGCCGGCTCCATATCCATTTCGGAAGTTGGGCCAGAGCATCTCAGACTTGCGCCCGAAAAAATGCACCAAGGCAGCAGCCAAGAAAGACTGGGAAGATGCCACATGCTCTGTTTGCATGGAATACCCACACAATGTGGTTCTCCTCCTCTGTTCATCCCATGAGAAGGGTTGCCGCCCCTACATGTGTGGAACGAGCTGCAGGTATTCGAATTGCCTCGAGCAGTACAAGAAGGCTTACACTAAATTGACCACATCAAGCAATGTGGGACCTGGCCAAGGCACGGCAGACAATCCAATCGTTATCTCAGATTCCTCTGCTCTGCCCTCTCAGAAGTGTGAGGTTCCAGAGCTTGCCTGCCCACTCTGCAGAGGCCAGGTCAAAGGTTGGACTGTGGTGGAGCCTGCTAGAAATTATCTGAACGCAAAGAAGAGGACTTGTATGCAGGAGAACTGCTCCTTCACAGGGACCTACAAGGAGCTGAGGAAGCATGTGAGGGCGGAGCACCCCTCGGCCCGGCCTCGGGAGGTGGATCCTGCTTTGGAGCAGAAGTGGAGGCGGCTCGAGAGGGAACGCGAACGTGATGATGTGATAAGCACAATAAGGTCTACTATGCCTGGGGCGATGGTGTTCGGGGACTATGTGATTGAAGGGGCCCAATTCGGGTTCAGTTCGGAGGAAGATGGAGGACGGGAGCAAGATGGCAGTGGCTTGGAAGTGGGGTTTGACAGTAACCTGGTAAACGTTTTCCTACTTCTCCACGCATTTGGGCAGGGAGGGAACATTGATCTCGGCAGAAGGCTAAGGCAGGTTGAGGGCGGTGCTGTTGCGGGTCGTGCCACTCCGGTTGGTGGCTTCAACACATCAGATCAGGACAACGGGGATGACAGCAACTTTGATGATGGTGATGGTGACGGTGATGGCGATGATCGGGCCAATGATGGTGATGGGAGCTTATCGTTGGTCCAGCGACTTCGGCGCCGGGGGAGAATGGTCTTGAGACGACCTGGGAGGAGACGGAGGCGGAACGAAGGAGGCGGAGGTGGAGGCGGGAGATAACAAATATCCGACTATTGTCTGGGAGAAAGGTGGAGAAAACAAAACATTAGGACAATTTAGCAAATAGATATTTTCTGGCATTGCCCTTTTCCTCAGATCAGATGCCATGGAATTGTCTGTCTATCGTTCATTGTCTTGCCTCGTGCCATTGTCTTACAACATTCTCAATTCCTTGTGTAATATTCCCTCCTTTTTTTTTTCAACTGTTTTCTTGTAAAATAGTACGATTTTCATATTGGTGGTAATTTAGTGGTTTAAAATTTATTCTCATATGACTTGTAGTGTCAAAATATGATATCTTGACGGATCCTTTTGAATTATTCTTGTTAGTTATTCAATTTGTCTGTTTTGTACGTAATTTAATACAAAATCTCTGATATTACGTGGTGGGATGGTTGTGATGGCTCCATAAAAATGATCAAAATCTCATTCAGGGCACCATCAGTGTCGTGGGTTGTGCCAGTGCTGATGGCTTGCGCTGGGCCTTAGATAATCCGAGCCCATGTGTAACTCGGCCCGGCCCATTTCGCTGAACCGGGAAAAACTCTGAAACTCGAAACTCAAATTAAGTAAACCGAAGGGGACCGTCGAAACATCGCCGTGTCCACTCCACGATCGCAGAGCGGTCTCCTAGCTCTTCGCCTTAGCCAGCAACATGACGAAGGAGCTGGAGAAAAAGGAAGAGGAGACGAGGAGCACGAGAAGTTGGAGGAGACCATTGGGTTGCAGACCGTCAACTTGGGGGATGCAGAGAGGATGAAGAGGCAGATGCAGGCTGTGGAGAGGGAGATTGCCGATGCCGAAATTGAGAGAAACAGCTTTGAGGAGAAGTGCTGGGATCTCAACCTGACACTTGGGCACAGGCTGAAGGAGCTCGAGGTGCTTGCCAAGGGGTGCAACAAGACTATTCGCAAGTTAATGATAAATCACCGTAATTTCTCCCCCCCACCCCCAAGAAGCAGGCTATTCTTTTTATCATTAACTGTGATTTCTCTTGGAATGTGAGTTATCCCTTGCTGTGGTTTAGATAATCTCTCATGATCTTGTGGATTCCTTGCCTATGCAAAGGTTAAAACTTGGCGGTGATATTCAGTACCTGTTGAATCCAAAAGGGGCTACCCCAACTGAGGTAATGGGCATTGACTATAAATCAAGAATTACTTCGGCACTTGATTCACATGCCGATGAAAATAATAAAAACTCGAATGTCAAACTGGAAGAGATGATTGCTCTTCAGCAACAACTGAGAGACATTTCAGCAGTGACGGATAAAAAGAGAAATCGTGCTGCGGATTTTCATTGCCATGTGGAGGAAGTAAAAATGTCATAACTTACACTATGTACTGCACAATTAGTTGCCTGCATACACTGTTTAACTACTCTTTCTGCTAGAAAGATAATGAACTGTGGCTCTTGCTGTAACTGGAATGCATAAGGGTTCAGCTTGAATAGTGGAATGCCACCTAAAGAGGCTGTCCGCGTAAGAAAAGGTCCAGAGGGATTCAAGATGATGCAGCATAGTTTTGGCCTCGACACATGTCTGTTGTGTGTTTGTTTACAAAAATTGATTGTGGCAGTGGTCAAATAAGCACACTTTGAAGAGGTGAATTAATTGTTACATTCTGCACGGGTGAATATGCTGTTAGCCAACCTATATGTTCTGTTGGCCTTTTTGTCTAAAGAAGCCCTGCAAGCTTGTGGGCTTGAACTTTAGTTTTTCATGTTTGACCTCTTGAATTGCCAGCTTGATGCTCAATTGAGTTTATTGAAGAAGGAAACATAAGAATATGTTCATACATGTGCTCCTGAAGCTAAAAGAATGAGAGAGGAAATTCAGATGAAGGCTCACAGCATGGATATCGTGGACAGAGAAGCTGAAGAGGTTCTGAAGGTATGCGTTAAGCCATTAACAGTTTTCACAGCATTGAAGCTCTTTGCTTCTTTGTCCCCCTATTCACATATGCACTCTATAAGATGTTGGCTGGAAGGGTTGAATCTCTGGTGAAAAGCTTCCATTTATTCAGATCTTTGTTCGTATAGGCATCTGAGTTGAAGTTGCAGGAGGTATTAGAGCATGCGAGGATGAGATTCAAAGGTGTGCTTTCAAACTCTGTACACTGGTCAATTCAGTCTCAAAGTACAAGGAGTACGTGGAATGCAAGATCGCAAAGATGAAGAGCGGTCTCGCAGATACGGCCGATGTGTCAGAAGCATACAACGCTTCCCTCCCAAAACCACTTGCTCAAAGTTTCTCTTCAAACAGGTAATCGAATTAGACAATATGATGCATGGTACATATTTATATGACCAGTTAAATTGCTTGAATCTTTCGATGTTATATGAGATACTGCTCGTCTCTCACCTGTATGTGAATTTCAGTTTACCTTCTGGTGCTTCAGCGTGTTGCTTTAGCTCAGCCAGTTAGCTTAGAGTTAATACAGTTGAATGCTCTCAAGAAATCTGGTTTAGATGGACAATGGCCAGGAGGATTAGCTCAAAACATCTGTGTGGTGACTGTTGCAGTTGCTTAATTATGGGGCATTATCAAACAGGAGGGAACTTTGCTATTCTAGAGTTTGATTCGGGAATAGTTCCGCTACATTGTTTTAGGACCACAAGGATTGCATGCCTTTTGTTTGTGATGCAAGTTCGAGTTGTGTTATCTTAGAGGTTAACAGGTTCATGTAACTCACATGTTCAGGAAGGTAAACTCATGTATTGACTCGGAAAAATCGCTTGATCTTTACTAAGTGTTCACTTTTTTTCATTTTCTTGGTGAGCAGTAGAGCCGTCCTCCCTCCGTTGCCGTTTCTGTATTTCTGAGCTAAGGGGAAGAAAACATAAGGGCTACTGGGGCCTTCAATTGCCTACATGTAAAGAAAAGAAATTACAGGGGAAAGGGTTTCCTTTCATGTAATGACATCTCTTCGGAACTGAGACTGAGAAGTTTTTGGTTCAATTTTTATCCGTTGAATTTTGTGTATGACCACAGGGATGTACAACAGTGAGCTGTTCTGGTTCAAAAACCGTACCTGATTGACAGGGCTAAACCGAGCCGACACCAGGTCGAGATTTGATCTTGGCTGATAAATTGAGTAATCCCATCTAAGGCAACTCTGCCTTCAGAACTCCCATGACCCTCACTTGCAGCAATCAATGGGAGCTCATCATCAAAAGCTTCGCCTTCAGAGCAAGTCGAAGCTTGGATACATGAGTATGATGCTGCTTTATTTTTCCATTTTGCACTTCTGTAGGTGAAAATCTAAGTCGAGTTGCTGGTCATAGTACTAAAAGGACCGGGAAGGGTGTGTGTGTGTGTGTGGTTTTTGCCATGGTAAAACATCAACATGTGGAAGGATGCAGCCGGGTCTGGCAGGACTCATTGAGAGAGAGAAGAATATGACTCTCTGTTTTCTACTACATTCCACTAAGAGAGAAGGTGTTAATTTTGATGCACGTTTTCTTTATGGTTTATGGGGTTTCGGGCAGATGAACCAACCAGACAAACATCATGTTTTAGGTTCGAATGGTCGTTACTAATTTAGAAGTGCAAGAAATTCTAAGCTCTTAACTGAGCACCCAAGTAAAAGAGGAAAAATTATAGGTAGTCTTATCTTATCTCGCAATGATTTAATTAGAAAATATTAATTAAATTTATACAATTAATGAAAATTATAATAATTGTTCATGTGATTAAGACTACTCTGTCTGTCTGTCACATTTGATTGTTACATTTTTACAAAAATGTGATGAGACGTGATGGCTTACAAATTTCTCCTAAGGTGCTTCGATGGAGACAATTTGACACATTTTCTTCATTTTTGCTAAGTAATCAATGAAGGATTGGTGGATAATTTGTTTTGTTTGTATCATGTGATATCCCGGGCCAGTTAAAGTGCACATCGACACTAATATGCGATCGGGTTGAGATCCTTGGGAAAATTTTCCATCGATTCTCTCAACTCGGGGATAGGTTCTAGGATCACTCATTTGGAAGTCTAATGATGGAACTATTAGGTTAATCTGAGGTTGGTATAATCGGTAAATAATTAAATCTAATTTAGTATGCGTAAATAACACTTTTGGTCCTCAATCTTTCACGTTTTTACTATTTTAGTCCTAAACTTTTGTTTTTTATCATTCACGCCCTCAGTCTTTTGAGTTTTTACCACTTTAGTCATACCGTTACTTTTTCTATAAAAAAAAAGGCCTATTCTATCCAAAAAAGAATATTTCATCAAATAATTATTTTTTAACAAAAACTAGTTTTTAAAAATAAGTAAAAAGAAAAACAAACAAACAAAAGTGAAAAATATTTGTAAAGTTTTATAGGTGAGCAATCCCCTTCAAAATTGATACACATTCCTTATTGAAAATTGATTGATGACTATATCATTACAAAATCATGACTCGTTATGATAAAAGTGATTCTAATTTTAGAAGAGACACTTGTTAGTAGTCAATATTTCCTTAATCATGCACTGAATATATGTTTTTTAAAAATATTATTGCTGAAAAATAATTTTTGGACGAAGTGTTCTTTTTTAGATGAAAAAGTAATTATAGAACCAAAGTGGTAAAAATTCAAAAGGTTGAGGGTGTAAATGACAAAAAATAAAGATTTAGAACTAAAATGATAAAAATGTGAAAGGTTGTCGACTAAAAGTATATTTTTTCTATTTAGTATTTATATTGTCTTTAATAATAATAATAATAATAATAATAATAATAATAATAATAATAATAATAATCGTAATGAATATTTTTAAGGAAAATTTAATTTATAGAAATTTTAAAGCAGGGAGAGAGAGAGGGGGAGGACTGTCTAGGGTTAGGGATTTTCCAAAGAGGTAGTAGACAGAGAAGACTATAGCTTCCCATCATAGAATCAGCTGTGAGAAACCACCCAAAAGCACCACGCAGCAATCTTTCTCTCTCCCTCTCTCTCTCTCTCTCTCTCTCTCGCACACGGACACACGCTTCTTTTCTTCTCCCATCCCTGAAGCTACCGGCCGGCAGCAGCATCGCCGGCGCTCGGAGAAACCCCCTAGGAAGGAACAGAGATTTTTATTGAACATTCCTCCATTGACACCCGCACCCTCCTTCACTTCGCATTCTCTGTCGCAGATAATCTCTTCCTATCCTTTCCGCCGGGTTTGGACCTACTGAGGAACCCTAGGTTTCGGGCCATTTTCCTCGCCTCCCCGCGGTTTTCATAGGTTGCTGCTCTCAGAAGGGTTCCGTTTCTGTAATGAGTCTTCAAGGGGAGTGATGCTGGTTGCACAAACTGGGGGGCGATATCCTGTGAGGTCCTGATTCTGGAAGCGTCGAGGGATATTCCTTTTTGTCTGACGAAATTGGGCTTCTCGCCGCTGGGTGATTGCTGCATTCTCCTGAGTGTTTGATTACTGCTGCAGTTCTTGAACCAGGGGATTGTGGACTGCGTCGTCTCTGTTATAAAATGCGATGATAATGATCCTAATTTACATGTCTATAGCAGTTTTGGCAATTTGGGATTCCTTGATTTTGGCGGCCCGAAAAGGGGGCTTGCTGTTTTACTGCCATTTGAGCGGTGAAATAAAGTTCACTTTCTGATTGAGAAGTTTGAGACTGTCGTTGATGAGCGTCTTATAGGTTAGTCACTGAAGGTGGCAATTCGTTGGAAGTGGGATTGGAGAACATTGGTGCTTTGGAAGACTTTGACAGCTTCGTATTGGGCTCGAAAATATTGTCGTAGAAGGAAGAAAGAAAGAATCAGGATTTCTTCTTTCATTCTTTTTACTTGTTTTATCATGTTTGTCTACAAGTATGGATACAAGTGAGCCTGCATTGATTCCAGAATGGTTGAAGAGCAGTGGAAGTGCCAATGGTGGTGGCAATGGGAACCACAAATCTGCATCTTGCTTGCGCTCAGGTATAGTTTTGTTTTTGGCATGAAGAAGACTTGTCTGTTTTACCTCAGCTTGTTAAAGGCTGTTCTAGGTGTCATGTATGTGAAAAAGGAGTGCACTTACTGATATTATACTTGTCATCCTGGTCAGCTTCAGTTGTTGTCCGCTGAAAAAATAGTGTTCCATATGGCTTCTTCCTGAGTACATCTTAGTATCCTGAGGCATGCATGTAGAAATGCTCGTGCTTTTGATCTTATTTACTATATGCTTTTAGTTATGGAAGCGTCTTTGCAAATTTGGTTTTGTAAACTTCAATTCTTAGCCCCCCAAGTACTTTCATTGTAGTTGACTGGATGGTTATTATGCAATCTGACTTGAGAATTATTTCTACTTTATCATTACAGCTAACAAATTGTAATCACTGTGTTGTGATTTGTGTAGCAGATGATCATTTGTTATCAAAGCATGCCATAGGTAAGTCAGCCTTGATCAATGGTGAACATGACAGAGGCCGATCATTTGTTTCTGAAAGAACTACTTCCTCCTATTTCCGACGTAGTTCTAGTGGTAAGGATTCCTCCCACTCGAGGTCCTACAGTAGTTCCAATAGAAACTACCGGGACAGGAAATGGGAGGATGCACATGACTTCAGGGACAAGGACAGGTCCGATCTTGCTGACCACAGGCACCGTGAGTATTCAGACCATATAGGTGGTTTATTGCCGGGTACATTTAGTAAGGAAACGTTACGGCGGTCGCAGTCTGTGGTAAGCAGGAAGCTAGAAGGGACCTTGGGTAATAAGATTGCTGGTGATTTTGGCGATGCCAGCAACAGCAGCAATCATATAAAAACCAGCTCTCTGCCCCTTGCCAGTGGCAGTGATGCAAGTAGCAAGCAGACCTCGTTTTTGCGAGACTTTCCTTCTCTTGGAGCTGATCAGAACCAAAGTTCTTCTGAGTTAAGGAGAGTCCCATCTCCTGTTCTGCCTAATGCTGTTCAAAGTCTACCTAGTGCTGGTCTTAATGTGATTGGGGCAGATGTGTGGACTTCATCTCTGGCAGAGGCTCCTGGAATAATTGCAAGTAGTAGCACAGTTGGTTTGCCATCTCAACAAGCAGTGTCTGGAGGCTCAACCTCAGTGGTTCAACGTGCGGGTGGGCTTAATATGGCAGAAGCAGTGGCTCAAGGTCCCTCTCGTGCTCGAACCCCTCCACAGGTAACTTTGTCCTCATTGCAGTTTTCACATTCTAATTCTTTCCTGAGCTGAAAATGGAGACTAACATGTATCATTTTCGCAGGTGTCTGTTGACACTCAGAGGCTTGAAGAGCTGGCTGTCAGACAATCTAGGCAACTAATTCCAGTGATACCATCCACACCCAAACCAATAGTATGGACTCTGTTGACCTATTTTATATGCATCTGGAAGTTTTGTTTGCGGCAATGTGTTGAGAAAAAGAAAGCTGTTCTGTTTGGGATCTAGGTCCACATGCTTGCTTTAAGTGTCTATGAACGCACTTAATGGATGTTTTACTATTCATTCTGTGTCTGACACACTCCTTTTTTTTTACTTTTGGCAAAGAGAATTAACTTTTACATATCCACTTTGTGATCTCTTTGGTGCACTTCTCAGCAGAAGTTATATGATTCATATGATTGTAACAGTGAAGGTTTTTTTTTTTTTTTTTCCTAATTTGTGAATTGTCTCCTTGGGATCTTCGGTCATTCCTAATAACTTGGATGTAGATCGAGCTCTTAAAGCTCCTGTATGATTTTTACCTTGCGTATAGATGATAGGGTAGAATCCTGTCTGTCTGAAACAATTGACCTGTAGAGTTAACGCCTGATGAAGCCCCCACCCCTTTTATCTATGGTTGTGCTATCTATTTCTGTAGTTCTACCACAAACCTTTACCACAAACCTTTGGACTCTGAATCCACTACTAATGGCAACATTGAAATGATCTATTTTTTGATCTCAGGCATCCGGCTTCTTTACTAGTAATTTTCGGTTATAACCTCCCACACTGCTGCAGCATACCTTGGACTCTGCAACTAACCCCAGCAATCCTGCCAGTCTGGCAGATGAGATACCCAACAGTTAAAACTGTTTTAGTATTTCCTTTCAATAAATTCTGCACTATCTTAGACAATATAGAGTACTAGCTGAAGTTGATCTTTTGGAGCCAGCTACTTCGATTTCTTGCCATTTCTTGTTAACACGTGAAAAGAACTTTGTTTTATGCAAAGGATTGATCAATTAGTTTAGGTATAAGGGCTAACTTGATGATCAACTCCATGTGCAATCCTGCCATTCTGGCAGATGAAGACTGTTTTAGAATTTCCTTTCAATGAATTCGGTATATTTTAAGACAATGTAGAGTACTAGCTGATCTTTTGGATCCTGTTACTTCCATTTCTTGTTAACATGACAAAAAGAACTTTGTTCTACCATTGGAGAAGGCAGAGACATCATTTTTATCTGGTGATTATTTGCATTATTTTCTCCAAGGGATTTGACAAATTAGTTTAGGTGTAAGGGCTTACTCCATGATTAATACTTACCATTTCAGTAAGCTTGGTTTTCATTATTTCCTGCAAGGAATCAATGCATGGGTTTAGCTTTATTTAGGCTATTTGCATTGCTAGGTATATTTTGGTGTCAACAGCAATCCTTCGACTAATTGTTTGACAAGGTTCTGTTTGATAGTGAGCTTGATGAAGCATTTTGCATGGCCTAATACTGCACTCTTTAGCTCACTCCTGAGTCTCTCCTCGTTTCTTCACTATCGCAGTAATCTATTTCTCCAAAAGCTAATTTGTACCTTGCTCATTCCAAGCATAAGAATTGCACTTCAAGCATGTCTTTTCTGCTGTACATGAGAGAGTGCAGTGACTTGAAACCATATCTTGCTGTAACGAATTGGCAACATTGCAATGAGATGTTGCCCTTTGCACGTCAGCAGTTTGAATGCATATGTGATCAATTACTTAAATCATAAAGATATTCTGAAGCAATTAATATAGCATTTTGTTTAATGAGGGCTCCTTTTCTCCCCCTTCTTCTGCAGTTGCTCGGTTCCTCGGACAAATTGAAGCCAAAGACTGCACAGCAGCAGGCTTTTGTCATGCCTTCACATGGAAATCAAAGTCTTCGTGGAGGACCTGCAAGGTTTGATTCTGGAAAGTTATCTAGTAACCTGGGCAAGCTGCAGGTGCTCAAACCAGCACGAGAGCTTAATGGTGTCTCGTCAACTGTGGTGAAGGAGAACATGAGCCCCAAAAATGGTTTCAAGGTTGTAAATAGTCCTGTAAGCCTAAATCCAATAGCATCTGCTGCTTCTGCTCCCTCTAGGACTCCGGCAAACATCCAAGTCTCGGTGGGTGGTCCTGAGCGCAGGCCTGCTGCTGTATCTGCAAACTTAGAGAAAAGGCCATCATCTATCCATGCTCAGAGCCGAAGTGACTTCTTTAACCTTCTAAAAAAGAAGTCCTCTAACTCTGCAAGCAGTTCTCCTGCTGGGAACACCGCTGTGCCTTCTTCTCTGGACAAATCCCTTTATTCAGTTTCCAAAGGTTCTGCAGCTGCTGCTACTGACAGTGCTGACTCAGCGACTTCTGAGAGCAAGCTAGCTGACACTTCAAACCTGGAAACTGAGGGTGGGGGTCATATTGTGGCCAATGGAGACAGCAATGAAGGGATCCATTATTTTGTTGGGAATGGGGAAGATCAATCGAATATTGATGTTCCTGACCCCGACGAGGAAGAGGCTGCATTTTTACGCTCGCTGGGTTGGGATGAGAATCCTGGAGAAGATGGGGGCCTTACCGAGGACGAGATACACGCCTTCTATGAGGTACGGAATATAGTATCCTTGATGTTTCCTTGCTCCTTAAGATTAACTCTGGTAGAAGTTTAGTGTACTGAAAACTCTGTGCTCATCCCCACAGTGCATGAAGATGAAGCTGAGATCGGAGCCGATCGGTGTGCAGCTGAAAGTGAATAGCAATAACAGTTCTTTGACTGGGCTTAACTTCCCCAAGTCTTAGAAAATTTTGATGGTGCGTGGCTTACGTGCCTCGACTTGGGGGGAAAGTAGTCTCTGGGTTTTGTTTTGTTTTGTTTTCCCTTTGTTAGGTCCATTTTAGTGATCATCATCACCAGAGGAAATTAAGTAGGCAGAAAAGGAAAATGGTTTCTATTTTTTTGTTCAACTCCAGCCCGTGTATACGCTTCCTTGTCTTTTAAGGTTGAATGGCATACTTCTTATGCTAGTCCTGGAATCGAATTTGAAAAATGTGACAATCAGTGACATGAAGATTGGTGTCGGATTTCATGTCCTGGTTCCTCTGGTCCGTGCTCGGGAACCGGGAGCACGGTAGACAGGAAATCGTTAAATGGGCTTTGCTTGGCCTACAAGGGTACCACCGGGCCTCAGGGCCCAAATAAGTGCAACTGGGCCTCAGCGCCCTAATGCTTTAAAACTCAGTCTCGTATGATTTGATGAGTTAAAACTTACATATTTCTTTGGACATGTGGATTGGATGACCCCGATTTATTCATTTGGCAATACAGGGCTAATACTGAGGGTTGATTGTTTGGTTTGTCTGATGTATTCGTGGTTGAATATGAGATCTAGAGCATTACGTCGCGGGACAGTTGGATTGTCATTGTTATTGTCTTCTTTCACTCGGCACACCTAATGTCAAGCAATGAATAAGATTGCTGCAATTAGTAACGATTATGTTTATTAGGCCGTGTGGGATTCTTAATAAAATGATAAATGATACTTTTAATCATTAATATTTTACGTTTTTATCATTTTAGTCCTAAATTTTTATTTTTTTATCAGTTTGATCATACTATTATTTTTTATCCAAAAAATAAATTTTAATATAAATATTTATGAAAATTTAAAAATCAAATGAAAGATAAGGATTACTATAATTAAGGAATTGTTGATTAATAGTAAGTCTTTCTCTAAAATTATAACTCATTTTTCTCAAAATCAATCACGAATTTTTTATAACCAGGATATTGTTCTCTCCGGGTCCCTCCAAGCTCATGAATTCAGTTCAGTCCAAGTGCAAAACACGTGTGTGAGTGGTCTTATCAAGGACTACGTGTTTAAGGGGAGATTTTACGGTGATAATAGTTATCAATCAATTTTCAGTTATGAATTTTCTCAATTTTAGAGGAAATATAATTAATATTAAATTTTTACCGATACTTTTCATTTTTATTTACTTTTTTCTTTATATTCTTTATTTTTTGAAAAATTGTTATTAAAATAATTTTTTACAAAATATTTATGTTCTCGATGAAAAAACAATGGTAAGACTAACGTGATAAAAATTTAAAATATTGATAATGTGGATGATAAAAGATAGTGACTTATAATTAAAATGATAAAGTATATAAAAAAAAATATTGAACACCAAAAGTGACATTAATAAGAATGTGTCAGTTTCTTCAATGTTGAAAGAAACGCCGAAAAAGAAAATAAAGACAAAAAATAAAATAGGGGAAATGAGAAATTTTACCGTGTGAGAGAAGCAGAGTACTAAACTAAAACTCAGGCGCAAGGGTTTTCCTCGGAGCGGCACCGCGGACAGATTGAGCTCGAGTCTTCCTCCTCTTCGTCGGCGGAAGGAGAAGAGCACGGAAGAATACTCCGTCCCAGTCCACGGGTATGGCGACTACGGAGGTGGAGAAGACGGAGGAGGAGCTGCGCAAAGAGATCGATGAGCTCCACCGCCAGCAGCGCGAGGTCTTCCTCCTTTTCCTTCAATCATTCTTCCCTTCTTCTCTGTAATTCGCGTTTAGAAATCTCCTTCTTCGCGATTTTCTCATGGTTGTCGATGGTGCAGATAACGGAGCGGCTTCGAGACCCCAGGGGACTCCGCCGGGGAACCTTCTCCGGAGCTGGTCCTCGGAATGCTGCCACCAACGGAGCTCGCCCCCGCGGCCTTGTCCGTCCGGTTCGTTTATCTCATTTCCAATTCAGTATATATTTTTTAACCTTCTGTGTCTTTCGAAAAGACTGGCTGAAGTTGGACTGCTTCTCTACTGGCGCATTGACAATTCGATTCTGCAGGCAGATAGAATGGATGGAGAAGATCAGCCTCCCGCCAAAAGACGGCTGTTATCTGCGGTCGTCAAGGTGCACAATTTACGCTACTTGTTTTTTCTTGCCCTAATTTTGTTTTGTTATCCTCCAGCTAAATTTGTCTAATATACGTATTGTAGAACGTCTGTTACTTTGTCATTTTGCTCGATGCTCTTGTAGCTCCATTCACTAAAGGCTGCAGTTTTTGCTTTTATCAATTCAATGATCCCGGGACGTCCTGACTTGCACTTTTGTTTTATGTGGAATTGAAGGTGGAGGATGGAGAGATCACTGAGGAAGCCGAAATGGAAAGTGATGTGAAAAATGATGCGATTGCAAAGGGAGATGTTGTTTCCAGTCAAAATGATAATAAAGCATCTGACTTGCCTCGGAGTGGTAGATTTGGGAGAGAAGGCAATAGACGGGCACCGAAAATGGTACTATACCTCCTGCCTTTCTTTTGCGTGTAATGATCCTTCGTTGGTTTTATGCAGTCTCAATTTATTTATTTTTTCGCGCTGAGGCAGGATTTTGACGCACCGCCCACAGAACATGTTCCGAGAGTTTTGCCTAAGAATGAGGACCCAAGTTTGGTCAACAGGAATAAAAGAATGTTGGGCCAGCTCCTGGGCACCCTAGAGGTACGGATTCCTTGTCAGTGCTTCTCTTTGATATGCATTTTAATTACATATCAAAGGCGACTTGATTGCGGCCCTTCAAACTATGTAGCTTAGATTCCGCCAATGTTCTGCCAGTTAAGTGGAAAGGTCCTATGATGATAAGAAATTGCTCCATGAATAAGAAGCTCTACTTCTTGATACATGTCATCTTTTTCTCTGACAGTTGTGATTACTGGATGAAAACTCATAAAAGGATACATAGTTTATTTGACCTCATTTTATGCACCAGCACAATTCTCTGTTGCTTAAGTCTCCTTAAAGACCTCCTGGATTGCTAATCCCTGCAGTGCTTCCCAAATCATGTTAAAGCATGTCTCTCTTCTAGTTGTCCTAGTGAGCAGACTTACGATAATAATATCTGAAACAAAACAAAGGGAATTTGCTATTATCATTGTTTGCTCATGCCTGATAATACACTAGGTTGGCATGATCAATCTCCAAGATGATCTTTATATTTTACTAACTTTTATTGAAGCTCCCATCGTTTTTCTGATACAATGAACTTTTCAGAAATTCCGGAAAGAGGATATGAAACTTTCGGGAACAGAAGCATTCATGCGGCGATCTAATAGTTTACAAAGGGTAAGCTCTTGCTCCTCTACCAGTGTTTGTATTAGTCACCAGCTATTAATATGATTTGATGTTGATATTTCTGAAATGAGTAGTTTTAAAATATATTCGATCTGATGGTATGACCATTAAGAAAGTTGCTTATGTGGCTTGAAAATTTTTAGTATGGTTTATTTACTGGGAAATGAAAATTGGTTTTCTTTTTTTCTTGCTCTAAAAGCCTGCTGGCTTGACATTATTGAGGATATTGCAGTCAGTGATAGATATGGTACAGTCGCTGGACATCTTTCCAGTTTTTAGTTGTTAACTGATACATTTATGTTACTCGACATCTTTCTATATCTCACAGGCTGAGCAAAAGGCGCGTGAAGAAAGTGAAAAGCTGAGACAACAAGAGCGTGAACAGATTGCGGAAAAGAGAAAGCAAGATCTGGTCTGCTTTCCTGATAATTGTTGTGCACTAATCATATTACTGATTCCTTGAGATATCCAATTCTTATTTTTTGGTCCTCGATGAAGCATTTGCTAGTTGTGTTTAATTGTTGATATCCCATTTTGCTATTTGTATCAGACTCTCAGGGCACGTGTTGCTGCCAAGGCAGAGGAGAAGAAGTTGGAATTGCTGTTTCTTCACTGGAGTGAGCACCAGAGAAAACTTTGCAATTTTATAAGGTAGTTTTTCCCATATGAGCTTCTTCATGTGGACTTCAGATGAATCTTGTGTTCATTTTTCATCCAAGCGTGCCCTCAAAATTGTTCTTTTACAATTCACCCAACAATATTCCTCTCCATGTTCTGCAGGTTATTTTTACTTTTGGTCCAAAAGTCTCCATATTCACAGTTTTATTGAGACAAAGATAAGTTCCTATTTTGTTAGCATGTTATGATAACCAGCTAGACGATTTATTTTCCTGCTGCTTGAAGGTCTGTAAGTGGGATGGCGATGCTTATAGTTTCTTATGTCCTTTAACCTGTTGAACAACTCTGTTATCTTTCAGGACCAAAACAAAACCCCCAATATATTATCTCCCTACCAAGCCCTTGGAGGAGGATGTAGCTTCCGCTGAGCAGGCTAAGGAGCAGGTGGTCTTTTCCTGCTCTTCACGATGCTATCTTTTATAGTGCTCACGTTTGTATTGGGCTATATCATACCACACACACATGCAAAGTCCTGATATCTAGTCCTTGTTTTTGTGTGACGCTATATTATCTATAGGAGATGGAAAATAAAATTTTTATGATTGAGAAAATTCTGAGTGAGGTTCTGTGACCAATTTCTTGCTTTATATATAGACTTTCCAAGAGTGGAAGGCTGCAAGGAGACAGGAGCTATCCGAGTACCAGAAACAGATAGGAGAGCAATACCTCGCTAATGTTGAGAAGCAGTTGGAGAGGTGGCAAAACGCTAGGAAAGCGCGGAAAGGAAACAACAACGAGGATATGTTGAACTTGCAGGAGACTATGGACAAGGAGCTGGAAACCCACAGGCTTGAGCACGGTCCTAAGACGAGGAAGATCATTCCGGGTGGAGGCAGCAACGAGGATGATGAAGATGATGTTGAAGACATCAACGAGGCTGGGGAGGACGATTTGATGGATGATGTTCTCGGTGTCGACGAAAACAGGAGAGCCGAAGAACTCGTTAAGGCCGAAGAAGCAGGTAACGGAAGCCCGGAGCATTGATGGATAATGCCAGGATTGGGCAGGGGCGGAGCCCCGACAGCCCTGCAGCACCTTGTTCCAACTATTTGTCTGTGTAGTGCTCATATTCACTAGCCCTATGGCTCTAGTTGATTTCAGGTTTGCCTGCGTTTCTGAACATGAGCTTGATTTGCTAGGTCCTTGTTCTAGAGTTAATATCAGGTTATGTTTATGTTTATGAACTTCCGAGGCAGGTGATATGATCCTCGTCGGTCTTTTGCTCGGAATTTGGATTGCTCGTCATGTTATATCGGTCAGCCGAAAAACGACACGCTTCACTTTGAAGCAACCATTATTAGTTTACCTTAGTGTATGAATTCTCTCCATCGCGGTGGAAGCCATCGGACTGCATAGCACCCCACTTTATTTGTGCTGATGAACTGCCGGCAATGGATGGCACGGTTCGGTCTTATGTTGGGAGGATGCCACGGCCGTGTTACGTAGAAGTTGCACTGGACGGCGGTGCAGGTTCAAGATCAAGATTTTCAATTCAGTACAAATTTACCCGTGCAAATTTAAAATATAAAAATTTTACCCTTGGTTCGATTTTAGTAGCAATTAAACATATAAAAGATGTTTGAATTAACTATATGTTGAATTAATCGGCTCCTTCTCATTGCATCGGTGTAAGGTTTGGTCATTTAAGATTTTTTTTTTATTTTTTTATCGGGCTCGGTTCCTAACTTTAGTGGAACAGGATGTGAATCCAATAGTCAGGAACCGGCTCTTCACAAGATGGCGTAGGGGTACCACCGTAAATATTAGCTGCTCGTGTGGATTTTGGAGGATTAGACAATCCCCACTGCCGCTAATTGCTACGTACGCGGCGAGTTCAAGAGCACTAACGTGAAAGACCTCAAATTGAAGTTGCTTAGCTTCATCGACTCCAACCAAATTCAACGTACGATTAAAACCTCGATCCCCGACCAGAAGGAAGATTCGGTACAATGTCATAATTCTCAACTTAGAATATATACATACATATATATATATATATGAGTTTATTTTGTATCTGTAAACTTATCGTAACCCCTTATTTAACTTCCTTCCTCTGTTTCCTCTGCTGTCGGTCGAAGAGATTAAGGATCGTTAGCGTGATTGGATTCTTCTTGTTTCGAGGAAGATCCATGCCGCCTCCATCCACACAGAGTTGCCCTTTTAGACCCATTAATCCTCGATCTTCTTTATACAAACAAGTGTACCGGACGTCGGTCCGTACGATGCGTGCATTACCTTATTTAATAAAATCGCATGTCCGATTCCCAGTATGCGCTCGTAATATTGGAATGAATTCGTGGAATTAGATTATTTATTTATGTATTATTACAGTTTAATTCATTAAAAATTTGTAAATTATAGCAATAAGCAGAGTATTCTCAAATATCATCAGTATATTATGTCAATTTTATCTTTTAATTTCACAATTTCAAATCATTCGTTAAAAATTTTACTTCTAAAATTGTAGACGCGAAGGGACAGAGTGAAATAGGGGAATATGAGCAATTAACGAAAAATTCGTTAAATTTACTCTTTTTTTACTCGGGCCATTCATGAACTCGAAAAATTCGTAAGTCATACATAAAATTTACTCTTTTTTTTACTAAAATATCTTATTCGGTCCCCTCAATATGGAGAAAGGCATGTGTATCAGGTATATTACGTGGTCGTGCTGGTAAGATCATATAAATTAATAAGATTCAGTTATTTTTATAATTTTTTAATAAAATTTAAAAGGAAAAAGATCCTAAAATAGTTCCATTTGACTGGCTCGTAACATCTCGTAAACACTATTACGTGGTATGCCAGTTTACAAGACTTTCTCTTAAATTTAGTATTTAAGTATCCATTCAATTTCGCACCCTTTTTTTTTTAATAATCAAAGCATTCAAGCGCCTTCCGGATTTGACTGGTTGTAGTTGTAATACATTCTCCTCGTGGTACATGTAATAGTCTGCAAATTACATGTGTCGAATAAGTTAGAATAAATCCTAACGGACTTAAAATAGCTTAAAAGCCCCACTGGATTCCGCACCTGACTTCCCAACTCCCCACCATTGAAGCTGCCCGCTAGAAGGCAATTTTGTGTTTCTTTTGAATTTTTTTAGATATATCCTGTTATTATGTATTAGATGGCTGAATATTTACTCGGACGGCCGACACACCAATGAGAGAGAATATCAGGATCTCTTCATCTCTCATCAACTTCCAATAACATTTATTTAATTGTTATTTTTTTTAATATAACATGGAATTTTCGAGCCAAAATCAAAATTTGCCCGGGCTTTGTTTCGGTCAATGAAATAGTCAAAGACAGGAATGGAGGATGACGCAATAAAAATGTCCACGTGTGCTGTTGACAGCAGAGACAGCCAGACAAGCCCGGCCTACGTGGCAGGGCAGCCTTCTGCGGGCTTGTCTTCCTCCCGTCCTCTCCATCTAGGTCTAGCAAACTGTGTCGTGCCGTATTTAAACGTGTCGTGTCTAAATATGTCCGGGTTAGAAACTCCAATAATCTGGATATGACACATTTATTTTTCGTGTTTAAACGGGTTCGTGTCTAAACGGTCGTGTTTAAATCGTGTCTAAACCGGGTTGACCCATTTAATGTAAAATATCGACAATATATAATTATACTCTAATAATATATTATGTAATTACTAAAATAATAATATCTATTGATAATTAGTATAATAAATAAGTAAGATTAATCAATTATTGATCATGTAATACATGTAATATTTTATATATCATAAAATTTTTATATATAAATGTATTAAATGAGTCAATATATGTATAAAAATAGTTAATACATTTAATAAACGTGTTTAATCGTGTTATGTCGTGCCGTGTTATACAGGTTCAAACCCAGTTAAACACGTTTATTTATCGTGTCTGTACAGGTTCGTATTTAAACGGGTTCGTGTCTAAATAGGATTGACCCAAACCCGCCTAACTCGGTATCGTACCGTGTCGGGTTACCGTGTCGTGTCAATAATTACGAGACTTATCTCCATCTTCCCTCTGGCTTCCGCCACCACTTTCCTGCCTGAATAAGTGAAAGTGAAACCCAACAACCTCAGAGCCTTCGGACAGGGAAGAATCGGAGAAAGTCCGAAGTACCGAAACGGTCTATTAGTCGAATCAGAATCTAACATGTAATTAATACTATATAATTATAAGATTTCAAAGAAATAGAAAGAATTCATAATAAATAGTGAACGTTAATAATTAAATGATTATATTGTGTTAATGCTGTCATGTGATATAACCGATACACTACTTCTAGAGAAGAGGGAAATGGAAAAGTGAGAGGGAACGGAACCATGTGTCATTCATTCTGGGACATTAATATTGGTAACCTCTGGGTCTCCGGTTACGTATTCTTCACGTTCCTCATTTGATTTCGAATGCATTTGACGAACCGAACAATTAACGCATTCTCCAGCCTTTTCAACACAGTATCATCAAATATCTAGTGCAGTTCGTATCGGTCAGTATCCACCAAATGGGATTAACCTAGTGATTCCCTCACCAGATCACTAGGCACCCAAATGGGCGATCCCTCGATCAAATTTCATGTTGGAAGGGTCGATGAGAAATTTTCAAGAGATTCCGACCCGACCACAAATTAGTCTCGAGATATTTTTTGGCCGGTTCAGGATATTGCGTGGTGTAAAGAAACAAAAAAACAGAGTCCTAGAGGGCACATCCATAGTAAATATTGTTATATGAATTTAAGAATGAGGATTAGCATCTAAGACCTTAGAGTTACCAGACCAGCATGAAAATAAATTTGGAATATTGGGCCACCATTTTTTGTGGTGGTACCGCTTAGCTACATAGAGTTGGATAATTCCGTTAGATCTCACATCGGTTAGATAATATAACAATTATGAGTTTATAAGATAATTGAATACCACGACAACATGTTAGTTTGGATTTTTGGGTAAAAATGGATCCAGTCTCTTGTAAGCCTCATCAACAATAATGTAACATATGAGTATCAGACTAGGGCAACTCTTGACGCAAACTCGGACCAGTCTCCAGTGATCCCCTGCTGACATGAGTTTGCAAACCTGACAGTCTCCTGTCGGCCTAAATTATCGATTTCGTCAACGGGTCCACTCACGCAACATACAATTCAACAGATTTGATGTCCCTTGCATTCAAATTTTATAAATGACAATAATTATAATTACGTGCATCCATTTGCTCATATGCATGTATTACGTGCATCCTATTGTTACCTGTCCGTGAGATTTCAAAACTGAGGGCTTGTCTGGTCCATCACACGTCCCGTGCACGTCTCCATGCCTCGACCTTGCACTTTTTGATCCTATATGCTTCCGTGTTGGGCACCGGAAAAGGGGTCACTTGGAAATCACGGGGCCAACCGAACCGTGTATTACGGGAGAGTTTTTTGTATAACAAGTAATATACGACACAAAGTTAACGAGCGTTTAGCATACTGTAATTTGTCTTTATTTACTATATATATATATATATATATGCGTGTGTAGTATGACATGCTCGTCATGCATAAGACTTTTTGGTCTATCATGCCCGATGTCTACTCGAAAGCACTTGTCGGGATGCAGTGATGAGCGAATCAAGTCAGCGCTCGACCGATGCGGCGGTGCTGTGGCTGGCCACGGCCATCGCCACCACTCTCTCTCTCTCTCTCTCTCACCCTGTGGCTGCGGCACGTGCCGATGTGAACGTACGTGCTGACGTGTTCAAGGGAAAACAGCACTCAGCACTCCTCTCCCTCTCCCTCTCCCTTCAAAAAAGTGTTTTATTTTACTGTGTTACCACGCGACGGTATCAACGTAGTGGTATTAATTAATTAAAATCAGTTATTCTTAATTTTTTTTAGATTTTATAAAAAATAATAAATTTATTTAATTCTGATTAGTTAGTATTACCGTATAACACTGTTACCGTAACATGGAACGCTTTCTCCTCCTCCCTTCACCACCCTCAGGCCTCAACGCACTATAAATACAAAACCCACAGAGTCTCTTCTCCCCCCACACCATCCCCCCAAACATTCATATCTCTTTCTCTGTCTCTCTTCCATTTGCATTTACAGCAAGCTTCATTTCCCCGTAGATCAGATTTCTGCTCCCTCCATTGAATGAACGCACACAGCTGGCGAGACTGCGTGAGAAGACGAGAAAATTTGATAGGAAAGTGAATCATCAATCACCCAGCAATACATACTGACTCTCTCTCTCTAGAGCCCTAAATCACCGAATACAATATCTCTTCTCCTTCTCCTTCTCCTTCTCTAGTCTCTCCGATAACCTGTCCCGCATTCCCCCGCTTAATACATATATAGGAGTCGCCGTCCGCCTCTCGATCGTTCCGGATGGCGGCCATGCAGGGGGTTTGGAATGCGTTGCACGGGATGAAGGCGGCGATGATAATGGTGGTGGTTCAGACCGCTTTCGCCAGCGTCAACGTGTTCTACAAGCTGGCCGCCAACGACGGCATGAGCCTCCATGTCATCGTGGCCTACCGCTTCCTATTCGCCACTGCCTTAATGGCCCCCTTAGCTCTCCTCTTCGAAAGGTATCCTTACAATCATCATCTCGAGCCATTGCGCCTCGATTAACATTTGATCATCATCTAGTATTCCCTTGTCAGCCATTTCGGTCGGATTCGATATGCATTCAATAGTTTCTCACCAGCGAGTCGATGAACGTAATTTAATTAACTGTTGCAGAAAGAACAGGCCGAAGTTATCGCGGACGGTGCTCGTGCAAGCCTTCTTCTGTGGACTCTTCGGGTAAGCATTACTACATGCCTACTCGTTCTCCTAACACCAACACCGATCGAACTCTCAGAACTTTCAGAAATTCTATCCTGTGGAGAAATCGCTGGCATACGATTGCATCCCAGAAAAGTGGGTTTTTCGATTGCTTTATGACCAAATTTGAGTTTACTAAGATTGGTAATATAATAGATTCCCAATATGCCTGGAACCGAAATTACAATTGAAAAATTTTCCTTGATATAACACGATCTGATTGCAATGATCATGTACGTGTATATCCTTCAAGTACGATTTCGAATTCAAGCACTATGAATTTAAAATACTTGGAGAATTTTGAATGGTTTGAATGTGAATTAAGTTTCGCACCCGATAGAAAATGTATAGATTGCTTATGGTCTGGTGGAAAGGTTAGCAAAGCGGGCGATGCATCCCGTGTAGGCTAACGTTTCCATTTTCTCCTCCTCAATTCTGTTAGGATCTCTGCCAGCTGTGTAATCCCTCCCGTATTAATTTGGCCCGCAAGAGACGGTCGCTGATACGGGGACACGTGTATCTCTACCCGGCTTTGTCGTACACCAAATGGATCCCCAACCCAAAACGCACCCCAACCCCCAAAAGTCTGTTGACTTTCGTCTCTCGAGGCTGCATGCATGCTGCTTTTTCGGAGTTTTACCCACGTGGCAAACTGCTGTCGTTAAAGTTGAGTACTTTTTCATGCATTAATTAATGCCAAGATGGACCCACGGTAGGCTGATTCGCTAAATCCTTTGTATTTACAGAGGTTCACCAATAAGCCAAAACTAATCAGACATGCTTTGGATTGTTTGGAATCATCGCAATTGGGTCAAGGTGATAGTTTCTACTTTTTTTTGCACCAACCGGCACAAATGAGCTTCCGACTAAGCTGGATTTGAACCGGGACTTACTAGATAGAGATGTTAAACCACTTAAATCTTAGTTTGGCAGCGGTTATTTAATCGAACATAATTTTCAGGAAGTATGGAAAGGTGCTGGCCTAGCAGGAACATGGGATAGAATGGACATATATTTACTATTGGATGGGAGTCTTTCTTTTCAGGGGATCGATGGCGCAGAATCTATACTTGGAGAGCTTAGCATTGACATCGGCTACGTATGCTTCAGCCATGGCCAACCTTGTACCTGGCATGACGTTCATACTGGCCATCTCCTTCGGGTAATTAATGTTAATCTATATAATAATGTGTCTGTGATGCATTTGATGATTAATGTATTGATATTGTTAAACCCGCTGCTTGGATTTTCGGTTTTCATGTAATATTCACTCGATGGTTTTGATTCATGCATCGGTCCCTTTAACAATCTATAACCGATAAATGATATATAATGTTTAGGTTGGAGAAGTTGAGGCTGGGAACGAAGGCGGGGAAGGCGAAGGTTGCAGGAACATTGATGGGAATAGGTGGTGCTATGATACTCACTTTCTACAAGGGCGTGGAGATCAACTTGTGGGAAACACATGTTAACTTGTTGAAGACAACCACCAGCACCGACCACTCTCCGGCTGCACACCAGTCCAGTGATCGAGCCCTCGGCTCCCTCTTGGCGGTCTGTAGCTGCATCTGCTACGCGTTGTGGCTCATCATTCAGGTACAGTAAAAATTCCAGCTGATATGCACCTGAGTTCTCACATTTGCTCTTGGTTGGTTTATCACTTCATTATTCTCTGTTGGCTATTAGCTTTGTACATTTATATTGCTAACGAGAGATTAATTCACACGAGTGCAGGCCAAGATGAGTGAGAATTACCCAGGGCATTACTCGAGCACGGCCCTCATGTCGGCCATGGGATCCATACAGGCAGTGACCTACGCCGTATGCCGGGAGAGGGACAGGGCTCAATGGAGGTTAGGGTGGAATATACGTCTTCTCACGGTCGCGTACGTGGTGAGGAATGCAAATATATACACACACACAAATTCCACTCCACTCCTGATGAATCATGAAATATCGATAGGAAAACTCAATGCTGCATTCCGCTTCTCGTACAGGGAATAATTGGGTCTGGAGTGAGCATAACCCTGATTACCTGGTGCGTGCGCATGAGAGGGCCTCTGTTTGTGTCGGTCTTCAACCCTCTCATGCTCGTGCTCGTGGCTCTGGCGGGTTCCATGTTATTGGATGAGCAACTGCACCTCGGAAGGTACACACACACACATATATTTTTTTACATTTCTCTGTGGGTTATACAGAAAACACGACTACTGGGCTGATTATTTAGTAACTTATATATGGTATGGCAAATACTGGCAGCGTACTGGGCGCAGGGCTGATCGTGTGCGGTCTCTACACGGTGCTGTGGGGCAAAGGCAGGGAGATGAAGACGCTGAACAAACTAATGCCGTCGACAGATTCTTCCAACGAGTTATCGAACCATGCTCATTCTTTTGAGATTGTCATATCTTCCTCGAGGATTAATAATGACCCGCCTAACAAAGATGGTTGCAGCATAAGCAGCATCCCTGCAGACGACAGTGTTAGTAAGGGAATAAGGACGTCGTCCATGGACGACAAAGGCCGAGAATCACCCGAAAAGAAGGATCAGACGGTGCTAGCTGAAGAAGACGGGAAAGACAAGGCAGACGAGTTCGGAGAAGGTGTTTGAAACAAAACAAACATCTCGTCACTTAGGATCGCTTAGCTAGCAAGCTCTGACCAGACATCTCGTCACAAGACGTGGGACATTCTGTCTCCGGCAGATGGGAATCGGATTCCGATTCTTCAGTCTTTCTTTTTCCCTTTTTTAAAATCCTAATCTCGTTCCTCAAAATGAAACCGCTCATTGAATTCGGGTTTTCCGGTTCAATCGATAAGCAATCAAGTGAAGAAAACAGAAATGTATCTTAGGCAAGTAGTAATTAGTGGCTTAGGTATATTCCAAAAGGAAGAATTTGTAGTGATGATCAACAAGAGACTTCACACACGTGCTTTCACAATTGTATAGCATTATATTTACAGCTCACACTCGTCCAGATATTATCTCATTTTATAATATTTTTCTGATTGTTAAAGCAAATATTATAGTTGGCCAGATAATAGTTCCGATTATATTGCGTTTGTAAATTCTTGAGTGAACTTGTCATGTATTTACACAAATTTATCTAAATCTATGAGACTTCAACTTTCGGATTTGATCTCCGGTAGTCCCTTACTGACGTAAGCCCGCAAGTCCGGCAGTCTCTTGTGGTCGTGGGTTTGAGCCCCACAGTGACGGCTCACGCACAATATAATATAATTCAACATGGTATCAGAGCTGGGCTGCACCCCTTAACACGCTACGCGTGAGAGGGGGTGTTAAGATCCCACATCGACTAAATAAGAGAAAAATAATAGGTTTATAAGAGAACTGGGTACCACCACCTGTTGGCTCAGGCTTTTGGGTGGAAACAGACTCAAAACTCTTGTAGACCCATTATCAATAATACAATACGTGTGAGCACTTGGCCACGGCGATGTAAACCCGGATTCGATCTCTGGTGGTCCCTTACTGACGTAAGCCCGCAAGTCCGGCAGTCCCTTGTGGTCGTGGGTTTGAGCCTCACAGTGACGGTTCACTCACAATATAATATAATTCAACACAAATCACGAGAGAATGAATACTACGATATGAATCCTAGAAAATAATAAACTTGTATTTATTTTAGTTAATGCTATTGTGAGTAATCAAATTTACAAACCGTTGAGAAATGGGATTGGTGCAATGGACCTAATTTTTAGTATTTTTAAGCGATAAGGAAAAAATTAAAAAGGAAGAAAGTGGGAAGCACCTTTTATTATTATTTTTTAAATTTTCAAATAAAGCGGCCGACATTAAATCAATTGATTGATTTGATTGGAGCTTAGAGCTTAGCTGCGCTGAAGTCAAAGTCAAAAAAGCAGTACGACGGTGGAACCTCCTCTCACAACCGTCCATTGTGCCGCTTTACCGCTTTGGCCCCTATAAAGTAGCCACTGGAGCGAACACCACTTCCAGATAAACGCAGAAAAATGGAGATTAGCAAGAAGACGGTTGTCGCAGCTGCCTTGCTCCTCTTCCTCGTCTCCTCCCACCTCGACACGGCGGAGCCCTCCGCCGCCGACTGCCTCGACGCCTGCTTCACCGGCTGCGTCCAGAGCAACAGTATATATATCTTCTCCCTTTCCTTCCTGGTTCATGTGCAATTGACTCGCCTAGGGCTAACTTAGGATATGTTCTCTGCTCTGTGTGCAGCGAGGCTTATGCAGCGGTGCGAACGCAAGTGCCAGATCAAGTGCGGCCCTGCAGGTAATTGATCACGGAGTTGGATTCGTGCGTTGAAAGTTCAGCTGGATAGGGTTTCCGATATTGAATCAGCAATTTTCATATCTTTTTGAATATGTGCAGGTTCTCGGGTATTAGGGAACAATCTAGGTTGATCGGTTCCCGGACGGCTGCTCGGCGTCGAGGCTCCTCTGCGCTCCGCTTCCTCATTCAGATGTTCCCCCTAGAACTATGTCATATGTCGAACGCCTGTCTTCTCGGTCTTGCTGGAAGCGTTCGATTAGAATAAACCTGGAAAAGTGTGTCCTTTTCTTGATTTCGGTTGAGTTTTTTGCCTTATGCTTATTGATTCTACGGTTTATTAATGCTGGAACAATTACATATCAGTTTGGTCCGGTTCCGACTCGTTCAAGACCGAACTATGTACAAGGAATTGCATTGCTTATGTTGATGTCGTGGCACCTCACTCGATCTTTTGATTTTTCATCGCCCGAATGTGGATCGGTGTCACGATAATTCGATGTCGTGAGTACTATATGGATGCAATTGTTATTTGGGCAATAACCAAACCATACAGAGAGAACCAGAGATCGTTTCACTCTCACGTTGCCTTTTTCTTGGACTGTCGACTCGTGACATGAAACTCGAGAGTGCGCACGATATATAGTCTCCTCGGCTGGCTGCCATTGCCGGTTTTGAACTGCTCCTGCTCTGCTCTCTGGAAGCCATGGCAGGCTCCATTTCATCCTTGGCCGACTCGGTGGCCTCAGTATCCTTCGGGTCTATGCGAATAGTATGGTTTGAACTGCTGTTCTCCCTCTTAGGATAAAAATGTACAACGGATACGTCTGATCGATATTTTCACCGTATGGAGATCATGAATGGCCATTGCTTCTCTCTGAGGCTCGGAAGCATGAACACAAAAACAGCCAAGGAGATGAAAAAGAAAGAAAGAAATAATTAACTTGAGAAATCCACGGACCCAGCAAAATTGGTTAGAGATGTCTGATTTCATGAAAATTAAGAAGAAGAGGAAGAAAGGGGAAAAGAAAGAAAGAATTAACTCGAGAAATCCACGGACCCAACAAAATGGGTCAGAGAGATGTTCAATTTTGTGAAAGTTAAGTAGAAGAAGAAGTAGTCTCCTGGGGTACAGCTAAGGTAGATAGAGCGGGCACCCAAATGCGATACTTCTCTAGTTTAGGCGTTCGACGCCTCCTGAGATACAGCTAGATTGGATAGAAAAGGCTCTTGGGATACAATTAGGGTGGATAAAACAGGCGCCTAAATGCAATACTCCTCCAATTTAGGAGTTCGACGCCTCCTAGGATGCAATCAAGGTGGATAGAGTGAGTGCCTAAATGCGATACTCTTCTAGTTTAGGAGTTCGACACCTCCAAGATACAGCCGTAATGGATAGAGCGGGTGCCTAAATGCAATATTCCTTCAGTTTAGGAGTTCGACTTTTCACACCCGTGAGTTTAATCCCTTGGGGCCTTGGGGTACAAGCCCCACTCACGATGAACTTAGCTTAGCGTACAAGAGTCTGGTGGGCGCCGGTGGATTAAACCTCCATTATCAAAAAAGAAGAAGAAGATGATGGGGAAAATGGGGCGGGCTTGACTTTCGTGGGTCAAACCCGACCACCCTGCTCTTCTCTAGGCCCGGCCCAGCTCGCGATCTTCGTGTTCTAACCTTACCCTAGCACGCGCTCAGTGATCAAATCAACTCAACTCAACTCAACTGGTCATCTTCTTCCCCAATAATACCTCCTCGAGACTGTTACTGCACGGAAACCGCACAAAGTTTTCGTGGATCGACTGACTTAGTAGCCTACCAGTTCTTCTTCGTATCGAATCTTCTTTTTTCGGGGAGAGCAGAGCGGAGTTTTTCTACTAAACCACCTGTCGACTGATGAACGGCGGACTTGGAGCTGGACCCGCCTCAGGTGGAGCCCTCAACTGAACCATCCGCTTCTCTCTTGTTCACTGCAGTCCTATGGTATGATTTGCCTCAAGAGTTAACAGGACTGACAAGAGGAGTTCAACCGAAACGCAGAGTGGGAGCGAGATAATGTGGTACCTATGCGTGTTCTACCACAGGTTGCTGGATTACAGGAAGCCCGAGGTGGAGTCTCTCGCAGAGCTTTTCGGGGCATTTGATCATCGGGAGGGAAGGCACTTGGAGTGGAAGCTCCCCGAGGACCACCACCCTGACTCACCTTTCCATTTCGTCAGCCTCCCGTCGGAGCAGGTGGCACGGGACATCGCCAGTCGCAGCATACTCGTTAAGGGTATGTATGAGCTCTGGGGAGAAGGCGCTACCTTTGAGGAGCTAGAGGCCGCCATTAAAGCTTACCCTGAGGAACGAAAATTACCCTTTTTAACCCCCGACAGCACCTTCAGGATCACCGTGGATAGTTTCGGGAAGGTCATAAGCTTCGAGGAGCAGACTCGGCGGATTCATAGCCTTGCTTTCATCCCTTTTAAGGTAACATCTCTGAACTCCTCTTCTGAATCTTTAATAGGGTTTCAGTTCGGCTGCTGCAACTGATGTATCTAAAAATTTCGCAAATGGCCATAAAGTGATCAAGTCTCATGTGGAAAAGTTCATCTTTATCAGCCCAGTTATCTCTACAAACCATTCATTGAGAAGCCATACTGGTCGTTACTTCATTTTGTTTGTGGCTTTGACTCCTTTTGCTGTAAAAGGATAAAAGGTTACAAGTCTTGTTTGGAGTTGAGAAATTCATGCCTTTTGCTCGAGAGGCTTCATGGGACATCCATTTGTAATTGCCTTCAGGAACTTACAGTACCATTTCAAACTTCTGGTCCAGGCATCTAAAGGGTTTGGCTGAATAAGATGCTTGGTTTCGTAACAACAATGCAGGGTAGAGTCAATTTAAAGAACCCAGTCCACAAGTTCTGGCTTATGGAAACCGATGATTATGGAGCAAGTAACGGGCTTCCACCTGTTGTGAAGAAGAGACACTTCTTTGGTCGGGAGATTGGTGGAGCTGACCGGAAACTCTTGCCCACTTATCAGCTGAAAAGCCGCAAGTACCTGGGCCCTACAGCTATGGATGCTGAGATGGCTTTTCTAATGGCCAATCAAGCAATGGCAAAATCTGGAAAACTCGTTTATGATCCTTTCGTGGGCACTGGGAGCATCCTTGTGGCTGCTGCTCATTTCGGTGCAATGACAATGGTTTGCATCATACCTTGCTGTAATATTGAAGCCAATATACTGCTTCACTGTATACAATCTTTTTTGGTGGCAACGGTAGCTGAACCTCTATATTGGATGTCTCAGGGTGCGGATATTGACATTAGAGTGGTACGAGATGGACGTGGTCCTGAGTGCAACGTTTGGAGCAATTTTAAGCAGGTTTGTTGACATAATCTGTGTGGAATCAGCAGAAAAAATATTTTATGAAGCCTTTCAAATCTATTACATCGAATATAGGCTTCATTTTTTCATTTCATATATGTTATGCTTATAACTGATTGTCTTCCATATTTGTAATGTATTGGCTTTCACAACTTTTGCAGTATGGGCTGCCAATGCCAATTGGTTTGTTGAGGGCCGATAACAATCTTCCTCCATGGCGTACTGGACTGAAAGAAGTAATTTCGTTTGTCCTTCTCTTTTCAAGTGTTGTATGTAGATTCTTCCTTGTTATTTGTACATGGCATGGTAATTTAAAAAGGATCCTGTTAAATGTGATTTACCCCTTGGTCTATCTACCAGTTTTTTCAAAAGGAAAAAACAGAAAAATGGAAAAGCTCCCCAAGTTTCCCGGGGCAGTTCTCGAAATACCTTGTTCAAAATAAGTGCATGCAAGGATTCACATTTCAATCCATTGTTCAGAATATATTTTATCAGCAGCATAGGTTTCGTGCTATTCTCCATGCTCATTTTGCTAGTTCTTATTTCGGTTGCTTGTTCAGGTGTTTGATGCCATAATCTGTGATCCTCCATATGGGGTCCGTGCAGGGGGCCGCAAGTCAGGTGGGCGGAAGCTTCTCAAGGGAGTTGTAGGCCCATACACCGTCTCTGATCATCAGAGGGAAGATCACATTCCATCCACAGCGCCATACAGCCTGGTAGAATGCGTGCATGATCTCTTTGATCTTGCGGCCAAAATGCTCGTGATGGGGGGTAGGCTCGTTTTTTTCTACCCTGTGGCGAGGGAAGATGAATTCATGAATAACAGCAGCAATACATATCCCGAGCACCCCTGCTTTGAATTAATTGCTGCCTCCGAGCAGATCCTGAGCTCGAGGTACAGTCGGGTTTTGCTCACGATGGTGAAGACTAGTCCTTACACTACTGTTATCAAAGAGGCTGCGATGCTCAGGCATCTGGATTTCCGGGAGAACCATCTCAAGTGGCTCGAGGATGGGAATCTGCATTCTGCTGTCTTTACTCCTGCAGATGCTTCAGTAGCATCAGGTGCTGAGACGAATATTAGTAGAGAACTGAAGCCAAAGTATCGGGGCAAGTATGTCTAGTCCCTAGATAGGGCCCAATTGGTAGAGAACTGAAGCCAAAGCGTAGGAGACAGCATGTGTAGATCCGACTTAGGGACAGTTCGGTCGATATCGGACCTGAAAGCAATGAGTTTCTAATTTTTCCCTGTAATCCTTATTCTCTTCCCATTTTTGCAAGGGGAAGAGAGAGACAGTCAAGATTAGTTTTTCTTCAACTGCTGAATTTGATGCAAGATACGGTGCGATGACTTCATATCCTCATCATTTACACCAATTACGGAACTACCTGTTGTCTTCTTGCTTTGGTGACTGGACCAAAGCAGGATCAGAAACAAGTTGCCGTTTTTCCCTCATTGGAATCTTTGGTCGGTTATGTCACCAAAGTTGTTCCCATGGCTCGATTCTATCAGACACGGTTTTGATTCTGGGTTGTGTCTTTACTTTCTTGTCAACTTCTGTCTGTATCAGATAATAATGATTCAGATTACTTTCTACTTTCTGGTGCAAGACAGCTTGTATTATTGGTCGGTGGGAGGAGGAATCAGAACATGGAGACAAATTTGCATGCAGTTTGCATGACACATTGCATCTCCGAGACCAAAACCTGTCAGAGCTCTCAGTGTCGGTCAGGGATGAGCATCATTTCACTGCTTTCTCCATATACATACAACCACGTCCTCCTTGGTTGCTACAGTTCATAGGACATTATCTTCTTTAACCATTTCATTACAGACGAGGGAGAGGGAGCTATGGGTGTGGTTTGGGGTCTGTTGTTATGGTCATTGCTCGCAGGGGTGACGATATTACGGACAACTGCTCAAGAGGAAGAGCTCACAGGCCAACTCCGGGTCGGGTTCTACAGGCAGAGCTGTCCTGCTGCCGAGTCCATCGTGAGCTCAGTGGTTCGGAATGCCGTCCTTTCCAACTCTAACATGGCGGCCATCTTGCTGCGGCTTCACTTCCACGACTGCTTCATTCAGGTCTACCTTCTCCGTCTCCGCTCCTAATCTTGACTTTTCCGTCTTGGTGTTCCAGCATGAACCCAGTGGTAGTGACTCTGGACCAGGTTTGAATGTGTATACATATTTAGAGACACTCACTCGATGAACTTTGCCATGTAATTGCATGTTCTGTATGAGCAGGGATGTGATGGCTCAATCCTAGTTGAGAACGGGCCACAGTCGGAGAAAAACGCATTTGGGCACCAAGGAGTAGGGGGTTTCGATGTGATAGAACAGGCCAAGGCACAGCTTGAAGCCGCCTGCCCCGGCACAGTTTCTTGTGCAGACATTGTGGCCCTAGCTGCTCGGGATGCGGTTGCTCTGTCGAACGGACCATCGTATGAGGTACCCACTGGGCGCAGGGATGGCCGGGTGTCGAACATGTCACTGGCCAGTGACATGCCCGACATTGGTGACTCCATCGAGCAACTCAAGTCCAAGTTCTCGCGCAAGGGCCTCTCCGATCGGGACCTGGTGCTGCTAAGTGGTATGGTGTAAAACTCTTTTATCTTCCTTCCTTCTTTTCTCTTGACAGATGAGAAGAGGATCTGAAGAATGCTAATATCCTACAAGCCAAACAAGCCCATCGATCCAAGTTGAATATGGCCAAAATGGCTAGCCAGTGCAATGCTGGACCATGAAATGGCTGGTCGAGCCCGGGACTGGTGGCCTGACTCGAAGGGACTGTCCCTCTCTCATCCACACTCATGCGGATGCACTGATCAGAGGGTTGTTGAAGTCTTGCAAATCTTATGACGTGAGGAGTGATAGTAGGAGAATGAATCAATCACAGATGTGTGTCATATGATGTTTAGTGTCGGACCAGTATCAATTAACTGTTGAATGTAGAGGATTTAGATTAAAATTTTGTCCCTGCAAGTAATGAGACTGACATGGAGTCGGTGGAATTCTGGCAGCTGCGCATACTATTGGGACGACAGCATGCTTCTTCATGACGGGTCGGCTCTACAATTTCTTCCCTGGCGGAGGATCCGACCCTTCAATCGACCCAGGTTTCCTTCCGGAGCTAAGGGCGAGGTGCCCCCAGAATGGCGATGTGAACATGAGGATACCAATTGATGAGGGTAGTGAGCGGACATTCGACAAGCAGATACTGCAGAACATCAGGAATGGGTTTGCAGTGCTACAGTCGGATGCGAAGCTGAACGAAGACCCGATGACTCGGAGTGTGATGGACTCCTACATTGGCATCTTTGCTCCGATGTTCGGGCTTTCCTTCGAGGCTGATTTCGTCGAGGCTATAGTGAGGATGGGGCAGATTGGTGTGAGGACTGGTTCAAGCGGCGAGATCAGGCGGGTCTGTTCATCCTTCAACTAATTTTTAGCTATGTGGTAAAGCCCGGTCAATTTTCCACCTTGACTACTTAAAGGTTGCTTCTAGATGGATCTCTCTGTATCATAAGGAACTTTGATTCAGTTCCTTTGACCACTGACATCTGTCTTGACTTTCTGAAGTAAAATCTTACTAATAAGATATAACATTTGTAACACAATCCTCTGCTTTCTTTTATGGAAAGAAAAGGAGGGCAACAACCGGGGTCGCTACCCAGTGGCCATTTTCAAGTTTTCGTGTTTATCCATGAACTGAACAATTAGCACTGACACTGATTCTATCCCTCTCGCAAGTTTTACTTAAGGATTTAAACTTTTGAACTCGATCTCAAGGAAACTAGTCATTGATCACTCCTGCAACTGTCAAAACATGCCTTGGGCAATAGAATGTATCGGATCTGATTTAAACCTGCGACTAGTTGGTTTGCAGCAGACTGCTCTACCACCAAGCTCTTAGATAACACAATGGGAAGGTTCTTGGCTTTAGGTTGATCCTTCACTGAGCCATACTCTACAGCCACGGCTGAGTCTTCTTCCCCAGAGAACGTGATATACCCTTGAACGAGTCAACTCAACAGGATGTAGAAGCTGTACAAATCCAGTGGATGTTGACCTGACTTTCTAATTTGGGTAAAAACTGAGAGCCTTCATGGAATGCCCCAAATTTTGCCGTATCGAAAATGCAGGATAGCGACTACCTGTCCCAACAAAATTTGCACGTTTATAGCACAGAATCTAGTGGACAAGGTTTTGACAGGAGCGGAGAACATTGGGGAAAGTTCGTCAGGCAGGGGAACAAAGGGGAGGAGAGGGAGGAAGACGAGCAACAGCAGAAGAAAAAATTAAGAGGAAAGAACAGAAGGACATTTCTTTCCACTCCAGGGAAAGGTCTGTTTCCTACCCTCCTTACTTTCCCACATTTGATTCCGCTTGTTCTCTATATGAGCTCGGTTTTGTCGGTTGTTTTTCACCAGGTTGTTGTGTCCTGAGGCACGGGAAGCACATTTCCGTGCCGAGCGTCCCGACTTAAGTAAAACCGTGAATTTGCCAAGGTAGCAGAGGAGCTTATGTGGATCAATGGCCCCAAGCAGATTTAGGAGAGCCATTGGAGCTGTCAAAGACCAGACAAGCATCGGGCTGGCAAAGGTTGGGAACAGCAGCTTGCTGTCAGAACTCGATGTTGCAATCGTGAAGGCAACCCGGCATGAGGAGTTCCCAGCCGAGGAGAAGTACATCCAGGAGATACTGAGCCTGACGTGCTATTCCCGAGCCCACATCAGCGCCTGTGTCAGCAGCCTGTCTCGCCGGCTCAACAAGACCCGGAACTGGACGGTTGCGCTCAAGACTCTGATGTTGATCCACCGGCTCTTGGCGGAGGGGGACCCCGGATACGAGCAGGAGATATTCTTCGCAACGAGGCGTGGGACCAGACTCCTCAACTTGTCTGACTTCCGCGACTCCTCCCGGTCGAACTCATGGGACTACTCTGCATTTGTGCGCACTTATGCACTCTACCTGGATGAGCGGCTCGAGCACAAAATGCACGGTAGGAGAGGAAAGAGGAGCTCATTTGTGTTTGATGAAGAAAACCAGCAAGAAGCTGGTGGAAATCAGGATAAAGCTGTTGTTAAGGCAACGCCGATGCGGGAGATGAAGAACGAGCACTTGTTCTTAAAGATGCAACACCTCCAACAACTGCTGGAACGCTTCCTAGCCTGCAAGCCAACAGGTTTGGCTTTCAAAGTTTCATAATCTGATTCCAATTCATTGCATTATACACGACCGTATGAAAGAGTGGACTTGGACAGGTGTAGCAAAGAACAACCGAGTCGTGTTCGTGGCTCTCTACCCGATCGTCAAAGAAAGTTTCCAGATATATTATGAGATAACAGACGTAATGGCCATCTTAGTTGACCGGTTCACAGAGCTGGAGGTGCCGGACTGCGTGAGGATATATGAGAAGTTCTCACGCGTTGGAAAGCAACTGGAAGAGCTCGATGCATTCTACATTTGGTGCAAGGATGCAGGTGTCGCACGGTCGTCCGAGTACCCAGAAGTAGAGAAGATTACCCCGAAGAAGCTCGATCTGATGGATGAGTTCATCCGGGACAAGACCGCAATGGTGCAGGATAATGTAACAATGAGCATGGAACAGAAGGGAAAAAATGTCCAAGAACCAAATGATCCGCCGGAACCAAGCGAAGACGGCATTAACTCTATAAAGGCATTGCCACCTCTGGAGGGTTTCACAGAAGCCACAATTCAGGAGGAGAAACTGGAGGAGGAAAACAAGGAAAACTTACAACTAGCAGTGGTAGAAGTTGATCTGCTGGACTTTGGAGAGGATGCAGCCACTACAGAGGAGCACGGGAAGAGCTTGGCACTAGCATTGTTCGACGGACTGGAACCAGCAACAGAAACACCAAGTGCCCCCAGATGGGAGGCATTCAATGACAAAACACCTGACTGGGAGAACACACTAGTCCAGTCGGCGAGCAGACTGTCGAGCCAACCTGCAGTCTCAATGGCCGGTGGGTTCGACATGCTGCTCTTGAACGGTATGTATCAACAAGGAGCAGCAACCACTGCCACAGCAAGCATGAACTATGGAGGCGGTGGAAGTGCTAGCAGTGTTGCACTTGGCTCGGCTGGGAGGCCGGCAATGCTAGCCCTGCCAGCACCGCCAATGGCCAGGCCCAACAGCCTGTCCTCCAACATGGACCCTTTCACACCATCGCTTGCAGTGGCACCGCCACCATATGTGCAGATGTCCGACATGGAGAAGAGGCAGAGGTTTCTGGTGGAGGAGCACCGGATGTGGCAGCAGTATGCCCAGAACGGGATGCAAGGGCAGCTTGGTTTCTCCAACTTTCAAGCTAATAATCCTTATAACACGGGTGGATACACAAGAGGCTACTGAAGCAGTGAGAATCTTGCGCAAACTTATAGATGTATAGCTTGGTTAGCTGGTTGATTGTCGTAAATTTATGTTTGGACTATGCCACTCATTTTACCCCATGGACGGTAATAAAGGCAACTGAACCTGCAATACGATCTTAGGATGCCGCTGACTAAATATACGAGAAGCAATGATCATACATTGAGCTCCCAACAGAGATTCACAGTTACGCGCTTACGATTGCATGCCAACAGGATGGGGATTCTTTATCAAATCAAGGTATTGGAGATGAACTACAAGTCAGCACATTGTGTCTTATTTTCTTCACTGTAAAAGCTTTCCTCTTGTATATGATCTTCTTTGGATCCAGATGCCAATGGAAAAGGATGTAATCCACGTGTCTCTTCTGTATTGTAAACCTTATATAGACAATGTTTTATCTTATCCAATGGTAAGTTTTTTTTTTTTTTGGAATGGTGTAATTTCATTGAGATCAAAAAATACAATGATTACATTAGGTTCCCACTGTCAATTGCTATTAATTACATTCAGCGAGTCCTAACTGCAGAGCTATTTTGGAACCTCTGACCCGATGTTCAAGGTGGGGAAGTGTGGAGAGTTTCATTTTCACAGTGACTACTATGGCTCAATAGACTTGGTCTCGTTTCTTGTTTTGCCTTCAAAAATTTGTTTGTTTCACTCCATCCAAATTTCGTAGATGGTCTGTGTCCACAAAAGTTTAAAGGATTCAATGGTAAGTTGCAATCTCCATTTACCTCGGCATCCATGAAGATTCAGCAGAAAAGAACAGAACAGGTTGCACTTGAATCAATTAAGTACACCGGTTAATCGATTCCAACAAAGAAAGGAACGACATTGCTGCGAGATTGCAACTTAAAGAATCCTACATCCGATAGAAATTGCACAACTACGTCGGATCCTACATCCATAGCAGTTTTACCGGCAGCGGACCCTGCCATGGCCGATCCCGTTCTGCCCAAGGGCACCATCCCTCCTTTTCCCGCTCACGTTCCTTTTTGTTTCGTCTAGTTCAGGCACATAATTGCCCATGAACCCGGCTCGGGAGGCTGAACTCGATGTCCAGCAATCGGACGAATCAACTGACCCTGGTTCCCACTGATTCTGCATTGTTGCGGTGCTGCCCATGAAGCTGTTGCTCCCCGAGGATTCCAGCTCCTCCCTGTCTCCCCCTCCCGGGGTAGTATTATCACCTCCCCTCTTCATCGTCACGTATCTGTGCATGCTTGGTTCCATCAGATCGTCACCGACACCTACCTCGGACTCCACAAAAGGATCCTTGAAGCAGTTGGAACTGAACTGATACGAAGGCTGAGGTTGAGGCCTCTTGTCCTCGGATAGTGCATCGGAGTAGTCCGGGGTGGTGCTGGCGTTGAGATCAGCGACTGCCTGGAAGATGGAGTGGGCCTTGGTAACGCAAGCAGGGAGTGAGATAGAAGCCGGGTTGGTCTGATGGAAATTCTGTATGTCTTCGAGCAGTAGATTGGTGTAGGAGGTGGGGTTCGGCTGGATCTCTAGGTTGAATTCGAGATGGCCTGAAGATCGCCTCGAGGACCGGCTTCTCGTTAGCCTCTGTGGTTTCTGATTCTCGGCCTCTGGAACTGCAGCTTGCAGTTGTTGCTCCTGGGTCTTGCTCCCGACCTCAAGCTTCTCTGTTTCCTTTGAGTTGCTCACCTTACTGAGAGTCCCTTGGATGGCTTTTCTGTTGTTTGGATCAACATTAGGTTTCAGAACTGACACCTGAACATATATAGCAGATAGAGTGGATCAGAGATCTTCATTAGAAATGGAAAGATATACAATCCAGACCAATGCAAGGTTCTCACCCAATCTGAAATGGAGCAGGAAACTCAGAAAAGACTGGAAAAAAAGGGTACCTGGGTGATGTTGAGATTCTCGGGTCCCTCATTTTCTTTGTTGTTTCGGGTTTGGACTCTGCCAGTGATGTGTGGAAGGACCTTGCTGGAGGGAGGAGCAGCTGCTGAGGAGGAGTTGTGATCGATTTCGCTCAAGGGGTTTCTCCGGTAAGGAGACTGCTCTGTTTTCCTCGAGGGGTCCATGTCGCCTGCTGGGTTTCTTCGGTACGGGGACTGCTCCAGTTTCCTCGAGAGATCATTGTCCATGGAGAGGTTTCTTCGGTGTGGTGACTGCTCAGCTTTCCGGGAAGAGTTCCGGCTGAGTGTCAGTGGAGCCTCCCTTGCCCTCGCCGGAGACTGAGAACGAGGAGATGCAGCGCTCCTCCCTCCTTCACCCACGTTCCTCTTCACGGATATCCTTCTCACGGATGTGACAGGATGAGCTGGTGGCTCCGCCTGTGACGGCACTGTTGCCGGCACGGAGACTAACTTCCCAGGCTTCTGATTATTATCACTCGATGCTGCAGCTGATGTTGAAGCGATCTCCGAGCGTCTTCCAGGGGAACGACTGACTCTGCGTCTCTCTGTGCTACCAGAGCGCTGCTGGTCCCTTTCCCTGCTAGGGGTACGCCGGCGGCTGCCATGCCTGGGCGAAGGCCGCGACAGCTGGCGGTGCTGCCGCCGCTCTCTGGCGTCCTCATCCTCATTGCAAGCTCCAGAATCGGCGACCGGGACTCGTCCATCATCTTCATTCGAATGGTCGAAGTCGTAGCTCCTCTTGGACCCAGAATACCTCCTCGATCTACTGCCGGAAGCGGGACAGCTCGACGCAGCCACGGGCTTCCCGGAGGAGGAATTGCTGTGGCTGAGCCGTCCGCACTGTATGAGTATCGATTCCACCTCCTCTTTCGTGCAGCTTGACGTCCTTATACCCGAACTTACGGCCAGAGCAGTGGGAGCAGCAACTCCGGTGTTGTTTCCGGTGACTTCAGATGCATCTTTCGAAGACCCGTCCACCTTGGTGCCCGACTTCTCTTTGGGATCGGCAGGTGGGGCAGCTGATCCGCGTCCACTGCTAATGTCACGATCGTGGCTCTTCCGGTGCTTGATTATGAACACTTCCTTCTTCACGAAGCTCTCCTCCTCCACTTCCGCAGCTCCCCGCTTCGACTGCGGGACCGGGGCTTTCTTCCTCGCCGGGGAATCCGGAGTCCGGGCGGCGCTCGGCTGGGTGCGGGCTGGAGCTTGTGCAGCAGGTGCAGGAACGGAAGAGGATGAAGAACCTTTCTTGCTCAAGCAAGTCCCCATTAGAGAGAGACTGGGAAAGAGAGAGAGATCCAAATAGGAGATGAAAGTTAGAATTCAAATTGCTAAGTTTAGAGAGAGAGAGAGGGGACAGAGCCTCTTCATTTGTATTCGAGGCTTTGACAAACGAGCGGACAAGAGAGCCGTTACATTTAATGAGAACTTATATACATGAACCGGGTACACGAAAGCCCTACCCATATATGCTGGACCCGGCTGAGTTTTTCATGAACCCGGTGTATATTTGTGTTGGTGTAGAAGTGGATTCAAATTGCTTGGACCGGATTCAAACTTGAGTCTCCTCCCATCATTGAATATATTAAATTTTAAAGAAGGACGACTTTTCTTAATGGGTGCATCATAACGGCTATAACGGGCATCCCATCTCTCTCCCCCACTAGATTCTCACATGACAAAGCTAAAACCCTGTCATTCAAATTTTGAAGGATCTGAACTGAGGGAAGGCTTTTTTTTTTTTGTCTTTTTTTAAAAAAAATTATTTTTCTCCTGTTGTTGTGAATTATATTAGATTTATCATCCTCTCCACCCCGGCACGGTGGGTCAGGCCCTTTGCTAATCTGCCGACAACTCCATGGGCCTTGAAAATTATCGGCGATGGCCCAGGCCCGTGGTCTTGCAAAGGAAGATGTGGACCGGCCGACGATGATCCGGTTGGCCTCCGGCAAAACGCAAATCTGACTAACATCCCTATGCTTCTGCGCTAAAGCGAACCAGAGGATCCCTCCTCCTCCTCCTCCGTGTTTGCTCTCGGAATTGTCAAGATTTTCCCCGGTTGGTCGTCGACTGGTTGGAGATTGAAGAAATATGACTTCCATCAGCACCACAGCTGCGCGCAGCAGTCTCAGTGCTAAACTCGTGAGCCTTCCCGTTGATCCTCCCACTTCCTTTGCTGATAGGGGAGTAGAAACATGTTGGGTAATGACTCCATCATCGGTCTGATGAGAATCATCAATCGCTGTTCCAGGTCCTGCTCGGGGACATGGGCGCCGGCAAATCCAGCCTCGTGCTGCGCTTTGTGAAGGGCCAGTTCCATGAATTCCAGGTTCCTTCGCAGCTCCTTACTTGCCTGCAGCTTTCTTCGATCTTCTTAAGTTGAATGGTGGAAGTTGATTATTTTCCCGGGTGCACTTGAAAGCCCCAACTGGGGCCTGCCCTGTTTCAGCTTTTGCCACTGATAGATGATTAGCAGGGCGATGATTCATGAACATGGAGCTAGTGATTGCCAGTGGTGAATTGATACGGAGGATTATCTTTCCTAGCGTTTGAGAATTATCCTTTTGTAGAGGAAGCACACTTGACTTTCCTGTTACTTTGCTCAATCAAGGGTGGAGGGACACGGTAGCTAAAGTTAGAGACACCATTGCCCTCAGGAGCAATTATTGGAAATGACCCTTTTGCATAGGGAAATCAATCAACTGTTCATTGAAATTTGATCAATGATGGTTATGACCATACTTAATCTAGAATCAAATACAGCGTCTCTATGTAGTGTAATGGTGTTTGTGCACTTTTCCAACTTTGCATCATCCATTTTTATTCACTACTTCTCTAGGAATCAACTATCGGGGCTGCCTTCTTCTCACAATCACTGGCTGTTAATGATGTCACAGTCAAGTTTGAGATATGGGACACAGCAGGTCAGGAAAGGTACCATAGCTTGGCCCCCATGTACTACAGAGGTGCTGCAGCAGCGATTATAGTCTACGATATTACTAACACTGTATGTGTTCTTCTTGTTTTTCCATATTCTTGCCTCATGTATCATTTCTCTCCCTCTCTTCTAAGAACAGGATTTCTCCGTTACTGTATGAACCAATCATCTAAAAGGTGAGGCAAAGTGGATGAGATGTTGGAAGAGTAGTGCACGTTGAAGTTTTTTTATTGAATTCCTCAACTTATAAGAGAAGGAGCACTAGAGAATATGAAATGCACAAATTACATGCTACTACTTTGTCATGGTTGCATATTAATAGAGGTCTGCTGATTAGGTGTCTTTCTCTGCTGAATTGTAGGAATCTTTTGAACGGGCTAAAAAGTGGGTGCAAGAACTTCAAAAGCAAGGTGCCCCTTATTTTTGTTTCTTCATTTCAGTACCTAAGATGGAACACCTTGCTTTAAATCTTCATGTTGTACATCATTCTGTTGGTTGAATTTAGAAACAGTGTTGTGTCCCAGATATATTGCATGATTTTTTTGCCTTCTTTCTATCTTTTCTTAGTTCATGATTCGGAGTTTCAAATAACAGAGCTTTTGATCTTATTACTTCTTTTATTTTTGAATCTGCTGCAGGGAATCCTAATATGATCAAGGCACTTGCAGGAAATAAAGCTGATTTGGAGGATAAGAGGAAGGTGACAGCTGAAGTATGTGGGGAATTTTCCAATTTTGTTTTTTTATTTTTATATGTTTAAGCATATGTATTCTGTTACTATCCCACATCCACTAAAACTTTATGCTTGGATAGTGAATGATCATGGGAGAATGTCTGGTTGGTACTCATTTATCAGTTGCCACTTTGGATAATTTTTTTTTTCATATTAATTTGTGGTGCGATGCAATAGAAGATTCATGCTGGCATGAAGTCTGTTTATCACTTGTTGACCTTCTTTGATTAGATTATCTTATCATGCTTGGACTGCTACGCTTGGTTTAGTCTTTTTTCCTCTGGAATGACATGATAGTTATCAGAACTCAGTCATATTTTTCTCCTGGCAATTTGTGTGCTGCTGTTAGCCTGTTACGTATGCACAACTGCAAATATCATAATCTGCCTGCTGATCATATCTTTGAGTTAACTTGTGATCCCTAAATAATTGATTTTCAGGACGCACGTGCTTATGCTGAAGAAAATGGTCTTTTTTTCATGGAGACATCTGCCAAAACTGCGGTGAATGTCAACAAAATATTTAATGAAATAGGTTTGACTTTATGCTTCCTAGTGGCCTTCTAATAATGCATTTATACCTGTTGAAACTTGTTCAATGCACACTATTTTTTAATTTGAGCCTTGCTGCATTTATCTTGTAACTGGGTTATACTTCTGGTTCCATGTTACTTCATACATGTTATTGCCACTAGCGCAATATGCTCTATCAAATACTTAAAAGCAGTTTTTAACAATGTTTCGGGGATGCAATATGAAAAGAATAAACAAAGGCAAAGGAAAAAATGACTATTTGTCAAAGGAGAACAGTACTAGCTCCCGCATGGTATTGCCCAGTGACCTGTCTGTCACGAGTCTGTGAAGGTCATCAGTGTATCCTTCCTAATTATTCGTGACGGCTGAAGCTCATAAAATGTATGTTTAACTTGCTCCATCGGGTAAGAATTGGAGATAGTTGAGCCTCATTCTTTTTTAGTTGACTGGAAAATATGTGTGAGGGCTTATGAGTGTTGGTCTAAAAGGAGCCGGATAATGTTAAGATAGCCTAGAGAGCAAGAGTTAGTCCTAAGCTAAATTTGGTCATACTAGTCAAGAAACTTGAGTAACTATCAGTTTATATCTCCAAAATTTTCTTACTTTCAGTCCTGGCATCAACTTGTGTCACACGCATATATGATAAAACTGTTGATTCTAGTATGTTTTCATTATTCGTGCAGCCCTTTTCTGCTATAATATATATTGGTTATTGATTCCACATTCCCTTTTGTCTTATGAACAGCTAGAAGGCTTGTGATGTTTCAGTCCGAGCAGAGACCAGCAGGGATGGTTCTTGTTGGCAGATCCAATGAAGAACCTCAAACTGCTTCATGTTGTTGGTAAGTGCTATGTTGGCTGTCATTCTTCTCTTCTAGGAGTTACCTTTTTCATGTTCTGTGGTTGTGGATCAAGCTTGAACTGATGGAATAACACGCATCCAGAAATGGTCCAAATGAAGGAAAGGAATTTGACTGGACAGGATTCTGCTCTTTGAATCTGTGCTGCTTGTTAGGATCTAGAGAAGCAAAGCGACTGTACTCATACATGGATTGGACAAACTTGATTTTCTATAGATTGCAGTGTAAGAAGTAACCATGATGAAAATAATGATTTGGGTCTCGGAGTCTGCTGCACCACTCCCCTACCCCTCCCATGTCTCACCAGTGTTAATAAATTTTCGACTGCCATTGCAGCGGCCATTGCATTTGGTAAGCTCTTGTCTAGTACTCTGCATACTTGGATAATTCATAGTCGAAGCTTGATCGGGTATCTCCTTGTTCTCTGGCTTGACTCTGGGGAATAGGATTCAGTATGCCTGAGCTCGACTCGGCGCTCTAATGTGACTTTGCCCTGGTTAGCCATGAAGCTCTAATGTGTACAGGTAACCCTAACATGTGAGTGTGCTTGTAATTTTTTCCCAATCGCATTGTTGGCAAATTTGCCACTAATACACGACAAGGTCGAGCCGACTAGGCTCAACAGCCTTTGAAGGCCCAGGAATCCGGAGCTCAAGACAGAATCAAATTGTTCTGCGAGAGCAATGTTTGAAATGTGGCCTTTTAAACCCAGCCAAAAAAAAAAAAAGAGAGAGAAAAGAAATGTGGTTTTTTAATGAAGGAAAGGTTTGATGTTTTGTTTTAAGAATTCAACCATGATATACCGAAATGTGGATCCTGTGTACATTTGCCTAAAAGCCAGCTTAGGTGACTGGACAACTCTCTCTTAAATAAAATTGAATTGGATTATTAAACGGTGATTGAGTAAGAACCGTGGATAGAAGAGTTTTTATTTTATTTTTTTATCTTTGGTTTGCACTGCATAACATCTCCAGGCCACCCGAAGTACACATCGAGACTAATCTGCGGTCGAATCGGAATTCCTGAAAAAATTCTCGTTAATCCTCATAATCTGGAGATCAATCATAAAATCAGATCGACCATGAAATTATCTATTTGAGGGTCTAGTGGTGGAACTATTAGGCGAAAATAATAGTAGCGATAAAAGAGTTTTTATGTTCCATTCGATTTCAACCCAATTAGTCTGGAAAAAGAAAAATATCGGCCGGTCAGATCACGTGAGTTGAGAGAGGGGAAGGCACGTGGGGATGGCCCACCGCGTAAGCGTTTGTTATCTTCTCTAGCCCGAGAACGTGCAGAAGAAAGACAGAGAACCTCCTGAAAACCGACATCCGAGAGGAGTGATGAGGATCTTCGGAAAACATGTTTTCCCCCGTCAAGTTCTAGTTTTCTGTTCCGGGTAAGTTACCGATTCCCAGGAAGCGTACTTCCCATCAACTATTCAGTTTCGAGTTCCTGCTGACGAGGTTGCGGTCAATCCTCTGAAGATTATTTACTGGGCTCTCTCTCGAGAGAGAGCTCCGTCAGGGGATTGTCGTGAAAGGTTCGATCGGTTACGGTACCATTCCAATCTGCTGCAGGCTTCTGGTGCTGGCTTCGACAACTTACGACGTGCACAGGTCCATCAAGAACAACCGGGAGCCTCCATCACAGGAACAAGTCGAAGCCCTGGAAGAATACATCAAATCCGTCCGACCAAACAGTGTACTCTATCGTCCCAACTCGCAGAGCCATTCAACAGATGCAACTCCGTCAGACCGGTAAAACCATCTTGATCACAGGGTACCCAAGATCGAGCTTTTCTTTTGCATTTCTAAATTGTAAAAACTTCTGGGGTAGAAATCGCCCCACAAATTTGACATACCCAGTATCTTGCTGCTATTGGGCTCCGCTTCTCGGTTCTCAAGCATGCTGACAACACGATTTCAGCATTAACAACGAAAATGTTTCAACTATCAACTCAAATACCCGAAGTATAGGAAATGAAAATAGATTGCTCGATCAAACAGGTCGAGATCTTCCTTAGGAAACTGATTACAGGTGGACGACCCTTCAAGTCTCTACTTACTCCAGCATGCGAAAATTGACAAGATTGGAGATAAATTCACCCAGGGGTTGGGGTCTACTTTCTTAAGTGAAAAAGTGGTTATCGACATATTTTGGATGAGATGGTTTTACGACATCTCCCGGAACCTGGCAATGGCCTTCTTGTGAATGAGTGTCCTGTAACTATCGCCCGCTTTGGCCTCAAGGCTCGGATCTACTACCTTCTTCTTCTGGTGACTCCCGAGCCCTGCTCGACTTTCCACTGCTTGTGCTTGTACTGGCTCTATCATTCCACTTCCATCCTTCCCCAAACCCTGCTCATATGAAGCACAAACAAAACAGATGGTACCAAATGAGTATTCGATAGGAGATTCTGCCGAGATTCCCAAACAGCCTTTTTTTTTTTTTTTCAGTGTAAGTTTTGCAGACAGCTGAACAAGAGAACTTATCCCACCGCGCCTTCCTGCCAGCCCATGCTGCGGAGCATCCGATTCCCTACGTTGCTCTCATCTATTGCTTTATCTGCTGTGATCACCTCGTAGCTGGGTATGTTAGGATCTCCAGCCCCGCGCCCACCCCCGACACCTGGGGGAAATGGCATGGAAGAATCCAAACTACTCTTCTTGACTCCCACATCTCGATCTTGAATCATTTCAAAATCATCGAACCAAATCGATCGAATTAGTGGAAAAGCATCCGACAAAACCAACAAATCATCATCCCTGTATTTCCTTTTACATACCATATCTTCAAGGTTGCCTTGAAGAATTAATGAATGAGTTCATATTGAGGATTTAAGCAAAGGCTTACTTGAATCTGCAAAATCCAGATCAGATACATCTGTAGCAGAAGATGAACCGTATAAGCTCCTCCTCTCAGCAGCTCGATCCCTGTAACCTGTATGAGGCTGATCTCTGTGATTAGACGAAGCCGAACTTAGTGGCAACTCAGAGAACCTCCTCTTCCCACTCCCAGTAGCTGAAGTTGAACAAGAACCCAATGCAGATGCATCTGTTTTGAATGGAGTTGAAGACATTGGTGCTTCTCCATTATTCAGCAATGAAGATGAATAACCAGTGGAAGCAAAAGCTGAAGACTCTGACGCTCCATCACAAGAGCCCAAATTAAAAGCGTCGGATATCCCAACAGCTCTTCCCGAGCTCCTAATCACACCCATCAAGGACCCACCTGAGCTGTTGCTAACAGGCCTTGGCTTCACCGGGGATTCATAAGCAGGAACACTCGTGCTAACTCCTGAACCGGATGCGGAATTCTCCTTCTTGTTGGACAGAATATGATTGGCAAAAGACTTATCTTTATCATCTGATAACTGACCATCAAGAGCGACACGGGTAGCTTGCCCTTCACTAGTCCTTTGTTTCCACATAGTCAACACATTGCTCATTTTCTTTTTGTTAGCAAGGATGCTGCTCTTTGATGCGAGTTTGATCTCTTTCATCTTCTCCTTCTCTTTCTTCTCTGCTGCTGCTGCAGCAGCTGCAGCAGCTTGGACAGCATCTGGTAATGAAGTGGCATCAGCTTTCTCAGCTGACATTATAGTTGCAGCTGGTGCAGAGATCACTACTTTCCTATTACTACTGGAGCCATCCGTTCCTCTGGAAGGCTCAGACCGTTTACTGGGTGCTCCAGTGTTGTTCTGATCAGTGCAGGGCACATACTGCTGAGTTTGGTGGTCGAACGAATACCAAATACCATTATTACCATCATAATATAGACCTGTATATCCACAGCATCAAGAAACAATTTATTCAGAATGACCACAGGGAATCTTTGGGTATGGCAAATCCGAAGGTCATCAGAGATAAGGATGTAGGGTCTGCAAAGTTCTGCTGAGATCGTGAATGGCAGGCGGGGACTAAAGCACAAGAAATTGATTCAGTTCCCTTAAGAATTTGAATATGTATGTATGTATGTATGTATGTAAATGCAAACACATAATTGGATTAAACAAGAAACCTGTAGTCCCATCATAATAGAACCCAGAGGCAGCGTCATAGTAATAACCAGATGCTTCATCCCACACAAAGCCAGATTGCAGAGCTGGACTATTTTTTTGACCCTGTATTTCCCCGCCACCTTGTCCATCAGTAGTTTGCTTATCGTCGGGATTATATTCTTTTGGTGCCCATCCAACTGCATCATACTTAATTTAAGAAAAAGTGGTACAAATTTAATTAGAATCTAAACAGTGAAAATTAAAAAACAAATGGAAACCTCCGTGCAGCTAATTCCAACAAACAAGGCAGAGAAATATAACTTTGAGAAATAGTTTAGAGCCAAAAAGACCTCTCAAATAAATTTATACAGAAAAACATGAATAGAAAATCCTAAGATAGGAAGAATACTATTCACCTGTTGGGCAAACGCAGCAGCCTCGATTGCTGCGGCAGCTAGGCTGCTTGGTTGTGAAGATGCTGCTGCTCCTGATCCTGGACGAAGAACACTTTTCGCATAAGCTACTCTGAGAATCTGCCCGTTCTTTTCAAGCGCTGTTCCATTTGTTGCTTCAAGAGCTTTGGTAGCCTCCTCAACCTAGAATGCATCAAATATGTCACTTAGTTATCACATCAAAATTCATCGTAACGCAATTACGGCACAAATCATTCCCACTGTCCCTAAAATTAAAGTGCATGGTTTAGACTCTGCTAACCTACCAAAAATCTTATCTATGTTTTAACATTAAAGTGCAAAATAAACTGAGACTATAATTAAAAGTTTCACCGATCATAAAAATTTTCTAAGGTCAGTTTTATTTCTAGCATAACAAGATGAGATGGAAAAAGAAAAGAGTAAAGATAAATCAGAAGCTAATGCATGTGGGACAGGGAAGCCATGGATAAACACACCGAATAGAAGTGAACAAATGCGAATCCCCTCGACACATGAGTAAATTTGTCTCTCACAAGACGAAGATCCTGCAATCAAAGAAATATATTTCATATAAGCACTTGCCCAAAGTGTGTATTTTATTGATTGTACCTAAGAAAGATCTATGTGATATAAGCATTACCTTAATGGGAGCATGTTTGGAGAATTCATATCGGAGCATTTCTTCATCAGCATTTTCATCCAGCCCACGAACGACCAAAACATGTGTTGGACCTGATTAATAGCCAAGTATGTACTATAAAGTAGATTCATATTGCTGGGCCAGTCAAAGAAAACAATTCAAATATACCAGTTTCTGATCCTCTTTTCCCCAATGCTGCTTGACTTGCTGAGATAGCATCTGCTGTCGGGGCATCATCAGACCGTGGCTCATTGCACTAATAATATATTGAAAAGAAAAATTTAGTAATAATGAAGCAGCAGCAGATTTTTGCAAACTTTACGAGAAGATAATTGATGCAATCAGCACACAAGCTCTAATCATCTAAGATACTGAAAGGTACAGATGCTTCCATTTGTCAACAAAATGAAAAAATCCAAGCAAAAAATAACCAGTTGTCAGGAGAACAAAGAAGTTTTCAAACATGTACATAAGCATTATCCCTTGCATTTCACACCAAAAGTTGCTCCCAACCATATAATCACCTTGAGTCATGCTTTTGCACATTTAAAACTGCACTACAGAATAAATTGTCAAACTTAAACACATATGATAGTGGATCAAACCTGAAAGCAGGATGTTCTTCGAGCGAAATTTATACAGCCACAAATGATGCAGATCCAATCAGAGGGCACAATCATATTCCTGTGGTTGCTGTGACCTGATTTCACTTGATTCTCCTCATTAAAAGTTCCAGACTCTGCGGTTGGCTTACTACTGCAACAAAGCATAGTTCAGCGAGGGAATAGAATAAAAGGTTCACATGTCAATGTTGATAAGCACAGGGTCTTCACTATAGGCTATAAAAGCAAAATATCACTTCATAAGAAGAAGAGGAAGTAACAAAGATGGAAGCTCTATTAGAATTCAAACCCTCAAAGATACACTTCCAAATCCATAAGGCATCCCTCATGTGAAAAGTAGTCATAGTAGGATTATTCAGCAACAGCTTCAGAAAGGACTGAAACAGAAATCTAACCAATGGACAGATACACAATCAGTAAATGTTAAGAGCAAAGTACAGACCTGTACTCGAAAAACACTTTCCTGCCACCAACAACAAGACCATCATCACCAATTTGATCCATCATTACTTGTGCAGCTCCCTTTGAGGAAAAGAAGAAATACACCTTAGCTTGTAATGGACTACCGACTGCAGTATACAACTCCACAATGAAAACAGAGATACGTACCACAGAAGGAAAATCAATAAATGCAAAACCACGAGATAAACCAGAATTTCGCTCTTTGATCACACGAACATGGCGAAGAGGTCCCCATTCAGCCTAATGGAAAATATTAGAAACATTTTTAGTCAACGATATGAAGTACAAAAAAAAAGGAAAAAAAAAGGAAGAAGGAAAACTCATTGTCAGAAAGTGAAGTGGATCATACAAGCATTTGATATAGATCTTCTTCAGTTGTCTTCTGCGAGAGGCCCTTGACAACGACAGTGGCAGACGGGGCCTATCAAGAACCAGTGATCTCATGAATATAAAAAGCTAACAGTTATTTCTCCATAAGTTAAGGAATTGAAAGACAAATATGTACCACTGCATAATATTCATGCCGTCGCTTCTCGTCGCGGTCCCTTCGCCTTCCATAACGGCCATCATCAAAGCTGCCTTCCCGATGGCTGTGACTACGGCTACGACTTCGACCATAAGGAGACCTTGATCTCAAACGATCATCACGTCCACGAGACCAGGAACGAGAGCATGACCGTGACCTGGACCTGGATCGAGATTGGGATCGCTCATACCTTCCATGTGGACTATGTCCTCTCTCCCTGTTTGAACTTCTTCTTTTATCATGTCCAGGGTCGCGATAATCACGCTTCCTAGAATTATCTCTCCGATGGCCTCTGTCATAATCAGAGTCGTAACTTAGATGGTCATATCCATAATCCCTTTCACGGCTATCTGCTCCGTGCTGATAAGAAGTGCGAGGTTTATGCCAATAACCATCAGGCCCATAGTCATCACGGTCCCTACCCCCAGACCTAGCAGAATGTTCAAATCTATGATCACGGTAGTTGTCAGCAGCCCGATCTCCATCTCTAAATTTATCAGACTCCTGACATTCATCAAAGTCATTATAAGAATCATGTCTCCTAGAAGCTCTTTCAAGTGGATATTCTCCTTCATAATTCCTCCTCCTTGAATGAGGCCAAAAATCAGCATCAGAGGTAGGAGGAGAATAATTATCCCTCTCCAAGTTGTCCCGAGGATACCCATTTCTAGGGTAAATGTTCTCTCCTGCATATCTATCATCTATGAATCTCCTTTCATCAAATGAACTGGCGAACCTGAAAGAAGATTATCAAGTGGGATAGAGGTAGAGTGGTATACCATATTCAGATGTGAAATAAAACAATGATGTTCATATGCTTTTGCAGAGGTCATAACTAAGAGGTGGAAGTTATGTAAGCAAACAAATAGCACAGCAAAGAGAGGATGGCCGAGGAGCAACTGTTGAAGATATGGGCTGTCAAAAAAGCAATACCCAAAAATAAGTACGCAAAACCACTCACCGGAACCTAGGTTCATGGGCAGCACCATAACCCTCCAAAGCCTGTGGATTTAAGAGAACAACCTATGTCAGCGATGAATAATCGACATGAAATGAGCATAGGCAAACTCCAGTCCACATCCACAATGCCCCACAGCTTTCACTCATTTTTCTTTTTAAGGCCCAAAAAATGGACAACCACGTGAGCTCTAAACTTCCCCAGAATAATCACTCCAACATAGTTTTTATTAGGGAGGAAACCACAATTACGCTGTTGTTGTCCCATCCTTGTGGAGGACCATAGCGTCCAGGATCCATTTCTCGGAAGCAGAAACCTTCAGTGCTATCCCCTACAAAGTTCTGCCCTTGACCTTTCAGCGTAGGTGCAGAAAATTCAGAAATCTTTCCTGTAATATATGCACAAAATATACAGAGTTACACCCTGACAAACCAAGAAGCAACAATGCGGGCCTCAGCCTTCGCCTCCTCTTTTACAACCAGAAATCTAGTCAAATCCTCTCCAAACATCCAGAAGTACCCAATCTTCAATATTCTCAAATACGCTAAACAGAGGATCTGACAAGGGTGACATCAGGAAACAGATCATTTAAACGCTGGGTGCCAGCCGAAGAGAGCACTGCAACAGTTAATCGAAAAATATAGAAGATACTAAACAACTTGTGAACAGTTTATTGAAGAAAATATCAAAATGTAAAAGAATCCATCTTCCAATCTCATGAAAAGAGATCACAGAAAATCTCTCATATTGGGGGCATTGCTCCCAGCTGATGGTTATCAAATCTCTTACAAATACACAAATATGATGGAACAGGAATAGAGCAAAACCATCTCCGGCTCGGAACATCAGGCAACAATAGTACTCCCTAATTGAGCCAGAAACCTACGAACCAGACAACCCTAAATTGAAGGCGGCACCTGTTGTTTCACTTCAGCCGGGTCTCAGCGGCCGCAGAGTCTTAAGGAGCCGTTCTGCAGAGCGGAGATCGATGACGGCGATCGAGTAGGGAGACAAGGCAGTCAAGGATCGGAATGAGCTGCCGGAGACGAGAGGAGCAGCAGACGAAATTTCAGCGTCAATGAACATTGGAGAAGCGGCTCTCATCCAAACTGCTATTTATATTATTCCCAAAACCGGTTCTTTGGGCTTCAGAACCGGTTCGGTCTGGTTAACCTATGGTTAATTAGTACAGAGAGAACCCGGTTCGGCTTTGCAGCATCAGCATTGCGAGGATCGGGCAAAAATACCAACATCCGATAACAAAATTTTAAAAATCAGCAGTTTTAAAGTTATTTTCTCAGATATCTATTTAAAAATTAAAATTTATAAATTTAACATGTATTTTCAATTTTTCTAAATAGAACGAGTGATTCAACATATAATTTTAAAATATTATTTTAAAAATAATTTTAAACTGAGATCGCATATTCAACTTTCGGTCTCTGTTTGACATCCACCAACACCTGTATGCTCATTTGAAAAAATTAAGTGAACTAAGATCGCATCTTCAATTTATAATCTCCATACAAAAATGAGATCACGTGTTGAAATTAAGTTCTCTTAATAGCAGAGACGCAAATACATTGCTCGGAGCAATTATTTAAAAATTTATTTTCCGTCGTACCGTAATTTGGCATTTTTAAAGAATTTAAAGATAATAAAATAATTAATTAATTCCAGTTGAAGGAATAGAGAGAGCAACATATAACAGAAGCGGAGGGCGAGGGTGGCGATGGAGGGAAAGGGACGAGGAGAAGGAGATGGCGGATAGGGGAGGAACTGGCTCGGGAGGAGGCGGCAATGGAGCCTTGGAATCTTCCAAGAAGTCCCACAAACCCAAATGTATCTCATCTCCTTCTCCTCTGTCTCGTACATTCTTCCCGTTACGGTTTCTGATACAATCTCAATCTGCCCTTCGTTGAAGTCTCAATGTCGTTCCTTCATCCCTCCGCCTCGTCGTCCTCGCACATTCTGCACATTTTGGGACCAATTTGATCTCGGAATCATGCGCTTCATCATGGATTGCAACGCATGCGTAAATGATGTGACCGTTGTGTAGAAACTATATTGATTCTTGTTCTTCCTCGCATGGTTTCTATTGATGTTCCAAGAACAGGGACTGAGCAATGTCGTTGCTTATGAATAGATGGCAGTAGTTGATGGCTTCTTAGTTGGTTGACTCCACGAATATATTCAATTGTGTGAATAAAAAAAAAGAGAGAGAGATTTCCCCTTTTCCATTGTCTTCTGCTCCAACTGATCATAAGGAAGAGAAAGCTGAAAACTTTTTTTTTTTTTGGTCTCCGGGAAATCTTTTACGGTCGCAAATATTCTGACCTCAGATTGGGCAATTGAGTTTATATATTTTATTGGTGGTAAAATTAATAAAATATTCTTGTTCTATCACTACCAAGAATGTCCATTTCCCTCGTCTTTGTATTTGAAACATCTAATGGTGGATATTTTGTTTTAAATGTTTTATAACCATCGAGCTTAATGTTCTTGTACTGTCTTTTCTGTTTGTTTCGTTGTGCAGATTCCAGGTTTTCTCAACAGGAGCTTCCCGCTTGCAAGCCAATTCTAACGCCAGGATGGGTATATTCTACTATCTGCTTGCATATCTCAAGTAGCTCGAACTATGAGATTTGCTCATCTTTGTAATTTGTCTCATCCTGTTCCTTTCAGGTTATTACAACATTTATTTCCATTGGTGTTATCTTTATTCCAATTGGTCTCGCCTCATTGTTCGCTTCACAGAGAGTACACATGACACTAACCTTATCCTGTTGAATCTAAATATCAGCTTGATGTAGACCCTTGAGACATCAGTGTACTTTGATTCACAGGTTGTGGAAATCGTGGACCGATATGACAGAGATTGCATTCCAGGGGGGTTCTCTATTGACATTGTTGGATTTATTAAAAGCAATAAAACGAATAAGACTTGTACCAGGACTTTAACTGTAAGTCTATTTCCGTAATTCACTTGTATGCTTTGTTTCATCCCTGTCCAATTAATTCTGTATCTTTGTCAAAAAATCTCGAACAAATTGGTAATGCAGGTTCCGAAGCAAATGAAGAGCCCTATTTATGTTTATTACCAGCTCAATAACTTTTATCAAAATCATCGTCGGTGAGTACATCTTTTTCTAGTGTATGTTCTGTGTCTGATATGCTTAGCAAGTAGTGTCCTTGCATTTTATGTGCCTAAAACAGAGTGATAAGTAATAAATTTCCTCATAATTGAAAGACGTTGGTGTCTCCTCAGAACATATATGTTGCAGAGGATTTGATTATAAGTCTCCCTGATGTTACCCATGCATGGGGCCCTCTGGTAGTATCAAAATTGGTCATATTCTAGTACATCAATGTTTTGGCAGATACGTAAAGAATAGAGATGACAAACAGCTGTGGAGCAAGGAAGACGAGCTTAGCTCTGCAGATTGTAAACCTGAGGATTTCACAGCCAATGGTCAACCTATCATTCCCTGTGGCCTTATTGCATGGAGTTTGTTCAACGATACTTACAAGTTCTCAGTGAATGACAAGGTGCTTGGGGTCAACAAGAAGAATATAGCCTGGAATAGTGACCGGGAGCATAAGTTTGGATCTGATGTCTATCCTAAGAACTTCCAGAGTGGTGCTCTGATTGGTGGTGCAAAACTTAACTCGAGCATACCGGTAAGTGCATGTCTTCATTTTACAAAAGCTCAAAAGGTTGTAGTTTCAACATCCTTGGCTTTTCCCATTGTTTTACCACTCCGAAAATTTTTAACAATGCACTATATCTGTGAGCTGAGAACGATGGGTAGAATCTTATTCAATTCCCTATGCCCATATACTCCGTAGCTCACAATCTCCTCCTGTAGCTACTTTAGGTATTACCCACTTCTAGAACCCTTGATTTCTCTAAACACCCTACAGGGAAAGGGATGATTTGTGACAGATGGAGCCTGAAAATAGCATGGGGATCCTTTTTGAACTAGAATCTCTCCTGACCTGTTTGTTATGACAAATTGGCATGGCAGTGGAATGAGTCATAATTCTTTATGTATTACATAATAAAGATTACAAATTTGGGGCATTGCATTTTCTTTTCGTTGCAGAAAACATTAATTTAACCTGCATGATTGAATGAGGCACACATATTCATATGTATTTACATGTATATATCTCCTTTCATATATATTTTTTGCTGAAAACTGCATTTTCTGTCATTTTGAGTGGAGTATTTGTCTCTTTTGCTTTTATCAGCTGAGCCAACAAGAGGACCTCATTGTTTGGATGCGACCTGCAGCCCTCCCAACTTTCAGAAAGCTTTATGGGAAGATAGAAGTAGATCTCGAAGCAAATGATAAGATTACTGTTGTAATAGAGAACAATTACAACACCTACAGCTTCGGGGGTAAGAAGAAATTGGTTTTATCAACTACAAGTTGGATGGGTGGAAAGAATGACTTCTTGGGCTTAGCTTATCTCACCGTGGGTGGCCTCTGCCTCTTCCTGGCGATAAGTTTCATAATTGTCTATGTTCTCAAGCCGAGGTTAGTAATCCTTCGTGTATTCTGCTGCCTGATTCTCTTTAAATGAGGTCTATGCTACCTGTCTATGTTTCAAAACTTGCTATTCTGATAGAAATCGATTTTAACTTTTATGTCTGATCATGCCTTCTTTGGACTTATTACCACTTTCATGAGCGGTAGGTTCAAAGTGTGGCTTTCGCTTGCTGAAAAAAGGAACGTGAATTAACCAACTGGATAGACCGAGTGATAGGAACAGATGGAGTTTGGCAGCACGCCTTTATAGTGTTGACCATCATTCAACAGAATCTGGTCACCTATATGTCTTGTCTGGTTTAATGGACCTGAAGTTGGCGGCTTCTCTAGTGGTCCAGTCATTTAATCTCTGCTTGGTGTAATCTTTATGCAGGCCGCTTGGGGATCCTTCCTACTTATCCTGGAACAGAAATGCTGCAGGGCACCTGAATTAGCTTTGGTGGAGTAGTACCTTGTTTCTGAAAAGGCTAGATTATTGATCAATAAGTTTGTGCCAGCACTTGGAACTACTGCCTGCCCAACCTAAGGTCGAGGTTATCTACTGCTCATTAATTCATCTACCCATGTGCATATCGTGGAGTTTTTTTGCCTTCCCTTTTCAAATTCATTTTTCAATGCTCTGATTCTGAACCAAATTTAAATTTTGAAGAAATACGGTGGGAAGAATATGTAAATACCTATAAATATCATCTTCAAATGTGAAAAAAAAATTGCCGACCATATACATTGTTGCAGGGCTCTTTACCATTGCTTTTCATGTTATTAAGGATCAGATGGCTCTTGAGAATACTAGTGGAATGATTGGAGTAAAGGCCTTATCTTGCATACGGCAAATCATATCTTTTTTCATTCTTGTTGGCTTTGCAAGAGGATTGCAATGACTCATTCTCTTCCACTTTTTTATCCCTTATTCGCTTCTGCTGAAGATGGGAAGAAGGAATAGGTGGAACAATAGATTCTGAAACAAAAACTTTCTAGGTATGGCAGTGGCTGTTATGCCACCTGCTCGAGTCCGTATCTTTATCATGGCCAAGAGGAGCAATTTTCCAGCTTCAGCCATCTGGTCGACAGTTTGACCCAATCCTCCTGTTGAGGTGGCCCCAGTAATAGGATCCCAAATTTATTGCTGATTCCAAGTGTTGTTGCATCTCCTCTTATCGTCCGAGGTGGGGATAGGCTGCTCATGCTCGTGAGCGAGGTCGTAATTCCTTTTTTCTTATAGTAACTATGGAAGTCTGCAAATGGGGGCTCCATGAGCAGAATATGCCCTGTGACGAGTTTCTGCCAGAAAATGAAGACTCGTACAAGCTGAGTTCTTTTGTTTTTACTCAGAAAACTCAACTCCGACATAACAACTCCTGAACCCCTCGTATGGCTTTTTCGGTCACAGTTTTGTCTGTCTGTTAAACGATCTTTGATTTTTCCACCCCAAGGGAGCCGTGGAAGGCTTCCCGTGAAGTATGATGGGAGCTGAGTATCCCGACTCTTCATGTGAACCTTTTATGACATATTTGGATGGGGGGTCTTGCGAGGTCAAAAAAACTTCCATAACCCTGCAACCTCCTTCCGGTCGAGCAATTAAGGCAAAAACAAGAACCAGCACGCATGATGTCTCAAATCACTCAAGGTTTAGCAGAATCATTTCTTATAAGCAAAGAGAGATTGTGGCAGAAGAGCTCCAAGATGGCCCATAATAGCATTTCTATGGCATGACTTCTATACATTTATCTACAAATGAATGAATTCCATCAATTTGGAACTTGCTCTCTGAAATTGGTGAAAGGAAAGTATGAGGAGGATCATCCTTTAGGGATCACTGACCATTTTCCTTAGCAACTCTTAGACAGATACAGATGTGAAGGAAATACTCGGGAAACATCAGGTTGTTTGCCACCCAAGAAAAGGGAATCTCCAGTCTCGGTTCAATCCCTTGGATCCGGACAAACTTGATCTCTGCAAGGCTGGCTAAGGACTGAGCATCCATGAACCCACTAGCTGTTCTTCCTATATCTTCTTCACTCACTCCTGTGTGTTCAGAAGAACCTGAACTTTCACCCTCGCTTACCACTTTGGATCTTTCTTCCATCTTCAGGTCTGTAGAGCAGAAAAGTTCCGGCAGAAGTGTCTTTATGGCTTCGGATAATGTAAGGCATTTGCCTGCAATTCAAATGAGAATGATTGATCAGCAGTCTCTGATCATTACACATGGCTGAGTGCCAAAGCACATCTCTATAGTAATGTGAACAGGTTGCCTGTTAAAAACAGATGCACCAGAAACTGAAACAGTCGTGCGACAAAGGAGATAATGATTCTTTAAAATAAAAATTATACTGCCCAAGCCAATTTTCTCAGCCAACAAACAGCAATAAAGCCAGCACGACTTACTGTCTTTGAGAATTTCAACAGGACGATTTATGTAGGAGATCTTATCCCAGCTATCTAGTTGAGGTGCATCTTCCAAATCCTCAAAATCTTCAGTAATGTTCCAAACATACAACCGGACAGGAATTCTAACTGAAGAAAGTTGAAAGAATGTATGATTAACAAACAACTGAACCAAAGAACAGAATACTATTCAAATTGAGGAGTACATGGAAAAGGAAACTGAGACAAAAGTGCGCCTTTTGAATTAATTCAAATGAAGCAAAGATACTACAACCTGTCCTCGCTTGTCCACCCAACTCAGTCTCAGCAATACAAGCCCGAGGCTTAAGTGAAATTGAGTTATTATTTAGAGAATACTCGTCCTCAACTAATCCCAGTTTAAGCTTTGTCGATACTTGCCTATAGGCTTCTAGATCACCTGCAATTCTCAAAAGTGGAAACTATTTATTTTATAGCAATTTAACACGTTCAATACATGATATTGCATGGAAGTTGTAAAGCTAATTGATGATAATGGTAAAGATCATGGAAAAGGCCAATTTAAAGATTCAAAAGAATGTAGTTGAGCTTTCTGAAAAATCAGTTCCCGGTGATGTAAAGAAAGGGCATATTGGATTCCAGAATCCGCCAAATGATCCAGCTTCATTTTCAGGAGCTAATGCTCATGGGTGTCTTATCAATTAAGTAGAACTAAATAATAAATCATCATTGATCCCAACAAAATTGCTGCAAAACCTGAATTACAGTAAGCTGACATCTATGAAGCATTAATGCAGTGTCATAAAACCTCTCAAAATTAAACATGAACATCGAACTAACACAGGAAACTCCTATCGAGAGTTTTTTTTTTTAAATAATTAAAACCTGGAACAAGCCATTCAGCCAAAAAAAGAAAAACTGGACTAAGCCATCTTATAGCTGGAAACCGTACCTTCAGAAACACTGCGCCAGAGCTCCAGCTGATCAGGTTGTGACATATTCATAACATTCTTGCAGTTCCCATTTATGATATAAGCTGCCTGCAGAAGCAAGGATCTTTGTCAAAAAGAAAAGAGGAACTAAAAGCAAGTTCTTGTCAGCTTAATTCTCTCATCAAGGGAGATCCCTAGCTCCCATATTGTGCTTGCGTACATAGCTGCTGCTGTGCATACAAAACCAAAAGCTGCTCCACACTAAAATGCACGCCAATTTTGCTTCTATGGATTTGAATGATTTCGTAATACTATCTGCCCAAAACTTTCATTTTGCTGTTATATCCTAAAGCAAACTGAGGATAGCCCATTCACATGACCTTCCACTAATAAACCAAGCAGGAAAATACAAACAATGTTCAATGCCAAAAGCTGAAAGTCCTGAAGTAATCCTGTAAAGACTGCATCTTAATTTAAGTATTTTCCCGTAGAGAAATGAGAAAATAAAGCTGACCTCCTTCAATGAATTGATGAAGCTCCACTTTACGCTATCTTCACCTTCACAAGGGATCAATACATTTCCTGGATATCCTCTAAAATGTACCTGAAAGAGACGCCAACTTCTGAGACAAATGCGAATGACTCTGTTGATTGAAGACAGTTTGCATACAAGTTGCATTAGAATAGCCATTCTTTATACATCCATATTTCAGTCAATGCCTAATGAATATGCACATTGGCTGACTACAGTCATTAAGACCAAAGAGAGAAGAAATAATCAATCTCAGATTACAGTAACTTTAACTAAAACACTAGTTATCAATCACAGATGCTCCCAAAGATCGTATGTGGCCTGAAAAGTAACACTAGCTTGGTCAACAATGGGGAAAGAGATTCCATACCGTCAGATTCCAAGGCCGCTCAGGCTCCGCACACAAGAGATCAAAGAGAACCCCGGTAGGAATGCACCTGCAAAAACGCATTGCACCAACAGAAACCGAGTCAGACAGGTCATGATCACCGGCAGAGAAAAGGAAGGAGAAACAAAGAGGGATATACCATTTCAAAGGCAAGCCTTTGTACTCAAACCAGACAGTATCGACCCCGGGAGGTAGAGCACTGCTGAAGTGAGGCCTTATTTGAGGAATCAGCAACGGCAGATAACCAATCCGGGGAGCTAAAACCTTGGATTCGAGACCAAAAAAGCATTTTTATGAGCACCCTTTTTACCACCGAAGCTATAATCCTAAACAGGAAAAGAGATGGAAAAGAGGTGAGGAACACATACGAGGAGGGGAGGAGGGGGTGGGAGCGTGGTGACCTCGGACTCGTGGAGATGAATCTGCAGCGGTATTGCCCCCTTCCACACGAACGGCTGAGCTTCCATATCCGTCGATCGATCCCTTCTCAGAGATCGGCGGGGGTCACTCGGGGGGGTCAACGATGAACGAGGAGTGCACCAGACTGATGAATGTGATTCTGAGTCCTTCCTATCTATCGTCGAGCAGTCTCCTTGTCATTCCATCGCTCGGATTCAGGAATCGCAATTATGGAAAAAATTACTGGTGGGCGAGCATTTAATTAAATTATTTGATTAGTAATAATTATTTAAATTAATATTAATTGACCTTTTTCTCATCTGTAATTAAAAAATATTAATTCATTGTAATAAATAAATCATAAAAAATTGATTATTTTAACATTAGAGTAATTTTGTTTAATAATTATGAGGGAAAATAAGTTTTCGAAAATGACATTTATAAATTATAATAATATAATTTAATTAATTAATTTTTTCTTTAAATTTAAATATTAAAGGATATAATTATAAGAAATGGTGGAATAATGATTATTTTCTTTTTTTTGGTAAATATCATTTCATTAACTTTAAATAATTTACAATAGTGAAATAAAAATAATAAATTTATAAGTATAATCTAGGAAGAAATATACAAAATAAGGTTAATTACTTTTTTTGTTTTATTTTTTCAATTTTTTCCCATCAAATGGAATAAAATTGTATTCTGGAAAAACGGTGCGCTGCGGTTTTCCCAGAAAAGGGATCTCGAGGGCTCCATTTCTGAGCCCGGAAGAGAACTCACCAGGCCAGAATTGATTCTCTCTTGATCTCTGGTCGATTCCGAATCTGACGCCACCAGGCAAGGAACAGCACCAAACTCCCCGTTGCTGTTGCCCCATTACTATCAATTTCTACCCGTAGGGGAACCCGACTGAAAACCTCCCCCTCACCCACCATCTTACCCGGGATGAAGAACCCCAAGAACAGTGGAGCAAGGAGATGGAGGCGGAGATGATGTCGTGGTGACATTTGATTCGTGTTGTTGGGTCTGTGTCCATGATGTTAGGGACCGTACAGCTGGGAGTGTTGGCTGCATGCATAGTGCTGTTCGTTCCCATGGGGATGGCGGGTTGGCACCTCAGCCGTAACAAGATGCTCTTTTTCAGCGGCGCCCTCTTCATATCCCTCGCCGTCGGCGTCCACTTGTCCCCGTACTTCCCTTCCATCACCGACTTCATTTCGTCGTCCTCCACCTACTCCTCCTCCTCCTCCTCCTCCTCCTCCTCATCACCCCCCTACCTCGATTCGGGCAATAATCGCGACTCCTGCCTCTCGCTTTTGCATGAGATCTACTTCGAAGTCGAGCCAGTTAGGAGTATCAATGGCTCGGTGTACTATCTCAAGTCCTGGCGCTGGCCCCAGTCCGGAGCTGTATCTGAGTGCGGGTTCCAGAAGCTGGGCCGCCCCCATGTTTCGGATCTCCTGAACGGGTCGTGGGTGGTTGTGGCTGGGGACTCCCAAGCCCGCCTCGTGGCTCTCTCTCTCCTAAATTTGGTGTTGGACTCGGAGCGAATGGACTCGATCAGGGGCGATCTGTTCAAGAGGCATAGCAATTATCAGATTGTGGTCTCCGAAATTGGCATGAAGTTGGATTTCATTTGGGCTCCGTTTGTCTCCAATTTGACGGACCTAATGCGTGAATTCAAGCAGTACTCGAACTACCCAGATGTGCTGGTGATGGGTTCGGGGCTGTGGCATATGCTTCACGTCCACAATGCATCTGATTACGGGTTTTCCTTGGAGCTCTTGAAGGGTTCTGTTACATCCTTATTGCCCCTATCACCTGAGTTGGGAGATGATGGGCCTGTTACCGGTTCAGTGTCCTTTAGGTCACCACCCTTTTTCTGGCTTGGGGTGCCAATGCTTATAAACTCTATGCTGAACACTGAGGAGAAGAGGGAGAGGATGAATGATGCAGCATTTAATGCTTATGAAGCTGAGCTTCATCAGAGCAAGATTCTACGGGAGTTCGGCGGCCCTCTTCTGCTGCTGGATATCCACTCCTTAACTCAGGATTGTGGGCGCAGGTGCACGGAAGATGGGATGCATTATGATGCAGTGGTTTATAATGCAGCGATTCACATCATGCTGAATGCCCTTCTTATAGAATCCCATCAAAAGCTGTGAAGGAATGGTTTTGCAGATACAATTCAGCCTTTTTGTTTGGTGAAGCTGCTGAGCATAGCTATTAAATGGAGGGCACAAAGTCCAGTCCTTCAGCATGCCGAACAAAAGAATGGATTCTTCCACTTATTGAGTTGGTTTTCTTTACTGCTTTACAGGGTTTTTATGAGCCTCGACTAGTTGCGGAAGCCAAAGCTTTGTAATAGGAAATAGGGGATGGAGCTCCCATTATTTTTTGGCATCATTTCGGTTTCTTAATGTACCAATATCTGACACTGTTGTATTCTATACTCAGGCAAATTGGTTGCTCATCACTTCCAATCTTTGAGGCGAATTGATTCAAAAGTCATGTACATTACAATTGATAATTCTTCATCTCAGAGCTATAGGAGATATGAATGTCGTGTTTGTTCATAATTTATTAGTGAGATGATGCTCTTATCTTCCTTTCATGATAGGATTCATGATCTGATACTATTGCTTTATATGGAGTTTCATGATGGGTAACACTGTGTTGGCTTATGATTATGCAGCTCCTTTTCTACCATGATATTGCTTTTCTAACCCTATTGATTGTTTTTACCACGTTCTAAAACTTGTGCTACTGTATATCCCGGAGACCAGTTATTTTTCTCACCATTTGATTGTTCGTAATCATCTGTATTTGTGGTTGCCAACAGTTGAATACTGTCACCAACTAACAGTTGATACTACAATGGAATCAGCATTCTTCAGCTGTTAGATCAAACAATTGTCCAACCATTTGTGCGAGGTTGCAGAGGGGCCTCTTCTTGTGTTAATCACATAGGTTGAGAGCAAGGAAGCACCTGAGAAGTATAAGGCATCTCTTCTTGTGCATAGGTTTGAATGTCCTGTCTCCAGCCTCTGTTGCAGGATTGTGTCCTCAGGTGGGTAGCAACCGATTGAATTGTATGTCTGTTGAGCCAGTCCATCTGGGGTCCAGCTAAGGATGCAAATATCCTCTTGCACGTCACTATTTTAAGGTTCTTTCTTTGAAGCCTCACATTTTCTTTTGGGTTTTGAGTTTGATCATTGTCCCATATTCTGAAGGATGGATCGAGGGGGTTAAACCTGTTAAAGATCTCATCTGTGTAAGTCTATACTTTCCAGGTGGCCTATCTTCTGATCTTATGCTGAAGTAGGTTTGTTCCAAGTGGATGGATAACTCCGATTGTTTGGTTAACTTGTCAACAAGTAGGCCAATATGAATGGATTTGGTTAGGGAGTACAATATGGACTCAGCCTGAGTTGAATTCCATGTAACATTATTTCACTGCAATTCTTGGCAATGAAGATCCATGAAAAGGCCAGAGGCCTGAGACGAAGACAAAACCTTTTGGGAGGAAGCTGAGGGACAGGCTCTGAAAGATACTCCTGCTGCTTCTCTTTCATCAGTGAAGAAAACCTGTGCAAGGTCTTGTAGCCACTCATGGAAACAACGTTGGAGGAGAGTAGGGACTATCAACTCATTCTGACAAAAGCTTTACTCTTATGTCCAGAAGCTGGAGAAGCTTGAAATTCGAAACCAAAAACAGAAGTCAGAGCTATGCAGCGCCACATATATATCAACCAAGTAACAGCTGACTACTGGGGACTCTGAAGGACGATAACACCGGAAGCTTGGAGCAGTGAGGAAGAAGCTACAGGTAGAGTTGGATTCTCTGCTTCACACTGCTGTCTTTCACTGCACAGCTAACTCGCATTTGCTGCTTTTCTCTATGACGAACTGTTTATATGGCACTGACCCTTCAATGCATTCATCAAAGTAGTCAGGCTAACCCCCCAATCCCAATACAAAGTGTGGCTTCTGGCTAAAGAGTGCCTTTTTAAGAACTGAAGCAACAGCCACTTGATCGGCTTACTGGCAATGGTGGAGATAAGAACTTGTCTCTTTGATAGAGTCTGAACCTACTGAACATAGCACTGATATCTGGGATTGTTGTTCTTGTCTGAAACTGAGAATTTCGGAGATGGAGATCTTCTTTTTGTGTTATTGACTCCCTCCGCCATGATCCTAAGGCGAGAGCTCGATATGCCGAGTATCGAATGCCGAACACTTGAGGAAGCAGTGAATACAAAATGCCGTGCTTGTCGTAATTCAACAGCATTTCAGCCATTCATAGGCGCGAATGATTATGAAGATTCACAACTGCTGTAGCACCTAGACAAAGCATGTACCCTATCTCTTTCTCAAATCATAGAATGGACCTATCACATATGGGGGTGTTTGATTCAAATATAATTTTGTAAGGAGATATATTACAATTACGTGAAGAGTTTGAACTGCAGTAAAATTTTCTGAAAAACATGCTCAAAATGTAATATTGTGATGTTTGAAAATCTATAAAATTACCAACTTGTGGTTGGCCTAGTGGTTCCCTCACTGTCGACTAGAATTTTCTCAGAGATCCCGGTACGATCGCAGATTAGTCTCGAGGTGCGCTTCGACTGGCTCGGAGATACTACGCGGTGCAAACAAAAAAAATCTATAAAATTTGATAAATATAAATAGAATAGCTGTTAAATTGATGCAATTTGATGATGCTGCACTTTTTAGGTGTACATAATTTACTGGTCATACTATAAAATTTAATCTACATATGTGTCTTCCGTATTATACATGAGAGGATCTCCTCTATTCTTTTATATTCATTTTTCTTATGCTTTCTATTACCTTTTAATTATCACTCAATTTTTCTTAAAGTTATTCTTCATATTAGATTTTACAAAATTCATATATTTCAAAATTAATTACAATTTAAATTTTAGTTAATCATTAATAATATTTATTACATATTTATTTTTTTTATCAATTTTATTAAATAATAAAATTCTTACATAGTGGGAATCGAATTCTAGTAATTTGTTGATCTATTGGTTCTCTCATTATATGCCAAACAGGTGATTCTCAAGGTCGACATGAATTTTCTCAGAAATTCCGGTCCGGCTGTAAATTAATTTCAATGTGCACTTCAATTGGTTCGGAATACTTTCTGGTAAAGAGAGAGAGATAGAGAGAGAATTCTAGCAATTTTAAGATGGAAAGAACTTTACAGCCATCTAGATTACATCCAGCCAAGCTCTCCATCGTCCTTGAAGATTCTTTTGATGTCCAGCTCTGGAACCAAGTGGACCCATCCCTCGGGGCGTTCGATCTGATGCCCCGTGGCCGAATCTTCTGGGCCTCGACCGGCGGAATCGGCTGATTTGACCCAAGGAGTGGGTCCCACTCGGTCGTCCTGGGCTCGTCCACGTCACTGTCATCCCTTGCACTGCTCCAATCGACTCCGACCCTTCTCTCTCACCGGACGTTCGTCACCGTTCCGAGCATTACCACTGCCTACATCATCCTCTGTGTTTCTGCGGACTGTAAGCTGAACTTTGCGGGTTCCTGCAATGGCCGCTGCTGCTCTGAGCACTTCCGACGCCGAGAAGCTCTCGAAGCTCAATTCCGCTGTAGCTGGTCTCGACCAGATCAGGTCCTCCATCCTCTGCTCTCCGTCTCGATCCGCCATTGAATCTGCTCCTCGTTGCATCGTTTGTCATCTTGTTTTCATTTCTCTGCGATTTGGTTTTGCAGCGAGAACGAGAAGACTGGATTCATCAACCTTGTCTCCCGATATCTCAGGTACATCGGATCACTTATTCTACTTGAATGAAATCTAAGCTTATACGATGTTGCTGAGTTTTCAAACCGCTGTTTCTCGACCTGCGGATTCTCACGTTCCATCTTGCTTTGCTGGCATTAGGTGATGAATGTTGTTTAGAACACGAATTTCGCAGTTATCTTTGACTACCTCAGGCAGATCCCGTATCTGCTACCATTAGTTTTGGATCGTTCATCTGATTTCTTATTGGCCGTTTCTCATTTATCTTTTTGACAGTGGCGAAGCTCAACATGTTGAATGGAGCAAGATCAATACGCCTACCGATGATGTGGTGGTTCCTTATGACAACCTGGCGCCAACCCCTAATGGTAAGGCACCAAATTCTGTCTCTCTTCTCAGATCTTTTATCACAGCATTTTTGCCTGCATCTGGCATGCTTTAGACCTGTATATTCGTTGTCTATTTTGTTTTATGAGCTTATAACCGGGCAAGTTCTGGCAGATCCGGCAGAGGCCAAGAAGCTCTTGGACAAACTTGTCGTACTGAAGCTCAATGGAGGCCTTGGGACGACAATGGGTTGTACTGGTCCAAAGTACATGTTCAAATCTTTGGTTCTGTTTAACTTACTCTACTTTCAAGGGACAAGTTAATCAATTGGCAGTACCAACTTCTCGGATTAGCTCATTTTATGTCAATATGAATTTTATAGTTAATTCTACCCTTACTCCTTAGTGTTTAATTCCTGCAATTGTTTTAGACTCTACTTTTTCGTCTTGAAGCATTGCATTGTGCCATCCTAATTGGTTTTCTAACATAGCCTATTGTATTATGTTGAATATGTTTTCATTTGATAACTATTTAACTTTGGTTCACTCCTTTGCTTAAAACCAAGTATGGACGAATATAGCTCCTGCCTAAGTTTCAATTTCTGAAACTTTCTATGCAGGTCTGTCATTGAAGTACGAAACGGTTTAACATTTCTTGACCTAATTGTCATGCAAATTGAGGTTATATTTACTTTATCTTTTGGTGACTCTCTCTCTCTCTCTCTCTCTCTCTCTCTCATATGCACCATTGCTGGCTCATGACCCATCTTCATTTACATGCAGAACCTAAACTCGAAGTATGGCTGTAATGTTCCCTTGCTCCTAATGAACTCTTTCAATACCCATGATGACACTCTGAAGGTGTGGTGTTAGCTTCTCTCGTTCTAGCTGGTCATCCTGGTTTACATGCTAGTTATAGATGACTGGATTTTGTTGATATAGATTGTTGAGAAATACACCAAGTCAAACATCGAGATCCATACTTTCAACCAGGTAAATTCTTGATAAGCTGCTAGGTTAATGCTTACGCCGATATGATGATAATATCACTATTTCATTGGATTTGCAGAGCCAGTATCCCCGCCTAGTCATTGATGATTTCATGCCTCTGCCATGCAAAGGAAAGACTGGCAAAGATGGATGGTAAAACATGTTTTCCCCTTAACCTTTTTGAACTACACATGAAAATATACAACTGGAAGTCCTATAAGAAATTAATTGAACACGAAAAGCTGAATAAATGCAACTGTAGTGTATGGTGTAGCAGTAATAAATGCATTTGACAAGAAGACTCCTCATCCATTTCCCTTCACATCGCTTATGGATTCTATCCAAGAAAATAGGTGGTCCTAAGTGAGAAGTCAGTTGGTGAGGGTGCAAGTTTCTAGTAAACAAGGTCATCATTTCTGACGACATTCATGGTAACTTCTTGTGTTAGTTATTTGTGAGGCTGTCTTCATCTTCACAGGTACTTTTTTGCATGTGTAGGTATCCTCCTGGCCATGGTGATGTTTTTCCATCCTTGATGAACAGTGGGAAGCTTGAAGCATTAATCTCTCAGGTCTTTGGCCTGATTTAAATTGTGATATTTATCCAAACATATGAGGGGACTGTTTGTTCCTTTTTCCTTTCCCTGATCAACATTTTGCTCCTTTTGTTTTCAGGGCAAGGAGTATGTCTTTGTTGCCAACTCAGATAACTTGGGCGCTATAGTTGATTTGAGTATCCTTTTATATCGTTTTTTCGTTTTTCTTCAAGGGAATCTTCTCTGTATGTATACTTCAATGCCCTTGTTCATTTGGAATTAAAGTATCTTGCCACAGATATTCTTTATTCTGATATCCTTGACTAGAAGTATAGAGATCTTAAACCATTTGGTCAACAACAAGAATGAGTACTGCATGGAGGTATAGTGTATAAACATAATCTCTTGGTTGTACTACTAAAAATATCTTATATGTGTCCTTGTATATTTGCATACACAGGTGACACCAAAAACCTTAGCTGATGTTAAGGGTGGTACACTCATCTCCTATGAAGGAAAGGTCCAGGTATGGGTGCACATGATAGATTAAATCTCATGAGCATACAAAATGTGACTGGTCTGCCTCTAATGTGATTAGATTTACTCTACTGATCCTTTTCAGTTCTCTTTGTTGTCTTAATATTTTCTTTGAAAATCATGCTTTAGTTTTCTTAATTGCTTTGATAAAGCATCAACCATCAGCTGCTCTGGTTGACGTTGGCTATTCTATTTATTTATAACTCTTCTTGTTTGTTTTAGCTGAAGTTTCTGACAGTCTAGAGTAATCACAGCCCTGCATCTTTTTCAGCTTTTTAAGGGAAGAAAATTGTTGCTGCAGCCTCGTTTTACCCATAATTGGCAAATGAATTCATACTTCTGTTTATTGCATTGTTTAGTAACTCTACTGCATCTATTTTTCAAGTCAACATTGCGGATCAGTTCCAATGTGCAAGGCCCTTGTGCCTACACCAATTTCCCTTATTCACCTGTCTGCCAACAGCATACTTGTGTCAACTTTGTCTCTTTTGCCATGAACAACTCATTCTATTTTAGAAAGCTTTCTTTGACTTACTTTTTTTCCTTTTGTATTATGCAATGCAGCTTCTTGAGATTGCTCAGGTCCCTGATGAACATGTAAGTAATTATACTTTCTTCCACATTTTCCTACCCACAATTTTGATTATTTTAAAGCAGAAAGCCTGTCTCACTGTGGGGGATGCTATTATTCTGCTTTATCAAATGACAGAGATAATGTGCTCTCTATTAATGAAATTTGTACTGTAACTGCTGATGCTATCAAAGCCAACTGGGGGGGAAAAAGAGAGAGAACAGGGAAAAAGAGAGAGATCTTTGCTATTTTAGTTTTCAGAGACTGATGGATAGTTTGGGAATACAGGTTAACGAATTCAAATCCATAGAGAAATTCAAGATTTTCAACACCAACAATTTGTAAGTCTCATCATTTATGAATTTTATGCACTCTGAATTTTATTTGTGCAAAAATGAGGTTACATCTAAAATTTAATGCAGGTGGGTGAACCTGAAGGCAATCAAAAGGCTGGTTGAGGCAGATGCACTTAAGATGGAGATCATTCCAAACCCAAAGGTGAACCCTTGAGGCCTTTCCTGAATAAGTACCTCCATTTGTCTTACTTACACATAGGTGCCATCTTTGAATATTTACAGTCCTCTCATAGCATGTAGACTTGCTTTTCTCCAGGAGGTTGATGGAATCAAAGTCCTTCAGCTAGAAACTGCTGCTGGTGCTGCAATTAGGGTAATTCTCATGCAGATATCATTCTTGATATGCCACATATTCTAATAAAATGATCTTCTTACTTACCCATCTTTCCCTGTTCAATCAGTTTTTTGATCGTGCTATTGGTATTAATGTACCGCGGTCTCGTTTTCTTCCAGTCAAAGCAACTTCAGATCTGCTTCTTGTCCAGGTTGCTCTCGCATCTGAGTCTGAAATGACTTACAGTATCTTTTAGAAGATGCAGATGTAATTTTTTTTCTCTCTGATTTCATAGTTGTCTGACACTGTCCCTTAATCATCACAGTCCGACCTGTACACCTTAGCTGATGGCTCTGTTATTCGAAATAGCGCTAGAACAAATCCTGACAATCCTTCCATTGAGTTAGGGCCCGAGTTCAAGAAGGTAATGACATAACAATCTCAGTTGGTGGTGCCGGATGTGTGAATTCTCGAGACTACGGTTCATTATTTTATTTCCTTAACAGGTCGGAGACTTCTTGCGTAGATTCAAGTCTATTCCCAGCATCATTGGACTTGATAGCCTTAAGGTGTCGGGTGATGTATGGTTCGGTGCCAATGTTACTCTAAAGGTATCATGTTCTTACCCAGCTATTATGCCATTTGTGCTGAATTTCACTATTAGGACAGTAAACTATGCTGTAATTCTTATATTAAGGTAGAATTGTACACCTTTCCTACCCCTAGGAGGGGAATGTATGTGGCCTTGCCGTAGTAAATATGGCACAAGTTATCGTTTCACTGTCCTACTACATCATGCCGTTCGATTACCCACTCTATACCGATGATTTAAGAACTTTTATAGGGGAAGGTCAGTATCACAGCGAAACCTGGGGTGAAGTTGGAGATACCCGATGCAGCGGTCCTAGAGAACAGGGTAAATATCAGCCGAGTATGGTATATGCTTTCTCCAACAACAAAATGCTTTCTTTGATCTCACTTTTCTTCTCTTTTGTGTGTTTAGGAAATCAACGGCCCTGATGACATTTAAGACAATCACCTATGAGCAGTTTGAGTTGAGAGCGCCTTTACATATCGAATATTGAACTAAGCCGAACGGGCAAAAGTGCAAGTTTTGCCAGTTTAGAATTGAATAAGTGATGGTACCGACTCCCATCCTTTTCTTGAACCTGTTTCGGAGGAAAGGCTGCTCCTTGGGGAGTAGCTAACAGTTCTGCCACACCTCATTCAGAGGTAAAATCCAGAAATCATATAAATCTAAAACCAACTGCTTATTTTGAATATCGCATGAGCTCACGGATTTTGGTCTTCGTTATCTCTGTTTGTTTCTTTTGTAATCCTGTCGAAAGGTACTAAACTGCAATTGCTATATTGCTCCATGTCGATGGGAATCAGTGGTCATGGCATTACATGACATGAGAAATTTCTCCGAGGTTATCCGAGAAATTTCTTCGATGATCTTATTCGCTCACATAATTTGAGAAAGTATCAATTAAATTGTAGCGAATGAATAGTAACTGGCCGGAAAGGTGTTCGGCATAGTGCTCAAAAGAAATTTTGTTTGGTTCCTCTTTAACACCTGGAGATGACTCGAAATTGGAATAATCCAATATCTAGGTAAAGAAATCATAGGTCCTAACTGCTTTACCTTGTTCATTCTCTAAAATTGCAAGCCCTAATTCTTTCTAATTATCGCAAATTCCAATCTTTCTAAGCCCTGATCGCTTATAACATATGGAATCAATCAATCGCCTATAACACCTGGTAAGAATTTATGTAAGCTGATTGCCAGAGAAGTGCAAAGGAAAATGGAGGAGGACTGTTATCGGAGGTGGGGGAAGGGGGATACTAAGGAAAATTAACAAGCGCTAATTATGTTCTTTTACCTGCTTAGTAAACCGGTTCATCTCAGATTAAATCGGTTGGATTCAAATTATCAATACTAAAGTCCAGAAGCTGGAAAAAATTGAGGGCAATAATTATTAGAATAAAAAAATCAGAATAAAAGTGATAATAAAGTAAAGGTTAGATACCAAATCACCCCTTTTTTCCCTTAACTTTTTTGAATCAGCGAGGAGTCATAATAATGCGAACAAGCAGATGCTAAGAAAGTTTTCAGTTGAGCGATCATATTATATTAATATTATTTATGTGATATATTCGTTTAATCATGATATGACATGTAATTAATAATTATACAATTATAATTATTAAATCTTAAAAATATAAAAAATTTTAAATAAATAGTGAATGTTAATTATTAAAAATAATATAAATATTAAAAAATTTAATAAATGATGAATATTAATTTAAAATAATATATAAATGATAAATTTTTATTGAAAGATATACTACGTAAATGGTACAAACACGATATATCAACTCTATTGAATACTTTCCCCACCGTGACAGTCGAGTAATTTCATCGTTTCCTCCCACCTTCTTTCCTCTGTATATTTTTCGGAGGGCCAGCAACTTAGTTTTCTGCGCTGGTCACGGCTGCAGTTCCCATCTCTCTCGCCGTCTGACAAGCAAGCTCTCTCTCACTCTGTGCTGACCGGGAGACGCTTCTGATCTGAGCTGAGCCTGTGAGAAAAGCCAGAAGAATCCCAAAGAGGCCGCAAAGCATGAGTTTCGAGAAGATCAAGGTGTCCAACCCCATCGTTGAGATGGACGGTTAGCTATCTCTCCCTCTCTTTTCTCTCTCTCTCTCTCCTACCAGTCTTCTGGAGTTCTGGATCTTGTCTCGTATGTAACGATTATCTCCATGATCTTGTTGTACTGCGGGGGAATTATCCCGATCTTAGCTGCTCCGAGCTCCAAGAGATACTTGTCGTGCGGTTAGATCACGTGATGCTGAACTTGAAAAGCTTGATTGTGACGAAGAGGATATGAAGTCCAAATCTTTCTCGATTTGTGCTGTTAAGCATTGTCACATTTTTGCAGTTCTATGATTGTTGAATGATTGAGCTTGATGTTCTCTGCTATTAACTGGCAGCTAGGTCCACCTTGAGTCTTTTGCTTTTGATCATATTAAACAGTCGCAATATAGTCTTTTGGCAATTTGGTTTTGATCCTGACATGTTTGTGCCTTTTTCTTTTATCTTTTTATTGCAGGTGATGAAATGACTAGAGTGATATGGAAAATGATAAAGGACAAGGTGATTCAGTTAGAAGACAATAACAATATTATCCCATCTTCCAGTTTACTTGTTCCGGATTTTATGATGTCAAGCATTGCATCCTTTCAAATCTGTGCAGCTTATTTTCCCCTTCCTGGAGTTAGATATCAAGTATTTTGACCTTGGCCTTCCACATCGTGATGCCACCGATGATCGGGTTACTGTTGAAAGTGCAGAAGCCACTCTCAAGTATGTATAGAATAACGTCTTAATTAGAAAAATTGAGTCGGGATGGAGCTTCACTTCACTCGAAATGATCTATGTAATGTCTAGAGCTGTAATCTTTTCATTACTGAATTTATGGACAATTCTTGATGATGGTCTTCGGTTGTTAGGTATAATGTAGCCATCAAGTGTGCAACAATCACCCCAGGTATAGATTATTGAGTTTGTCTAACAAAGGTTCTTTCTTCATGAAGTAGTCGTGATATTCTACATTTGATCTCATCTACAGACGAAGCTCGAGTCAAGGAGTTTAACCTGAAGCACATGTGGAAGAGTCCGAATGGGACTATCAGAAACATTCTGAATGGTCAGTTAATAAACGGTGTTTTGACATACTTGCATAGATATTGCAATCTGCCTTAAACTGCCCTTGCAGTTTATGATATCATTCTGAAACTGGATTTTTCTTCAGGCACTGTCTTTAGAGAACCTATTCTATGCAGAAATATACCCCGACTTGTCCCAGGTACTTCTTTCTTCATTTATTCTTTTACTGATTTTCGTTTTCCATTTGCAATGAAGTCTGAGCTTTTTCTATTTATGATGCTGGCTCTCAGGTTGGACAAAGCCAATTTGCATTGGAAGGCATGCTTTCGGTGATCAATATCGAGCCACTGACACAGTCATCAAAGGAGCTGGGAAACTCAAACTTGTCTTTGGTAAATTGGCTACTTAATATACCGGTCCTTTTTCAAACAACCCAAGCTCCCGTATTTGCATTGCCCAGATAATCTCATGTTGCACTACGCCATTTCCTCAGTGCCAGAAGGAGCAGATGAGAAGACTGAAATGGAAGTTTTTAATTTCACTGGTGCCGGTGGAGTTGCACTATCCATGTATAACACTGATGAGGTATTTCATTCTCTGTGGACATTACTGGGCCATGCCTCTTGAATCTACAGTCGGTAAATTTTCCTTTAATTCGAGAATTCTGCCCTGTGTGCAGTCTATCCGTGCTTTTGCAGAGGCTTCAATGACTACTGCTTACCAGAAGAAATGGCCCCTTTATCTTAGTACCAAGAATACTATTCTTAAGAAGTATGATGGCAGGTATAAAACATGCATTCGTCTTCTTAGGTTGTTGCAAAAAGAGAAACCCTTTTTTTTTTAATTATCTTTTAGCCTTGATATTTGTGAAAATATTTGGACCTATATATGGTGATTATTCATCTGAATCTATATATACATTTTCCTTCTAGATTCAAGGACATATTCCAAGAAGTTTACGAGGCTAACTGGAAATCAAAGTTCGAGGCAGCTGGAATATGGTAGGTATACATTATGCTTCTGCTCAGAATTTCCTCAACATTTTCTAAAAACTTGTTGACTGATTTCTGGATCAATTTAAAGGTACGAACACCGTCTGATTGATGATATGGTGGCTTATGCGCTGAAGAGCGAAGGTGGTTATGTTTGGGCATGTAAGAACTATGACGGTGATGTCCAGAGTGATTTCCTAGCTCAAGGTTTGGGGTGCAGCTTGTTATCTATGATTGTTTCACTGTGTTTGTTTCTGAAACTCTCTCTCTTTTCTCTCCATAATCCTTGTGGTTGACTGTTGCAGGTTTTGGATCACTTGGTTTGATGACTTCTGTGTTGGTATGCTGCTATTCTGCGCCTCTCTTAGTTGTACATGCATCTTGATATTAATCAGGACAATATTGCAGTTTCGTATATTACCTTCAGATTGAACTTTAGAACTCGAGGTTGCTGATCGATGAATAGGGTATAAGTTTGTTATTTCCAATTTGGTTCAGGTGTGCCCTGATGGAAAGACGATAGAGGCTGAAGCAGCACATGGTACAGTCACACGCCATTATCGGGTCCATCAGAAGGGAGGGGAAACAAGCACAAACAGCATTGCCTCTATATTTGCTTGGTCTCGAGGGCTTGCTCACAGGTAAATGATACATTTAGCATTTCCCCTTTTCCTCCTTTCAAGTTAGCATTAAATATATTTTCAGGACATTTTGAATGGATATTTAATGAATATTTTGTATTTATGGCAGAGCCAAGTTAGATGACAATGGAAGACTCCTTGATTTCACTCAGAAACTAGAAGCGGCTTGCATAAGAGCTGTAGAATCAGGGAAGATGACCAAGGATCTTGCTCTGATCATCCATGGGCCTAAGTACGTACATCAGGGAATTGTCCCATCAGACTCGGACTCTCCTTGATGCATAGAACATATTGGTCTTCATGATTTAGCATTTATCACCTTTTTTTTCCTTGCACGAAGCAATAGTTCTAGTGACATTGTTAGTAGTATTGCTATTTCTAAGGTATTTTCTCAAATCATCACTTTGTTGGTCACGATGTAGGGTCACTCGGGACAAGTACCTGAACACCGAGGAGTTCCTCGATGCTGTGGCAGCTGAATTGAGGCAATGCTTTACTGCTAAGCTCTAGAGTAAGTGGATCTGCTTGAGGTTCGGTGTTCCCTTGCTTACATTCCTTTCTGTAATGTTATCTTCAATTCATCAACCTGAAGAGATGCATCACTAGACCTTCGATTAGAAGAGGCCTGTTCTATTGTTAGTGAGCAGCATGATTCATTGCCTTCTAAATCCAAGTCTTGTTGATGTTATTTTAAAGTTCCAATTGGATTGCCGTTTCTTCACATGTTATTAGAAATTTTGTTTTGCCACTTTCTGCGGCATTTACAGGTCAGGCTGACAGCAAAGGGTTGAAAACTACCCACCGGTTGTATCAGAACAGAATTTCAAAATAAGGATGAAGACAAGCTGGGAGACGGAACATGCCCACCAGAGGTAAATAATTCATTTCCAATTGAAACAGTGTTTTGATGCAGCGGACAAGTCTTTTCCCCCCTGTTTTGGTTAAACTTAAGGCAGCAGCTGCTATTCATGTGAAAGTCTTCATCCAACATGAGTAGTTAATCACTTCAATTTCAAATCCAAGTTCCCCGTTACACGCTAAGGTAGACACCAGAGAGGGAATCTCAGCCTCCGGGTCAACATATGGGAGCAAATCGTGCCACCGTGCCTCTCCAAGACAGGATGGAGAGGGCCATGGATCTTGCTATATGAAAGCAGAACGAATTCCTTCCAATGAATGCCGAATGGATGCAAGAAAATGTTTTGTCCATGCCACCGCTGAACGCCCGAGCCTTTCCATCCAAGAAAACAGCTCCAGTACCTCTGGGAATAGTTCAATTAAACAATCCTGTCAGATCATCCAAGCTTAGTTATTGGATTCTATCGGCACAATATAGTATCGATTACCAAGAACACTCCTCAGGTGAAGGTAGGCCAAGCTCTTGTTAACTGTGGACAGAAGCATTTGCGGCCCAGAATCTGAAAGCACGGGAAGTCAATCTTTAGAGAAACATAGATACGAGAGAGTAAATAACTAAAAAGGTTTCTCGAGTCTGCCTCGTGGGTTCTTACAGTACTCTCGGTTCTGCCTTGTGGAGAGGCCATACAGCGCAAATTTTGCGTAAGTCAGCAGCCTCGATCGTTGTGGAGCCCCCAACTTGCGATTGATAGACCTTAACAGCCCACTACAATTTAGAGAGTGAGTGAGGCCAATGCAGAAATAAATTCAGATAAACAACAACAGCCAGGTCTGGCCCAAGAGTCGGTTTTCCTTACTCTACACGCAGAATCATAAGGAAGTCTGGTGGCAGAGACTCTATGAACGAAGATATGTCCTCCATCCTCAGAGATTTCAGCTCTTTCTTTAGTACTTTTCTCTCCTCAACAGACATTCCTGTCCCAAGAGCCGATTTACTGCCAAGAGAGGATCAGGGAGTTTCCAACATAAGATGGCACTGCTTGGAGAAACCAGTTAACTAATTCAAAGATCTGAGGTAAACCTCATTGAAGTTAATAGCCTCGTGTTTAAAAGAGAATTTCAAAGAACACAGCCTAAGACTAACAAGATGAGAGCTTATTCACCGATCACAGCATCCTTTGTCTACTAATGATCATCCATAGCTCTCTGCAATGAAATAGCATAGAGTCGTGCTAAAACATGCCCAGCTAATGCACATTTCGTTCAATTCAACCTCCCTCTGTGCTTGACAAGATATTAGACTGCAAGGTTTTTTGTTTCAAGCCCCATTGAATCCTATATTGCTCAAATTGTTCCGTCATTCTCAGCCTTTTTTTCCCTGCATACGTTAACACAGTACTAAGTTTATCCTACAGGAAGAAAAGAATTACCTGTCGATGGTTCTTCCAGTAAAAATGACGGGAAAATATCGAGAATACTTGCCAACACCAAATTGTTCGCTCAGCTGCTGTATTTTCTCTGAGTCCCTAAGAATCAAAGCCTTCCAGAGCTGGCAGTAGTTTCGTCTGAACTGATCATCCAGTTCCTTGTAGACCCCATGATCTAGGAGAACTGCAGTGTTATGAATGACAAGTAAGGCTTATTATTACTGACCAAAGCATGAGAAAGCCAGCAAGGATTCACAATCCTATCACTTTGACTGACCTATTGTGAAACCACCTCGGTCTGTTGGAGAAACTAATATGTTACCAGGATGAGGATCGCCATGCACGAAACCATGAACAAATATCATTTCAGCAAAAGCTTCTGCTAATGCTTTTGCAACCTACAGGAAAAACTAACCATGCATGGAACAATCAAAAGAGAGAACTGGATGCAATTTCATATGATAAGAAATGCGAGCCTTATTTCCTGTTACTATTGCCATAATATCTCAATGAAATTATCTATTTTACTAATAAAAGAAGATAAATAGAGAGGGAGCATTCAATGCACATATAAGGCATGTGAACATGCATTGCTAGATCTAATCTATGCATTTATGCATCACTAAGTGAGTCATGCTCCCACAAGGAATGACACCTAAACAAATTTCTGGTTCTCTCCTCGGTCATGGTCACTAGGAAAATGACACCAAACTTTTAGCAGCAGCTTACTGTGATACAGAAGTTTCTTAGATATCATAACCATTATGAGAAGCAAGGGTGAGAAAAGGTGAGATATGGGGAAAAAGAGAGAGGATAACCTTTGCAGGATCAATTCCCATCTTCCTGATAAAGTTGACATCGTCAATCTGGATGCTGAAAAATATCCGATTAGAAGCAAATTTGGCCATAAGGCAAGAATATATTATAGAAGCGTACATGTATACAACTGATTTTCAATCAAATGACTCGCCTAAGACAATTGAATCCTTGAAAATGCATTGCACGTTAAGTTAGATATTCGCTCTCCAATTTCTAACGTAGGATTAACTATGTGAATAATATTCAAGAATCAAGACTGATTTAAGATGGTAAAAAATTAAGTGTTTGTAGCATCCAGTGGATGGAAAATCATTTACCCAGAAACAGTGGATGATAATTTATTTCTCTTTTTGAATAAATAGTAAATTTCACCATACCCTTTGTCCCTTGCAAAACTGCATGGTCAGAACTTGGTTTGTTGTCAACTCCTGCAGAATTGGTGATCATCAAAATGATAAGGAATCTGCATTTAGTTATTTAGTAAATAGTATTAATAGAAGTCATACCCAGAATACTTTGGGGACCTTGATTATGTCTTTGTTAATATTCTTGGCAGTTCTCTCAGAATTTCTTGCCTCCTGAGTAAAATCTTTTGGATACAAGAAAAACGAACACTATATTACAGGACAGTTGGGACTTGTGATCGTCCTTAGCAGTAAAGTCAGGTAATAATTGAAGAGACAAGCAGGTGCTTCCACATACAACTATACAAAAAAGCCAGGCTACAGTAAAAAGAAATAGAGGGAAAAAGGTATGCCGAATGCACATCTTTACATCACTTCATTAGTCAAGATTCTAAAACTGATGGCTTATTGAATTCACTAATCTAGGCATGATGTCAACGCAAAAATAAGGTACATAAATTCAGACTCATCAATAAAGAAACAAAGCTCACATGTTAGAAAAGATGGTGCTATGAAAATGCGAGGATGTTGCAAATGAACTCATCATCTCATGTTAGCTTTAACAACAATGCATGTCAATATTTTTTGTGAATGGTAAGGCATGTCTATATATATCTCAACGTTAAGAGAGTTTGTGATTCAGCAAGCACATAGCAAACAAAAATGTATAAGACCTTTCAAGTTAACAATCATGTGCATTGGATTGCTTACCAAGTTCCAAAGATATGGCTTTTGAAAATTCTAACACCAGTGAAGCAAATCTGTACTCGGGGAAAAGCTGTCAGGAAAAGAAAAAGGTTATTACAGAACCAGAAACAGACTGTTGGAAAAATGAAAACTTAAAGCTAGTCTAACATCTCTATTTTTTTCTTTCTTTCTTTCAGATCACATCCACAAACAGCACGATGCAAAAATATTAACAGTCTAAAAAAATAACAGCAAAATCAAATACTCACCCATGTAACACACTTTGCGAGAAAATGCATGGTCGTCAAATCTACTTTCCTCTGGCATTCTAATCCAGGATACTGCACCTATATTTGACCAACAAAGAAGAATTCAAAAGGGAAAAAACATAAACAAATAAATAAATATTACTACTTTCATCTCTCATGCATACACAGCTTTACCAAGTAAAAATTTCTTTCTGACATTATACTCAGAAGAATCATGGAAGGAGAAAAAGATAAATAGAATGTAACTTTCCATTTCCTTTTGGCCAACATTATCAAAAGAAAAGGATGAGTAATTGGAGCAAAAAATAGGTGTTGAAGATATCAGCTTAAGATTCGAGTGCTTCTTTTGCCTCATGATAAGCTTAACAATTAGAACTACCATAACCAACCTTAACTGCTACTTCCTGATGGTCACTTAATGTTGCCCGGTGAACCTGGGCAATGGATGCTGCAGCTATTGGCTGTTCATCGAATGAATGAAATCTGAATTTATAGAGGAGAAGCCATGCAGATAAGACCGTTATTTTCACATTTGAAAGGAAAAATACAACTTAAACAGATCAGTTGAGGATAATACTTCCTTTATCAAAACCAATCCAGAAAATTGGAAGGACAAAGAAGGGAGAAAATTTCATGAGGGAGACCCTTAGTGTGAGTTCATAAATACTTACATTTCCAATATGTCCCGACCCAAATTGCTTATTAGTACTTCCCTTATGGCCGCAAAGTCACAAGGAACTGCCTAAGACAGAAGCAGAAGGATAACAAATCCCAGTGTTAGGAGGAGAACCTTTACGTTCACAGACTGGAGGAGAAGGGAAGCATCAAAGGAAGGATTTAAAAGATGAAAGGTTTGGAACCTTATCCTGTAATGCTGAAAGAGTGGATACATATTCCCTGGGTGCCTGCCCCAGTGCTGCAACAAATTGACCTGCTTTTATATAGAAGCCTTTGTTGGCTTCACATAATCTTAAAACTCTCTTTGCAGAACGCAGGTGTACCTGAAACCCGAACCGTAAACAGATATTACCACAGGCAAAGGCTACGTAGGTATCCTCCAAATTAATTTGCGATGGTGAAGAAACTTTGGTCCAAGAAACATAATCCTGGGATCCAACTTTATCCAGCATCTGTTTCTGATCTCATGACTTACATTCTTCACAAACCATATCACCATGTGCAGAAATCAGAAAGCTGCAACATAATCTTACAGCCCATTGCGGAACTCCCCTCATCAAAAATCAACAGTGAGCTTATAAGTTGCAAATAATATTCAGACTTCGAAAACCGAGTGGGCTAAGGTTTATCCTTCCTCATTCGTATCTCCTTGTCCGCACAACCGGACATACCAAATACCGCCTTAAGAGAAGAAATTAAAAATTCTTAACCCAAACTATGTAAGTTTGGGACTTAAAAACCATGTAAATTATGACAATTCTCTATCTTTCAAGACCTAGAAATGCCATCCATTAAGCGGAAAGTTGGAGAATGAGAGACCAATAGGAATCACAAACCATATTAACTGAGATTTTCAAGCAATATCAAAACAAAACGAAGAAGCGATTTCTCGGACAAAATTTTTTTTACTCTTTTTTAATTAAAGATTTCTAGCATTTTCTGCGGCATCAACTGAAGTGCAAAGGAGCAGCAGGATTCAAAAATGCCTGAATAACGACCTCGGATAATTCATGTCGATACTCGTCCGAATCCCCCGGCAGGCCATGAAGAGAGTACTTGTAGTCTGCAAGGGTGACAGCAACCTGCAGCACGACTCCTTAAGTCCCCTTGGCAAACAGAGCAATGACAGAGAAAAGAGGGACGTAGAAGAATTGCAGAGGAAGAAGAAGGGGACCGTGGAGATGGCGCGAGAGAAGCGGACAACAGCATCAGTTACAGACTCGACGCCACCGCAACCGACGTGAGCGAGGTTGAAATCCGAATGAAGCGAGAGGGAATGAGGAGCATAAGCATGGAAGGTAAGTGCGCCGGTCGCGGTGGCAAGCACGAGTGCCGACTTCGACTTGAAGAATTTCCTCAGAGAGCTCATGGCAGTGACTATCCTGGCGATTTCCTCTCCTCCCCTCTACTCGCCTTGTGCTTATACAACTTCAGAAATTACGCGACCGCTCTGCTTCCATGCGGGCTGCTGACTCCGCGATTGTGTGGCGTGTCTGAACCTCGGGAGGTGGAAGATGAAGACGAAGGCGAAGTCGGAAGGGCAATGGGCTCCAATCCAATGAAGGCCCATTTATGAGCAATGGCCCATTTACATTTTTGAGCCCACGATCCCAGTCCACTTGCGGCCCAAGTAACCGTTTAGTGGGCCTCTTTGGAGAAAAAAATCGAGGAAGACAGTAAGCAATATTGCATAAAGTTGAACGAAAAAAAAGGAAAAAAAATTCTTGGTAATTACATCTCTTCTCGTGATCTTATTTTATTACGTGACATGACAAAAATAACTACAGAATTGCAACAAATAGATGAATGAAATTACTCGTGTAATTTTTCATAATGTGATCGATTAATTTCCATGTACAATTATGGTATAAAATTATTTAAGAATTTCTCTTAGTTATAAATGTTCGACTGGAAGATAGCAGTAAGATGACTGACAGGGGCATGAATTGACAAGAAACGAAAGTAGAACATGCTAGCCTGAGATAGAGGACAGTACCGGTACAGTAAATTTCTTTTTATCTTTACTTCTCACTTTTTTTTTTTGGTTTCCCACCCGGTATCCGGTACCCGAAGGCCCGACTAATCCGGATTCGGGGTACTGTCGGGCGGTTTCCCGGGGACCCCTCCCAAGAAGGTTTGCTGCGTTCACAGGGGCTCGAACTCGGCACCTCTGCTTAAGCGACACAAGCCCCTTCCACTTGCGCCAACCTTCTTTGGTTACTTCTCACTTTCACTTTCCACATTTACCCTTAGCTGGCAATTTTCCATTAATTAGCGCTTTTCAATCATGGACACGCTAATCATCTACACAGTAGTTTAGTAGTTCAAAATTCACTCTCATATGATTTAATTAGATCATTGTTACAGATTCGAGTTACACTTTAAGCAGAGATTGCTAGCGAGGACTTTTAATCGTCGATCTTGGAGGGCACTATCTTCTTTGAACTATACTAAATCTTGGCTGACGTCAGTGTTAACTGTCTAATTCATGTAATATATTCACGATTAAATATGAGAATTCAAATATTTTATAATTGAGGGGAGACAGGTCACCGTTACTATTATTTTCCTTTTTGCTGGTTTAAAAAAGAAGTACCGACAACACAAGTAAGTTTACCCATTAATCTTCCTTGTCTTTCTTGTCCCTGTACTTTGAGTTTTTTTTTTTGTCTTTTTTCCTTTTTTGTGAGTGACTAATTAATCCCAGTCCTACCCCCCATAACTCCCGTGATATCGGCAAGAAAAATATCAACGGTCAAATTTTTTCCCTTTTTTTTCCGACAATAAATGAGACTCATTAGACTTGTATAAAGATAAAAAATAAAGAGAAATAAAAATACAGATAATTTTTACAGTTATGGTCGAACTCGGAATTTTAAAACTAAGAATTGAAGTCTTGTACTACTGCATTAACACCGTATCCTTGTCAATGTCGCGATCGGTCATGATAAATCGAGATTGTGGCTTATAAAGTGATTGACAGAATTGGAATACATCTCAATCTCAAGAGGAAAAAACAGGAGAATTGGAAACCACATCCGAGACTCTAATCCTGTTCTGTCTAATAGTCGATAGGTCAGTAACCGTTGCTGTCAATTAAATAATAATAATAATAAATGAACGGCGGTGGCTGGACACCCTTGTTTTTAAGCCTCCAATTTAAATATTTTTCATAAATAAAATCCCAATTAGCCACTGATGGTGAAATCTAGATCATTAAACTTATGGATATCATGTGATATATCTCGAAAAAGTAATATAGCGGAGAATATATACCTCCAGCATACTGTACTATGTTGACTCCTTTGTCTATTTGAATTAAACTGATGATTTTTATGTGTACCGAGTGAACCATTAACAAAGTCGGGATAGGGCCGGGAGAAGAGTGCACGAGACAGATCCGGGCTTATGCTAGTGAGAGATCATCGGAGACAGGTCCGAGATAATGTCAGATAGTACAGTGTGATCAGGTCACAGGTACTAATATATTATTTCATTATCAGTAGACCTTATAGTCACAAATCTTCCATATTTACAATACTCGAAACCGTGGTGGAATTAGCAAATGAGTAAAGAGAGTGAGTTCGATTACATATAGATATTTTTTGTGCACTAATGTCCGATTTATGTCGGAACCTAATTAACTATCTTTTCTTTTAAGGAAAGCATGCTAAAAAAAAGTTAAAATATTATTTATTAGTGCACAGAACGTCCCCCCAAAAAAATAATAATTCAAGAAAAAGTCCGTTAATTACAAAAAAAAAATGCAGTATTTTGCATTCACATTAAGATCTGACCTGACTTTTATTTCACATCGGGAAAACACGTGACGTGTGACTCTGCGACTCGATGGCCAGCATTTGACCTCATCAATTGATAAAAAGCTTGGAGACGTGGCCAGTATGTGACCTTTGCATTAGATGATGCCTGTGGCCGGGGAGAAGATGCCATTGCCGTCGGAGAGCTCGAAACCTCTGACTATCGAACCCTAACTTACGTAGGAATAAAGAATTAAGTCACAATGGTAAATTATTGGAATTCCCCGACATTTACTTTTCAAAACATTCAGTCAGTCGGTAATTATTACCGGTCGATAATATAATTAATTATTTAAAAAAATTGCTAATTATTAAAAAAGTCTTATACCATTTCTATTTTTTAAAGTATCAAAAATTAATCTGGCACCAATAATTTATAAGAAAATTTTGATAATCAATTAATAATATTTAATATGCTATTAGCTCGTTTGTCCAGTAATCTCATATGAACCTACTGTGTAAGTTGGAATAAATGAAATGTAACTGTGAATAAAGTAAAATTTACCAAGGGGGGTCGGGCCGAGTGGTAAGCAGCTCGGTACCGCTTAAGGAGGTCTCAAGTTCAAGACATCACGTACGCAGACACCCCCCTTGGGAGCCTCACCCGCCATTGCCAGGCGTGTGACCCGGGGCGACCAACAGATTAGTCAAGTATGATTTGCTGAAAGATGCCGTCTCACCGTTGGTGGGGCCTGCTTGGATACCGTGGCCGGCGACCAAAAAAAAGAAAAAAGTAAAATTTCGGCATCTGGTAAATCTGATTTCTAACTCTGTTAATTAATTAATGAGAGGGTTGAATTTATACATGTAAAGTTTACCAATTAAAATTGTAGAGTTTCCAGATTGGGCACCACCTCGACAGCAGGACATTGGTGTCGGCCGTCTAGGTACGGGCTCAACGCGATGTCACCTAATCCGGACGTGGATTGAGTGGCCTGGATGGAGATGGGATATTACACGATCTTCTTCCCAGTAAATTAATTTAAAAAATGAATCAAAAAACTAATTAAAGAATAACCAGACACCGACTCGTGCGTATAGAATTGTCAATTAAACAGTTAAATAAAATGTTATATATTTTTGTACAATAATATTCGATATAAAAATTGAGTATTAATATTTTAGTATTTTAACATTTATAGTATGCATCGTAAAAATAAAAAAAGAAAATTAGCGAGTATTAGAACTGAAGTAGCAATTACACTTTTACGGGTGGTTTTTTCAATTTTATCATCGTTTATATTTTTTTATTAGTTAAAAAGTTAGTGATCATGAGTATTTTTGAAAGATTAAAAATGAAATCAATCACCCGTACTGTCTCTTAAAATAATAGAGATTTTGTATTAACTTCCCGACCCAAATAGCGTTTTTTTTAAATTGTGCGTATGGTTGTGATTTGAGAAAGGGGTTTTCGTGCAACAATACAAGATTGTGTCTCACAACTTATAGACCAGGACTCTAATAATATTATTTGTTTTTTATAATAGAAGTATGCGATCGTCTTTCGAACCTGACTAATAGTGATTACAACACCTCATTCACGAGGCACACATAATAATCGATAAATCACGTGTATCATATGAGTTACGATAAATCCTGACGGGCAGGTGGATCACATTCTTGACGTGAAAGTAAGGAAATAATTCCTTACCGTCTCGGGTGTCCCGGGAGGCAGCATCTTATCTGTTAGAGCATAAAAAGGTCCTCAGTCCCAGCCTCTTCCTCCCCAAGTCTCCAATCACACACGCACACGCATTCAGAGGGAGAGAGAGACTCCTCTTCTCCCCCAGGTCTCCAATCACTGAGAAGAGGGACAGAGGCGCTCTTCTTCCCCAGGTCTCCGATCAAGCAGAAAGAGAGAGAGAGAGCGCGAGCGAGCGAGGGTGAGTTCAAGAGAATGGTCCTTTCGAAGGCAATATCGGAGTCCGATGTCTCCGTTCACTCAACCTTTGCTTCCCGATACGTTCGCACTTCTCTTCCTCGGTATGTGCATAACCCCCCTGTCTAGCAGCTCGCTCGCCAGTGGCCAGTGATTAACATTCCAAACGCCGGCCCGGCGGATCGATCTGATTTTGTCACCGCGATCGGCGCAGGTTCAAGATGCCGGAGGCATCGATCCCCAAGGAGGCGGCGTACCAGATCATCAACGACGAGCTGATGCTGGACGGCAACCCGAGGTTGAATCTGGCCTCGTTCGTGACCACCTGGATGGAACCGGAGTGCGATAAGCTAATCATGTCCGCGATCAACAAGAACTACGTCGACATGGATGAGTACCCCGTCACCACCGAGCTGCAGGTACGTCCCTAATTCACTCTAAACCGCGCTCGGACCGTGTTCTCCGTGTGGATGATCGGGGTCTCGAGATATCTGATAGATCGAGGGTAGAAAGGGCGGATTGCAGTTCCAATTCTTAGTTACTCAAATGCGATTGATGGTCAAGTAGAAAGGTCAATAAGACTTCTTCCAGCCCCCACAACAGCGTTGCCGGAAAAAAAAAAACATAATTAAATTATTCTTGTTAATAATAATTATGATATTAACACTTATTTATTATAATTTAATTTACATTTAGTCACGTCAGGTGATAGAACATGATCATCTAACAATTTTTCTGGAAATGGACATGGATTTAGACATAAATTATATCTTGATTTGGAAGCAATCAATCGCATTTATATAATCCACCAGGGACTACAGCCTATGATCTGGTCCAGGGGCACAGTTTATCGAGGATTTCCTAATAACGCGGATCTGTGGATGCTGGTTTTCTCTGATTTACTACAGAAATGATTAGATGCACGATGAACACGGTTTGGACCTTACCTTAATATGGATTAAGGGATTCTATTTTTAATTCTTTTAAAAAATGTTGATCATACCTCTTAATTTTTTATTCCTCTTATTCTTTTTTTAAATTTATAATAATTAAAAAATGTTTGGATCTAGCAGACCAGGAAAAGGGCTAAAAGCATGGACGACTTTTTTAAATTGAGTTGGGGAGGTGGAAAGAATGGGAGCAGAGTAGAGATAACATAATTTTAATTAAAAAATAAAATAAAATTGATAAAAGTCTGTACAATATTTTATAATTCATTTCCTTTTTTTTGGGGGTTTAAATTTTGTGTAATTCCCTTTAATCCTAAAGCAACGATCGCAATCCGCGGCCCTAAATTTGTGGCTGGCTAAGTGGCGAACTTCAAGAGAGTTTCCTATGGCGTTTTGGATTTTTGCTAAAGAAGAGGGAGAACATAACCTTTCGCTGTGCGATGGCTTTTTCAATTTCCCGACAGTAGTTTGTGGAGTAACTTTTTTTCTCCCTGGACATGTGGAGAAACTTACCTAATTTGGACGATCAAGGGGCCCCGAACGGTAATAATTGATAAGTTTTGCTTTCCAAAGATTAAATAATTACTTACCATTGGTATGTTTTTATTCTTCCTTAAAAAAGTCCTAAAATTATATTTCAGACAAAGCAAATTATGCAGTCGTTGGATCATAAAATGAAGGATCATGACTGACAAAATTTCACCGTTGTAGTGGGTCAGTATTGATTCATTCATGACCATTTGATCAGAGTTTTAGCCATCGACTTGATCTAAAGTTGGCCGACAGAGGACTGGATAAGCTCCATTTATGACAGTAGGTTTAGCCATCCATAGAAGTGAAGGGGGGCGGCATCCTCGCTGGTGTTAATGTTGAATTTGACAAGACGTGCGGAGTAATGGCCGCAACGTGGGACATTTTCTTTCTCGACTTTCTCGAAATGATTGGAATTTTGGACCTGGAAAGTTATCAAGATTTCGGATTGGTAGGAAGACCCAAAGTTGCATTCGGTTTGAAATTGTCGGCCACAATAGACTATAGACAGTGTCGCACATGGGCTTCGGCTAGGACATGGCGCTGTCAGACCTAGAACTCGTGCCAAGATGGTCCCCTATATGGCCGAGCTTGTGATGCCGCCGTAGATGTTATTCAGCGAATGTGAACTGGTGGTGTCTTGGTCGTACATAAATATGACATGGTACCACGTTCGTGTATTCCATATCTAATTAATAGGATTTGTATGTATGTGTGCATGCGCGCATTCATGTTCGAACGCGGAACCATTTTATCTACCTTTCAAAGTCAAACCGCGTGAGCCTGCGGACCTCTTCTCTTCCACACGTTCAAAGACATCATATTTTGGAAGAGGAATTTGTTTTTTGAAAAAAAAAATTATATAATTAATGCATTGGGCCAAGCCCCTTACTTCACCCCCCAGGAAAAAAGTTAGGAATTTGTTAAATGGAACTGCTCTGGATCCAAAAATTAAATAAAGGGCAGTTTTCTATCATACTAAATAAGTTTTAGCAATTTTTTAAATAGTGGACATGTCTCTGTCCTTGTGACTCGTGTCATGTTAACTAAAAAATTGGATAAATTAATAAGGTAATTTAGTACAACTAAATATTTATAAGAAAAGCCTCTTGACTTTGGGGAAAAAAATGTTATTTGTTGCAGAATTCTTGAACTCGATATGAGACTTAGAAATCATAGATTTGATTTTTATTCATGAGATTTTCTTATATTTCCCTTTTATTTTCTATTGTAAATATCTCCTCCTAAATCAAGAAGTCTAATTTGTAATTGAAAATTGACAGGAGAGTTTATTTGTTAGAATTTATTCTTGACCTTGAATCAATGAGTTTCTTGATGTAATTCTTTTTATTATTATTTAATTTCTTCTCTATCACTTACTAGGTGTTCATACCTCTTCTGCAAACAGAAAGAACTCAAGACTCCTTTTTTCCCCCTGATTTTTATGCTTTAAACCAACTTTGATTTTGTCGGTTTAGTCCCTCAACTCTGAAAAAGAAATTCAAATCAAACTTGAGGGATGAAAACAAAAGGTATAAATGTTCAGGGAGAGTTCATGGCCTGCTTCTCTATTTTGGCAGCAGCCAAGAAATTTCTGAGCTAACCTGGCCAAATTAAAGAAACAAGATGGAGACTTGCATGTATGTACGTACATACCTTTCTTACTTGTCGGAACTGAACACGAGATCTCTTCTCCAAGCAACCTCAACCCATGCTATGGTTCGAGATGAACAACTAGCATTACTTTCATGCATGGAAAAATTACCCTGTACATTAATCAATTAGTACTTGAGGGATGATATCTAATTTGATTCGGTTAATTATATGATCAACCAGAACCGATGTGTGAACATGATAGCGCACCTATTCAATGCGCCACTCGGGGATTCGGAGACAGCGGTCGGAGTCGGTACCGTGGGGTCATCAGAGGCGATAATGCTGGCCGGGTTGGCGTTCAAGCGGAAATGGCAGAACAAGATGAAAGCTCAGGGAAAACCATATGACAAGCCGAACATCGTCACTGGTGCTAATGTTCAGGTGATAATATACCTCTCCTTAGACTCCTGTGGATGTCTAGATGCCGACTTCCGACTCGTACACTTAATTACTCGGGTTTCTTTGTGAAGGTGTGCTGGGAGAAATTTGCGAGGTACTTCGAGGTGGAGCTGAAGGAGGTCAAGCTGAGGGACGGATACTATGTGATGGACCCCGTTAAGGCAGTGGAGATGGTCGACGAGAACACCATCTGCGTCGCGGCTATTCTGGGATCGACCCTCAATGGAGAGTTCGAGGACGTTAAGCTCCTGAATAATCTCCTGACAGCTAAAAACGCGGAAACCGGGTAAATCTATTCTTAATCTTAGGCGTCTCATCTTCAATCTTCAGTCTTAGGATTTCTCGTTATTCACATTCGGGCATTTTCTTTGCGCAGATGGGATACGCCGATCCATGTGGATGCGGCCAGTGGCGGGTTCATAGCGCCATTTCTTTACCCGGAGCTGGAGTGGGATTTCAGGCTGCCGCTGGTGAAGAGTATCAATGTGAGCGGGCACAAGTACGGGCTGGTGTACGCGGGGATCGGGTGGGTGATATGGAGGAGCAAGGAGGACTTGCCGGACGAGCTCATCTTCCACATCAACTATCTTGGTGCTGATCAGCCTACCTTCACCCTTAACTTCTCCAAAGGTAACACACGCGCACACACCCCCCTCAACATATACAATGTTCATCTATGCATCGATCCACCTCGGAGATGTTGATAGCAGTGCTGTGTATACTGCAGGTTCCAGTCAAGTCATTGCTCAGTATTATCAGCTCATTCGACTGGGTTACGAGGTTAGTATATAGCCATGTATTATCCATCATGTGATCATCCATTGAACTATCAGAGATGGTGAGCGGACCATTAGGCTTTTAAGCCCTTTCGCGGATTAAGGCGGCTCAGATTTTATATCAGTACACCTTATAAGATATTACGTGTTCACTAAAAAAATTTAAGCTTTGAGCACCCAAATACTTAAATTGTTATATAGTAGTATGCAGTTATTCTGTAAACAAGGATTATTGTTTAATGCGTGGGATTTAACATGAACAATGAACAATTTGATTTTTATTTGGTTGAACTGTACCGTAGGGATACAAGAATGTGATGGAGAACTGCAAGGAGAACGCGATGGTGCTGAAGGAAGGGCTGGAGAAGTCGGGCCGTTTCAACATCATATCCAAGGACAATGGTGTCCCTCTGGTGGCCTTCTCCCTCAAGGACAACAGCCAGCACGACGAGTTCGAGGTGTCGGACATGCTGAGGCGGTTCGGGTGGATAGTCCCCGCCTACACCATGCCGCCGGATGCCCAGCACGTGACAGTCCTCCGAGTGGTAATCAGGGAGGACTTCTCGCGCACGCTCGCCGAGCGCCTGGTTATTGACATCCTCAAGGTCCTCCACGAGCTCGATCATATCCCGGGGAAGTTACCGATCGCCGTGGTGGAAGAGAAGGAGAAGCCCAAGAAGAACAAGGTGTTTGGGAATAAGAGCGAAACCGAGATCGAGATGGAGATCACCACGGTCTGGAGGAAGTTCGTGATGGAGAGGAAGATGAACGGCGTCTGCTGAGAGGAGGAATTTTCTCGGATTACATGTCCCAGTATCGTTCTGTGTGTCTTATTACTTTGTCTCATGCTATCCTATAAAACTCGAACCTTGATCGTATTCGGGCATTTGCAGCTGTGCTATTTTGTGAGAAATATAACCTATGGATACTCTACAACAAAATGAAATTGCATGTGACATTATTATTAATAAGCATCTCATTTTTATTAATTTTATGCAGGTTAACATTAATTGATTATCCTCGTCACTAGGTCCTACCGATCAAGTAGGGGGAACACGGTACGTCATATTGTATCGGCTAAAATCAAAGGCAAGATCCTTGGACCAGCTGGGATACCGCGATTTCCACTTTCATCGCACGAGCAGTGCGTCACAGTGGACGGTAACTTTAACCGTCAGATAGAAAGAGCCACAGCAGTTATAAAGATCACGAAAGTTGATTGCTTGAGCGATGTATGGCTCTCACTACCAATCGACAGAAGAGGAGAGTTCATATGTAGCACCTAAGGAGAAAACAGGAACCTGATTGTGCAATTAAGCAAATGTGCGCGCAGCTTCGGCCGCATTACATGTGCTCGTACAGATAATATCAGCATGTAACAAATCAATCATCTCCCTACATAAGGAGATCTTTCTGCTTGCTTGAAGATCCGGGCAACAGCACATGGGATTCTTACTTCCAGGATGAACCGCCGAGCCTGATCACCTCCTCGGTGCCGGTGTCCCTCCTCGGAACCCTTTCCATGGCGGCATCTCCCTTTCTGTCCCCCGAGTCGCCATACAAGTCCTTCAGCTTAGCCAAATTGCTTGTCGCTGAAGTCTTCTCCTTTCCGTTGTCTCTCGGCAGAGGACTTGAGTCACGATCGGTTCGTGGACCCCCAGCTTGCAGGCTTCGACTCCTGCTCCTGCTTCTACTCCTACTCCGATGAGAATCCTTCCTCGTGTCTCTCTCCGCATACCTGGATCGGCGTTCATAGTCATGCCGCGATTCTCTATCCCGTTCCCTATCCCTGTCCCGTTCTCTGTCCCTCGCTCTTTCTCTATCTCGATCACGGTCCCGGTTCCGGTCCCGGTCCCTCTCACGATCACGGTCACGGTCTCGATCCCTCTCATGATCACGGCCACGGTCCCGGTCCCTCTCACGATCACGTTCCCTGTACCTGTCCCGACTGCGGGCCCTCTCCCGGTCCTTATCAGAGTCCCTCTCCCTATCAGAGTAATCACGATCATCACGGCTGAGGCTGCGGCGGCTTGGAGATCTTCGGGAATCTTCACCACCTCTCTCATTAGAAGTTGGCGGTAAAGTGCGTCGAACAGGTGAGGAGTCTCTTGTTGAAGCTCGGTGTGGGGCCCGCTGCCCGAATGAAACAGAGAGCGATGCCTTCACAGAAGGGGGCCTACGGGCTGTCTCATCAGATGCATGGCGATTGGAGTCTCCAGTGACACCGCAGTGCTTCGTGGGCAGCTTCATCTTTTCGAGGTTTGCCACAACTTGCCTCAAGACAGGGACAGGTATGCGGGGGAAGAGAGTGTCAAAGTAATACTGCAGCAGCAGAAAATGCAAATGAAACATTTAAGAACATGTTTGGAAATGATTCTACAAAATCATGTGCATCCCGTATGGTGACACTTTGTTTCTGAGAGCAAAAGTGTAATGAATGGAATCACCATTTAAAACTTTTGAGTTTTGTGTAACAATTCCATCTTTTTCCCTCTTCGATTTCTTGTACAGAATGTGATATAGATCATTACTATTGGTTATGATGCTCCATTGACTTGCAAATATTAAATAGGAAAGATGGCAAAGGAAGGGTCAAATCAGAATGAAATCTGCAGAGAGACAATTACATGGAGAACATTGGAAGACTGTCCAAGATCTCCAAAAAATAGCATTTGAATCAAACAACAGCAATAGCAGCTTATGTGAAATCCTCCAAACAACTGAACAATGTTATTCATCTTGTAGGCATAAGTATGAACGATAATAAAGTTCACCACCACTTACCTGTCCAAGAAGCAAATCACGCACATAGACGCCCATTGTAGTCATTCGTCCATTTGATCCAGGTGAAAATTCCTACAACACATTCCATGATTGAGGACAAGGAAATGAGGCTATCTCTGTTGAGGGGGAAATTAAAAGCATTACAAACACAAAAGACTGTAGCAAATCAGCATAACAATGAGACTGCAAGTCTTATCCCATTACTACACGCAAGTATTCCTATATACCAATTACACAGATTGTTGACACGGAGATAAGAGAGTTAAGAAAGCACAGTACAGATTTTTGAATCTATACCCACAAAGGAGAATCCTGGTAACAGAAAACTTCCAAGTCTCTTAACTCAACTCTTCAACCATCTGGATTAAACAATAAAGAGAGAGCACATAATACTGCAGCTCCCATGAAAACCATTAGAAAGATAGCTGTAAATAGTAAAAATAAGAAATAAGGAAAGAAAGTAGTACTGTGAAAAGATCAGACCCTCAAAAGCTTTGGACAGATATCATTCTCAAAGAGAAGCGGGATCTTGCATCTGAACAAGTGAGGGGTATGCACATATCCATGACAGAGGAGGGTGCAGTCACTACATGCCTCTGGAACTTTTCCTTCATTCATCCCCATTCTCAAATGCAGAATCCCAACTTCCACTTTTCATGAGTTACAACATCAGACCAAAGTCACCAAACATCATAACATAAATTACAAGGCCCAAAACACACAAGACATACTCTAGAAGAGACCAGTTGTAGCACTTCAAGAACCACATACTTTTTTCTTGGAAATTACCTTTTTTTCCATGAGTATAAGCTCTTAATTTCTTAATTTCTGAAAGCAGATGAAAGGTATACCACTTTCGTCCTGTAGTACTGGCTTCCTTTTTCAACTTTAAGCATTATACATAGTCTTTTGCATTTGGGAATTGGGAAAAGTGACTCCGACCAACATATGCCAGGGGAAAAAGCCTGAACGTTTATCAAATGACCAGGCAACAGTTCTCGATAGCAAGTTGACATACCTCGTCATCTTTGATGTATGGTTCATACCAACCCCACAGAGTCTTTGGATCTGCAGCATATCTCAGGTAGAGGAATCCAACCTGCAAAGCTACAATAAGTGAGTCCAGCACAAAAACTGTAAACTAAAGGGAACTTTGTAAAAGAAACACAAATTGTTCGAGTATCAAACAAGATAATAACAGTACAGGGCAACACGCTCTTGAATTTCAATGTTGGAAAGTATGTTTGCATATCCATCAAAGGATATGATAACGCATTATTGAACAACAAAACACATTAACTATTAACTAAAGAATGAAAGATACATAAAAAGGAGATGAGACAGAGGTGAAAGCTATACTCACTGCCCTAATATAAGGAGAATCCGGGTGCTTTAAAAGGCCATGCATTTGTTTGACGGTCAGTTTCATAGTAAAGAACTTGTAGAGAAGACAGAACGCAGTTGAAGGACCACGGCAGTTTCCCGTCATCCATGGCTCGACGTGATCAACTTGATTGTAGATTTCGTCGATCACCTCATGGTAGGTCTTTAACCGGTAGAGCTCTTTGAAGTAGTCAGAGGAGAGAATGTTCATACACAGAACCTTCTCTAACAAAGAGTCTATCGGCCTGCCGCAGGTTTTTATCTCCATGACGGGTCCTCAGAGAGTCATACACTTGTCTGCCATAATAGGAAGAAAGAATTAAGAACACAGCTAACACGCAGACCAGTTCTTCCAAGCAAACACCATATCGTTCGATTCAAAAACAATGAAAAGGTAAAAAGAACGTCAAAATGGGGAAAGTAAAGGGAGCAACGAGCTAAGCAAGTAATCATTCTTCGTACAATCATGAGAAATAAAGTAAAAATCCTCAGGCAAAGATAACATCAATCACAACCTAGCCAAAATTGAGTACAGTAAACAAATTCCCTCCCTCAAGCAGCCTGGAAAAGACTGAAAATGGACTTAGTCGACAACCGCGCCTCAAGAATCAGCGAATTACAAAACCCTAAAATGAGAATCGTACCGTTTACGCCTCAGCTTGCGAAATAGCAGGGCCGCTGCGGAGGCAGAAGATGCTGCAGGTGCAGATCGAAGGTCTCCGGAGAATCGGAGGAGAGGAGAGGAGAGATGGGGGAAGATGGAGCGGCGGGTCGGCGGCAAGGAAGGCTCGGGGAATGCCGGGGGGAGCACGTACGACTACGAGAGAGGAAGAGACTTCGAAGGAGGCTGGGGGACGGACGCGGTGATAGAGGGGAGACGAATGGCGCAGAGAAAATGGGCCGGGCCTCGCGAAATTTAAGCCATCTTCTCCGCCCGTACGATGACGTTTCGATTTCTTGGCTGCCTGAGGGGCTTGCCTCAATGCGGAATTTTCCGTTGCTGGGCTTGGACTGGGGATGGCAAATCGGCCCGACTCGCGAGACTCGAGCCTCCTCGTAATATATTATATTTTTTATATATTAAAAACTTTCATTTATTTTATGTGTACTTTTAAATTAATAAATTAGATCATAATTCCTATATTTTATTCAAATTATGTAATTTTTAGTTATTTTAATTTTATTTAATTACAATGTTATAAATATGTCTTTATATTGTATGTATATCAAGCTATATTCATCACAATTTTACTAATATTTTTTTTAATAATTTAGCTTTACTATATCAAGGGTATGGAGCACGTTTGGCTTTTCAATTGCCCGACCCGCCCTGACCAATTGCTATCCGTAGGCTTAGCTCTCGCGGGCGAGTATTGGGATTGGATCTCTCTTTCACATTTTTCTCTTTTTTTTCTTCGGTCTGAACCACTGGTATCCATAAATCTTATATGTCTGTGTGAGTTTTTTCCAGCTTCAACGTATATGTCTGTGTGAGTTTTGAATGGAAAGATCGGCGCCATTGTGCTGCATTCGGGCAAGTTCTCGCATTAGAAATTTATTGTAACAAATGACCGATAGATCTTAGTTTCTTTCTAGCTCGGTTCGACACGGATGTGCGATCTTTCTAGCTAGTTCTCGATCTCATATGTAGTGTGTGAAAGTTGCTGCAAGGTGCTACTTTGTCATGATCATTAAGGATGTCTGGTTGCCCTTTTGTCCGGCAGATCCATGCTGCCCGTGACCACTTTTTCATCCCAATCCGTGACCAATTCACAGTTCAAAATGAAACAAATATCTTCCATTTGTCCATCATTTCCTTTTCTTTTATTCAGTTTCAACCCGATATCTAGAAATTTTATAAACCCCAACTAATTCTGGATCAAGCCCTATGGAACGATTAAGGAGAGTGAAACTTTCAATTATCTACGGATTTCCTTCATTTCTAAAACTCAAATCCTCAATGTCTAGGAGATGACACTTATCCATCACATCTTCTCCTTTTTGTTTGGTTTTATATCCTTTTTCTTTCTAAGTTCGGGGTCATGTCAATACAACGTATGCATGCGGGCAGATGATTTTTCTTGTACGCGAACTCGAGCAATCCCTGTTCCAGTCGGTCTGAGCAAGCCAACCGTACCAGATCTAGCACATTCCTGACGGTTACTTCCGATCGACATCTTCCAATAATTAATGAGTTGAAACCTAGTTGATAAGAGAGCGGTTATCATTATTCTATTAGCCTGAGTTTTTGGATTGAATATGGGCTCAAATTCTTGTGGGCTGAATGGTGATTTCACATGGTATCAGAGCGGGACGATTTTAAACTCACATCATGTCATCCTCGAATGTGGAGCTCGTGACCCGTAAGCCCGAGACCGAAAGAAAAATACCCTGCTCAATACCAGTTATTAGTTCGAGGACAGCAGAGAATGCCGACTTGTGGTAGTTGTCCTCCCTCACCCGAGACTGGAAGTGAAATGTCCGGCTCGACCTCAGCTATTGAGGGCGGATATATAAATCCCCCATCAGAGAATTAATGAATTAAAATATAATTTATAAGAGAGTCGGTATCATTATCTTATTAGTTTGAATTTTTTAATTGGATATGAGCTTTACTTCTTATAGATTATGTGAACATTTGTAATATCCGGAGAGAGCCAAATTTAATGATGTCGGCAGAAGTCTCCGACAAGTGGCAGAAGAGATGCGATCTAACTGAGCATAAGGATGTGGGATCCCCGTTATTTAAAATTAGAAAATATCGTGAAATATCTTAATATGATTTTTTTATTTCACTTGTTTCATGAATTATTAAATTAAATTATTAAATAACTTCATTATTGGATTGCAAATGCCTCCATGTAATCGGTGCACAAACACTTCGATATTTTTATTTGAACGGGTCAACGTACGGGTACATGAACGAGTGATCTTATCAATGGTTGTATATAAAAAAAATCAAGTATATCACATTGTGAATTAGTTGGTGGTCACCAACCTGAGATTGGCACAATGGTTCCCTCACTAGACCTCTAAATGGATGATTTCATGATCGACCCTTCGATTGGAAGAATCAACGGAATTTTCCTTTCAATTTTGATCAGACCATATATTAGTCTAGAGGTACCGTTACTCTAAATATTATTCAATCAACTGGCCGTTGCTGATTCCCATATGCCCTGTATTCTGCTACTGTTTAATCAATTCCACCCGCTTCCTTCCCGCAATCGAACACCCTTTTTTTTTGGTTGGTTTATATTTATATATCTTCTTCAGCCCCAAGTTCGGATCTTGCTCGGAGAAAATTACGAGTTTCTCGGCTGCCCTGATCATCAAATTCATCCTTTTATATATTAAATTTCGCCCGAGATTCGGTTTATCCGGGTCGAGCGTGCTCCATACTATGGGGTGATTCCCTTCCGACTGCGTCGATAATTTTGAACGGTAACTGTTGAGGAAGTAGATAAGCACGAGGGACAGTGACTTCCCTCATCAGTGTCACTGTCAAAATTCAAAACTTTCAATATAAGTATCATTACATATACATTATATATTTCCAGAACATGCTAAATGAACTGGATAATTTGCATAAATATTGACTGTTGATGTAATACAGTTAACATCACGTTGAGATTCTGGATTCGTGCGCACGAAGTTCACTCTCTCCCCCGTTGCCAGCCGGAATCTTGCGTGATTCTGCCAAGACATGTTACTCGTTACTTAGTGAGTTAGTTTTGTTCCACTAGAAATATCACTTCTGCTTCTTCTTCAACAGCAACAAACGGTCAAACGAATCTCAAATCCACTTCCTCCGGGCGAGCCTGAAGAGTCAAGAGTCGGAGCAGACCGAAAATGGCCGAAGTGGACGAGAAGGAGAGAGTTAACGGCGGCCGCGGCGTGTACGTGGAGGCCGGCGACAAGATCACTGTACCCGGCGTCCTCTACGCCCTGATTGCCACCGTCCTGTTCCCCGCCCACGCCGGCCCCGCCGCCGGCGAGCCCCTCCTCCGGCGCGTCAAGATCTCCTTCTCTTACTACGTTCCTCTCATCCCCCAGGCTTCTCGAAACTCCGGCCACCACCTCATCCACTGGACTCGCCGGGGATCCCCTCTCCGCGCCCTCCTCGTCATCTCCGTGAGTACTACCTCCTTTGTGAACCGTCTCCTGTCCCCTCTTAATCGCTCTTCAATCATTTTAACAGAGTCGGAATCTCTCCTTGATTCATGCAAAGCTCATGATCCCCTTTTTACTTAAGTTCTTCCATGCTGATTCATGGGATGTGAGGTTGTTTGTCGTTCTCCACGTTGGATCTTGTAAGATACGCTGAATCTGTGATTATTTTGGATGCTCGAACAGCGTCACCCCGATTGCTTTGTTACCTGAGATGCTGGTTCCTTTGTCTGAGCCTCGCATTTTTACAATTTTCCGATTGCCGGAGAATTTTTTGCTCCGAGTCTTTTCGAGTTTTTGATATTTCCAAGGCTAATATCTTAATGGCCTTGCTCGTTGATGGGAGGATTCCGCTGCTGATGCAGTTGTCCTGAGCTGTTCCTGGTCTCGAGACACCCCAATTGAATCAGCTCAAAGTTAGAACAGTGATCAGTCGAGCTAAATATCCAATTGGGTTCACTGTCATTTCAGCTTCCTGTTACACCAGGGGAGCAGCTGACCTGCAGATCGGCTTAGGTTAATCTTTCATCATTGATCATTTTTCCCATGTTGTTATTGCAATAAACTCTCTAGGAAACCACACATTTGTTAGCTCCTCCTGCACCATGAGGTACCTGATTTCGCCAGTTTGCTTTGCACGTGGAAGTAACAATGTGCTCTCTTCCTCATTAACTCTGTTATGGTGCAAACAAGAAATTTTCTCAATGCCATTTCCTGTCTTGCATCCCAGGTGGCTAAAGGCCTATTTTAGAGGCTTGTCTTTTTACGGTGGCATGCATCATATAGAGTGTAACACCAATTTAGGTGCTCAGACACATTTCTGAATTTCCAATTTACGATGATTCTAAACTTTGAGTTTCCATTTCTCTGTGTTTCTATAGTCAAATTATTCCTTCTGCCCTGATTTATCTTAGTTCTTTCAGATTATAGCAGGCATAATGTTATCTTTATTGGGCTTGGAGCTGTGAGCGATTCTTTCTGTTTTCAGCTTGTTGTGTCCATTGATCTAATGCCTATCTCGTTCAACTTCCGTATTGATGGTCCTTCTAGCTTTATGCTTCAGATACACAAAATATTGGATTAATCTCATTGCTCCACTGTGTTCGTTATTCAGTCATATAGAAGAGCTTGACAAAATCTTTCCTTTTCTAGTCTCTGCCAGAGAGCTGCCTATAGTCTGTTCTGTGTCTTCAAATTGTCTTGCTTCCTGGTTAGATCGAGAGATGACTGTAACATTTTAGCTTCTGCTCTAATGCAGGTAGGAACGATTACTCTCATCTCCTTGACAGGAGTTGTGGTGTTTATGCTTTTCTTTCTGGCAGCCACAGTCAATGCAATCGTCGTCTCCTTTCTGATGTCAGTGGCTGCAGCAGGTGGCCTCTTGGCTCTTTTCTTTGCCTGCGTGACAGCTGTATATATCGGGGCTCTAGTTGTTGCCATATTCTTCATATCCACTGCTACATTCTTCACAATTGTGGGCCTGCTTGTGGCTACAGGTAGTTTACTGCTTCTTTCTCCTAGTGAAGCCTGTCAGGTTCTTTATTGTAGGCCCCGCCATTGGTTGTGACTGGTTTTCCATAGAGGTCCTTTTTACACTAGCAGTTTCGAATTCTCTGGTTTGTGAAAATGCAAGACAAATCTTTTGATCAAGATAGAAATTTCCTTATTTTCTGAAAGCACAGCTCCAGATTTCGCCAAGTAGGAGCTGGCACTTGAGTTTGAAACTGACCCAAGGCTGGACGATCATCAATTCAACCTGGTTTAGTCAGGTAGAGGTTGATTACACCTTGGCTGGTTGGGATTGGTCCCTGCTGACTGATCCTAGCCAGTTCTGACCTTGCTGATGTTCTATAGCTACCTGCAACATTCGAAGTGGTGGCAGCACCGTCCTTCAGTGCCTGTGCTAGGTCCATCCGGACACGACACAGGCTGTTACTTTTTGAAGTTTCTATAGAAGCAATTTCTCTACATTATAGTTTACTGCTGTTACTCTCTTCCAAGTTCTCCACCAATCGTGAAAAACATTATACTGTTGGCACAGGTTGGATAGGTTTCTTCTTGACTGTATGGCTTGCAATGAAAAAGAGTATGGACCTCGCCAAGCACTCTCTAGCTGCAACGGGGTCAGCCATCTCGGCCTATTCTGTCAGTCGGTATTCCCGCTGATCCCAGGCAGTAGATGGATCCTCACGCTGAAGCCACTATGCAATGGAATACTTCTGGTATATAGCCACAGTATATCACGATGTGCTTATGGGTCTCCTAGATTCTGCACTGCTATCTATTGCATGTAAAATACGTACCGGGGTCGAGGTTTGACAGTGTAATTTGTGTGGACCACCTTCGACATATTGTATGGTTCTGGTTGCTTATGCACGGACATAGTGAGTTGTTTTTCAATGATGGTGCTGAAACTGTAAGTGTAATGCATCTTTGGAGCAGCGGTTCGGTTCGGTTCCGTGTCACCCTAGTTTCCTGCATTGATTGAATGCAATCTTGACGACAGCGGACGCGGTCTGCTTCTCATCTCCAGGACAGACCTGGGAACTGGTACGTATCTTGGATCACGTAACAGCACATTTGTGGATGCGAAACCGATGATGGGTCCGGGCAATGAACGGTAATGGATTGAGCTTGCTAGAGTAAGCGTAGGCTCCATGGTGGGCAGAAGGGCTCAGCTTTGTGTTACGTGATGAGAGGGATGAAAATCGAAGGCAGACGCAAGAGTATGGAAATTTCCTCATACTCGCTATCCTGACGCCATAATGTTATTGGGCCTCTGAACTAAAGAAAGCAAAAATCAATTCACTGGACCAGACCCAGCCCAGCCCATCCCGGCCCAAAAAGTCTCCAAAGCCCAAAAGCTATTACATATATACCTGCATGGGTGCACAATATTACAATTATGCCACTCGTGCAACTTCTCTCCCTATGTTGATGCCCCCAAGCTTTGTGCTGTATCCCTTTTACCTTCTCAGCCATTCCGCTGACTGGGTGTATTCAAGAATCAAGAACAAAACAATTAGGGTATGTGTTTGCACGCATGTCCGGCCCCTGTGTAGACGAACCTATACAGGGCTCGGTCGCTATCCATGTTCTCGTCCCTGCCAGTCCGGTCTGCCCAACGTGAACTCCAGGCTCGGGTTGCTGCAGTCAGTCTTCGAACCGTAGAAGCCCTTCACGGCTGCCATCGGATCCGAGTCCTGCCATTTATACAAGAAACCACAGCACTTCGTTAACATTAGAGCAAGTTCGATCTACTCCAAGTCGGCGTATATATGCTTGAGAACATTCACATGGCAGAACCTCTGAATGCCATCTAGGGGACCAGATGTTTAGCTTCTTATGTTTTAATCAGCAGTAGTACGTATCATATGTACCTCAATTCGGCGGCTGTGCGATCTGATTCCGGCCACATCGCCTTGCCAGCCCCCTCTGCCACTGATAATTTAGTGATCATAAGATCAGAGGGCTAGCCCAATAGATTCATCAAGACCAAACAATTACTTCAAAGTGAATCTGAGACAGTATTAGAAGTTGTTGTCTTCCCTTCTTTTGCTTAACATGAGACACTAACAGAAGTTCAGCACATTTATCGTACGTTTCGTTTATCATGTCTGCAAGATGCATATACATATACATATATATAAACATATGAGAATCAACCAAGATTGCCAATTAAGGCGCAAAGCTTACGCGGGCAGTTAACTGATTAGGGACAACATTACTCAGTAGCTCGTAAATAAAACATATACACCAATGTGCTTGGTTAATAAGGTGATTTGACGCCTCTTTCTCTTGATAAAACAAATCATTTTTTTAGCAGATTCATTAGACAACTCTGTGCATCACTCCATACAATGAAATAAGTCGCTTTCTTGCTGCAACTTCAACTCTTCATGCAAAAATATTGCCATGCACTTTTTTTAACAACGGCGAAGGTCCATAGGTATAGAAAAGATTATAGGAATAGGAAGTGAACAAACGAATTAATGGAAAAACACTAGTACACTAAATCCTTTTATTGTTCTCATGTCATTCTCTCACCACATTATTCATGAACTTGACCAACAATGTTGTTATACACTTTAGCAAAAAAGTATCACGTCACCTTCACACACACACACACACATATATATCCATTAAGTATATTTATTTTCTCAATATGATGTGATATTTTCTGCTCATGTGTTAAACAGTCAATAGACAAGTTCATCTGTAGTCTATGAGCTCAACTTGCGTAAAAATTTATTTCCAGTCTAACTTTGAACAGATTAAGTGAATTACTTCCATCACTTTACCAACTAAAGAAAGTTTCAACAGCAACGAAGGCTGCTCGATTTTTCAACCTTAGGATTCTCATCAAGTGATAAGCAGTGAAGGGTAACTTTTACGGAATGAATGCCGATCACAAGTTCAATAGTGTAATGGAATAAAAACTGATTACTGTCGAAAACTTAATCGGCAAAATTATGGCATCAGCATCATCTACATCAACTGAACAATTGCGTTAAGAGTTGGAAGATGGTACGTACCTTGAGTTGTTACTCCAAAAGGGGTTACTAGAAGAGGGGTGATCGACTTCTTGCTGTGCCGAGCAATCCGGCAGCCCTCTCAGACCGGTAAATCTTCGAGATCCATGATCGGCTGTGGCAGTAATTATAGAGAGATCGTCTTCTCCATCTGATTGACCTTTAAATTATATACGAGACCAGATCATCAAAATTAGTGTATCCTATTATGCTGTAATTCTGCGTCATGATTGTTTATGTTGCTAAAGGGATCACAGCTCTGCGATGTTCATTCATGAACATTTTTAAGAACCCATCCCCCCCGTAGGGTTTTGGATACAGAGAGGGGAATGAATGAAAAGAAACAAGAAAATGTAGGGCAACTAGAAAGGCAATGCAGTGATGCGCATATTACCCGATGAAGCTGCCGGCTTTTCGGTGGTCTTTACAGTTCGATACATCTGGAATCAGTCAAAAACAGAATGTATATATATCAGCATGCGGCACACCTGTATGCAGCTCGTATACAGGCGAAGAAAATGGTGGAGTTACGTGTAATACTAAGATTATTATCTGCACTTATCTCGGATCCATCACCGGCACTAATTATCTGCAGGTTGGACGTTGATATGCGTACGAAATATGAATCGGATAACCATTAAGCATACCGAGATTCAAATTGGATTTGTAACACCAAATTGACCTAGACTGTGGGCTCAAAGGCTGCTCTCTCTCTAATCACAGGGGTGAGATTTGATATGGTCGTTAAAAATTAAGTATGCCATGGATAATGTAATTGGGGCATGGTCACTGCTTTTGTCTAATCGCCCATATGTCTCTCAGTTCTTTGCTCTCTCTCCATCTCCAAAAATTTCTTCTTTCTAAAAGCAGAAAAGCTGTCTGCCCGATGCGGGGATGGAGAGTCAGCCTCTCACCACCACAGCTCACCGTATCCCCAGCAGTCAGTCTTCGTATATGTAACCCATATATTTATTTGCAAACTAGCCCGCTCGATCTTCCTATACTTTGCGTTTGGGACTCTCCAGTCTATTTTGCACTGACTAGTAGGCCTCCAATAAGGGATCGTTACAGCAAGCTCCTTATAAGCGATTCATGAAAATCTGGTTTGGCAACGGTGACAGATACCGGGAGTTGCAGTTAAAAGGAGGGCAAAATATATGCTTACATTTTCTGCACATCTCTTAATCTTCATACTCGGACATTAGCTAAGCAACAAACATGGAAAGAAGAAAATATTAACTACAAACAAATATTGCTCTTACCTGTAAATGGCTCTTGACATGGGCCAGGGTGAGATCCTTCTCACCCATGAGTTCGAGAACCGACTTTGGCGTCGCTCCTGTAATCCCGAGATAGAGCAATGCAGAAAAACAGAAGGTCAGTTGTTCCATCCCGAATCGATCATGACACACGCAGACGTGTAAATGTATGGATCGGGTTAACTGGTATTTGTAAAATTACTTTCATGGCCTCCAAGGCGTTCCACGGCGTGAACGAACCGAGCATGAAGAGTGCTTGTCCATCGCATCCTAGGAGCCCTCATACTCCGCCTGGTGGGAATCGTTGCCATTAATCTCGATCTCATCATTCCGTTGCTAGACATCTCTGAGATGTTCGTGTACTGGTGGCGGTGGTGGGGCAACCCTAACCCTCCATATAACTTGGCAGCATACCCCTGCGGATTGGCCCTGATGGCGGTCCTGGAGTTCAAGATCGACAGGGGATCCAAACCTCCTCCACCGAAATAGGGTGTTGAAACCGATGGTGAGTTCAGAGCTGCCACGTGAGGCGGTGGCACCTGGTAGAAGCCCGGGAGCTGATGGTTGTGATAGACCGGGATCCCTTTTATTGGCCTCAGACCGTCTGATGAGCTGGCCACCGGTACCCCGTTGCTGGGTTGAAGATGGTGGGTTCGTTGAGGAAGATAATTATCCGGCGGCGGCTGATCTTCTTCCTCTATTATAATTACTTCGCAACTTTTCTGGGATGAATCGTTGCTACGAGTTACACTGTTGGTAGCGCTCGGTGCGAGAGAGAGCCCGGTGTATGAAAGAGCGCTCTCACGGCTCGCGTTCGATCTGTTGGGTTCATTGTTGGGGTCGATATTGAAGATCGAATAAGAAGAAGACGAAGCGGGAAGGCTGATGTTCAGCGAAAGATCAGGAGGAGCTTGTGGAGGGTTTGCCGGTAGGTTTTCCATGAAAACCCCACCTTGCAGAGGCATTCTTCTCACTTCGTCTGCTTATAGGATCACAGATCTGTATACATACACAAGTGATTAAACTACGAGGAAGAAGATCTCGATACTTACGGGATTCGATTACACAGAAGGTTAAGAGAAGAACAAGAGTGAAGAGCAACATGTGCTGCTCAGGGAGTTGAGCTAGCTCGATGGAGACTCAAGCATGCATCTTCTTTAGCAGACATGCCCTTCATTTCAGTGCTCTAGAGAGAGAGAGAGAGGTTGAAAGACATGGGAGTGCTTGAGACAATGTGGGTGTTACTGAAGAATAAAAAAAGGGAGGAATTTGAAAGGAAGAAGAGGAGGAAGAAGAAGAAAATGGGAGAGTAATTGTACATGGAGGAAAGCGACAATAGCTTAGGGGTAAGAACATACCCACATGGACATTGAAAATTTCTCAAAGCGAGCCGTGCCCTCGAATAATATTATAAATTCAGTCAATGATTATTTAACTAACTAACAAAATGACTCATATCTTCATTGTCAAATAAGTAATTACATCTCTTACCGATTTATCGTATAAACATCGATCTTGTCAATCTCTGGGCATAAACATTTTTTTAATATAAGTATGGTAGCAATAGTGTCGATTTATCCACCTTCATTACGTAATATTGTGAACTTTTATATTCAACTATAAACATATTAAATATATCGAATAATTAGTGTGTAAAGTATTTATAACAGATGTATTGGTGATGATGATTAATATTATTGATTTTGAAGTCTCACTGTGGTCAACACACTCAACCAAAGGAAGAAAAAAAAGTCAGCTTTTGGGTTTTTTCTCTTCCCCGGAAACGACGGGATAAAAAGGGAAAATAATTAAGCAATCAGTACAGATAGAGAGGGAGAGAGAGTGGCCGAATAGTCGTCAGTGACTCCGCGGTATGTGCGGTACAATAAATGCTATGTACTACCTCATGTTCTGAGCCGTAGATATAAGCGGGCCCCACGTTATTCTGGAGCCAGCGAGATCAGCAGCCGTTGATCAATAAAAGGTCCTGTATCTATATCGAATAGACTATACATCAGGGCATTCAATCCTCATCCCACTTATTCCCCGTAGCTCCCACATGTGAAACACGAGAAAATATATTGCGTATGACGTGTCATTATTAATATGTTATTATAAATTAATATTATTTAGTTATTTACATAAATTTTGAAAACAAAAGAATAATTATAAAAATAATTGGATTATATTGATTTGTGATATTACATTAATATTACTACATAATATACGTATTGTATATGATAATTTCTCAAGAAAGAGATGCATGCTTTTGCGTTTTTGCAGCGTAAATGCTCGTTTTTGTTTCGGTGAACCGTGTCGACATCAAGTTCGGGTAAGAGTGGATTCTGACATGGCTATGTTGTTTCATTCCATTCTGATGTTGGAATCTCACTAATAACATTAACTAGGATCATGGAAATGAGGTTATCTGTACACTCAAAAAATTTTATAGTACACGTGGATAGTATTGATTAATAATTACTGTGAGAAAATAAATAGAACCATCGACCTGTCTGGAGGTTGAATACTTTGATTTTAGCGACTAAATAAATATATATATACACACACACTCGCATATATTAGTATTATACGACAGCTCTCCTGCATCGTATCCTTCCCTCCATGTCTCTTTATATATATTTCTTAATAACTTTATATATGTGTGTGTGTGTATATGTATATCTGTGTGTGTTGTCTTCCGAATTCTCTTGTAATTCTCCCAAACATTATCCTTCTAATCTGTCTTCCCGACAATTTTTTTGGGTTTTATTATGTCTTCCCCAATCTCACCGTCCAATGTGAACTCTAAGCATTGACTAATCTACTCTCTGTTCTAAGTTCGCCGAACCCTAGGCCCAAAATAATCAGAGTAGTTAATAAAAAATTAATTTTATTATCCCTTTTGCTAGCTCGATGATCGATAGATAAATAGTTCCCTCTTCGTGATAATTACAAACATCATAGAATTCAATAACTCATTCTCTTAATTAACTCTTGGGTTAGGATTTTGTCAATACAAAAAATCCACAATTATACGAGTTTTACGTTACAAGAGTTTTACCTTGTAGTTGATTAGATTGATTTAAATCTGGATTGGTTGGAATCTAATTGACTTTTAAACATGTAGACTAAAATGATAGTAATTATGCAAGGATCCCTGGTTCTAGCATCGAAAAGAAACCTTTTTCTTTAAATGCTATCTGGAGAGGTGATAACTTCATTGTTATCGAAGATTCCTAGAAATTTTAGAAGGTATCATATATGTAGTGAATCTCCTTTATTACTGTCACAAATCTTAATGGAAATGGAAATGTGCAAACTAATGTCGCAGGCTGACATACATTCATGAAGAATTAATACTATGTATCTGCATATAGTAAAGTTGTGTTGGATCGAATCGTGTCCCACCGGTTCCTATACCGTGTTCGATCGAAGCTGAATTCGAGATCTGCCCTTGTCCTTCTATTGGAATATCTCTACCGCATCATATTTTTCCTTCTCGTTTCATCGTCCATTCACAGGCTAATTTGCTCGTACTTTGTCGTCTACCTACGCATTTGCGGCAGAAAATGGCATTTTTGCCCGACCTCTCGAATACGACAGGACTAGGACTTCTATGTAGACACCTACCAGACATGTTCATGCGCGAAACCGGTAGGGTTTAGTGAGTCAGTACAGCTAGCTGTCGGATCAGATTCATTCATGGGGCACGAAATGTGATGTGTGTCCGGTCGTGCTTCGAGGAGCGGCTTCTTAGCCTGGAGATCCATTAACCATCAGACGCAGATTTGTCGGCCTTGTTCCGATTTTCGATACTTTGCTGATGCGGGAAACCGAAGCACAAAATGGAAACCTTCCATTCCGTGACTGCCTGAAAACTGCGTTTTCATCAACACCTCAGCCAATGCCATCTAAACTCGCTAGTCCGAATCTTACCATAATCGTTTGTTGCTATTTTCTCAGCTCGAAAAATTTATGAGGCTATGGGCGAATGGCAATTTGACGATCGATCACCGGGGGGAAGCGGTCGACCTAACTACATTACAGACAAGCCATAGAGCTAAACTGAATAAGAGCCAGAGGGGCTGTACATCTGCTCCTGAGCTGCCCATATATGGAAACTGAAAGCTTCGGTTCGACTGATTTGACTGTGTCGTGGAAAAGGTAGCTCCCAATAGGCCATAGCCAGTGACGAGGAACAAGCCTACATGTATATATTGTGCCACCTATTTTTAACTTTAGTGCAATAATTGAAGCAAATGGTGGTTGGTGATGAATGGTGAGAAAGACGATGGGAAATGAAATTGCTGCAGAAAAATCTGTGGAAACTGTTTTCGGAGGTGGAAAATGAAAGAAAAATGTTTCATCCTCTGCAATTTATACTCCCGAGTAACTACGTTTCCAACCTCGATCAACTTTAACTATTTCAGATTTAAGTTGTGTTTGCTCATTAAAGAGTTATTAACTATTCCAATCATGAATTTTCTGTTTTATTCAAGGGGAAGGAGCAGCTCAACGAACCCTAGTAACCATCTCGATTCCTAATGACTTGGAATTATATGGACTGTAATTTCACCAACGGTGATCATTGAATGTGATTATTAGGAGTATTTCATCAACGGATCTAGAAATTTTGTTCAGCGAAACACAATGGAGTAATATATATATATATATATATATATGTATGTATTTGTATATAGGATTAAGATCATTAGATCGAGAGCTAGATTCCCGGGAGCCATGTGACGTGAGATTGGAATCAGGAGATCAAACATAAATGCAGGCAGTAAATGAAAGTCTCCTCGGTAAACCTAACTTACCATGGGAGAAATTAACCCTCCCACACCAGAAAACGTATTCCCACATTTCATCAACGACCTATGTGTTGTTCATGTCCTGATGTAATCAGTAAACATCCATGCGGTCGGTTCGGGCATCGCTTGTTGGCTATATACGATGAAAAGATAACATCAAGCATCGACAATTCATGGAACGAGCACTGCTCAAACCGGCTGCTACTTAGACATAGCTAGAGCTACTGTGTTGCAGTCGGTGTAAATATCTACGAGAGCTTACATGTCGATCGACTCAATCCAAATCCGAAACACCAACTTCGTGTTGCCATGTGAGGATGTTTAGTTGTCTCACTGTGCTAGCACAGGTGATGCGGTCCGGGCTGATGTATGATCATCATTCGCATGAATTAATTAAAATCGACTAATCTCGAATAGTTAATATGGGTCGGCTCAGCCCCACACATACGTGGAGAAATGATATGTATGACCTGGATTCTTTTATTACTTGGGACGGGAGAGATGGATGAATGCTGGTGTCCACAATCAGCTCCCCGATAGTTCAAATTGAATTGATGTGGAGCTTGTGCTACATATCACTTTTCAAAGATAGTTTCCTTACAGGTGGCAATAATCTACAATTTAAAATTAAATTTTTATTTCATCAAACTGTTAAAATAACATTGATTTCGACTGAGAACTCTTCGTGTCTCTTTATTCTTCTCTTTCCCTTATTCCCTCCTATTCACAAGCCTATGTTGTAAAAAATAATGAATATATGAATGACTAGAGGTGATTACAGTGACATATTCCTCGATCAGAGGCGTACAAATCTTTGAATTCAATTCTATTTTCCTCTTACTCTTACTCTTACCCTTCTTGGTCCATGACCCATTGTCCTATAAAAAAATATATATGCATGTATACACACGCACGCAGAATGAAAAGGAAATTAAACAGTGGGTCCAATTGTACAATGCATTAACTATAGCTTCATCATCAGCTGTCATTTTTTTTTTTTTTGGTCGCCAGCCACGGTATCCAAGCAGGCCCCACCAGCGGTGAGATGGCATCTTTCAGCCAACCATACTTGACTAATCCGTTGGTCGCCCCGGGTCGCACGCCTGGCAATGGCGGGTGAGGCTCCCAAGAGGGGTGTCTGCGTACGTGAGGTCTCGAACCTGAGACCTCCTTAAGCGGCACCGAGCTGCTTACCACTCGGCCCAACCCCTCTTGGTGGCCTCTTGTCTCTTTTTATTCTCTTTTCCTTTTATTCTTTCTAAACTTATATACCCTCTTTGTAAATCGAAAAAACAGTTTTTTTTGCTCTCTCATTCACTCATTAAGTGTATTAATAGAATCAACAGATGACCCTTTTGGTGATTCCCGAAAGTCAGTACGGCTTCAGGGAAAGTCGTTATCTTTCTGCTTCCTTTTGGTGACAAATTGACACTGTTCCAATGCTTTCATTTCCATCAAAAAGGGTAACCACCATGCCCTTGCACATATAAAGCAAATACATCCACTTTCTATCTGTTTTCTTTCTTCTTTGAAATATATGTTACTATCAGTAATTTTTCCCAGTAATAATCTATAGATCTGAAAACATTAGGAGAGAGAGTTAAAAAAAAAATAAAGGAGTACACGAAATTCTACAAGTGCGGACTGTAACCATAACCCATTGGTTGCAGATCAAGAACTAGATCAATGCACCGAAAATTGTTTGCGTTATTATGAACTGAATCTAGATCATTTTGATTTAAAGTTGAAGTACAGGCACCACAACACTGACCCATTTCTCGGCTTCCATCAACTTATTATCTATGGTATGTTCATAATACTACCAAACCATTTTCTTACCTAAGGAAGAGGCCCTTTCCTTTCACTAGGGACCAATTCATTAAACTCATGTCCCACTAGTTGGAGCTTATGTAGCCTCTCTAGCTTTTATTTCGAAGAGATTATTCAGTCCATTTTTGGTAGAACACATCACAATTTTGCTGTACTTCCTTCTTATTTTATAATGGACATGTGATCTCAAAATGACAACTTATTGATAAACCACTGCTCTATGCCCCTCACTATCTCTTGGTAGACTGATCCAGTTCGAATCTAAATGGGTAATGTTCCATTAGATTTTTTTGATATAAGGTGATGCACATCTAGAATTATTTCTTGATTATTAGCTTTAAGAGGTTTTGGATTTAGTTCTTATGCACGAGATCTCTCTTGCCCCCATTTATTTCTTTCTTACTCTTATTCCTTTCTAAACTAGTATTTTTCCGTAACAAAAGAAATACGTGTATAAAAATGTAAGTAAAAACCCGTGACAAATAGTACAAGTGCTCTGAACTCACGTAGCTGGTTCTTGCTACAACACCTGACATCGGCACTGAAGTCAATTCGTTCCGACCTTTTCGTTACAATATAAATTGTACTCATTAGAATTAAATAGGAGAGTAATATTCAAAAAATAGAATTTTTTAAATTTAAGTTGTAACAAGTTTTCAGGAAGTTGATCGAAGGAAACGGTAAATTTTCACGAAACTATATATGGCTGTTTTTTTCTTCTTTTTTTTTTTTGCTCAGTTTAGAATAGAGAAAAAGCAAAATGAAGGAAAATGATAGAAACAAAGATCGTTATTATGAACAATGAGACTCGGTACCGTTAGTATCGTCCTTAACTTGAGATTTACAGGTCCTGGATGAATCGATTCTTGTCCATCTGACTTCTTCCACCCCTCTCTTTTGATATTACTCCTATCCTATTTTGAACCCACAAGCCTACTTTTACGATCGGGGAAAAAAATCCTTTGCTGTTTTATATCTGATAAAGGGAGGGTGTCTTTGACAGCTGATTCAAACTCCATCACAATTTAAAGTAAGATATGTTATGGTATCTTGTGTATGTATGTATACATACATACAGATTATTGTCGCAAAGTACGTAGATATATTGGGCAAATGGGTCTTCGTGCCAACGAATGTTCCATCCATTCGAGGACAAGAATGGAACATACTCACGATAAGTCCACATTCAGTCGGGGTCCACTCAATTAAATTTGGCATGTACACCTCTCTTCTCATCCACCTAAATTAAGGTTCAAAATTTATCTACGGTATTAATTGTAAATTTACATTTCCCACGACACATCTCAGCAAAAAGTTATGAACAAAAAAAAAAAGAATTTTTAAACTAGACAAGCGCTAATGATATTTTGACACATAATATGTTTTGAGTATAATAGTACACATTTGATAGTTTAATTGTTCCAAATGTCCCTCCGATACAATTTATTCGACTACTATGGACCTCATCGAGCTGTTTTTCAAATTAGTTGGTGGAATGTCGATGGTGCAACTTAATGACATTGACTTAGGTTTAGGGCTAGCAGAAAAGTAAGAAAGAAAGCATTAAGCTGCAGAGTTGAATGGGTTCAATGGGGAAGACGAGGGGGGGATCCCACTGTCCAGCTCAGAAAGCATGCAAAGCATTAAGCACGGTCTGCTGCAATGGGTCTGATAGGAGCAGAGTATTGTAGGCTTAATATTTTTACGGTTGACATTTACAGATGCTGAGATTTGAGGGGTTTGAAGGAAGGGAAGGATACCAAAAGGGGTTGGGCCGAGTGGTAAGCAGCTCGGTGCCGCTTAAGGAGGTCTCAGGTTTGAGACCTCACTTACGCAGACACCCCTCTTGGGAGCCTCACCCGCCATTGCCAGGCGTGCGACCCGGGGCGACCAACGGATTAGTCAAGTATGGTTGGCTGAAAGATGCTATCTCACCGCTGGTGAGGCCTGCTTGGATACCGTGGCTGGCGACCAAAAAAAGAAGGAAGGGAAGGAAACCCTAACCCTAGAGTGGCCCAGTCACCGAAGAAGCAAAGATAATTATTAAAACAAGGGAAAGGAGGGCAATAAATGCAAACACAGAGAGGATACTGTACTCTTTTGGCAGAGATCCAGCAGAAATGACGGGATATTGTGAGAGAGAGAGAGAGAGAGATGGAGACTGCAAAATCATTTTGTAATCGATTGCTTTATGATTGAGTCTCGGGGGAATAAGACTTTCTTTTTTGACTCCCAAAAAGAAAAGGCCATGGAAAAGGATGAAAATGCAGCATTATTTTTCCAAGCTTTTCAGATAGTCAATTTGATGTAACTGATATTGCATTTTCAGTCTAAGATTAGAAGGGTTTTGGTCCATAGAACTCACCGATTGAGACTACATCGCCAGGTGGGTGCCGACATACAGAGTGGTAGGGGTCCTCCGGGACAAGAACAGTTAAATCAATGAATAATTAACAAACTCGTTTCACCTCTTTTTTTTTTCTTCCTGATATCTACTTTTAAGTTCATGTTCCTCACTTATAGTTTTAAAAAAAAAATCCCTTTACCATGTAGGCAAAACCAAGCAAGAAGACAAAATCAAAGACAACATAACAAGGATAAATCTTACCGTCTTTTCTTGGAGAGTTGGATTTAGAGTGACAAAACCACATCCAGCACGCACGATCAACTTGTTCGTGAAAATTCAAATCAGGTACAATGATCAGCAGAAGGAAATATGCATGGCATGATGGGATTTGATGATGGGAGAATGAACTAACATTCCTCGAACGAAGGTGAGGAGACTGAGGAGAAGGGTGTGTGTGGCTGAGCCCTCAGCTCAGCTCACATCATCCGCCTTGAAAAGGCCAATACATAGCAGGAGGAGGAGGAGAGTCTCCTCTGACACATTGTCATTCACGAAAGTCGCTGACCGGCCCCACGGCACCACCCCCGACCTGTCCTGCTCAGTGGGTCCCACTCCACCTCTTTGCTTAAAAACACTACTGTGTCCTGTGGCTTAAACAAAAATTGCGAATGGAAGAGTCGGTTCGATCTCTATTCTCTTTATGCAATATTTTTTATTTGAATATTATGAATGAAGAAAATTTTTGATTAGAAGATTTACACCTTAGCGTACCATCTCGACTTTTATCTTGAAGTTCAGCTTCTCTATTCACTGTTTAATGCATGTTACCCTGCAATGAATCAGAATGAACAATAGCCAGAGCCATTTATATCGATTCATTATTTCATTATTTGATCAGGTCTGAGTTGTATGCCAGTGTTAACTGAATCAGAAACATTAACTACATCTTCTTATTCGCGGCTAGACCTTCCAAGTCAGAAGGAGGCAAAAACAGACATCCTTTTGCGTTTGTAGGCAGATATAGTAAAGATGATATGATGTTACATTCAAATAATATACCTCTTGCTGAAATTCTATTTGAGTGTCGAAGTGCACACAGACACACGCACATATATCTGAACATATAGCTACGCAAGGAAGTAGCTTATGATCATTCGTACCCGAGCTTAGCTACCGGTTGATCAGTGGTAAGAACATTAATTCCATAGAAAGGTGAACACAAGTTCGAAATCCAAAAAGCACGAGAGGCAATGTGCTCCCAGAGTCGTTTTTACCCACAACGAGAGAAAGAGACAGCAGCTCTGGCAAGTGATGAACAAGAAGGGGGACCGTGGAGTTGACTTGGAGGGATGAGAGAAATGGACCCTAACCGTAAGGAATGGACCTCGGCTTGTCCCGTCAGAATCTGTTCCTGTGAAGCGTGAATGGTCCCCGAACTCCGTCCCTTGGTATATGCTTCACGTGTCAGTTTCTCTCCAGACTGTGAAACCACATGGTGGATGGAAACATGTCGATTTGAGTCGAATGGGAACCAGAGAAATCCTATCGATTTTGCTTGAATGCGAGGGGTCGAATTCTTGGATGAAGAAGTTTGGAAACGGCGGTTGGCAGTTGGGCTCCCGCTTGAGTTTGAAAAGCATGTCGTCCGTGCCATAAAAGGCCTCCTCCACATTGGGCCTGAAACATCATTCCACAGGCTCACAACCTCCCTCTAACTGGGCTGGGCCTATGACAAAAGTTAAAGGGCATGGGCCGGATAATAGAATCGACACCGATTGAAAGACCTGCTCCGAGTCGGCGCGTGCTGTTCACGGCCCACCTGATCCCTCAATAGTCTCTCTGTCAATTGGTGGCAGCTATTCTGAGGTCACCAGTTCGATTTCGCCATTGACGGACTGAACAGCCGCTGATTGAAGCAGAGTGAGCTGGTCGAATTGAATCGAATATGGGGCTAGGGTTTTTAGCTTCGAGGGCACTTAGAGGTAGGCTCCTCCAAAACCCTAGGTCCGCCACCGCTTTCGTCCGCTCGATCGTCTCCACTCCTGGGCTCCAGAACCCCGAGGCGTCTGCGGCTCAGGCTCAGCCCGATCCCACCGCGGATCTCCCTCCTCGGGAGCCCGTCGGTGGCGCCCGCGTCCACTTCCCCAACCCGGAGGATGCCATCGAGGTGTTTGTCGATGGATACCCGGTCAAGATCCCCAAGGGCTTCACAGTCCTCCAGGCCTGTGAGGTCGCCGGGGTTGACATTCCCAGATTCTGTTATCACAGCCGGCTTTCAATTGCTGGAAATTGCCGTATGTGCTTGGTTGAGGTTGAGAAGTCGCCTAAGCCTGTTGCTTCTTGCGCTATGCCCGCTCTTCCCGGTAATAATCGCTTGGAATGATCTTCTGTGGGTTTTGGTTTAGGGAGGTTGAGTGCAGTGGAGAGAAATGCTGGCTGAACCTTGTTGATTTCTGTTTACATTTGCATTTTCGAGCATGTATGGACATTGCATAATTGAAGCCACGATTTTGTCAAAGTTTGGTGCTTTGGTTCGATACTGCCACACATGTTCGTTTCTCTTGGCTCCCTTCAAAAAAAAAAAAAATGTAATTCCCTTTTCTGTGCTTGAGCTCATATTTTTTGCTGTTATTGATAGCAAGTATGAAATGTTATATGTTAATATATGGAGAATGGCTTTATTTGGGAAGATCACTAGTACCATGATGTAATTTAGTCTTCCACTATCCTAGTTTTTAGATGGTCATTCTGCTGATCAGCTTGTTCTTCTTGCTTTGGCCAACCTGATAGCACTACGGTGGAATATTTGTTGTCTGAAGTATAGGTTTACTGTATTTTTGATCTGATCATGCAAGGGTTTGATTGGTCAGGAATGAAGATCAAGACTGATACACCAGTGGCCAAAAAAGCGAGGGAAGGGGTGATGGAGTTCTTACTGATGAATCACCCCCTTGATTGTCCTATTTGCGATCAGGGTGGAGAATGTGATCTCCAGGACCAGTCTATGGCTTTTGGATCTGACAGGGGAAGGTTCACTGAAGTTAAGAGATCTGTTGTTGATAAGAACCTTGGTCCTTTGGTGAAGACTGTGATGACTCGTTGTATCCAGTGCACAAGGTCTGAAAATTAACTATTAACTCTTTAGGTTCTACCTTTACAAAGCCCCTCCTTGTCTGACTTCTTAAATTGGTTCTCCCCAGTTACATTTTTTAGGTACTTCTGTTCATAAATTTTGTCATGCTGCTGTAGTTAATATATATAAAGCTCCTCGATACGTTTCTATTGTCAGTTCACCAAAAATATTGCAACTTCTTATATAATTGTATACTATCAAATAGGTGTGTGAGGTTTGCAACAGAGATTGCTGGAGTTCAAGATCTTGGCATGCTAGGCCGTGGTAGCGGAGAAGAGATAGGGACTTATGTTGAAAAGCTTATGACAAGTGAACTTTCTGGAAATGTAATTGATATCTGTCCTGTTGGAGCTCTCACTTCGAAGCCTTTTGCATTTAAAGCTCGAAATTGGGAGTTGAAGGGAACAGAAACCATTGATGTTACTGATGCAGTTGGATCAAATATCCGAATCGATAGCCGTGGTCCTGAGGTCATGCGCATTGTCCCACGGTTAAACGAGGTAGGTTTTCATAATCCAGATAAGCTGTTCCAGCTATTGCAGTTTGGATAATTGTCTGCCCATGTAATGTCCATTAATTATTAGGTGGTCTTCAGAGCTGTGTTCTGTGTACCATCGACTGCTCCTTCTATGGAAATTGTTATTATTCTGAGTTTTCCATCTCTGAAGATGAAGTTTAGGTTGCAAATATGAATACATAGGTTTGAATGTCCTACAGATGCATAGCATTTTTAAGACGTTAGGCTGGTTTCTAGTAGAGATTGAATGGCAATCGCCGATCCAGATTTCTTATTTCCTGGTTTATTACTTACCTGGGCTAGCTTTCTTTGTAGGACATAAATGAGGAATGGATATCAGACAAAACTCGCTTCTGTTATGATGGTCTTAAAAGGCAGAGGCTTAATGACCCTATGGTTCGCGGTGCTGATGGGCGGTTCAAGGTCGTGAGTTGGCGTGATGCCCTCACCATGGTTGCTGACGTCATCCACAAGGTTGCACCTGAGCAGATTGTAGGGGTTGCTGGGAAGCTGTCTGATGCAGAATCAATGATGGTGCTGAAAGATTTCTTGAACAGACTGGGGTCTAATAATGTGCTGAGCGAAGGCAGTGGGAAGCAGCCCAATGCTGATCTCAGATCTGGATACATCATGAATAGCGGCATTGCCGGTCTTGAGAAAGCAGATGCTTTCCTTTTGGTTGGAACCCAGGTAATCTTTGAATCTTCTCATTCCTTTGTCTTAGCTCATGAATCTATTTGGTTTTGGAAAATTCACAAGTTCTCCATTGTTTCACTCATTGGTAGTTTTGTCTTATTTCGCATTTGTTTCTGGTGAAATTTTCCGTTGCCAGCCGAGAGTTGAAGCTGCTATGGTGAATGCTAGAATCCGGAAGACTGTTCGGGCATCCCATGCTAAAGTTGGCTATGTTGGTGCTCCCACGGATTACAACTATGATCATGAGCATCTCGGCACAGGGCCACAAACTCTCGTTGAGATTGCAGAGGGTCGCCATCCATTCTCATCGATACTGTCAAATGCCAAGAACCCTGCAATCATTATTGGTGCTGGCCTCTTTGAAAGGGATGACTCAGATGCGATATTCTCAACTGTGGAGACCATCGCCAAGAATGTGAAAGCTGTCAGGCCCGATTGGAATGGTTACAATTTTCTGCTCCTGAATGCTGCTCAGGCAGCGGCTCTCGATCTTGGGCTGGTCCCGCAGTCTGCAGACTGCATCAAGTCTGCAAAGTTAGTGTACTTAATGGGTGCTGATGATGTGGACTTGAAGGATGTTCCTGATGATGCGTTTGTGATCTATCAAGGGCATCATGGGGATCGCAGCGTTTATCGTGCGAACATCATTCTCCCCTCCTCAGCATTCAGTGAGAAGGAAGGAACTTATGAGAACACTGAAGGGTGTGCCCAGCAGACTCTCCCTGCTGTTCCCACAGTTGGGGATGCAAGAGATGACTGGAAGATAATCCGGGCTCTATCCGAGGTTGCAGGAGTTCAGTTGCCTTACGATTCCCTTGGAGCCATCAGATCTCGGATCAGTACCGTGGCACCAAACCTTTTGAGCGTGGACGAAAGGGAGCCCGCCACATTCTCGACCACTACAATGAGGCCAGATGTCAAGCAGAAAATGAGCGTGAATGATTTTGGGACTACGGTGGAGAACTTCTACATGACAGATGCAATTACAAGGGCATCGAAGATAATGGCTCAGTGCAGCGCAATGCTTCTGAAGAAATGATTTATCCGGTTAGTCCTTCCATTTTTCCCCCTAATAAAGCTTGCAGATTTCTCTCTTTGTTCCCTGTAGTTCTGATGGTCGGAGCTCTGCACCCATGTAAGGATCTCGTTTTTTATTGTGCGGCAGAAGTTGGCTGCAATGCCATAATGGAGTTGAACTATGAATGGCAACCACATCCTTGAATTGTGATGTAGATTTCTTCGCTGTTTCAATCTTGTGATACATTTGGCCTTGGGTGGTGAATTTCCTCTTGAAGCTATGGTCTTCGTGTCCTGTACCATATATATAAGTCCTGTGTCGAACTATCTGGCCGATACTTTAATCAATCTCATATCTTTTGGATTGTTCGTCTGTCTGGCACGATAGCAGAAAACTGATGGATGAGAGACCACTGTCCGGTGGACTTATCAGGTACCAAAAGCAATAAGTCGCTCGGTGGAACTGTCACATGTTGAGAGACATGAATCTAATGTGGATCCTGATGTTGTTTCCATCACTTTATGTACTAAATATCTCACGGAATGCTTTGACGACGTTGGATGATCTTTTGGCACATGAAATGTTGTTGGACTTGGAGCAACCACCGCCGGTTCATGCACGCTCCTGTTGACTCTCTGTCCCCATTCATCGGAGGCAGAGATAGTACACCCATTCCCTCTCTTACATTATTACAACTACCCATCTCCTTCGGTTGAGCGAAGTAAGGAAATTGATGCCCTTTCGAGTTTGTTTCTTAGTGGTTTGGGAGAACTCGGCGGTGTTAATCGAGCGATTCAAATGATCGAGCTCAGTCAACTAGCGGGTCGACAAACACGATCCAGCATGCGAGCCTCTTTCTTCGGACGTGTACTTGTCTGTTGATCAATCTCTGGCTTCATAACATTTTGACAGCAATTGTGAGATTAAAAATGTCACTAGTGTTAAAGACACTGTTGAGACACGCATAAGTTAAGGGTAACTCACCAACATGAGTCGATTAAGATCCGTTTAACAAGAAAGTCTTGTATGTAATAGGTATACCATGTAACATGTATACCATCTAACAGTACTGAAGCGGTATCACGACCCAATTAAATCAAGTTATTTTAGGGATTTTTTTTTTCATTTTTAGGGGTTTAATTTTTTTCTTTTTATGTTTTATTAAAAACATCATAAAAATAATTGAACCATTTGACTCGTGATATTATGTCAACACTGTCATGAAATATATCTGTTATACATAAGACCCTCTCCTGTTTAACATCTAAACCATGTAATACGTATACCATGTAACATGTATACCATCTAACAGTACTGAAGTGGTATCACGACCCAATTAAATCAAGTTATTTTAGGGATTTTTTTTTAATTTTTAGGGGTTTAATTTTTTTTTTTTTTTATGTTTTATTAAAAATATCATAAAAATAACTGAGCCCTTTGACTCGTGTATTATATCAACACTGTCATGCAGTGTACCTGTTATACATAAGACCCTCTCCCGTTTAACATCTAAACCCCGGACCCGTTTGATTTGTCATAATCCCGTTTCTTAATTATAACTATTTTTGGCACCTATCTAGACATACACAGACATTCTCCCCAAAGGAATCTGCGTTCCACCGCCGCTGGCCATTTAAACTGATCGAGCTTTTCTGAACTATCCAATCGACATAGATTTTTTAAGCACACAAAATCCGACACGAATTTATGTTAGGACGAGATTCGACAAAACCCAGATAATTAAAAAATATATAGATTCTTTAAATTTTCTTTGTTGCCTCACGACGGAGACAATCAGAGATAATTTCATTCATATGAAGAAATGGCTTTGGTTTTGTCATCTTTTGCTAGTTCATTGCATTTCCTGACCATCAATCTATCTACCGACCCATCTCTATCTGCTCCCCCGGCAGTTTTCTCGAGCAAAATGGTTTTTTTTTTCCATTTGTTTTCGCTATGGGAGTGGTATGGTCTCTATAGGTCGTCCCGATCTGATCGCAATCTTTCTCTAATCGACAGATAATTAATCTTGTACTGTAGTGAACTATTACTCGTAAAATGTGTACCCTGCTAGATTTTTCGCTGTCTCGGTACATACCATGACCTACTTCTAAGAGAGTTTTTTCCAGCTTCAACGTATATGTCTGTGTGAGTTTTGAATGGAAAGATCGGCGCCATTGTGCTGCATTCGGGCAAGTTCTCGGATTAGAAATTTATTGTAACAAATGACCGATAGATCTTAGTTTCTTTCTAGCTCGGTTCGACACGGATGTGCGATCTTCCTAGCTAGTTCTCGATCTCATATGTAGTGTGTGAAAGTTGCTGCAAGGTGCTACTTTGTCATGTTCATTAAGGATGTCTGGTTGCCCTTTTGTCCGGCAGATCCATGCTGCCCGTGACCACTTTTTCATCCCAATCCGTGACCAATTCACAGTTCAAAATGAAACAAATATCTTCCATTTGTCCATCATTTCCTTTTCTTTTATTCAGTTTCTACCCGATATCTAGAAATTTTATAAACCCCAACTAATTCTGGATCAAGCCCTATGGAACGATTAAGGAGAGTGAAACTTTCAATTATCTACGGATTTCCTTCATTTCTAAAACTCAAATCCTCAATGTCTAGGAGATGACACTTATCCATCACATCTTCTCCTTTTTGTTTGGTTTTATATCCTTTTTCTTTCTGAGTTCGGGGTCATGTCAATACAACGTATGCATGCGGGCAGATGATTTTTCTTGTACGCGAACTCGTGCAATCCCTGTTCCAGTCGGTCTGAGCAAGCCAACCGTACCAGATCTAGCACATTCCTGACGGTTACTTCCGATCGACATCTTCCAACAAGACTTGTTTCCGACACCATGGATTTATACGGGAACTGTTGTTAATAATCGTAGGCATAAATTATGGATCAGAACCGGCTCGAACATGTGTACAGGAAAAACGAAACCCAAACCTCTTGACCGTGAGCGATATCGTAAGTGTAACTTTGAGATATGTGGCACAAATGAGGAGTCACAAGAAGCCATCTATTCTTCACGTGCACTAGAAGAGAGCAGGCCAGCACTGGACTGAGAAGGTGAGCGAGCTTCAATTAGGGTTAGACCGGGGAAGGGGAAGACACTCGACTCCATCATTCATCGATTATCATGCATGGTTACATACATACATACATACATATACGGCAAGTTAGAAACCTTATGATACTTCAAGCAGAAATTTTCAATGGCATGTACATCTCAAAGACTACAATCCACGCATTTTGATCGCGAAATTGCATCCTTGCCCATATCGCACCTCCAAGATAGGAACCTGTAAATTCACACCCAGCGAGTAGCACTTAGGGTTTACAACAGGATGGGTTAGTACATTCCGGAGACGCATTTTTATATTTATACATTATTTGATGTTCAGGAATTTAAAGAATATTGATTAATATAATTCGAGTTAGTTCAACTGATACGATCCAAATCAAGGGAAGCGGTACTGTAACTTCGCATTGGAAATAGAGATGAGTTTGTGTTTGAAGGCATCCCACCTTCGGAGGACCTTCACCGCGTTTGCATTGAGCGAGCGGCGGAGTTTTTTGCATTATTACAACCAGCTTGCATCTCAAGGAAGACCACAATCCTACATTGGCTGGGAGCCACCCCAAGGGGTTGGCTTAAGTTGAACACGGATGGGTCATCCTTGGGATGTAGGGCTGGCGCGGGAGGACCACTTAGAGGACCTCGTGATAAATGGATTGAGGGATTTTGTCGGTATTTGGGATGCACAAATATCCTCACTACTGAGCTGTTGGGAGTAAGGGAGGGATTGATCATGGCTAGTTAGGAACTCAAAATGGATGCTAAATAAGCTTTTGATGTGATTTGGAGCTCAACTAATGTTCGTATAGGACTTATGGCTCTCATTTCTAAGTGCAGGCAACTCATCTGATCATTCCAGGGGTTTTGGGCGACCCGTGTCTATCGGGAAGCTAATGGAGCAGCTGATGGGATGGCCAAGCTGGCAGTGGCAGGAACCGTGAAGGGAGATCTTAATGCAATGTGATGTAATTACCTTCGGAACTAGCCGAAGCTTTGTTAGCTGATGTATTAAGGGGTCCAGTACCCAAGACTTCTATGTGCTGAAGATGTGAAAGCACTAGACATTGACAGAGAAGTAATATTAGAACTCCTTCTTTACCCAAAAAAAAAAAAAACTCCCATTATATATCTCTCCATTCAATGAATGAATTGCATTAAAAGATGAAATTTTCCATTCAATGATTTGAACTGTAGTGGAATTGTCTCCCACACCACACCCATTTTTTTTTTAATTATTTATTCATGGCATCTATTTCCGCGTAGTCTTCTCTGTCTCTCTTTTGTTGCCAAAAGAAAAGAAAAGGGGACCAAATCCAGTGATCTTGTAATCAATCAAACACATTCAAATCACATTTAATTACTTATTATTATAATTATAATAATAAAAGCAGAATCTATGAACTTAACCTCAAGCCCCCTCACTAACTGCCCCCAGTTAAGAAAACGCGTCTTTGCTTTCTGCTGAATGTTTTCACATTTTCTTTATCCTCTTTAATTATTTTTCACTACAAAAGATGCGGTTCGAATTAAATTAGATAAAATTATCGAAGATGACCAAGAGGGGTTGGGCCGAGTGGTAAGCAGCTCGGTGCCGCTTAAGAAGGTCTCAGGTTCGAGACCTCACGTACGCAGACACCCCTCTTGGGAGCCTCACCCGCCATTGCCAGGCGTGCGACCCGGGGCGACCAACGGATTAGTCAAGTATGGTTGACTGAAAGATGCCATCTCACCGCTGGTGGGGCCTGCTTGGATACTGTGGCTGGCGAACAAAAAAAAAAAAAAAATTATCGAAGATGATGCTAACCGTACCGAATTCTATTTCCCACGTTGCGTCATTATACTGTGCATAAATACTTTCCCATCTCGCACTCCCCGTCTCCCTTCAAAACTGTTGTCTCCAGCCAAACCAAACACTGGAAAACGCTTTCCCTCCTCTGTTGTCTCCCCCAAGACAGCGGAATTGCATCTCCCATGGCTTACTGTGAACCTGCCGTCATCCTTTCCTCCTTCCTCTTCTTGGCCGTCTCCGTTCTCTCCCATGGCTCCCCATCGCTCAAGAATGCGGCTTCCATCTCGTTCCCTCTAACCGCTGTCCACCGCCGTCAGAACTTCTCCTCCCTCCACGCTTCCCTCGCGGTGGCGAAAACAGAGCAACCCGGAGCCAACACGGCCCAGAAGACGCCCTTCAAGTACTCGATGGCACTGACCGTCTCGCTCCCGGTCGGGACGCCGCCGCAGACCCAGGACATGGTACTCGACACCGGGAGCCAGCTGTCGTGGATTCAGTGCCACCGAGAGTCCCCAAAACGACCTCCCCCCACCACCACCTTCGACCCTTCCCTGTCCTCTTCCTTCTCCGCCGTCCCCTGCAACCAACCGGTCTGCAAGCCGCGGATTCCCGATTATACCCTCCCGACGTCCTGCGACCAGAACCGCCTCTGCCACTACTCCTACTTCTACGCCGACGGGACCCTCGCCGAGGGCAACCTCGTCCGCGAGAAGCTCACCTTCTCCAATTCCCAGTCTACCCCTCCCCTGATCCTAGGCTGCGCCACCTCCTCCAGCGACAACAAGGGCATCCTCGGGATGAACCTCGGCCGTCTCTCCTTCCCCTCCCAGACCAAGCTCTCCAAGTTCTCGTACTGCGTCCCGCTCCGGACCGTCTCCGGTTCAGGACCCGGCCCTTTCCCCACAGGGTCGTTCGTCCTCGGGGAAAACCCGAACTCGGCCGGTTTCCAGTATGTGAACCTAACAACATTCCCTAAGAACCAGACCATGCCCAATCTCGACCCGCTGGCGTACACTGTCCCAATGCAGGGGATCAGGATCGGTGCCAGGAGGCTAGACATCCCGCCGTCAGTGTTCCGGCCGAACGCCGGCGGGTCGGGCCAGACGATGATCGACTCCGGGTCAGAGTTCACCTACCTGGTGGACGAGGCCTATAGCAAGGTGCGGGAGGAGGTGGTAAGGCTGGTGGGGCCGAGGATGAAGAAGGGGTACTCATACAGCAATGGGGTGACGGACATGTGCTTCGACTCGAACGTCGCTGGAACAGTCGGGCGGCTGATTGGCGGCATGGCGTTTGAGTTCGGTAACGGGGTGGAGATTGCCGTGCCGAACGATAGAACACTGGCTGAGGTCGAGGCCGGGGTCTACTGCATGGCCGTTGGAATGTCCAGCATGCTGGGAGCCGCCAGCAACATCATCGGCAACATCCATCAGCAGAACACGTGGGTAGAGTTCGATCTCGTGAACCGCCGCATCGGGCTCGGCAAGGCCGACTGCAGCAGATCCTATTGAGCAATATCTTATGAACCGTGCTAGCAAATATTTAGTACGAGAACGATGTCGGACCGTAGACATATACCTCGGGAGATTGGTTAACTACACGTGTATTCAGACGTAGGCACATACGATCTGCGCCGTGGAGTGCATAATAAATACGACAGAAGTACGGGAGAGACATCAGATGGCAAGTAAATAAGTGTGGGATCGGATGGGTCGGGTGATGATCTTATTGATGAGGTTGTCATCGAAATTTTGGTACTCGGTCGGGCTGGTCCTCTCTCGTTGCAGAGACATGTATAGTTAGTTCAGTTGTGGGATCCGTTTAATCATGGTCCAGGTTTGAAATTAACTCTCGAATAATTACTACATTAATTTTATTTATAATTATCAAACTTTACAATTAAAATATGTCAAAAAAATTGCATTACAATTAAGATTTTTCAGCCGACATGGAAGTGGAGCAATGGTTCGATCAAAATTTCGACCTCCATATGAAACGCAGAGGTTGGGAAGTGGGCTCCGCTCAAAAGGTCACTACTTATATGATCTTACTAACTAATAAAATTTAACCATTTTAAAAGAATTTTTAAAAAGCTTTCAAAAAATTTAAATCTTATAAATTTATAATATCACGTATATACTATCAAGAGATATATCCGTTTTATAGAGGACTTTCTCCGGCTCGGGACCTCACTTAAGAAATGGCCAAAGAAATATCTGAATGCTGTGGTGTTAAGGACAGACTAGACTAACCTTTTTTTCTTTTGTTTGAAGACGATAAGACAGACAAGACTAACCGACGGACCAGATTGTTGTTGGAGAACATAATAACTCTGAGGGACTGGTGACCCTTCAGGGCTTCGTTCTCACCGTGCAAAAAATCTTTTCTCCGAACCTCAAAGGACACTCGAGATCGACGACCTCCCTCGGTTGAAAACTCGAGCATTTGAGATGGGAGATCGACGACAGCCGTGGAGTATATACTCCGGAATAAATATTACGGCTACGTTGCCGGATAACTGTTAAGCGACCATGGCAAACCAAGAGAGATCGATTTTTAAGACATTTAAAATGGGATGGGGCTCAGGACTCTGGGGTTGGTGCCCATGGCTTTAGGAGTAATGCAATAAATAATGGCCAGTTCACGTTTCACTTGAAAAGGAAGAAGGTGGTGAAGCGGAAGCATTGCACTGCGAAAAAGCACTGAAAGATAAAGACAAACAACGTGTGGTAAAAAAACATAATTATTTAAAAAAATAAAAAAAGGTCCAATTATGGCGATTCTGGTTTGAAGCCTCAGGATCCCATTCATGGTTTAGAATATTCAATGCATTACTCTAAAAAAAGGTGTCCAATTCTGAGTCTCTTGGATGACAAAAATATGTTGTTAGAAGAGTTTTACTCGTTAAATGACCTGTGGAGTTTAAATCTAAAACGGTCTGTGCTCATTGTGCTTCTGAATATCGTGCATTACACATCGTGACAAAGAAGAAAGTGAAAAAAGGGAGGATACAGGACGGAGAGAAAGAAGCCAGAGACCCAAAAGAAGAAGATGAAAGATCAGACAAACAGCTGGCCAAAAGCAAGAGAAAGGGATAGAGCCCAGCTACAGATCAGCAGAACTGTTCCAAGCAGTTTAAAGCTAATAACAAAAGTAAAAGACAGGCACGCTTGTTGAGATGAATTTAGAGTCTCAGCTGCCTTCCTAGCTCCCTTACTGAGATTCAAACTAAAAAGATCTGTCTATTCCTTGTGTTGTTATAATATGTGAGATGCTGGGCCCGATGTAAGTCGATACAATAAATTACAGGACAAGGGATAGAATCAACACCCTGACGGTGATCAATCAGTTAATTAGAAGGTTCTATAATGCTAATATTCTCAATTTGATTATCACTACTGTTTAGAGCCGGGGTTTCCATCGAAGTAGCTTTGAATAACCCGGAGGAAAGACATTATGAACCTGGAAGTGACATGTTGCTACCGAGGGGAGCTCGATACGAAAAGGTATCTGATAATGTCACCCTGCGTGTTTAAGGTTTAGAAGTGAAAGAGATTGAGTTTATGATTGGGAACGAGGAAAAAGAAGCACAAACCGACTTGTTTGACTAAAAGCCACAACGAGAAATAATTAAAAAGATGAGAAATTCTACTGTTTAGATAAAGAACCGACCATGCAACAAGGGGAAACATGGCGCTGTATGTATTGCATTCCAGCCAGAAAGCCCACAATTACATCACATCAAATCACCACCCCAACAACTCCAATTCCTCCGTGAGATTTTTCTGCCTGATGACGACGAGGACGATGTTGTGTTTTGTCTTCATTCTCCTCCTTCCCAGTTTGTACATCATCCGTGGCTGCCGCCCCTCTTTCCTCGCTCACTATTATTTGCTTTTAAATAAAATGATGTGTAAGCTTTTTTTTTTCCTCCGGTTATAAAAGAGAGTTTCATAGACCCGAAGGATTCCGGAGTAGGAAAAGGAATGCAGGAACACGTAAAATCTCACCCACCAATTACAATTGAATGTTGAAATCTCGTTATCTCGTGTTGGGAACTACATGTCAATAAATCAAACTTTGTTTCTCGAATGAAAACCATGGGCTTTACCGTGTTGCGTTTCTATGGTGGGACCAATCCCTTTGCCCAGAAACTTCAATTAGAATATCGCACTATATACATCAAATTTCATTGCACGTGTACATTATCGAGCTAGTTCCATGCCTATTTTCTGCAGAATTTTACGGTCCAAAGCCCATCGAATTTCAGTACTAATCAAAACACTCTACCACAGAAACGCACGTACAGTTCATTGTGTTCTTGTATTGGCACATGAAATGACTCGAGCTCGGAGGCTATGTACTCCCCTTTATGATCCTATGCACATATGCTCATGGGGAGTGACTGAAAGATGGTGAAGATAACCGACTATTAGCATCGGTCGAGCTGATCTCGCCCGGTGTTGCTTATAGCATGCCTTAATGTATGATATGATCAGTTTTGAAAGATACTCAAGTACCCGGATGCTCGAGCCTCGTGATTTGATTGATGGACACGCAAACGAGCAGTAGGGGTGACCGCATCTTCGCTGCCCATGCCGCATACCACTGCTGGCCCGATCCAGAATCCCTTCGATTGCTTCTTCTTATGCTTTTCTGAACTACTGTTCATGTTATGGCTCTGTTGGGATCGTCCGTTCCCGGTTGGACCGTGATCCGGACAAACTCTAGCCTGGAAGTTGCCATGGAACTTCCTCCTGCTCAACTCCATGTACCGGTAGAGTTCCTTGGTGATCATCTTAATCTCATAGGCATCCAGAAGTCTCGAGCTATCCTTACGGGCCGTGGCCAGTACCTTTGCATACGGCCCCGCCTCCAGCGATGGGTCCTCAGGGATTGTCTCCATGGACTTGAGCTTGCAGTGAGGCTGCCTAGGACCGCTCAGAGCTGCCTTGGTTGGACCATTCTCAAGCAGCGGTAGCTTCCCTAGATCATGCCGTGACCTATGATCGGTAGCTCCTATTGTACCGTTTTTTCTGGAGATCTCCATGGGCCAGATGATCAGGAATCAGCCCGGAATCGATAGGAAACGGGAAGGAGGAGCTCTGAGGTATTCTGTTGTGCCTGAAACTTCTTGGTTTGCGCCTGAACATACATGATCCTGTCAGCTGCCCATTGTCGTCATTGGAGTAGGAAATCAAATAGACTACGTAAATGTTATTTAATGGCTGATTTTGACATTAAAATAAGGTGACATGCCCGACTAAACAATTGTCACTGTCACTGAAATTCCATAGATAGTCGATCGAGCACACAGAATCCGGAGTAATAAGTATGGCTTGATGTCGCTTGTTTGTGATGACCGTTTCCATTTTCTGCTGGAATTTATGCCGACTTTGATCGAGATTGGTAGGGATACAGTTTACTTCTTATCGACAGAAAAACTACAAAATCTTGAATGGGCTAAGCCATGCCTCCTTGGAACTAGATTTGATCACGAGACACCAAGAGCATCCAGAATATGTCCACTTCAAGTGTGGTTGTGGATTCGCCAAGCACACGGTTTCATAATCTGTCAAGGTACTGAAATATTCGCCCATGGAGATCGGTCCTTTGACTGTTCCATTCGTCAATTGGCTTAAAGATTTTTATCCTCAACGACTAGCTGGTATTCTCATACTTCTGACAGGATTCTGAACCAGCTTCTGTCAAGTTGAGGTAATTCAAGACCCAATTGTCTCTGTTCTTTCGAACAGCAAACAACGTTAACTTCGTTGCAGATGAAAAGCGGCCCCGAGCAAAAGGGCATACTTTAGCTCAGTTCAAGTTGCAGGCAGCCTAGCCTTAAGACAGCATATACTTAATGGTCGAAGCCTAGACTTTTACAAAAACAAGAATTTGTTCGTTCATCTGAGAACAAGGAGGAGACCGAGGAATTTCAGCCTTTGTACAATACGTTGTTGTGCTTTCCATTTGATTTCATTGTGTTTTCTTCAGTCGGGAGCTGTTCGTAGTGTTGGTCGTTGAAGTTCCATCAGCCGGAACCAATGTTCGGGTAGTTTTGTGCAGGATTAGACTAACACAGCAAGAGAGGAGAAATGTAACCTGCAAATTTAAACAATAGCATACCTTCCAAATGTTGTCTTGCATGTGGGATTCAATCTTCAGCAAAAGAAAAACATGCGGACTCGAATCAGCCTCGAAGTAGCAGCGATGCTACCTCGAGTCCCAAATGGCAACAGGTGAAGCACTATAAATATGACCGGACAAATTGCTGGTATCTAATGTTGAAAACATGGAAACATCCTATGACAGCATACTGTTTTTCTTTGAAATTTGAAATAAAAGAAAGCCCCCATGTTCGAGTCGGGACAGCAGTCGAGGAGCTCAAGGCTTCCACAGGATTGTGGTCTCTGCGATCATCGAAGTAACCGTGTACGGGTCCATGTTTGAGGCGGGCCTCCTGTCCTCAAAGTAGCCTTTCCCCTCTTTCTCGGTGTCTCTCCCGACACGAATGGATGCTCCACGGTTTGCAACACCCTGTCAAACGATCAACCATTTAAGCTGGTTGCAGCTAGCAATTCAAATTTCAGATTCGAACAAGTCATGTCATCATCGTTTCACTCACCCATTTGAAAGTGTTAATATTTGCAGTCTCATGGCGTCCTGTGAGGCGGCGTTCGTTGCCTTCCCCATAAGCAGCAATGTGTTCCTTGTGCCTATGTCCAAGCTTCTCGATCGCCTTCTTGATCAGCTCGTATCCTCCTTCCTCCCTCATCGACTTTGTGCTGCAACAATTTGCTTGGCGAGTTTAATCGACTTTGGAAGGCACCCTTTGAAGGCTAGTTCTTAATATTGTGATGGGGCATGATTTCTCACCTGTAGTTCGTGTGAGCACCGGCTCCGTTCCAGTCACCCGGGATCGGCTTGGGATCGAAGGAGAGGACAACTCCAGCAATCTCAGTAATCCTCTGTTCAGAAGCCAAGAACAGCAACATTAGTATTAATTCTGAAACCTTACAGGACAAGAAGATCCAGCCGACAGATTGCAGAAAATCAAATCACCTCCAATATGTAACGAGCAACCCACAACTCGTCTCCTGCCGAGATGCCCACCGACGGGCCAACTTGAAACTCCCACTACATAAATTCATCCCGCATGATATTATTACCCGAATTCAATTATGATTCTAGCAACTGAAGGATCACAATATGGATACCTGTCCGGGCATCACTTCCCCATTGATACCACTGATATTGATGCCAGCATACAAGCACGCCTTGTAATGGGCATCGACAATATCTCGGCCAAAGGCCTTGTCGACTCCAATACCGCAGTAGTACGGTCCCTAACGGATCATGGAGAGCACTATGATTAAGAGCTAAAAGAACACAAGCTCGGTGAAAAACATCTTTACCCAAACAATACAAGTGTTGCTCCATAGGCCGGGGAAGGTGCAAGAGATACCTGAGGTCCGGGGTAGCCACCAACCGGCCACCCGATAGGCCACTTGACATCTTTTTGCAGCAAGGTGTACTCCTGCTCAATCCCGTACCTGTTGTATCGATCGGGGCCATTTGAATCAATAATAGAATGAGAAATTGAAGTTCAGATCAGGCACGTAGGAGAGAATGTAGAATATACCAGGGCTCTTCGGCGACAACGTTGGGATGGCTGAATATTTTTGCAGCTGCGTGTCTCTTGTTTGTCGGGATAGGCTGTCCTCCCGGAGTGTAGGTATCGCACATAACCTGCGAAGCAATCGGGATAGATCCGAGACCATTACCCCATGGCACAGAAGTTGATAATTAATCGTAAAGCCGATGCAAAGACAACTTACGAGAATGTTTTTGCCCCTCCTGAAAGGATCCCTGAAGATTGCCTGAGGGCTGATTCATCACATCAACATGGAATAGTACATATAAACCAGGGATCAGTACCCAAAAACAAGCCGTGCTCATTAACAACAACCACGGGGAGCTGTCCTCGACACTTACTACAGGATCACTTCGCTGTCTTCGCCCGGAGCTTGGTTGGTGCTGGAACCGTCGTAGTTCCACTTCGGAAGCTTACAGGGGTCGCTGACAGGGTGGCTGAGAGTCTGTACATCAACGGAAAACAGGTCAACGTAATTTCTGCACCAGAAAACTGTATGAAGGGGAAAATACAATCGAGCTCGGAGAAGAAAGAAAAGTCAACTTGCTCACCTTTGCTTTGCTCCTAAGGTCCATGCCCGATCCTCCGACCCTTTTCATATGAGCAAGAAATAATCATAAAGTGAGTTTCCAGGAGGGGCTCTACTTCCATGATACCGAAAAATCGAGAAACGAGCAGTTTTCTAGGAGCACATCGCAAATTGTAGTGAACAGCCAGAAGAGAGGATTTCATTTCATCGAAAGCACCCAACTTTTGACCGGCTATAGCGACAGGTTATTGGGACAGAGGAGGAAGAAAGCAGCTGGAGCTTACCATATGTACTCGGCGATGATCTTCTCGGTGCACTCGGATAGGTCCAAGTTGACGAGGTCCGTGAGGAGCGACATCTTCCCGGAAAACCCTGAACTAATCTGAAAGCTCTCCCTTTGCTTCTGTTTGAGGAGGAGGAGGAGGAGGCAGGCAGCTTCCAGGTTTCAACGCAGGGTGAGAACAGGCGAAGAGGCAGAGGGCTGCTTTATATAGTGCGGCTTCGATGATGATAACTTGCAAAAGTCCATTTCCTTTAGTTTTTTTCTTATTTATTGTTGCCCGCGAAATAATAAAATAATTATTTTACTTTATTTTATTTTATTTATGATTATTCCTATCTGTTATTTCTAATTATTTGATTGATGGAAGGTGGGTAGGACATTTTCTTAGATTCAACATTTTTATTGTAATTAATAAACTCTTTACGGTCAAATACGTAAATCCCTTGTATTATTTAAATTCTATTTGATGGCTTTTGATTAATTATCAACTAACCCATTCAAGTTTAAAATTCAACTTTCTCAATTTTCAATTTATTAGAAGCAATATTTTTTTAATCTTTTATATTCATAAGATCATCTCACTCTAATTAATTCACGTCTAGTTTGGAGTTAGAATCGGAAATGGAAATGATTTAGTTTTGATCGGTTGAGTACATAACTTGAATTCAATTTCGTTCTTCCTATCCGGTTGATTATTGTTTTTACTGTGTAGGATCTTTTAAGATTTGAAATATTTATTTTATAAATTTAAAAATGGCGTGAAATAAAAAAAAAAAAAAAGCACAACTTTCTTTCTTCTCAATCAAAGATTTCTCGTCCGATGCATCAACGGTTATAAGTTTCATATTTTTCTCCGATTTCGACTAGGGTTTTTAACCCGTTCTATCGAGTCTCGCAACTTGCACTTAGGACGGTCCCCGCTAAGCAGTACACTATGCGAACGAGAAGGCATCAATGAGGACAACCATCACTCCAACACTGTACGTCAAATATTGGAAAAATTTACAAAATGATAACATTTATCACAAATAAATAAATAAATAAATGGAACAAAGAAAAGTAAGTGATTTTGATTGGCCGATGAACGACAAGTTGTATACATGACGAAGCTATTAGGTAAATTTCTCTCGAATCGTAACATATGTAAAATTTTCATAAATTTTCGTGAGTCAACTTTATATATATATGAAAATTTGAACGATAATTTATATCTTAAACTCGTTATAGGTTATTGGCTTATTCAGCAAAATCTCTTGGTAGGATAAGATGCCTTGAAAGCAGCCACCACTTCCACTCGGTGGACTGGAAGTAATCGTGAGGCAATTTACATCGGGATGGAGGACTTCGATTCCGATTCTGATTCCTATTCCGTACCATGCTTAATTGATCCAAACATGTTCTCATTTCTCTATTGCGGTATCTAATTTTCGGTCTTCCTTTTTTGTCATTTAAGAGGGAAAACAAAAAAAAAAAAAAAAGAACAGCCGTTGTTTACGAGGAATCACGAGACGTTGATATTCGAATAATAAATTCCATGTGCCTCGATCGGTTTTCTCTCGCACAGAATCGAAGGAAAAAGGACTATATCAATTTAGTCGCGTGCTGGCAATCCAAAGGGAAGCGACAAGCGGCGGAGCACGGCGGACCGGCTCGGGATAAACGGCGGCCGGTCGACGCGGAGCCCGCCAAGCCTCGACGGGATCGAGAGGCCCAGAATAGATTTCCCCGGTCATGGTCGGCCCCACCCGCTGCATCGAAGCTCCCAATCACCGGTACTTCGAAGTGAGAGCTGATAGCCAGAAAAAATATAAAGAAAAAAGGGAAAAAAAAAAAGAGAGTGCGCTTTTTATCATTATCATATTATTTTATTAAATAAAATCTCATATTCATATTTTATTTATAAAAATATTTATTATTAAAATAATTTTATCTTTTGATAGACAAGCTCAACTCAAAGTTAAATTAGTCATACATTATTGAATTTCATAATATGATATTACGTATATTTAAGAATAAAAAGTTGGCCCTTTTTTTAATCTTAAATTCTGCGTTGCTGCCATCGCATAAGCTAAGGGGGTCGGGGTCAGCATCCAGCAGCAGCCACATGCGGCCACATTGTGTTACAAAGAAAGTTCCGGCAAAGGCAAAAGATTATAAATAATTCACCTTTTATTTTATTTTATGATATCATAATACTATGGAACTTTACTGAAGTGAACCGGGTAAACCTCAGCTCCGGTTAATCTAGGATCGATGTTCGGTTTATCAATGAATAAAATTTTTTCAGTAGTCAATCTTATCTATTAAAACTTTGCAAATTCGAATTTTTTCAATACTCAATTCTAATTCAATCAAGATCTAATAAATTTTTAAATATTAAGTAATGTACATGTACATGGACATGCAGATGAAAGAAAAGAAATCTGAATCTAATGTTATGTACCGACTCTTTATTTTAACAGTATTGACGAGATATTACATGTTAATAAAATTAAATTATTTTAATTTTTTAACTAAATTCGGAAAATAAAGAAATTGCTGAACTGATTAATTTATGGAACCGGTACTGTACTACAAGACTTTTCTCCTCTACTGACACCTCTCGACCTACTCCTTCCTCGCGTTTTCCACATTTGTCCTTTTGACCGTGGAGAGGAAGGTAAATAAGTACTCAGTGGGAAGGGCTGCTTTGAGATTTATTCCAAGACTTTATTGCTACATAACTGTTGGTTGTCCTGACTCTAAAAGTAACTTTTTTTTTTTTTTTGTCGCCAGCCACGGTATCCAAGCAGGCCCCACCAGCGGTGAGATGGCATCTTTCAGCCAACCATACTTGACTAATCCGTTGGTCGCCCCGGGTCGCACGCCTGGCAATGGCGGGTGAGGCTCCCAAGAGGGGTGTCTGCGTACGTGAGGTCTCGAACCTGAGACCTCCTTAAGCGGCACCGAGCTGCTTACCACTCGGCCCAACCCCTCTTGGTTACTCTAAAAGTAACTTTGAAATGTCACCAATCGTCAAAATGCATAGCCTCCGACCAAAAAAAAGATATTAAATTCTTATTTCAAAGATTTACGCGCGTCATGCACTGATACCGTCATTAATCCGAACGGGATGCTTTCATCCAAGTATTTGAATTTAATTCTTGTAAGGGCCTTGGTATTTTTATTTTCCTCTATTTTATTTTATTTTTTGTTTTTCATCCTCCTTTTATTTTTCTTCTTAATTTCATTTTTGGTAAAGTCAAGAGAGACTTTATCAGACCAGTACGACAATTAATACGAGGCCGGCTGAGAACCTTTCATTCGGTCAAAAGTCGACTGTCCATATTTGTCGACGTGGAAATTTCGTTTCTAAGAAACCCGCAGAGACCCATTGCATACGTAAGCTGTAATTTTTTTTTAAAAAAAGATTGTTAGGTAGATGCAGAATGACTTTTCTCAAAAACTAAATTAAATCTGTGAAAACAAATAAGTTTTATGATAAAAATATTATTGCTATTATATAGACGGAACTAAACGTCACGCAATAAAATCCACCTTATATTTTTCTTTTCCTTACCAGCAAAAAAATTGTTTTTTCTTAAAATAAACAAATAAATCCGAGGAGACAAATTTAGCTTACGTCAATCATGCAACTAGAGGAAATTAATAGATAAATATGCTACATCCGTTCATGTGAAAAATTTCAATCGGGCGGTTCTATTATTTTTATTAAAGAAATCGACATAACTAACATGAGTTGGTTCAAGTGGTAAGACAGTTGTTTCCCTTAAGTAAATATCTCGGGTTCGAGTCTTTGTGGATGGAGAAAACTCATGCTGGGTGAGTTTTACCCCTTAAATGGGCCGATCTGACTCGAACTGGATTAGTCAGTAGTCTAATGGACTTTTGGATGCTAGCGTGCATATCCAAAAAAAATCGACATAAGGTTATAATTTATAAATATTTACAAATTTCTTGTAGGTTCGAGTGAGTATTTTACAATAAATTCTAACTATGCACCGAATTCGAATTCGAAATCGACATCTTATTTAAGAAAAGAATAGACTGCTGACCAGTCCGCAATCTGCTAACAGAAAAATTATTAGGTGATCCTACCTCATCACGTACGTGGTGCGGGGAAGCAACGATCAAAATGTGACAAACGAGCAAATTAGTGTTAATTGCTTGAGCAGTTACCATAACTATTACTAATCAAAGCAACCTGATTAGTTCTTTCTCACCATATCACTGTGAGGTAGGATAAAGTCTTGCATGTAACGTTTGCGCGACATGACAATTGAATTCCACTGACTCGTAATACAACGTCAGTATTGACACGTAATATACCCATCACATACAAGACTCTCTCATACGATACGACTGTCTAAGATTTGTTTTGTTTACGATGGGTAAAGGAATCTCTATGGCAATCAATCTCAATCTTTTGGAGAAAAATGCAAAATTGGTTTTTGACTTTGGGGTGCAAAGAAGGAGGTTCCATGGATGACATTTTTGCGATCCCAAGCGCATGAGCTTGCACATCACTTGACCGTCACCGAGAGGACCGAAGACTCTACGCTTGAGAATCGGTGATCAATCCCATGACTCACGGACACGGTTAGTCGCTCGATCTTTCCAACTTCATGTATGGACAGTAAGTGCTCTCATCTTATCGTAAAAGAAGAAATTTTCTAATGAATAGTGATGCCGAGAGTCGATATCAACATCGCCGTCTCAATATGGCAGTCATCCTTATGGAAGCCGTACCGATGGATGGATGGATGGTCATACGATCGACCAAGCAATAGCAGTTGTACGAGCGGGAATCGGTCTCTTACTATTTTAGTTGAGGCGCAGTTGTAAGCTAACCAGGTTCCAAGATCTAATCTACCATTTTGATTAAGCATGAGCGGCGATGCAGAGCGTTGAATAATGACCGTACCATTACTAACTAATGGGGTTGCAGGAGGCCGCGGCGAAGGGTTATGTCTTCTTAAAGCTGTGGGATTTGCACCCTGGTTTTTCAATGGCACAAAAGGTTGCGGGCCGAAGGGCTGCTTGTCAGACAAAAAAAAAAAAATCTCCAGAGGGTAACACATTTCCTCTAATTGAATTTATTAATATGATTCGATATTTTTTTCTTTCCATTGAGTAAATTCTTGATTTTGATTGAGTTTCATAAATATATTACATCCGTTCATGTAAAAAACTTCAATCGGGTGGTTCTATTATTTTTATTAAAAAAATCAACAAAAGGTCCTGACCGTGCAGAGCACGGATCTTTCTACTAGTATTTATTATGTCAAATCATGCTCAATTATCCTCACCGTGCGGAGCACGGATTTGTCCGCTAGGAATTTTTAATGCTTATTTTCACGTAATAACGTATAATGCATTTGAGTTAACATGTACGGTCGAACATTCTCCTTGAATACCTGTCGTCGAGTAAGACCTTCAGCCTTACATTATTCATGGACATACGTACGAACATAGATACATACATATGCATGTCGTCGACGCCTAAAATAAAAGTGTCTATGCATCTTATTCTCCCACCACACTAAAAAAAGAAGCCATGAGTCTATCTGACTTGGATTAATCCAAATTAAGTCGGGTAACTCGACTAATGTGTAAAACTTCAAACATGATAAATATTTACAAATTTCTTGTAGGTTCGAGTGAGTATTTTACAATAAATTCTAACTATTCACCGCATTCGAATTCGAAATCAATATCTTATTTAAGAAAAGAATAGACTGCTAACCACTCCGCAATCTACTGACGGAAAAATTCTTATATGATCCTAACTCATCACGTACGTGTGTGGGAAATCAACGATCAAAATGTGACAAACGAGCAAATTAGTGTTAATTACCCGAATAGTTACCATAACTATTACTAATCAAAGCAACCTGCTTAATTCTCTCACCATATCATTGTGAGGTAGGAGAAAGTGTTGCATGTAATGTGTACACGACGTGACAATGCTGACATTGTATAAACGAGTCAATCAAATCAAATTATTTTTAAGGTAATTATTTTTTCCCTTTTATGGTTTTTTTCTTTTATATTTTATTAAAAATATCCTAAAAATAAGTGAATCCTACTGACTCGTGACACCACATCAGTATTGACACGTGATATACCCATTACACACAAGACTCTCTCATACCGTACGGCCGTCTAAGATTTCTTTTGTTTATGATGGGTAAAGGAATCTCTATGGCAATCAATCTCAATCTTGTGTAGAAAAATACAAAATTGGTTTTTGACTTGGGGGTGCAAAGAAGGAGGTTCCATGGATGACATTTTTGCGATCCCAAGAGCATGAGCTTGCACATCACTTGACCGTCACCAAGAGGACCGAAGACCCTACGCTTGAGAATCGGCAATCAATCCCATAACTCGTGGACACGGTTCGTCGCTCGATCTTTCCAATTGCATGTATGGACAGTAAGTGCTCTCATCTTATCGCAAAAGAAGAAATTTTCTAATTAATAGTGATGCCTGAGTCGATATCTGCATCGCCGTCTCGATATGGCAGTCATTCTTATGGAAGCCGTACCGATGTATGGATGGATGGATGGTCATACGATCGACCAAGCATAGACGACATTACGGTGGGAGATTTGGAAAGAACTTTCAACATATTTCACTAGCAGATGTTTGAGCGGGAATCGGTCTCTTACTCAGGGACGGATCCAGAAAGTTTGTAAGGGGGCGAAACTCTATAAGGAATTAAGGCGAAGAATTCAGGGGGGCGAACTATGTATTGTTCAATAAAAGGGGACAAAATCAAGCAAAATATGCATAGAATTTCATAGAATTTTCCGAGTTCGGGGGACGATCGCCCCCCCTAAATCCATCACTGCTCTTACTATTTTAGTTGAGGCGCAGTTGTAACCTAACCGGGTTCCAAGATTTAATCTACAATTTTGATTAATTAATTAATTAAGCATGGCCGGCGATGCAGAGCGCTGAATAATGACAGTACCATTACTAACTAATGGGTTTGCAGGAGGCCGCGGTGAAGGGTTATGTCTTCTTCAAGCTATGGGATTCGCACTCCTGGTCTTTCAATGGTACAAAAGGTCGCCGGGCGAAGGGCTGCTTGTTAGACAATAAAAAAAAAAAAAATCCCGAGAGGGCAACTCAATTCTCTCTGATCCAGTCGGTCGATGTGATTCGACATATCTTTCTTTCCCTCAAGTAAATTCTTGATTTTAACTGAGTTCCATAAATAAAGAATATTTATTGTTCGTAAAATTCTACCCTCAATAAACAGACCAATTCGGAGCTAGATTAATTGAATGAGAGGGCGGTGGGAGCCACCACTAGAACTCCTTTGGTGGCCTCAGCTTGGATAGGCCGGCCACCGTAAAAGGCTTCTCTAGAGCCAAAATCAGTTTTGAGCGGGGGAGCTTTGGTCTGGCCACCAAAGTTAGGGCATCGCGGCAGGGTCAAGAGATTTGCCGACAGGAACTTCGTGGGCATTCTGATGATTTGGAGGAACAATTTTGGGGGGAAAAGAAGGAAGAAAAAGCTCAAGTTTCGTAGGTGAACGCTGATACGGTTCATGGACCATGGCTCGCTGGTCATATCGGTGGCCACGAGTTCTCTGAACAGACAAGTGCTGTTGTAGTCGGGTGGGCGCCATCGACACCGATTGCCGCTGACAGACGACCGTCCGGAGTTTGTCCTGTTTAAATAAGACACAAATCAGAGCTTTAATAAGCCTGGAGCTATCCGGCAGAGTCCGCTGGACGGGACACTCGTTGGTGAGGGGTAGAGCAGAAGTAGATATCCACAGGAACAAACGAGGACTGGGCCGACGCCTGACTGACGATGTCCTCTGTCTTTGTTCCTCCCAAAATATCCTTCCAAATTCATTTCCCATTTTTTTTTCCCTGTGGTAGCTCGGCTTCGTATCCACTGTATGGTGTATTCAAAATTTCATTGTATCTTACCTGATTTATGTTTGAACAAAATTAATTCACCAAGGTATAGAACTGTCAAATGGCGGGTTTCCATTTTCTCCATTCGTCTCAACTAACCATCACCATATTCGACCAACTCTACCTAACAGCACAGTTAATCTTCGGATAGTGGCAAGTTCAAATAAATGAAAACCCAGAAGGGTTTTTAAACAAAGAAAGGACTTTGAGTATCGGCCCAGAACGGAACTGTACTGTATCAGGCTCGGCCCACCGGCATCAAGACTAACTGCCCATTCTTCTCCGTTCAACGGCTGATCGATCGCCTCCCGAATTTACCTTGATACACCCTTAGAATTGCCACCGCCGCCGCTGCCGATGGACATGCTCTGTCGGTCGATATTCTTCAGATGGTCAAATTGAAGAAGAGAAATAATCACTCATTTCATCCGTCTCGGTCAAAGTTCCACGACAGGAAGAAAAGATAAAAGTGTGCTATTCGATGGTAAAGCTGAAAGAGGAATTGACATAATTGCTATTCACTTTGGGGAAGGCAGACAACCTTCAAACTGAAATTGATGGAGATTTTGAAGGGAAGGAAATGGTCGGCATGGCCTGATCACCCAATCATGGACCAATCATCTTATCTTCCCCTTCCTCATCTTCGAAATTATGGAATTATGGTAGTGGACTACGAGACAGTCTTTTACATAATAATGTTATCATGTAAAGGTATTTACGTGATAATGTAACTACTAAAATTCATGTATTTTTACTGTTTTTTAAATAATTAATTTTATTAATTATATTACCATATAAATACTATCACGTGAATAATATCGTCGAATTGTGACTAGCTTCTGACACTGGTCATTATTAGTTCGACCTTTTAATGCCAGTAGTACAAAATTTACGGACCGGAAAAAAAAACTTAAAATACGTATCTAGTACGTATCTCGTATGAACAGAAGGTGGTTTTCGGCCCGCAATTATATCGTCACCGTTTGGACGAGGGAAAGGAGGGCAAGTGGGCAGGTGGGCCCACCTGCCACGTTCGAAGCAAGAAGTTTGAATTTTGAAACATGATTAAGGAATAGGGATCCCCACCCGACCTTCAGAAGAATAAAAATAATAAATAATAATTTAAAACTCAACTTTGCTAAATCTTTGATAGACTTTCTCCCTAAAAATTTTCTTCCAACGACTCACAACGGCACGAGTTGTCATTCCATGTCAATTTCATTAGTAACAGTATTATTTAATTGCCTATTGGGAGCAGCCCTGGCAGTGGGGGTGGGTTCAAATCTCCAGAGGTGTACAGCTTTCGTGAGTAGGGACTTTATAACTTTCGAATCAGTTAAATTCGTTCGTCTTACCCTGCAATCACCTCTAACCGGGTCCGGAAGGTGTTCGGATACCTCCATTATAAAAAATATGTTATTATTTAATTATTATTTATCATGAGAATTTTTGGCATTTTTAATTCAATTTTAGCCTATTCTGGACCTCCTCCCACCAAAAAAAAAAGAAAAAGAAAAGGACAAAATAAAGAAGGAAAAAGATACAAAAGTCCTTCGATAAAGACGCGTCGAGCCGCAGAAGAGGGCAAACAAAGGCCAAACGTTGCGCCTTTTTCATTTTTTTTCCCCTTTTCCTTTCCAAAATTCTACAATACAATTTCTTTTTTCTTTCTTTCATTGTTAATTTAAAAATAAAAAATTAAAAAAATTCTTAATATTACAAATGAATACAATTTCTTATTCAGAGCAAAAAAAAAAAAAGAAGAAAAGAGTACAAGCACAGCTCAAAATGATCTAGTTTGGCAGAGAAATAATCCAAATAGCAACAGCTTAACTAAAAATTTGAGTACAGCTCAAAGAGATCTACCGATACCGAATTACAGACCGACTGCAATTCAATTTCACAGAGCAGTGGACGACTATGTACGGACCGAGCCGATGTACAAAGTATAGGACGTACATCCCACCAAGAGGGGTTGGGCCGAGTGGTAAGCAGCTCAGTGCCGCTTAAGGAGGTCTCAGGTTCGAGACCTCACGTACGCAGACACCCCTCTTGGGAGCCTCACCCGCCATTGCCAGGCGTGCGACCCGAGGCGACCAACGGATTAGTCAAGTATGGTTGGCTGAAAGATGCCATCTCACCGCTGGTGGGGCCTGCTTGGATACCGTGGCTGGCCACCAAAAAAAAAAAAAAAAAATAGGACGTACATCCCAAGATTTAAGATCAAGATTTTCTTCCTTTTCAGATTATGTAAATATTTTATTAAATTCTTGCCAGATCTATCATATTATTATATTACAAAATAATTCTTCTAATTGGGAGCCAATCGAAAGGAAAAGAAATACCCTTTTTTTTGTAAAAAAAAAAATGGTGAGGAGGATAACCATTGCTGAAACAGAATCATCGAATTCAGAAAATAATTTATTTATTTGCTAGATAAGTCATAAACTGATTAGTATTTTTTTTTTTGTTCATCTGAATGAATCGGGTCCTTAAATCACATGCTGTTGAATAATTAATTAATCAATTGGATTTGATTTCAATGTCATAACGAATCGGTCCAGCTGGGAGATGTCGGTGGATTCATATAATAACCCGAATACCACCGCTACACAAGCGTGCACGATCCAGCAATGTCGCTTTAAAATACACACGACCGACACTGAAATACGCGACACATGATAAAATATCACAAGTTTTAAGGTGCAGTTTGCCTGAGAAATTCTCGGACGATCCTATCTCACTACTATGTAGCATGAAAAAAATACTAATGTTTTAAATCTCTCTCTTCATTTTAAGATTTTCCACAGCTAAACAGGGCCCCTTTGCCAAGTCACAACCAACGATACTTTGCGACGGAAAAGAAGGAAAAAAATCTTAAATTGTTCAACCTTATAATAACGCTATAAAAAAAGAATTAATTAAATTATTTTAATTAATATTAATTATAATAATTACTTATATGATTAACACTAATTATTTATTTATCATATTTTAATGCTAAGAATTTCTCAAAAAAATGGAAATAAAATTTGATTGGAGTAATCCCAAGGAGCGGGCGCGTGGCGGTTGGAAGGTTCATCGGCCTTGCTTTGTCGGAAGATCTCCTTTCCTGTTGAAGAGATTGCATTGTTTTCATTTTACCCGTGAACCAGTTTGTGCCATTGCATTCTCCTTGTTCCCCCATCCCTTGGAAATTGTTATCAGTGCACTGACTGCCATTGCAAAGTTTCATTCTTTACCAGAACTGATCCTGATCTTTAATTGAATTAACCAGGAAGTTAAAATGAAATTTCTTCTTCTTTTTTTTTTTTGGCCGAGTAATTTGTTATTATATAGTAAACCTAAAATGTTAAGTTTCATTGCTTGAAGATACAGAAATCATTTGGACTATTTCTAATGCCCACTGGGAGGGGTGATGTGCCATCCAATTATGAAATTTCTTCAGAGAAAGAAGTGTTGTTGTCAGAAAATCTGGAAGAGAAGGGAAAAGAGGAAAATTGCTGCTGATTGAAAGATAAGTTTTGCGTATTATACATATAATTCAAGAAGCCCCCTCTCTTTCTCTCTCCTCCGGCTCCTGCTGCTCTCGCCTCTCTTCTCTCTCTCCACAGAAACGAGTCCAGTCCACAGTGCAGCGCATCACTGCACCCGCACTGTTCAAGAACTCAAAGAATCTCTGGGAAGTCGTCCACCTTCCACAAATCCCAAAGCTGCTTCCCTTCCCCCATTACCCAAAACCAACTTGTATCCGTCCATCAACAGCTCAGGAATTACTCCGCCCACAGCCGCCACTAATGAAGCCCCTCGTCTTCCTGGTGCTGTGTCTCAGCCTCTTCTTCCTCCTCCCCCAGCCGTCGAAACCCGATCTTGAATCCGACAGATCCGCCCTCTCGGCCTTCCGAGCAGCCGTGGGTGGCAGATCCCTCCTCTGGAACCTCACCGCGCCACCCTGCTCCTGGACCGGCGTCATCTGCCTGAAGGACCAGCAAATCGTGGAGCTCCACTTCCCGGGAATGAGCCTCAGCGGGACCCTCCCGACGGGCGTGCTAGGTAACCTCACTACGGTCCAGACGATCTCTCTCCGGTACAATGCCCTCTCCGGCCCAATCCCTCCGGACATCGCAAACCTCTCCGCCCTCCGCAACCTCTACTTACAGGGTAACTCCTTCAGTGGTGAGATCCCCTCCTCCCTCTTCACCCTGCAAAACCTCGTCCGCCTCAATCTCGCCTCGAACAAGTTCTCGGGCTCGTTCCCCTCGGCCATCAACGGCCTCACTCGCCTCAAGACCCTGTATTTGGAGCAGAATCAGCTCACTGGTCCGATCCCCGATTTGACCCTGAAGCTCGACCAGTTCAACGTCTCCTTTAACAACCTCAGCGGTTCGATCCCGTCGAGTCTCTCGGGAATGCCCACGAGCGCCTTTCAGGGGACTTCCCTGTGCGGGTCTCCACTCAAGTCCTGCAATGGGACGACAGGTGGCGGCGGGAGCAAGTTATCGGGTGGTGCGATTGCAGGGATCGTAATCGGTTCCGTGTTCGGCCTCCTGTTAATTTTATTAATCTTGATCTTCCTCTGCCGTAAGAGAAACGTCAAGAAGGAGGCCAAAGATGTCGAAGGGGCTGGTAAGCTGACCCAGGTTGAGATACCCCCTAGGAAGGACGCCAGGCAGGCCGGGGACTCGGGCGTTCGCTCAGCTTTGGTGAGAGGGGAAGGGAAGATTGATAGCAAGAGCCTGGTCTTCTTCGGGAAGCAAAAGGGGGAGTTCGACTTGGACGATTTGCTGAGGGCCTCGGCGGAGGTGCTGGGTAAGGGGACGTTTGGGACGACCTACAAGGCGGCGCTGGAGATGGGAGGGATGGTTGTGGCTGTGAAGCGGCTGAAGGAAGTTGTGGTCCCGGAGAAGGAGTTTAGGGAGAAGATGAAGGAGATTGGAGAAGTTGAGAATGAGAATCTGGTTCCATTGAGGGCTTATTACTACAACAGGGACGAGAGGCTTCTTGTCTATGATTATATGCCCACGGGAAGCTTGTCTGCTCTTCTCCATGGTAAGAGCAAGAATTGCCCTGCTTTTCTCATTAACCTCTGCTTGTTTATCATCTCCGTCGCAAGACCAATGCTGTTATGTTGGGGAAAAGAATGTTCTTTTAATTGTCTGGAATCTTATCACAGGAAATACAGCCTCTGGTAGGACACCACTCAACTGGGACACTCGATCGAGCATTGCCCTTGGAGCAGCCTGTGCGATTGCCCACCTCCACTCTCAAGGTCCCAGAGCATCCCACGGGAACATCAAGTCCTCGAATGTACTTCTCACCAAGTCCTATGAGCCCCGTGTCTCCGACTTTGGCCTCGCCCACATAGCAAGCCCAGCCTCTGCTCCCAATCAGATCGATGGGTATCGTGCACCAGAGGTGACGGATACCCGGAAAGTATCTCAAAAGGCTGATGTGTACAGCTTCGGGGTATTGCTTCTGGAGCTCCTGACCGGGAAGGCACCAGCTAATTCCCAATTAAACGAGGAAGCAGTTGACCTGCCGAGGTGGGTCCAGTCTGTGGTCAGAGAAGAATGGACCGCTGAGGTTTTCGACCTTGAGCTACTAAGGTACCAGGATGTTGAGGAGGATATGGTCCAGCTCTTGCAGCTTGCCCTCGAATGCACCTCTCAACATCCCGACAAGCGCCCTTCCATGGCCATTGTGACCAGTAGGATCGAAGAAATCCGCCGAACCAGCACCCCACACCATGATGTGGATAATGCTGATGGTTCATCCCAGTCACAGCAGACCTTTTCAGTTGATTCCGCTGCGCCTTAATCTTCATTTAAGGATTGAAGAAATTGTCGACGCCCTTTTATTGCATCATATCCAGGAGATTTTTTAAGATTTAGTGTGTTTTTTTATTGTTTTAATTTTTCGGATAGTGGTTTCCTTTGCGAGGATTCGAGAATGCACCTTTCTTAAATCTTTAGTTCCTGTTTCATTCCTTACCCTTGAAGAGCTCCCAAGTGTGTATCTTTGCTCAAGATTGCAAGGATGTCTTGTTTTCCTTCAAAGAGTATGGGTCCATAAATTGTGCGTCAAGATTTTTTGCAAATGCGATCTTTCAATGGTGAGAGTCCAGTGCCGCCTCGATGCATGATTTGATTGCACACCCCATTTAAATATTGAATTGAATAAAGCTATGCCAAAGCCACAACTGTTCTAAATGCTGTACAGACAGACCAATTTATTTGGAGCCAAACTAAAGATTAAAGAACAAATGCTACAGAGAGGTTTCAGTTCATCAGTGTTCATCAATCTGAAAACCTTCAGCAACTCATGCACTTTGAAGTTCTTAAAGAGTAGGATCCGGTTCACCTTGTTCATTTGATTATTTTGCAGTCCTCGAGTGCTTGATGAGCCAATCTATCACAATGTCTATGTTGATTGAGTCTTTGCAAGAGATCATATAGCAGCAGACCTCTCGGTCTTTAATTGATTCGAGGCCACTGCAAACACGATAAAGGAGAATTTTAGTGATTAAAACCATAGCACAGCAGACATGGAAGAAGAACCGGACTACTTCTACACGAGTTTTTTGATGGCCTTACAGCTGATCCACCAGTGACTGCTTCGAAAGAGCTTCAGACTTATCGATTTTGTTGCCGAGCACGAGCAGAGGGATCCCACTCAAGGACGGCCTTGTCAAAAGTTCATGAAGCTCGCTTCGTGATATAGGCACACTGTCTCTATCGGCAGCATCAACAACATATCTGATTTTGCAGCAGCCGGTAGAAGAGGAGGCATGAGAAAGCAGTTCTCAAAGGGTAACCCAACAGAATAATCTGAAAACTGAAAGCATATTACAGGATCGCAGAGACACCACGGCAGTAGCGCTCCCACATGGTTCGAAACCTCCGTTGCCCCCCAAGGTCCCATAGCTTTATCGTGACATTTCCTTTCGTAACTTTTCTCATGTTGAAGCCAACCTGCACAGGATTGAACGGGGATTGCTCTAGGAGAATTTCTCGTATGACATCAGAGATTAGCTAGAAGGAAAGATTCAAGGAAAGATACAGACCGTCGGGATCATGTCTTCGCTGTAGCCTCCACTCTGTTGAGGACAAAGCAGCAACTTAACCTAGTTCCTCCTCACCAGAAAAAAGTAAAAGGAAAGAAATACAGGAAAGTTGCAAGAAGATGTCATATGCTTACTGCGATGGCATTAACCAGAGAAGTCTTTCCTGCATTCTGAATGCCTACTAGGGAAAGCTCCATTTCTTGTTTGAAGAACAAGCTGGTAGAAGAATCAATCACGAGTAGTGAACAAAAGTGCAACACATTTAAGTTAAACTTATTGAGAATGAGGACGGAGAGAAGCTACTGCTGATTTGTCAGACCGAAAGCAATAACCAGAAACACATAATGGAAATATGAAATGCAAGAAATACAAACCAGGCACAGAAGAAGAAGGCAGCCCAAGTGAATACCATACTCCGACCGCATGATACGGTCCAGTTAAAGAAAATAAAAGTTAAACCCGGAAGGTGACCAACTTGCTCGCAGGCTAATCTAAGAATCCGAGTGGGCTATCTGAACGAGATCCAGAAGCCAAAACCGAGAACCTAAAACGTGGTGACATCGGTTCCATCCAAAACTGTCTAACTTGTAATCCGAATCAATAAAGTGGCACATCAGATTATCAATACAAAGGGAACACCGACAGCTGAAATTGCACAGATTTAAGACGGTGAAGTAGCTCGTGATTAAGGGCATCATCATACATGTCCATTTCATAGTCAGGCAGGCGATGAATCACCAAATCAAATCCGAAGAGATGACAAAGACAGGAACGGAGACCCCACAGAGGAAACTCACGAGACTCGACACGGCATGACGAAAGGGGCGAACGTCCACTTACCTCCGGAGCCAGTTGAGAAGAGAATCCCAGAGACCCATCATCCTAAAAGTCGTGAATTTGGCGACAATTCTGCGAGAAATTCGATGGAGTGGCTGAACAGAGGAATACAAGAGGGGGGAGCCCTAATTGCTCTTGGGTAGAGGAGGAAGCAATTGTTATGAAGACAGAGGAAACTTCGCCACCGATGGGGCGAGAGCGTACACTTTCCGTTTGTCCGTTTTCTGGTACACTACAGGCCCCCCCCCCCCCCCGGTAAAGTTACCGCAAACTAGCTGCAACCGCTGTCGGATAAACTCGGAATCAGCAGAACTCCAGACCGTCTTCCCAGGTTCTATCCTATCGATTCGACCTCCAGTGGTCAATTTTGCAGGGCTTTCAGCTTCGGCAGTCGATGAGTGTGCATCGATTTGATCGATAGCTTCTACTGCTTCGTTGTGTCGGGCGCCCCGCTATTAATTAACAAAGGGACAAACGGGAAGATGACTTCAGGAGCTGCTAAATTGCATCTGGTGTTTGGCTTGAGCGTTGTAGGCAAGGAGAAATGGTTAGAAATTTCATAATTAAGTTTTTTTGACAGCTGGATCGAAATGTGAGTTTGCTATATATGAGAAATATTAAGTGATCTTATCTCGTAACGTGATGCAAGAAAACATCTATCATATTGTGACAAATATGTAAATTTATGTTAATCATCCTAACAGTTGTCATAATTGTTACAAATCATACCGATCTAATTGATTCTTCCTCATCACATTATCGTGAGGTAGGACTACCTAAAATTTTTTCTTGTTGAGTTCAAGAGGCATCTCCCTCGACCCGAGTTCAAGGTTCAAGGGATTCTATATTCAATTCTCATTTATGAGACTCTTCATATCTTTATTCTCTATCTTCTGTCTCATTTTAGACATATATGTCTCATTTGTACAAATTACATGCCAAACGGACCTTTAGTGGGTTTGCAAGAATATGTCAGAAAGTCCCTCGTGGGCTTTCCTAGATAACGATGGAACAGTCACTGGGCCGGCGATCTTATTGGCATTTGTTGGGCTTAGAGATGAGTAAGAAGCCCAAACTTTCTCAGGCCCATAATGTGAACACAGGTGGGACCCACACACCGGCCCACCATTATTAAACAGCGGCCGACGGTCAGCTGCCATCCACACGCGACAGCGATCTCGAGCTTAATGAAATACCAAGACAGTCAAAATGTGGAGGAATCTGTCTGTCAGAAATGATACAATAATCATTCATTCTTCGTGAATGAATAGTATTGATCAATTTAAGAAAAAATTCACATCTATAAAATAAATATAGTAAATTTTATAAGTGTAATCAAATAAAAAATAATATATAATTATTCTTTTTCGTACCATTTCTTTATACAAAACGTAACATTTGAGTTTGGAAGAACAGTCAGCTTTGAATTTCGAGTTGGCCCTACTCGTGACTATGCGTGCGCATAATGACATTTCAGCCACTTTTGACTACCAAAAGATCCCTTTTAAAAAAAATAGATAAATTAGACAAATGATGTGGTCATACGATGGTTAGAAATAGAATGTTTTGTCCTCCTGGAACGTTGCCGGCCCTCTTAACAGGTCTCGTCTCGTTCCTCGTATGAACTGTGTATCCATGAAGAGGGCGGGATGATCACATCATTTGTCTAATTTGGATACAAGAAATTGTTCCCTGTGTGAAAATGAGAAAAGAAAAATTAGCCGAATGAATTGTAAAATATTATATATATATATATATATATATATTGTGCATATTCACCATTTTGTCCAATAATTAAAAAAAATGATTTTTTTAAATAATTATTTTCGTTGCCGTGTTTAACCTGCCAGGGCACGTACCACACCTGAACAAGCCGAACTTTGGCGTTTCTGGGGCGGGCGGGCAGGCAGGCAGGCAGGCAGGCAGTCCGATTTGAGGCCTGCATTAAACTATTGTTCTAAGGGCAAGGGCCAACCTCTTTAATCCTTTTTTTTTTAAAAAATAAATATATCCCATAAAACCTTTATATATATGTATGTATGTATGATACCATTGTATCGTGTTCTTTTTTTCTTTTTTTTTTTTAAAAAAATCATATTGACCACTTTTGGTCCTTTTAAGTTTTCTCCTTAATAAATGGAAGTTTGGCTTCTGAGTAGAAAGGAATAAGAGACTATATATGCTTCAGCCACGCCAATGCGTATTGTTTAATTCTTCTCTGGCTAAGCTTTTACTCCCTAGTGAATCGTCATGACCTAAACTTGAATTAGTTATAACTCACTGAATTTAGATGTATACAGAAAAAAATGCGTTAGTTAAGAAAACAAAACCTGGTTAGGCCAAGGGGTGTGGGTACCTAATTTTAACCCTAGGAAGAAAGTCCCTAGTGTAAAGTTTGACGTGTGATTAATACTTATCACGTTAGCATTATCTTATCAGTTGCACCGAGACTTTCTCCTAACATTGAGACACCAGCTGTTCAGGTACAGCTTTTGCATGTTGCAAAGATTTGAAATCCTACTGGTTAGGTTGGACCTAACCAGCAGCACAGGAAAATCAATGCTCACATAAAAAAACTCAACTTGGGTTGATTGGATTATAGTACATTTGGTGGGTAATTAATTAACTGATTGATTAATAAGGTTATTTCATTAGAGTACAATTAATTAGTTGATTGATTAGGACCCTAACCTTCATTTTTTTGATTGGAAGAAATTTATTTATTATAATAATCCATGCGAAGAATGTAGATCCTCGTGCATGATAATTGGTCGAGTTTATTATATATAATATACAGCTCGATTCTTCGGTTCACACGAATATCTCAACGAATGGTCCGATGGACTGTAATAGTCGGATTCATTCGCAACTTGTTAATCAATCACGAGGACGAGTGATCGGTAACTTCGACTGGTCACAACTGGCTTTATAGATTGCATCTCTCGGGATGTTCCATGGGGCTCCTAGGTCGAGAGATTGAACTGACGGTTAAATCGGTGTATCTGTCAGAATATCCTAAGCTTTGAACCAAACCAATGGTCCGAGCAGGCTACCTATGGCCCACCTAGCGCATTCGCCAGAACTGTTTCCCACGACCTCCGGGTTCGAACCGCTGACCCTGACACGAGGAGCAAGCTTGCTCGTCCTGCGAGCCGATTGAGGGGAACAATGAAAATCAATGGCATATTCTAAGTGAAATTCTATCGTTGAGTTGTTAAACTATTGTATTTTTTTCAAATTTATCGTGTTGATTATAAATCGTTCAATGGAACTGTTGAATGGTCCAACGATTTCTAAAGAATTGTTGTACCTCGGTTAGCAGGCCTGTCTTGTTTGAATAAAAAGCTAAGCTTCATTTGGGGCATAGACATGGTGGCTAAGTTACTCAACATCCCATTATACATTTTCTTCTTTACTCCCTGGAAATACTTGGGACATGCTTCATCCTTATTTCTTGCAAAACCTTTCCCAACACAGTCCCTTCGAATCAAAGAGAAGCTATAAGAGCGATACGGTTGATTAAGGTGATTCTGTACCATTCTTTTTTCAAAATAAGATTTCGAATTCAAGTTATGTGTAGTGCAGATGGAAAGTTCCTACTCTTGACGAGCCAATCCGATCAAATCTGAATCAATTATGGCTCGTTGAGCATCTGGATTACCGGTAACCCGTATCCATAGGTTGACTCGCTTTGCTTATAGGATAAGACTGTGGGATCCACCGACAAGTGTAGAAAAGGGCACCAGTTGGTGGCATGTACTGTCGAGGTTGCAGCAACTCCATGCAAGACTCACAGCTCAGGCTTGATCCTTCCCTCCCATCTACGCCAACAACGTCTGATGTCTGTCTTCCTTCTGCCGTAAATATTGCCGACGTTGTCTTCTCCCTTTCTCTACCGCAAAAACCGAGCAAAATACCCCTCGACGCTCGCATATCGGGGCAGGGTTCATCGATCGTAGTGCCCATGAATATCGTCCGACGACTGCATCTTAAAATTTTCCGATGAGAATGGACAGATACAGGGAATGATCTTTGTGTGAATGTGAGGTGGTGGCGCTTTCCTTTCGAGACTTAGCACGTGTGCTACGCGTCGCCATGTCCCTGGCCACGTAAAAACTCCACTCAACACTCACATAAATCACATAATCATCACCTCCAATATGCACCGACTAAAGTGATTCGATACTTCTTCCTTTTAAAAATTGTCCCGAATTCGAGTTTTATGAGTCAAGAGAAACTTTGACCGGGATAGTTTTATTCTCTAGTTTAACCGACTCTACTCGAACTGAATTCGGTAGAGATAAGAGATGTATCAAAGAAGAAAAATAAGGGAAAAAGAGCAATGATGGGAAACCCAACACAAAAGGGCCTTTGTCCCGACACGGGAGTGGTCTCATTTGTATATAAAGGAAGGGGAGCGGCAGCAATGGTTGGTGCCCAACTGCCCGCAAAATCTCTTTCCCAATCTCCCCTGCTTCTTCTTCCTTGCTGTGTTCCTTCTCTCTCCCCCTTCTCTATACATAAAGAAAACTTGCCTTCTTCATATTCCCATTGTTCTACCTCTGCAGTTTCAAGCTGAGGATCAAGAACAGGATCGCTATGGGGAGGCAACCTTGCTGTGACAAAGTGGGACTGAAGAAGGGTCCGTGGACTGCCGAAGAGGACAAGAAGCTCATCAACTTCATCCTCACTAATGGCCAATGCTGCTGGAGGGCTCTTCCCAAGCTTGCAGGTTCCTTTTCTGTTCTTCTCCCCACCAATGGAGAAAATCTTTTATGTCATGGTGTTACCACGCGGCGGTACCCACATAGTGATATCATCCGGTCGGAATAAATTATTCTTAGGATTTTTTAAAGGTTTTATAAAAAAATCACATAAATAACTGATTCGGATGGATTGGTGTCACACGTAAATACCACCACGTAGCATAAAAGACTTTCTCCCACCAATGGCCACTTTGTTTTAGCTTTTGTTCTCTACAAAATATTAAGGTAAGGATGAGGATGATGAGAGTGGTTCTTTGGTTAAACAGGACTGCTGAGGTGCGGGAAGAGTTGCAGGCTGAGATGGACAAACTACCTGAGGCCAGACCTCAAGAGAGGGCTTCTCTCTGAATCTGAAGAGAAGCTGGTCATCGACCTTCATGCACAGCTTGGCAACAGGTTGACTTTTAATCTCTTGGTCGATAAATTCATTGGGATCAATCCTTCTCATTCCCTCTCTTACACCTCATCCAATACTTGTTCTCTCACTCTCTGCAGATGGTCCAAGATCGCCTCCCACCTTCCAGGACGGACGGACAACGAGATCAAGAACCACTGGAACACACACATAAAGAAGAAGCTCAAGAAGATGGGGATCGATCCAGTGACACACCGGCCGATAACCCCTCCCGACCCAACCAGCCAAACAAAGTTACAGAAACCGCCTGAAGAGCAAGCGCAGCCATCTCCTTCATCCTCTTCTTCTTCCACGAGCCCGAACCAGTCTTCACCGTCGGCCATTGCAGAGGTGACCAAGCTGGAAGAGGGAGACAGGACACTGAGCACATCTAACAGCTTCTGCACGGACGAAGTTCCTCTGATCGGCCCGAGCGAGATCCTAGTCCAACAAGCTTGCTCGTCGTCGGCCTCTTCTTCTTCGCCATCATCTTCGTCCGGAAGCATCCTGCAAGATATGCATTTCCCGAGCACGGACTGGTCGGGCGTCGGTAATGCCAACCTGGTGAGCTTGCTGGAGGATGATTTCAGGTGGGAAGACCTGCTGGTCAACCATGATGGAGAGAGCAGCAACCTCATGGCCGTGGATCCTCTCGACCAAGCGCCTGACGATTGGGCATATGGGCTGTTATTGTGAAATGGAATGAATTTTACATTTCGATTAGCTCTCTTCCGCCCACCATCCCTTTCTTTTTCCATTTTTTTCCCATTTTAATTTCGGAAAAATTTGAGCTGCTCATTCCTTTTAAAAGAAGAGGGATATACTCTGTGTGGATGTAATGTACATGAGATCAGATCGTTGGAACAGCCTTGTTCAGTGTCTGTCTGTATTGATTGGAACGCCAGATGCGGCTGTGCAGGTTTATCTTTAACTATATATATGCATATGATCTCGACTAATGTAAGTCGATCGAGATGATTCGGTAGTTCTCTCGGTTAAATAAAATCTCGTATTCGAGTTATAACTCAGTGGATCGATATGCTTCGATTTGAATCAATTAAAGTGTATTGATAATGTCATTATTTATATGATTAAATAAATGGATTGTCATAAAAAAAACTGAAAATTCAAAATTTAAAAATGACTGGGACTCAGTCAGTCAACCCATTTACATTCAATTGTTGCATTCTTCTTGGAGTAATCTATTATGGTAAGATTGTGTTTGGACATAAACTTAATGTAATCTCTAATGTAGTTTTTATTATACATTAAGATGTTTAATAAACTAATTACAAAATTTATTCTTATTCAACATTAGGAGGTTAAAATTTCATAATATGGTCGGTAAATTTTTATGTATAAAATGAGTAATTCTTGAATTATAAAATTTTTCACGTCCAATTTTACAGTTAATACAATAGATTTATATTTTTCGAATACAACAATTTTGTATTTCGACTTATAACTTAAAAAACTTTACTATAACTCAAATTTTTTCAGTGATTTCGACATTCCCCGTCTTGAATCAAACACGACCTAAAACAATTTTTCTTTCCCAAAAACAAACATAGCATTACGGTCACCCTCGATTTACTGTTACAGTTACGGATTTAATTATCATCAGTAGAATTTCTCGTACATCTTTATTTCATACTTCAATCCATGATCTTCTTCTCTACATATGCAATTTGATGTGGATCTTATCGATTTCTGTGCAGTTCGATTCCAGGATGTCCGTAATCGGTAGAGTTAATTGGATCTTAAGACCAACGAAGGTTGGCACAAACGGAAAGGCCTTGTGTGGCTTAAACAGAGTTCGCAGACCTTCTTGGGACTGGTTTCCGAGAAACCGTCTGACAGTACTCCAAATCCGGATTAGTCGACTAGTTTTCGGGTACCGGATATAGGGGTGGGAAACCAGGAGAAAAAAAAAAGGGGGATCTTAAGAAAGTTGAATTATACGGCTGGGCGCCAGTCGTTGTTCCTCGTATTCTACGGTTCGTTAGTTCTATACGACAAAGCAATCTACCTGTACAATTAATAACCATTGGAAGGTAAATAAACTAACAAACCGAGAAATGGTGTTTGATGGAATAATTTTGATATTGATTCATTAAGAAATTATGGGCTCAATTGGTTTAATAAAGTTATCCGAAAGGAATCTTATAAAACTAATGAAGGATTCTTACATTAATTTTATTAATTAACCTATAATTCTCCAAAAGGAAAAAAAAAGCAATAATTCTCAAAAAAAGAAAAAAAATTGTGCCTACTACTTAACCAATAAATAAATAAATAAATATATGTTTTTGTTGATTAGAAATCAAACTCTTGCATTTAAAATGATATAGAAAAATAAACGGGTACGAGAAGTCTCGATGAAAATCGGATAGAGGACCTTCAGGTCTCATGTCGAGAGAATGATGCTAATTACGCAAAACTAGTTCTTTATATTTGTTTAATCAGGTACGATTTGATAATTAATTAAGTGAAAATATGCTCATAAAAGATATGATATTCTTCATAGATGCAGACCTTGGAACTGCTACTCTCTGTGGGATTGACCAAAGTTTGGTTACAAACCATGGGCTCATAGGCACCCCAATCGCAACATGTTTGACATTAATACCGAAATTGGTCTTACATCCGAAGTCGACCGACCAACACCCATGGATGCCTACACAAAAAATTAATTGAAACTGTTGCCCGCATTAGTAATTAAGTAATTTTAATTAGGAAACAATTACAGATTATATCTCTTTTTTATTCGCACCGCGCGGTGTTTCCGAGCCAACCGAAGCGCATATCGAGATTAATCTGCGACCAGGTCAGGATTTATGAGAAAATTCCCACCGACCCTTCCAACCACAGGATCGGATCCCGACATACCGACCTCAGACAGATGTATTGCTGGGGTAATCTTTTCAATTTGTGCACTCTATAAGTTCCTTTAAGATTTTATTTTATTTTTAGTTTTCTCCTTAATTCTAAAATCAGAATATTTTCTAATGGACATTGGAAAGATGAGGTGTCAGGGTTCAGGGAAAAAAAAACAATGTCAAAGAAAACCTCATCCATTAAAACAAAAAAGGACACGACAGAAAGCTTCGGCCAATGAGAGCAGTTCAAACTGCATCACTTTCGCTTTGATCCGGCACCTAACTTTTTAAAATATTGTGCTTTTGACTAATTTTTATTATTATTAAAATTAAAATACTTTTTAATATGAAAGATAAGTGAGGGCCACCAACCAAAGCACTGGCCCCTTTTATTATTACTTCACAAATTACATTAATTAAATTAAAAAAATATTAATTATCGCATTAGTTGTCAAAGATCTTGCATAAAGTTCACATTCTCAATTGCGTTCGTCACTAATGGTCTTGCTCCGGTCATCAATGTTCGGGCAAGTTAGCATTTTACCATCAATTTGATTCGGATATCCGTAATTTTAACACGAATCCTCGTCGAGTCGTTAAGTGATCGTTAAGAAATCCGTTATCCTTGCATTATTTATTTGTTTATTTATATTAATGTTTCTATCTAATAAATCAAATGGAAATAGAAATTGGAAAAAAAAAGTGGAAATCGAGGAATCCTGAATTTTAGCCAAAAAAAAAAAACAAAGAAAGAAAGAGTACAATTTTGGGGGGCGGTGGCGACTGGCGAGGCCATGCGCGGGAGGATTCCATGGGTCTTCTTCTAAGTGGACACAAATGTGCTCCCAAATCCAATCCCTCTTGTGCCCTTTTCTCTCAACGCATAAAGAAATGTCCCACTTTTATTCTTTCACTTCTATGCTTAGTATCCGGAAGTTCAATGAGATCCGCCGGTCCGAATTCCAAATATGCCGAGTCGCCCGAATCAATCCAATGTTCATATAAGAATGTTCCCTTTCGGTTTCGCAAATTACAACTTGGGAAATTGTACGATCCGATCATTATATTGTTAATTAAGAGGGAAAAATGATCGAGCCGCAAGATTCGCTTCTCTAATCTGGGTCGTCGATTATGAACTATTAAATTAAGCTACTGAAACAATCTGCTCTTATTTGTATGGGAGAAGAGAAAATCTTGTGCATAATGGATATATCATGTGCTATTACTTATATGGAGATATAAATTAATAAGATTCAGTTGTTTATATGACATTTTTTTAATGTTTTTGTGAAAAAAATAAATTAAAGAACCGTATCTTATTGGACTACGTAAGTACTGTTATGTGGTATACTAATTATATAAAGGAAGACTCCCATCATTGTCCATAGTATACCAAACCTAAAAATGGACAGTGTTTTGAGTACGCAGGGATGGATTTAGGGGGGTGCAGGAGGCGATCGCTCTCCCCCAGAACTCTGAAAACTCTATAAGATTTTATCCAAAGTTTACCTAATTTTTTTCTAATTTTTATTGAATTATATAGTTCGTTCTCCTGAATTTTTCACTTCACTTTCCTGTAGAGTTTCACCCCTCTGAGCAAGTTTTCTGGATCCGTCCATGTGAGTACGTGTGAATTTTTAATGCTTTATCCCGTTTCAATACCTGTAATCAATCATAGCCCTGACCCCGACCCCCGACTCCATTTTGTTATCCGGCCTGGCTATGGCTAACAACCTCACTTGGAACGAAATCCGGTTTGTACATCATGCACACGTCTGTCATAGGTCACACGTACGCGTACGTACATCGTATGTCTTGCTCGTACCGTTCCTCATTTCACGTCTCGCCCATGTTAAAATTGCTGTCGGAACGACCCTTTCGGGGCGAGCCGCTTGCCTTCTCAACCGATGCACAGTGATGATATCGTTGCACCCTATGGGGGCCGGGACTGTCTAGCGAGTTTTAGCTTGTCGTCGTCTCTAGGAATACAGTATCTCACAGTCTATCGTATCAGATTCGATCCTTTATTTATTAATTTTTTTAATTTGATGATGTTATTCGTGTCATCGCACGCCTCGTTCTTGCACCCGTTGAACTAGCTGAGCTCGTGCCCTAGCTGAGAAAATATTCATAAAATTAACAGAAAAGCGGATGAATTTGTTTTCTTAACCTTTATAGAAAAATAGTAAAACTGCATCGAACAAATAGAAAATGCATGTTTTTTTTCTAAAATTAAAATGGGTGCAGTAAATTTGTAAAATAAAAATAACTTTTCAAAATTTTATTCACTACACTGCCTTGAAAAGGTACTCACTAGGGTCGTGATATAATGACTGACGTAAAATTTTACAGTTCAGTCATTGGACCGTTAAATAAGTGAAAAAAATAATTATGAATTATCATGTTTCTTTATTTGATATAAATTATTAATTACGAACCGTTGAATTAAATTACTCATAATTCAATGATCAGACTATAAGTCGCAAGTCGCAATCTTTAGAATTTTGCTGTATGAACTGATGGCCATCATTTTCCCTATGAATGATTGTGACATTGAAAGGCTTTGCTTTCATTTCCGGCAATGGCAATTGCACACAAAAAGGACCGGGAACCTGCATATGCATACTTTTCTCCATCACTTCGGAGTTAAATCCGAAACTCTCGAATCAAATCTCGATGCGGGTACGATAGCCCCCGTCTGAATCTCCGCATGTATCCAAAAGATTACGAACCCGAAACGTCGAAGATTATAACCTCGTACTACTCTCGGTTTTCAAATATTGTTATCGTGGGATATGGATGGAATCTTGAATTGGGGGGAACAAGTCTTGATGCTTGTCTGTCGACGCGTGAATGCGATCCTTTCTTGAATGTTCTGTGCATTGTCAAAAGGATGTGCTGGGGCTTCCACACTGTCCCTTTTGATGATTGCTCTTTGATCATATTGGGTACCATTTCCATTTTTTTAAGGATCGGGCACGAATTGATTTATTAAAAGAAATAAAGTCCTGGACACGAATTAATCAATGGCAATAGAACATTGTTAGCTTCAGAAAAACCGGTTTCCGCCAATTTTCGACGGTGTTACACTGACGAGATCAGTATTTATTACGCTGGAAATTCAATTTGTTTATTAATATGCTCGTGATTGAATACGAGAATAGAATAGAAAGTCTACCGTTACTGTTGCCCCACGTTATTGCCGATAAAAATAAAAGTACACACAAGATCGAGGAAAAGAAAGTGCACGAACAAGAGCAAGTTGAGGTGATTTGAGATCTTATTTTTTAAGATAAAATCTCAAGTTCAAGTTCGATGAGTGGAGAAAAACTCGTGATCGAAACGATTTTGTCCTCTGCTAGACGTTCGTAATCCGAATTCAGATTAATTAAACTCGTTAGATTTTTAAATATGAAAGAAAAAACAAAAGAAGAAGGAAAGGATCACAATAAGTAATGCTTTATCCATTGAATCATTCCTTGTGGCACCTGGCAGCCTAGCCTCGAGACACATGCACAAGCACAAGCACCCGCACACGCACACGTACAAACATTATAAGACGAAGAAGACGATGAAGGGTTATGTTTGTTGTCAGTGTCAATTCCATGATATTTTGTCCCGACCATCAATCATTGTTTTACTTACACATTGGTGCATATGTTTGGTTCCTTTGTAAGCCTCCCGTTCGAGTTACCTATATTACTCGATGGCCTGTTCGATCACCCTTGGACCTAATGTGACATCTGAAGTTGATCGATGCTGCCGACACTTATTTCTAGGATAAGCACTCCTTTTCTCTCCATTTTGGATAAGGAATACGAGCATTCTACGCAGTGGGAAGCCCCTTAAGAGTCTACTTACGGTGTATATCGGATTACTGAGATGTGATACACGATGGGCGAGTTCAACTGTCTACACGTATGAATTCGGTTTCGCCATACGGATTACTGCTTTTTGTGCTGGGTGCTCGTTAACGGGGGAAGGTAGAAAGTGGCATCAGGATGAGTTAAGACTGAGCTAAGAGAGACGTATACATACACATACATATATACGCACATATACATATACAGTTGTGCATAAGGGAAGTGGTCGGCTACGCTGTCCCGGGTCACCAGCACCACAAAGTTTCGGGACGAAACAGTACAAAGACAGCATCATTGTGCAAGCATTTAAATTTGCATGTTGAGTGCTTTTATTTTTTATTTTTTCTTTTTTATTAGAAAGAATGCTCGTGGCCTAAAAGAGGAAGGTAGAAAATGGTACATAAGAGTACGAGACGTCTTATTTATAATAATCAAATTTAGAAACTTTTCTATTTATATATAAAAAGATGTTGCCACTGTACTAAATCTAGTGATATAATCATGATTTTATGATTTGTGATAAGGGTGGATGATAGGAGGGCTGCCACTTGTCATTATTAGAGGGTTGACAGTAACCGAAGAGGGGCAAGGCAGTGCTTGCTGCGTCCATCAGTCTTGATCATTCCTATCATGCTTTAGAAAGACAAATATTTCAAGTTCTTTACTTCGAGAAACTTCCGAGTTGGATGGTGTTCAAACTTCAACCCATTGCCATTGGTTACACCACCATTTACATGTAAGAAGATGTGTGTATATGTATATATTATTATTAACCGAAAAACAATAAGGACAGATTGCCTGACCTCGCACACGTGTGTGTGTGTGTGTGGGGTGCAAAACCCGAAGCAGCGGTCCAACTCTCAAAAAAGCTTTGTGATGACCATAAATAAATAAATACATAAATAAAGACATTAAAATTGGCACCTGGGTGTTCCCCCCAGGAAGAAAAGGATAATTTGGGCATACATTTCTTATCTTGGGCTTCTCCCCCAGCAAATCCGGCCTGCCAAGAAAAGGATGGAATGGGCCTTGTCAAGAAATAGCCGTGCCCCGCTGTCCTTGAATTGGATGACGGCCGGGTTAGGAATAGGACCGGCCTGATAAATTAATAATCAAGACTTCTTCCCCCGACTAGGCAGACAGAACTTCCACAGCACCCCAAATCCACACAGAGGCCATTCATCCCCCCACCTTCTACATGGCAGGGTCCCAGGAAGAATTTGGGCAAGGACATCCATACCCTAGTCGACGTGCCACTGCACTGCAGATCCACGCCCTTGCTCTACACTTGGGCCGAACTTATTGCACTGGAAGTGTTCACTTTGAACTCCATAGTCATAGTTGGCTCGGAGTGAACAATTTCGGTAGCTCCTTTTTTTTCGGTTAAGGCAGGCCAAAGACAAGTAATCGTGATGCCTTCAGTAACATACTCCTTGCAGAAATATGGATAGGATACTTCAACCATATAACCACTTCGTCATGGACGACAACACCAGAACCCCACTTCACTGATTCTAATTTAGATTACAGCCCGAAAGTGACCAAAAACACAACCCACTACATAAAAAGAGGCAGCTAAATCACCGAGACAAGTTAGTCAACACCAAACTGGAAACTAGCCTTTTCACATATACACGAAAGGAAGGAGATAATCGGCCACGCGCAAGGAAAATACCACATACGAGTCCTAAGGCCCAAGAGAATGACCCAATATTTTCCGGGCAATCACTATTAGCCGCCTGAAGCTCAGTTAGTGTTCATGGCGTCAGCGTGATAGCTGTCCAGCTCCTTGTCGAGTTGATCTGCAGACTTCTCAACGGGTTGCCTCTTCCCACGGCCCCGAATGCCTCGTCCACGACCGCGCCCCCGGCTACTATTGAAGCCCCCACGACGGCCCCTGTTACTGCATTATGATAAAACAAACAAACAAACAAACAAACAAACAAACAAAAGCACATTCAGATCAATCAAACAGTTCAAATTAGCATCATATTGGAAGAGTTCTGCGCCAATGACTGACGCAGAGACTCCAAAATATAGTTACAAATTCACAAGAAAAAACATGCAATGTTGTGTTTTCACACGTGTCCCAAAAAGGTTAGATCAGAAAAGAGACCAGACTGCTGATTGTGCGAACCATTTAATGCCAAATTCCAACAATGCGTTACAAAATGCAAAAAGAACATCTCCAGTTGGAGAGCAGCAACGGAACAGTACTAACCCAGTTCCGCGATTGGGAACAGCAGGTCCTATAGCACTAACTTGCCCTGGCCTGTATAAGCAGTGAGGATCAATAAGTCAAGATGAAGGAATTGGGTAAAATAAGTTGAAGATAAGTGTACATCAATTAGGAGAATGAGAAGATTGACTGCATACATGACAACCGATCTCCTCTTCCTGCCATTCAATCCAGTGACGTTTACGCGAGCAGGAACAGGAACTTCCGAATTAGCACCTATAATCTCAATCTTCATTGGCTTCCCATCCAAGAGCACATTGTTATAGCGCTTAAGAGCTAAAAACGCATCACTCCTCCTTGTATACACCACCTCGGCAGAACCCTGCAACAAGGCAATAGCATTGTACCAACCGAAATGTAAACAATAAATACTAAAGCTAGATCAAAAAAGATATGACTATGACATTACTATATGTACATTCAAGAAATAGTTACGAAAATCTAAGACACAACATTGAGGCTGTCATACAAACAACAATATGATAAGATCTCCCAACTCAACAAAAGGTACTTACACTTGGTCGACCGGTTTTGTCATAGTGAACAGCATATCTTTTCACATCCCCAATTTCAGAGAAAAGTTCCTGGAATGTGGCACAAGATTTAGGATATCACCGTGATAAGCAAAGAAGAAAATTTCATGTCTCAAGCTATACCCTTATATCTTCATTGGTCACTCCATAGTCCAGGTTGGAAACATATAACTTAGTGCCAATCTCAATTCCTTGTATCCCAGCAGCTCTGATGCTATCTTCAAACAGATCAGTTTGACAACAGGTTGACTTTTAATCTCTTGGTCGATAAATTCATTAGGATCAATCCTTCTCATTCCCTCTCTTACACCTCATCCAATACTTGTTCTCTCACTCTCTGCAGATGGTCCAAGATCGCCTCCCACCTTCCAGGACGGACGGACAACGAGATCAAGAACCACTGGAACACACACATAAAGAAGAAGCTCAAGAAGATGGGGATCGATCCAGTGACACACCGGCCAATAACCCCTCCCGACCCAACCAGCCAAACAAAGTTACAGAAACCGCCTGAAGAGCAAGCGCAGCCATCTCCTTCATCCTCTTCTTCTTCCACGAGCCCGAGCCAGTCTTCACCGTCGGCCATTGCAGAGGTGACCAAGCTAGAAGAGGGAGACAGGACACTGAGCACATCTAACAGCTTCTGCACGGACGAAGTTCCTCTGATCGGCCCGAGCGAGATCCTAGTCCAACAAGCTTGCTCGTCATCGGCCTCTTCTTCTTCGCCATCATCTTCGTCGGGAAGCATCCTGCAAGATATGCATTTCCCGAGCACGGACTGGTCGGGCGTCGGTAATGCCAACCTGGTGAGCTTGCTGGAGGATGATTTCAGGTGGGAAGACCTGCTGGTCAACGATGATGGACAGAGCAGCAACCTCATGGCCGTGGATCCTCTCGACCAAGCACCTGACGATTGGGCATATGGGCTCTTATTGTGAAATGGAATGAATTTTACATTTCGATTAGCTCTCTTCCACCCACCATCCCTTTCTTTTTCCATTTTTTCCCATTTTAATTTCGGAAAAATTTGAGCTGCTCATTCCTTTTAAAAGAAGAGGGATATACTCTGTGTGGATGTAATGTACATGAGATCAGATCGTTGGAACAGCCTTGTTCAGTGTCTGTCTGTATTGATTGGAACGCCAGATGCGGCTGTGCAGGTTTATCTTTAACTATATATATGCATATGATCTCGACTAATGTAAGTCGATCGAGATGATTCGGTAGTTCTCTCGGTTGAATAAAATCTCCTATTCGAATTATAACTCAGTGGATCGATATGCTTCGATTTGAATTAATTAAAGTGTATTGATAATGTCATTATTTATATGATTAAATAAATGGATTGTCATAAAAAAAACTGAAAATTCAATAGTTAAAAATGACTGGGACTCAGTCAGTCAACCCATTTACATTCAATTATTGCATTCTTCTTGGAGTAATTTATTATGGTAAGATACCAAGAGGGGTTGGGCCGAGTGGTAAGCAGCTCGGTACCGCTTAAGGAGGTCTCGAGTTCGAGACCTCACGTATGCAGACACCTCTCTTGTGAGCCTCACCCGCCATTGCCAGGCGTGCGACCCGGGGCGACCAACGGATTAGTCAAGTATGGTTGGCTGAAAGATGCCATCTCACCGCTGGTGGGGCCTGCTTGGATACCGTGGCTGGCGACAAAAAAAAAATTTATTATGGTAAGATTGTGTTTGGACGTAAACTTATTGTAATCTCTTATGTAGTTTTTATTATACATTAAAATGTTTAATAAACTAATTACAAAATTCATTCTTATTCAACATTATGAAGTTAAAATTTCATAGTATGGTCGGTAAATTTTTATGTATAAAATGAGTAATTCTTGAATTATAAAATTTTTCACGTCCAATTTTGCAGTTAATACAATAGATTTACATTTTTCGAATACAACAATTTCATATTTCGACTTATAACTTAAAAAACTTTACTTTAACTCAAATTTTTTTGGTGATTTCGACATTCCCCGTCTTGAATCAAACACGACCTAAAACAATTTTTCTATCCCAAAAGCAAACATAGCGTTACGGTCACCCTCGATTTTATGGTTACAGTTACAAATTTAATTATCATCAGTAGAATTTCTCGTACCTCTTTATTTCATACTTCAATCCATGATCTCCTTCTCGACATATGCAATTTGATGTGGATCTTATCGATTTCCGTGCAGTTCGATTCCAGGATGTCCGTAATTGGTAGAGCTAATTGGATCTTAAGACTAATGAAAGTTAGCACAAATGGAAGGGGCTTGTGTGGTTTAAGTAGAGGTACTGGGTTCAAATCATTGCAGACACAGCAAACCTTCTTGGGAGCGGTTCCCGAGAAACCGTCTGACTGTACCTCGAATCCGGATTAGTCGGCCAGCCTTCGGGTACCGGACACCGGGTGGGAAACAAAAAAAAAATGGATCTTAAGAAAGTTGAATTATACGGCTGGGCGCCAGTCGTTGTTCCTCGTATTCTACGGTTCGTTAGTTCTATACGACAAAGCAATCTACCTGTACAATTAATAACCATTGGAAGGTAAATAAACTAACAAACCGAGAAATGGTGTTCGATGGAATAGTATTGATATTGATTCATTAAGAACTTATGGGCTCATTTCGTTTAATAAAGTTATCCGAAAGAAAAAAAAAGGCTATAATTCTCAAAAAAAGAAAAAAAATTGTGTCTACTACTTAACCAATAAATAAATAAATAATAAATATATATATGTTTTTGTTGATTAGAAATCAAACTCTTGCATTTAAAATGATAGAGAAAAATAAAAGGGTACGAGAAGTCTCGACGAAAATCGGATGGAGGACCTTCAGGTCTCATGTCGAGAGAATGATGCTAATTACGGAAAACTAGTTCTTTATATTTGTTTAATCGGGTACGATTTGATAATTAATTAAGTGAAAATATGCTCATAAAAGATATGATATTCTTCATAGATGCAGACCTTGGAACTGCTACTCTCTGTGGGATTGACCAAAGTTTGGTTACAAACCATGGGCTCATAGGCACCCCAATCGCAACATGTCTGACATTAATACCGAAATTGGTCTTGCATCCGAAGTCGACCGACCAACACCCATGGATGCCTACACAAAAAATTAATTGAAACTGTTGCCCGCATTAGTAATTAAGTAATTTTAATTAGGAAACAATTACAGATTATATCTCCTTTTTATTTGCACCGCGCGGTGTTTCCGAGCCAGTCCAAATGCACATCGAGACTAATCTGCGATCGGATCAGAATTTATGAGAAAATTCTCGCCGACCCTTCCAACCAGGGAATCGGATCCCGACAGACCGACCTCAGACAGATGTATTGCTGGGGTAATCTTTTCAATTTGTGCACTCTATTAAGTTCCTTTAAGATTTTATTTTATTTTTAGTTTTCTCCTTAATTCTAAAATCAGAATATTTTCTAATGGACATTGGAAAGATGAGGTGTCAGGGTTCAGGGAAAAAAAAACAATGTCAAAGAAAACCTCATCCATTAAAACAAAAAAGGACACGACAGAAAGCTTCGGCCAATGAGAGCAGTTCAAACTGCATCACTTTCGCTTTGATCCGGCACCTAACTTTTTAAAATATTGTGCTTTTGACTAATTTTTATTATTATTAAAATTAAAATACTTTTTAATATGAAAGATAAGTGAGGGCCACCAACCAAAGCACTGGCCCCTTTTATTATTACTTCACAAATTACATTAATTAAATTAAAAAAATATTAATTATCGCATTAGTTGTCAAAGATCTTGCATAAAGTTCACATTCTCAATTGCGTTCGTCACTAATGGTCTTGCTCCGGTCATCAATGTTCGGGCAAGTTAGCATTTTACCATCAATTTGATTCGGATATCCGTAATTTTAACACGAATCCTCGTCGAGTCGTTAAGTGATCGTTAAGAAATCCGTTATCCTTGCATTATTTATTTGTTTATTTATATTAATGTTTCTATCTAATAAATCAAATGGAAATAGAAATTGGAAAAAAAAAGTGGAAATCGAGGAATCCTGAATTTTAGCCAAAAAAAAAAAACAAAGAAAGAAAGAGTACAATTTTGGGGGGCGGTGGCGACTGGCGAGGCCATGCGCGGGAGGATTCCATGGGTCTTCTTCTAAGTGGACACAAATGTGCTCCCAAATCCAATCCCTCTTGTGCCCTTTTCTCTCAACGCATAAAGAAATGTCCCACTTTTATTCTTTCACTTCTATGCTTAGTATCCGGAAGTTCAATGAGATCCGCCGGTCCGAATTCCAAATATGCCGAGTCGCCCGAATCAATCCAATGTTCATATAAGAATGTTCCCTTTCGGTTTCGCAAATTACAACTTGGGAAATTGTACGATCCGATCATTATATTGTTAATTAAGAGGGAAAAATGATCGAGCCGCAAGATTCGCTTCTCTAATCTGGGTCGTCGATTATGAACTATTAAATTAAGCTACTGAAACAATCTGCTCTTATTTGTATGGGAGAAGAGAAAATCTTGTGCATAATGGATATATCATGTGCTATTACTTATATGGAGATATAAATTAATAAGATTCAGTTGTTTATATGACATTTTTTTAATGTTTTTGTGAAAAAAATAAATTAAAGAACCGTATCTTATTGGACTACGTAAGTACTGTTATGTGGTATACTAATTATATAAAGGAAGACTCCCATCATTGTCCATAGTATACCAAACCTAAAAATGGACAGTGTTTTGAGTACGCAGGGATGGATTTAGGGGGGTGCAGGAGGCGATCGCTCTCCCCCAGAACTCTGAAAACTCTATAAGATTTTATCCAAAGTTTACCTAATTTTTTTCTAATTTTTATTGAATTATATAGTTCGTTCTCCTGAATTTTTCACTTCACTTTCCTGTAGAGTTTCACCCCTCTGAGCAAGTTTTCTGGATCCGTCCATGTGAGTACGTGTGAATTTTTAATGCTTTATCCCGTTTCAATACCTGTAATCAATCATAGCCCTGACCCCGACCCCCGACTCCATTTTGTTATCCGGCCTGGCTATGGCTAACAACCTCACTTGGAACGAAATCCGGTTTGTACATCATGCACACGTCTGTCATAGGTCACACGTACGCGTACGTACATCGTATGTCTTGCTCGTACCGTTCCTCATTTCACGTCTCGCCCATGTTAAAATTGCTGTCGGAACGACCCTTTCGGGGCGAGCCGCTTGCCTTCTCAACCGATGCACAGTGATGATATCGTTGCACCCTATGGGGGCCGGGACTGTCTAGCGAGTTTTAGCTTGTCGTCGTCTCTAGGAATACAGTATCTCACAGTCTATCGTATCAGATTCGATCCTTTATTTATTAATTTTTTTAATTTGATGATGTTATTCGTGTCATCGCACGCCTCGTTCTTGCACCCGTTGAACTAGCTGAGCTCGTGCCCTAGCTGAGAAAATATTCATAAAATTAACAGAAAAGCGGATGAATTTGTTTTCTTAACCTTTATAGAAAAATAGTAAAACTGCATCGAACAAATAGAAAATGCATGTTTTTTTTCTAAAATTAAAATGGGTGCAGTAAATTTGTAAAATAAAAATAACTTTTCAAAATTTTATTCACTACACTGCCTTGAAAAGGTACTCACTAGGGTCGTGATATAATGACTGACGTAAAATTTTACAGTTCAGTCATTGGACCGTTAAATAAGTGAAAAAAATAATTATGAATTATCATGTTTCTTTATTTGATATAAATTATTAATTACGAACCGTTGAATTAAATTACTCATAATTCAATGATCAGACTATAAGTCGCAAGTCGCAATCTTTAGAATTTTGCTGTATGAACTGATGGCCATCATTTTCCCTATGAATGATTGTGACATTGAAAGGCTTTGCTTTCATTTCCGGCAATGGCAATTGCACACAAAAAGGACCGGGAACCTGCATATGCATACTTTTCTCCATCACTTCGGAGTTAAATCCGAAACTCTCGAATCAAATCTCGATGCGGGTACGATAGCCCCCGTCTGAATCTCCGCATGTATCCAAAAGATTACGAACCCGAAACGTCGAAGATTATAACCTCGTACTACTCTCGGTTTTCAAATATTGTTATCGTGGGATATGGATGGAATCTTGAATTGGGGGGAACAAGTCTTGATGCTTGTCTGTCGACGCGTGAATGCGATCCTTTCTTGAATGTTCTGTGCATTGTCAAAAGGATGTGCTGGGGCTTCCACACTGTCCCTTTTGATGATTGCTCTTTGATCATATTGGGTACCATTTCCATTTTTTTAAGGATCGGGCACGAATTGATTTATTAAAAGAAATAAAGTCCTGGACACGAATTAATCAATGGCAATAGAACATTGTTAGCTTCAGAAAAACCGGTTTCCGCCAATTTTCGACGGTGTTACACTGACGAGATCAGTATTTATTACGCTGGAAATTCAATTTGTTTATTAATATGCTCGTGATTGAATACGAGAATAGAATAGAAAGTCTACCGTTACTGTTGCCCCACGTTATTGCCGATAAAAATAAAAGTACACACAAGATCGAGGAAAAGAAAGTGCACGAACAAGAGCAAGTTGAGGTGATTTGAGATCTTATTTTTTAAGATAAAATCTCAAGTTCAAGTTCGATGAGTGGAGAAAAACTCGTGATCGAAACGATTTTGTCCTCTGCTAGACGTTCGTAATCCGAATTCAGATTAATTAAACTCGTTAGATTTTTAAATATGAAAGAAAAAACAAAAGAAGAAGGAAAGGATCACAATAAGTAATGCTTTATCCATTGAATCATTCCTTGTGGCACCTGGCAGCCTAGCCTCGAGACACATGCACAAGCACAAGCACCCGCACACGCACACGTACAAACATTATAAGACGAAGAAGACGATGAAGGGTTATGTTTGTTGTCAGTGTCAATTCCATGATATTTTGTCCCGACCATCAATCATTGTTTTACTTACACATTGGTGCATATGTTTGGTTCCTTTGTAAGCCTCCCGTTCGAGTTACCTATATTACTCGATGGCCTGTTCGATCACCCTTGGACCTAATGTGACATCTGAAGTTGATCGATGCTGCCGACACTTATTTCTAGGATAAGCACTCCTTTTCTCTCCATTTTGGATAAGGAATACGAGCATTCTACGCAGTGGGAAGCCCCTTAAGAGTCTACTTACGGTGTATATCGGATTACTGAGATGTGATACACGATGGGCGAGTTCAACTGTCTACACGTATGAATTCGGTTTCGCCATACGGATTACTGCTTTTTGTGCTGGGTGCTCGTTAACGGGGGAAGGTAGAAAGTGGCATCAGGATGAGTTAAGACTGAGCTAAGAGAGACGTATACATACACATACATATATACGCACATATACATATACAGTTGTGCATAAGGGAAGTGGTCGGCTACGCTGTCCCGGGTCACCAGCACCACAAAGTTTCGGGACGAAACAGTACAAAGACAGCATCATTGTGCAAGCATTTAAATTTGCATGTTGAGTGCTTTTATTTTTTATTTTTCTTTTTTATTAGAAAGAATGCTCGTGGCCTAAAAGAGGAAGGTAGAAAATGGTACATAAGAGTACGAGACGTCTTATTTATAATAATCAAATTTAGAAACTTTTCTATTTATATATAAAAAGATGTTGCCACTGTACTAAATCTAGTGATATAATCATGATTTTATGATTTGTGATAAGGGTGGATGATAGGAGGGCTGCCACTTGTCATTATTAGAGGGTTGACAGTAACCGAAGAGGGGCAAGGCAGTGCTTGCTGCGTCCATCAGTCTTGATCATTCCTATCATGCTTTAGAAAGACAAATATTTCAAGTTCTTTACTTCGAGAAACTTCCGAGTTGGATGGTGTTCAAACTTCAACCCATTGCCATTGGTTACACCACCATTTACATGTAAGAAGATGTGTGTATATGTATATATTATTATTAACCGAAAAACAATAAGGACAGATTGCCTGACCTCGCACACGTGTGTGTGTGTGTGTGGGGTGCAAAACCCGAAGCAGCGGTCCAACTCTCAAAAAAGCTTTGTGATGACCATAAATAAATAAATACATAAATAAAGACATTAAAATTGGCACCTGGGTGTTCCCCCCAGGAAGAAAAGGATAATTTGGGCATACATTTCTTATCTTGGGCTTCTCCCCCAGCAAATCCGGCCTGCCAAGAAAAGGATGGAATGGGCCTTGTCAAGAAATAGCCGTGCCCCGCTGTCCTTGAATTGGATGACGGCCGGGTTAGGAATAGGACCGGCCTGATAAATTAATAATCAAGACTTCTTCCCCCGACTAGGCAGACAGAACTTCCACAGCACCCCAAATCCACACAGAGGCCATTCATCCCCCCACCTTCTACATGGCAGGGTCCCAGGAAGAATTTGGGCAAGGACATCCATACCCTAGTCGACGTGCCACTGCACTGCAGATCCACGCCCTTGCTCTACACTTGGGCCGAACTTATTGCACTGGAAGTGTTCACTTTGAACTCCATAGTCATAGTTGGCTCGGAGTGAACAATTTCGGTAGCTCCTTTTTTTTCGGTTAAGGCAGGCCAAAGACAAGTAATCGTGATGCCTTCAGTAACATACTCCTTGCAGAAATATGGATAGGATACTTCAACCATATAACCACTTCGTCATGGACGACAACACCAGAACCCCACTTCACTGATTCTAATTTAGATTACAGCCCGAAAGTGACCAAAAACACAACCCACTACATAAAAAGAGGCAGCTAAATCACCGAGACAAGTTAGTCAACACCAAACTGGAAACTAGCCTTTTCACATATACACGAAAGGAAGGAGATAATCGGCCACGCGCAAGGAAAATACCACATACGAGTCCTAAGGCCCAAGAGAATGACCCAATATTTTCCGGGCAATCACTATTAGCCGCCTGAAGCTCAGTTAGTGTTCATGGCGTCAGCGTGATAGCTGTCCAGCTCCTTGTCGAGTTGATCTGCAGACTTCTCAACGGGTTGCCTCTTCCCACGGCCCCGAATGCCTCGTCCACGACCGCGCCCCCGGCTACTATTGAAGCCCCCACGACGGCCCCTGTTACTGCATTATGATAAAACAAACAAACAAACAAACAAACAAACAAACAAAAGCACATTCAGATCAATCAAACAGTTCAAATTAGCATCATATTGGAAGAGTTCTGCGCCAATGACTGACGCAGAGACTCCAAAATATAGTTACAAATTCACAAGAAAAAACATGCAATGTTGTGTTTTCACACGTGTCCCAAAAAGGTTAGATCAGAAAAGAGACCAGACTGCTGATTGTGCGAACCATTTAATGCCAAATTCCAACAATGCGTTACAAAATGCAAAAAGAACATCTCCAGTTGGAGAGCAGCAACGGAACAGTACTAACCCAGTTCCGCGATTGGGAACAGCAGGTCCTATAGCACTAACTTGCCCTGGCCTGTATAAGCAGTGAGGATCAATAAGTCAAGATGAAGGAATTGGGTAAAATAAGTTGAAGATAAGTGTACATCAATTAGGAGAATGAGAAGATTGACTGCATACATGACAACCGATCTCCTCTTCCTGCCATTCAATCCAGTGACGTTTACGCGAGCAGGAACAGGAACTTCCGAATTAGCACCTATAATCTCAATCTTCATTGGCTTCCCATCCAAGAGCACATTGTTATAGCGCTTAAGAGCTAAAAACGCATCACTCCTCCTTGTATACACCACCTCGGCAGAACCCTGCAACAAGGCAATAGCATTGTACCAACCGAAATGTAAACAATAAATACTAAAGCTAGATCAAAAAAGATATGACTATGACATTACTATATGTACATTCAAGAAATAGTTACGAAAATCTAAGACACAACATTGAGGCTGTCATACAAACAACAATATGATAAGATCTCCCAACTCAACAAAAGGTACTTACACTTGGTCGACCGGTTTTGTCATAGTGAACAGCATATCTTTTCACATCCCCAATTTCAGAGAAAAGTTCCTGGAATGTGGCACAAGATTTAGGATATCACCGTGATAAGCAAAGAAGAAAATTTCATGTCTCAAGCTATACCCTTATATCTTCATTGGTCACTCCATAGTCCAGGTTGGAAACATATAACTTAGTGCCAATCTCAATTCCTTGTATCCCAGCAGCTCTGATGCTATCTTCAAACAGATCAGTTTGCCATGGAAAGCTCCTTCTACGGCTAACTGACTGAATGTCAATAAAAAATAAATCCAAATGCAGAAAAGATGAGATCAGCCATGACCAGATTATAAACAGCTCACACCTTCCAATAATTATCAGCCAAAATCCACAAACATAAAGGAAAGTTGTTAATATAGAGGAAACCAATAGTATACTCAAGCAACCAGGAATCATAACCAGCAGACTCAAGCCAACCGATGGATGAGGAGAGATAATGATCTGGCCAGTGCAAATGAAGCAATGCTACGCCAATTCTCTAGTAAAGGGAATGAAGCTCCTTTCAAATATACACCATGGACTGGGAAAGTATCTGAAATCTTGCAGCAAAACGTTGCAACTTGGTAGACAAATCCGTGATCCCCCATCCAATACCAGCCAACCAACACTACAAGGCTCGAGTTAAAGAGATTGCATCGTCGATTGATAATGAACTGGGTCATTCATAACTAATGTTATGTTATTATGGAAAATTCCTTCACCAGAATCATAGAAGCACACCATTAAAAGATGGTTGCAAGTGACCCGACTTAGTGTGGCACCGACGAAATTCTTTGTTGGTAACCTAGTGTTACACAATTAAAGAAAGCTCCATCCCTAAAGCCATTATTCATCCACTTCCTCCACTGATGCTGGGAGGTAGCATGAAAGATACTGAAGAACTTTCTTCAAGATAACAAGCCGAACATTCCCTCATAAATAACCCTGATGTCCCACTAGCACATATAACACGAAGATACTGGTTGAAAGCAACAGAACTTAGATTGCACTTCGAAAGAGTTCCAGGATGAGCTCCTCCACATAAAACATAAGTTTGATCTTCTTGTGTTTGGATTGTTAAAGGCAGCACTAGAGATCCACTTGTTATACAGATTCAAGAGCAGGAAGTGAAACCCTCCTATTTTGAGTTTACTTGTGACTGAATCTCATGCGTGTGCATTAAAATCCACATAAATTAGCTTGCCTTGGCAATACTGTAAGATGATGGCCGAGCACGAACAGCCATGGGACCTCTCTGACCAACCCCATTCATTCTTCCACCACCAAAAGGCCTGCCTTGTCCACGGCCACGGCGACCTCTACCTCGGCCTCTAGTTCTCTCACTGTTTCTCTTGCTCTTTATGATATCATCGAGTGACATGTCAACTGCCGTAGCCATTCAGGTCACTGCAAAAGCCTTGTCTTCCCAAGGAAAATAGAGAAAAAAAAATAATCTGCAAAAAAAATACCAGGTGGGGAAATGTTTATGCCATCAATAAAGACAAAGCAACATGAGCCGTTAAACAAATCAAACAGGCTATGCAAAGATCAAACAACAAGTTGATTGCATGATACGTCTAGTTCATTCAGTATAATAGGTTACAAGTAAGTAGTTGTCCAAGTCCATAACCCTAAGAAGTGAATTAAATCTATTCAGCAAGAACAAACGATCAGATGTGTGCAAGTAAACAAGAACAGTTTTATCGCAGTGAAAAAAATCAAATATTTTCTCAACACCGACACAGAAGGTAAAGCGTCCGTTATCTTCTATGAATTCGCGCCAACAAAAATATACATGAAACAACGGAGGTTATTTAACAAAGATCAAAATTACCAAACTTAAAAACGAAATCATTCAAAAAATACATCTAAGGCAGGACAGATATCAGGTCCCTCCATGTGGACATGCGAACCGTTCAAAGCAACTTAGAGCTGAATCTACACAGCAACATTCATCAAAAAGCAAAAGAATCCATATCAACGGTTAGATCCGAAAATCTCTGAAGTCAGGCCCCGAATTCAGTTCACTACAAACGATTCGAGAAGAGCAGAACAGAGAAAAAATCGAAAAGCAGAGACAGAAATTACCTGGAGGTGACGAAGTCACGAGAAAGCAACGCCGGATTCTCGAGGAAGATGAGAAAGCGAGATATCGGAACCGAACTCAACGGAAACGAGTAGATGAGAGAGAAGAGACTGGAAGATCCAAGATCGTACGACGATAACAGGTTCAGATGAGATTGGAGCAAAGGACTGGAGGAGGATGGAGCTGTGGGACTTTAGGGTTTATGAGGGAGTCGGCTGAGGAAGACCTGCGGCGTTAAGAAGGGGCGGGACGACGACACTTAGCGGTCAACTCCACGCTTTATAGACCGCAAGGCTGTCGATCACTTGGGCTTTTAGCCCACATTGTTGTGGGCCGTGCCTGGCCCAAATGAGGCAATGGAAATCGATTTCATGGTTTATACACATCCCTTTCACTAGGATGCATCTTTTTAAAAATGAAACTTCGCGAGCGGTCGGATATCAATCTTAAAGACCTTTACAGTGCTTATGTGGTAATACAAATTAATAAAATTAAGTTATTTTTAAAAAAAATTTAATAAAATTATAAAAAACCTTAAAAAGTATCGCCACGTGATGGGACATGAGAATTTATCCTCTCCTTAGTCCTGTTTCCGATGGAGCATGCTTAGACAACTTCTGTTACATGCAAATGAGTTAACTTGTTGCTGTCGGGCATGTACGCGTTTGACTCACTGGAGCTTCTGATTTTCTTCAGATTGCGCTCATGGAAGCCGAGAGTTGTGGCCTCTGCTGCTAACTTTCTTCGAGTTTCGTGTAGTAAAGAGATGTGATAGCTCGATGGTCAATTGAAGAGTCAGAAGCCAGGAAATCGAATGCTTTCAAATGGTGAATTACAATGAAGCCTGTAAACACTAACAACTAATCACCACGTCTTAAGTTCGTTCGCTGAACTACATTTTGGTTTTTTTCGAAACATCCACACGTCTGGGAAAACAAGACCCAAACACAAAATTCAGATCATGAAAATGAAGAGATTCGTATGAGATGATGCGCCAGCCAAACACACGTGTACCATCGAGTTTCATCGGAATTTATCCTAGGCCATTGCTGGATCTAACTGCAGATCGAGGTTTTGTCCGTCCTCACTCATCCTGGATGTTCCTTACCCGAAGCTCCACGTTCTTGAGGTCACGGAGGTGCTGCAGGATTTCATGGAGAAGATTCATTCCTTCATCCCCTTTCTTCACTGAACCAATGCAGTGATTCAGAAACTCCTGATCCTCTTCAAGAGCTTGGAGCCTCTCGTAAACCCGATCGACCTCCTGCACGATATCCGTCCTCTTAGCCTCCCTCTCCCCTTCTTCCGTCTCGGAAGTCAGAGCATCAAGCATCCCTGCATCCTCGGGCCCGATTCCAGCTTCTTCAGGTTCATCCTCAGCTGCATCTAGAAGAGGCAGGAGGCTTTTCGCCATTTTCCTCATCGATCCATCTTCAGAAAAGCTAGGACTCTCCTCATCCTTTTCTGGGTTGTGAAGATGTTGAAGTGATTCCCCTTCACTGCTCATCACGAGCAGCTTCTCCTCGAGCGACCTCAGTTGGTTCAGGATCGACAGCCTCTCCTCCTCGAACTCTGCTAACGAATCATCAAGCTCGTTCATGTTCTTCACGCAATCAATAGCCAGCTCCTCCAAGTCGACAACGTCATCGCTTGGAGTGTTAATCTCCTCGTTCCTGCACTGATCTCCCAATTCACGGTTAAGATCGATCGACAGCTCATCCTCATCGTCATCGTCATCACTATCTTGAACAGGAGACTCATTCCTCAATCTCTCCTTTGCTTCATACTCAGAAACTTTCTCCCGATAAATCTCAAGCTCTCTCTCAAGCTCTTGCTTCTCCTTTCCAAGCTCTTCCTTCTCCTTTTCTCTCTTCACCATAAGTTCGTTGAGCAGCTGAAGGGCCTCTTGGTCGTATTCAGACTGTTCTTCCATCATCCTCTGGTACTGTAAAGCTTCCATCTGCATAGCAGCCTTCTCTTCCTGCAGCCTCGTGATCATTGCCATCGTATGGTTTGCTGCAATAGCTGAGGCGCTCCTCTCCTCCTCGAGCTCTGCATAGAGTGCTCGGAGGGCTTTCCTCTCAGCCATGAGGGCAGACTTGAGCCGCTCAATCGTCAAGGCACCATCTGCTCCGTCCATGATCTCGCTTAGCACACTTCCGTCCCAAGAATCCTCGATTGAGGAATCTCTCCTCTCTGACAAGAGAAGCTTCTTCTGCCAGTTCTGGAGGCTCTCTAGCGAGGTCGGTGTGTTGGGAAACTTCTCTTCCTCCGCTTCTGCCTCCAAGTTCAGTGTCTGGATTGTATCCTTTGCTTCAGGCTTTTCCGCAGTTTTTTCTGACAAAACCAAACAAGAATGTGCTATTACATCTAAGAAAATGAAATCGTAATGAGAATGAACTTGAATGACATGTGGAATATTGAGTACAGTTAAGTTTATGTTACCTTGTCTCTCAGGATCGGGGACTTCAGATCCGTCGCCATTTGCAGGAGGCAGATCCTCTTGAAGTTGAGATCGGTCAGGTTCACAGTCCGAATCATCACTGCCCTTCCCAGAGGTAGCAAGGGCACATGGTACTTCAAGATGCTCCGATTCTTCATCGTTCGCTGTTTCTTCACCCTTCGACACTGAATTTGTAATAAATCAGGAATTCCTGACAAGGATGACTCATTAACTTTCATTTCAATGATCTACGCGTACCTGGTAGCTGCTCATCTGATTCTTTCTTCGTTTCTGGTTCAGAGTTGTTATGGTACAATTGTGCAACGTCATCCACCTGTGATACTTCAGCATGCTGCTCCTCTTCTCTGAAGTTCGGGAGCTTCCCATTCTCGTTCATTGAAGAATCTACCAGATCGATCAGCTCCAATCTATCGGAACAATCACAAGGACTGTCATACCTCATACACTGCAGGTCGATGACTTCGATCGAAGAATCCTCCACCAGAGAGATCCTCGTCAAGTTACTGCTGCCACAAGATTCCCGCATGACTTCCATGCCATGAAAAGCTTCCTTTGCATCTCCACTGGATTCCTTGTCTCTCCATCTGAAGTTCGAGAGAGACTTGGAGCATTCCTCCTCTGAAGTAACTTCCCGGATGCTGAAGCTATCTAAATCTGAAATTATCTGATGCTCGTCTTCCACGTCTGCAGCTCCTTCATCGGTATGATCTTCAGTCCCCAGTGAGCTATCACACTTCTTTGCTCCATCACTTTCGACCTCGCGGTTTGCCCCTTCTGTGTTACACCAAGAAGGCTTCAACAGCAAACGGGAAGGGAAAACTTTCCCTTCCAACCTCTCATTGCAGCAACTGCAGCTCATGACGGTTTCTTCTTCCAGAACCGTACTCGAAGAGCAATTGTCGCACATCTCCTGGGACCTGGCCAATTTCCGGTGACGGTGACAGTATCCCAGCTCAGAGATCTCCGAGGCATGGTGGTCGCATACGGAGTTCACCCCGATGCTATTCACGTTCTTACCACGGTCCAGGACATGATCAACCCTTGAGCACCAGAGACAGGGATGCTTGAGGCCAAAGTAATCTGCAAATTTCGTGATGAAGTAACCAAACAGAGAGTTGAGGAGGAGGAGCAGGATGAGGACCCACTCTAGAGCTGCGTACACAAGAATCATGGTGATCTTGTTCGTGTTCCTGTGCAGCATTGTCGCAAATCTGTTGGCAGCCATTCCTGTTCCAGAGGGAGAGAAGGAGAGACAAGTGGAGAGGAAGGGAGAAGAGATGTCAAGAAAGAAAACGAAAGCAAGGATGGAGCTTCCCAGGATACAGTGATGTCATGCAGAAAAGAAGGTTCGGTTCGGTCCTTGAATACCAAACACCGCTTTGACACATGGGCAAAGTCATTGTGGTCGATTAGGACATATCATGGTAGAGCTAAGAGTTTATATCATGCTCACATAAATGACAAGAGTCCATAACCCTGTACACCAGAGACTGTACTGATATTACCCAAAGTTATCTGCGAAGAGCTAATGCATTATGTCATAACCATAATTGGATGGTCCACAGAGTGTGATATGGGCAACACTATGATGAAATGAATTGGTGGATTGGCCAGACTCTACGGTGTCAAGCCCCCTCTTGCCACGGAGAAAATGGACATGTTCTCCAGATAACGGCTCCAAAAATGCATAGGAACATGAGGGAGTGGTTAGATTGATCCATCTAGCGCTGCCTTGTACATTCGATTTCTCAACTAATGCTGGGATCTCCTAACACAGCCTTAATCATGGCAGTATGCAACCTGGAATTAGGGGAGGGCGGGCCTTGGTATTGATATTTTAAGTCCGTAGTGCACAATGAACCGGCTTTAATGATGTAGAATGGCTGTTCAACGGTGGCAGGCATTATGAGAAAGAGAAGGGCATGGAAAAAGAAAAAGTTGGGAGAGAAATGGGGCCAAACCCTCAAGGCAATGAGAGCCTTTGTCCCACAGCCTATGCTTGCTTTACAGCTTTATTCTGCTTTTTCAAAAGTCGATTCCTGGATTTGTGGCCTAATTCCAATTATATTTAGACAAAGGGAGATACAGTACTAAACATCCAAAGAAAACCCATGATTCAGATGGACCAACTCAGTTCAAATATAAATTAGTCAAGATATATTAAATTTCTGGACATCCTAAGAAAACTTGCTTTGCTTTGGAAACCTTTATCGAAAAGCAAGTTGAACGGCTAAAAAATCAACTTCATCTTGAGAAGCCATAATCACAATGAAAAGTGAAGGCAGTCTCCTACCATGTGTCATATGCTATAGATCATTCTTATTGGAACCCATCAAGCACTGGAAATCGCTGTCAAGTGAGTTTTATAGATCCCCGTTATTCCCCAACTTTAGATATTCCGGTAGAAGCCAAGGTCGACAAGAGGTAGGTCAGGCATAGCTTTGGCCTGCCTTGGGCATGTACAATGATCCATGCAAGTGGAACTCTACATTTCTGAGTGGGGTAAGATGTAGTTCAACTGTGGGGTCTCATCACCATATGAATGGGGATCAGCTAAGTCAAACAAGGAGAAGAAGAAAGGTCTCCAGTAAAGGAGATCAGGGATTCCTTCCACACATAAGAGAAGCTCACACTTCACAGAATTAGGGATCTATTGCCACCTTCCTCTTCCATGGAGACGTCATGCTAAAGCAAAGACCAATCTTTTTATGTATTGTTTCTCAGCGAAAAAGGAAAGGCACACTCACCGCACTAGAACAAACCCAGAGAAAGAATAAGTGGTTAAGTACATGCATATAATATCAATAAACGTCAATCCTTTATTCTCATTTCCCAAAAACTTCAGAAGGAACATTCTTATTGAGCAAAAACTTAAATTGGTCCGTAGGTTCATGAGTGACACTCATAGATAAACACCTATCAGGCCAAAGAATATTGGCTGCTGTTCCAATACCTACTCTTACTGAAAGGAAAATAAAGTTACCGTTGGTCTCCATTACAACTCATCGGGGAACCACTCGGGGGAAAGGCTCACGATCTGGGAAAGATTTGATTCCGGGTTCAAAACAGCACATTGATCCATTTAGGCATAAGAATTCAAATGCAGAAATAAAGGAGGAAAAGATAGAATAAAACCATATCAGCACCCAATGTTGGCCATCTCATGCAAATCTACCATAGCCGAGTTAAATGAAGTATCACCTGCGTCTGTTGTTAACTTAGATGTTCAGTGGAAGCTTTATCATTTCGGCTAGCTTTACTAACATCTCAGACAATTCTTTCAAATCCCAGTCTCCCAGGTTTCCTAACATCTCCTGTAGTTTCTTCATATCCCAGTCTCCCATATTCCGGGACATGATAGCAGCTCCAACAGCAAATCCGACAGTAACGACCAGCATGCTTTTGATGCACCCAGTGGTTTTCTTCACCCTATCTAACAAGATTCTGCAGTGCTTGTTAGCATCCTTCAGTTCAGCGCAGCGATCAGCATCTGTTTCAGTTTCCAAGGCCTTCCCATTCTGTATTCAACAAAAGAAAATGTAAAAACAAATTATTTACATTTCAGACAGTTTTTTTATGATTTACATTGCGACTCAGTTTTTTAGTTTCACAGTTAAAAATCTGTCTGATCATGAATGGAGCACCTTTCCAAGTAAAACTGTCTTCTCCTAAATATCATTGCATAGCATACCTTTTGCAGGAAATTGTTCAAAGTCGCCCTCAGAGACTCAAGAGAACCAAATTCTGCAGCTTTGCCGGAGGGAGCTTTCCACTCATCAGACAGCTTTCTCAGAATAATAACACTCGCTTTCAGGTTATCCATATAAAGCTTTTCCTGTTAACCAACCAAAAAGATTATGAGTAAAATATCACAAAAAGCATAAAATAGTAGTCTGAGTCAAGTGATTACAAAAAGAGACTAATTTTCTAGTGTATGTGCTTACCCATTGTACATAAGAGTCAGGCGTTTCATTCAAGCACCATATGAATATCTTAGCAGCCTCAGTTGTTAGATCAGTAACCCCTGAGGATGATCGAATAAGTTCCCCTAATTTAAGAAAATTGCTAAACTGAACCTTATGTTCTGAAAGGGAAACAGTTTTATACCTTCACCAGCAGCTTTTATTGTATAGCTAGCTATCTGCTGCACGACTTGCTTCATTGCCCTGCCTCTGGTACCAGTTAAAGCAATCTCTTTCAAGGTTGGATAGACAGCCTCAAACCTCTCGGTCGCCTAAAACCATGACAATTTGAGGCTTAGCCACTAACAGAAACTGCCAGCTTAGATGAAATATTTTATTAGAAGCAAGTCACTTCAGTAACCACCTTAACCCGATCTGAAGGTGCCGGAAGTGCGAGCCTCATCAAAAGGTCAAGAGCATGTGGTGGGACCAGGCGCTCACCTCTTCTAACAGCACCGTTCAATAGTATGGGGCGAGCCTTTGGGCCAGACAGGATTCTAATAAACAACGGGACAAAGAAATAGGAGAAATTTTAGTCCAGAAAAGGATGGAAAACTCATACTCATATTCATATTATCAAGCTACCACCTCTCCACCAACTGCAAAACCAGATCTCTGCAATGTGGATTATTTCCTGACTTTGTATGAAGCATTGGCAAGAGAAAATGAGCCCACATGTACAAACCCACAATTAGATCTCCCTGCGAAGCCTAAAAACCAAAATGGCCACCCTTTAGATTTCAGATCAAAAGACAAGACGAAGGAGTTGGGGAAGGTGAATCAGAAGAAGATGTCACTTATCAATTACAAGCCCCGGTACCTGAGAAACCAGCCATATGATTACAGGAAGCTTATACTGTCCCTGATATTTTGGGTTATCCTTCAGGGTAGGCAATACATTAACCAAGACTTCGGGCTTTCTTCGTAGTGCCATTGACAAGACAATGAATATAGCAACCTATGGTGCAAATATTAGTTGACAAGGGATATAAATTTAATTAGAAATTAAAAACTTATAGATCAGACCATCAGACACAAGCATATGTAGAGCTGACAACAAACTCAACCAAAATATCATTTACCAACAAGGACAAAGAATACATTCACTCAATGGTTAGCAGACATATTGCAAGCATATTATTATCACTCGTCACTTGAGATTCTGCGATGCTAGTAACCTAAAGGGCATCCCAGTTCAACTAGTAGCATAAAGAAAACAGGCTGACAATAACCAAACAGAAAGTTCAATTCTCTACCTAATTGGGAAGCAGTTCTTACCATGAAGTTTCGAAAATGCATATTTGACCAAGTTTATCATCAATTAATTCACAACATAATATGTACAGATTCTGTTCCTCCAACAAATAGATGACAATTTCAGTAACCAAAATCCCTTTGTTGCTTTCAAAGAATACAGGAGAATATATTGCGTGGAAGAGACGATACTTCAAAAATTACAGACAGATGAAGAAGTCTCAAGATATTGGTAGGAAATGCAAATCTCTCTTCCTCGGAGAAAACTTGCCTGAGATTTTGATGATGCGGCCTGAACCGCCTTTTTGGATCCCTTGGTAGCCCCAAGATGACTAGCTAGGTCAGCTAAAATGCTGTCAAACAGCCACATCACAAAAGAGCCAAGTTGCTCTGGAGATTTCTGCCGGAGCCATTCAACTGATGTCTTGTAGACATCCTCTGGTACATACGAAAGAGGAATCTGCCCATCGACAAAACATTAAAGCAGTCAGTAGGAGCGGATGGTTCAAGTGCCAATTCAGTATACCAATCACTTGGCAAAGACAAGGCATGAAAATCAGTACTAAGATAAACAGAATATCAAGAAACCAATGTATAAACACAGCCATATATGCAACATGCGTCATGTTGATGGGCATCGTTCTTAGCATAGGTTTATTATCAGATGTTTCAAAACAAAGCACAATTAACTTGGAACTTGGCTTAATTCCTGTCCGTGTATTTTGCTCCCTTATTAATGGTATCATCAAAGCTTCGTAACCACAGGGTATGCTTCGAAAAAAAAGGTATTTTGCTGCAACACTGACCAACACACACACACACACACACACACACACACACACACACACACACACACACAGCATCAGCCATAGAGAGATAGCAGAAGAGAATTCTTACATCCACCAATTTAGCTACCGGAGACTCCTTGAAGATCTTCACCCACGGAAACTGCGCCGCCCCAACCGAAGAAAAAGCACGGCCGAAGTAGTCAGCGAATCTCATCAGCTGTACATCCTCCTGCGCTTCATACGAGGCCTGACAGTATAAAACAAATAATCGATAAACAAAGATGCAATTTTTTTAACAAATTACACCATGATTTGGAAATTCTAATCGTATCTGAAAATCAATCTGTTCACTTACGGTCACATCGACGAGATACGCGCTGAGGTCAGCGGCGTCCATCTTCGATGCAGCCTCAGCCACCGTGACCTTCGGCTGCTTCGGCTTCTTCTGCTTCGTCTTTTTCACTCCGTTGCCCCCGTTATCCACATCGGCGGAGGCCTCCGGGGCACTGCCGCCATCCTCGCCATCTTCATCGGAGTGCAGATTCTCCCCACCTGAGGATGCCGCCAGAGCTCGCCGACGGCGGTCCTCAGAGTGCAGCTCGAGAGAATGGAAGACATCCGCCGCGCCGTTGGGGCGGGGATCGGCGGGATGCTGCGGCCTAGACTGCCTACGGTGGCGCTTGGGGTAGGTCACCGTCTGCCAGCCACTGGAGTCGTGGGCGCGGTTCTGCTTGCTCAGGCGCTGCTGTTGCTCTTCTTCCTCTTGCCCGAGGACTCGATCCATCGCCGATGAATTCCCGTCCATTGTCTGTGATCTTCGTTGAAAAGAGGAAGCCTTTGATCTCAGCCCGCCTCTATATATGTGAAAAATTTAAGCTTTACTCTGTTGAGGGTGATTTTGTGGAGGCGGGGAGGGGGAGAAATAGAAGGGCGGGAGACGAGAGTGGACGACGGTCAATTAATTGGGAGGGACAGGGACCTGCAATAGCATTATATCACACGTGGATGCTATCTATCCATTCCCCAATCTTTGACGATTTTGGGCCTCCGGGAGAGGGGAACTACGGAACTGCCATCCATACTTTTTTCCTATTTTCGTGTTTGCTTTTTTTTTTTTCTTATTCTTAATAATATTATTAGTTCTTTGAATTCAAATCAGGAAGTTTTTTTCTGGCCAGAAAATCAGGAAGTTCAGATCGCAAAATTTCTACTATACTGATTTCATAATTCTATTCCTACTGGTCAATGGAGAAAACTTCTGACAGATGTCTACTTTAAGATTTTGTTAAATTATATACGAGGTTAATTAAAGGAATAAAATTTAAGTTTAGAGTAGACAGGAAATAACAGTTCAAATCAAATAAAAATAAGGTAAAATATGAGGATTGAAGGAGTTTCTAGTAAATAAAATAGATTTTTTGTTAAAGTTGTGAATATTGCAAAGTTGGAGAATTTTAAAGGAAATGATATAATTAAGAGAATCGTCAGAAACAGTTGAGAGAATCACGAAAATAATTAATAAAATACGGTAAATTAATAAAATAGATAAATATACTAAAATTATAAAAATAAAAAAAATTCTTTTCATATTTTCTATCATTTTATTCTAAATTAAGTTTAACCAATTATCAACTTGGGATTGACCTAATTGTTCCCTTACTAAATCCTCAAATGGGTGATCCCACGATCGAATCTCATGTTGGAAGGGTTAACAGGAATTTTCCCAGTGATCCCGGACCGATCGCAGATTAGTCTCAATGTGCGCTTCGGCTGGTCCGGGGAGACTGTATTGTGCAAACAAAAAAAAAGTTTAACCAATTGTAAATTAAATCTAATTAAGGTATTTTTTCAATACGAAAATACGACAAATCCGTTTTGTGTTTACTTAAAATAATAGAGATGTAGAGATGTTAAAAGTGTATGAAAAGAAATCATATTAATATAATCCTAAAATTTATTTCGAAAGAAAGAGAAGATTTTTCGAAATCAAATATTTATTTATTTATATAGAGAGAGATCTGGGAAAACGGTAAAGAGAGAGTCAAGTCTCGGGTTGACTTACATGATGGGACCCCCTGAGGGGCAAGACAGGAATTTAAAGACATCCGATGAAAACGAGGACCGAGCCGCGTTAGTGTGGGGCCCACACGATCCCCGCATATGCACTCATCCCCGCCCGGCACGTAAATACGAAAGCCTTGACAAAAGGATGGGCCATCCTGGGCCGTTGGATGGATCTGCGCTGGTCCCGGCTGGTCCATGATCATCAGACTGTCCAAGAGCACTGCAGTGCAGTCGAAGAGGAAAACGTGCGACTCAGACAATCCGGCCCCCCACACCACCCCCCCCCCCCCCCCCCCCCCCGGAACAACACGTGCGCAAATGACAAATGCACGGTCGCAGATCAAGCGAATTCGAGCTTTTAAGGTAAAATTCAGTATACCACTCGATTGTCAAACCGCAAGAGCTTTTCCTTTGCCAACGACAGCGATTCAGGGAAAACAAGACAATCAAAGGTCACAAGACAAGCAATTAGTCTCTCGATTGGGTCGACTGATAAGACGTTGGTCGGCCTCCATAGCAGCTTACTATCGGACGCATTGCTCTGATCGACACTGGCGCTCGTAAATAATCATCATTTCCAGGCGTGGCCAACACCGGCAGTTCATGCGAAGATCTCTGAATACACAGAACATAAAGCCTCTGCCTTTACAAAGCCAGTGGCCGTGCAGTGTGCGAGAGAGATTTGATCTAGAACCATAATTACATGAAAGGAGCTTGAGCCTTTTGTTTTCGCCTCATATCATCAAACTCCGGTTCCAAGAATGAAAACTGCAATACAAGTATCAGGACAGAGCACACCGGGTTCAACCCGTAACCTTGGGAAGCCAACCTGCTATGACATCCTCCTTGAGCGCTCGGGTTTTAACAAAAGAATCTCTTGAAAAGATGTTCTGGAAACAAAAGATTGTAACCTCATCAGAATAAGAAGGAATGTTTCTGCAAGGACTTGATATAGACTCGGCCTCGGGTGCAGTGACTCAATTCATGAATTAATATTGTAGCTTCAAACGGTCCAGTGAAAAGGGAACCGTGTCAACGTACCTGCATGTAAGATTTGACACAGAGTAGAGAATCTGGAACAGACCAGCCCTTGTAATGGCCCAAAGCAATCTCCATGTGGAATAGCTTTGGTCCTAATGATAAGTCGGCTGCGGAGATTTCCTCCCCATTGATATAAGGCCCCTGGAAAAGAAGAACAACAAAATTGACAAGCATATACACACTAAAAAGGAATATTTAATAAATAACTTTTGTTGAAAAGAGGAAAAAAAATTCTCAGGATCATGAATGTCTCGGTCATATGTCGCTCATGAGCAGCCATGTCATTCCCTTGTAAGAAACTGAGACATCTTTTGCAAGTTAAAACATAGTATGTGGACATGTGAGCAAGACTTACATTTTCCTTAATATAGTCATTGAATGAGCTCAGCTCATTAAGTAGTGCCTGCTCTGTCCCATCATTGGGATCTTTGCTTTTCAGAAAACCGATAAACGTGGAGAAAATTTTTGACCCCCTGCAGACCAGAAAGATAAAATTTGGCTTCTTACTGCTCATGAACCCTTCATCAACATCGAGAGATCACTGACAGCAGTGGGATGATCACGAGAATTATGAGAGAATAATAGAATGAACCAAAGCCTGCCTCCCGAAGCCAAACATACAAGCATGTGAACAGCAGTTCAGCAACAGTAAGTCTAATGACTCATGCTTTTCTAACAACATCAAGAGCATACCGAAAATAGTTATCAGTGACACTGTACACAAGTATTGATTCTTCCTCTTTTAGAATTACCTGTGGCTTTTAAATGATCTCTGTAAATTCTTATCATCCTTGTTCCCACCCAACCATCCAGGCACAACACCACACATACTTATGTTGTAACCAACTTATATAAACCTAATCAGTTGAAGGATGCCATGGGACGCAACAAAGACTACAACTCATTATGTGCACTAAGGAATATTAAATTGTAATATGCAGAGGCATCTGGGAAAGGCAGTATCACGTCACCAGACTGATAGAGCTCTTTAGCAATGAGTTATTCGACACACATTCATCTCTACTGAAGCAATAAGCACACAACCAATATGATGCAGCTTCAATAGGCTGAGCAACTTAGTGTCATAAATGCAAAAGAAACACAACACATACACTGGAGCCTTCTCAGGTGGGGTTGTCAATGGTGGACTCGGGAACTTGTCCTCCAGAGTTTGGGTAATAACATCTGAATCTGCAATCCACTTCTCCTCAAGTTTTAACACAGGGACTTTACCTTCAGCATTGATCTTTAAGAACCTGCATGACATGCGTAAATATGCACATATCTATTAAGATGATCTATGATGCAGATCTCCTTGGCCATGGTAAATGATACTCTTCGGTAGATAAAATGAATGCAGAACTAACCATTCTGGCTTATTCCCCAAATCTACAAGCTTCACGTCATAAGGTAGCTGCTTTTCCTCCATCGTCAATAATACCCTTTGGCAAAAGGGGCCTGCAAAGGGAATTCACTCTATAATTCTATCTACACCATGAATCGAGTAGCAAATCAGTACACGAGCATCGCCAGCTCTAACGTTAACTTTCACCAGAACACCAACAATATTGCCACTCAACTTTTGAATCCATTAATTGGCAAGAAATGCAAACTTAGAAAGGTAATCCACGTCATTTATCTGCGAGCTCTGGACCATATTGGGCTGACTCAGTTCATTAGGCTTCGGAATACCATGCAATGAGGTGTAGATAATGTATCATTCATCTGACAGAGCTTGGAATGTGTTGAACAGAAGCATAACCTTTTAGCATTAGAATTAACAGAGGCGGGTGACTTTTAATAGCCATCAAAAAGTACAAAAGGCTCTCAGGTTTTATATTATGCATCCCATTAATACAAATGGCTCTCAGTTCATTTGAGTCATTAATAATCATCCAATTTCCATTATGCATTACATTCTGAAGAGACTGATGAGCAGCAACTAATTTCATTTATCTCAGGCTCAGCTAACCCCAGATTCAAGGAGTCCATGCACCTAATAATTCTCCAGCCATATCGAGGAAGCATATTAATCAACAGCAACAACTCAAACTTAAAACTTCACTTCACGGACCCTCGATAGCAGTCATATCTTCCTACATTCTTCCATGGAGCGACAAGAAGATATGGATTCACAGGGAGAGATAGATAGAACAAGACGAAGACAAACTCACAGTCGCCTAATTTATTAGGGGCGGTGACTGAAGCCTTGACGCAGATCTCGAGAGGGTCTGTCGTCGTAGACGCCATCGCCACTGAGGCCATCCCTCTGCCGCAGTTGTGTCGTCTCAGGAGTCTAGCATTGCTGGGCAGAACGGAGTGGCGGAGCTTGAACGCGAACTGATTGACCGTGGAGGAAATAGAAGAGCAGGCTGCCGAAGGAATCTTTATGGCTGACATGGGAAGATGCTTGGACAGCCCAGCAGCAGCGGTGGAGGTTCGGGGGTTTTGAGCTTTGTGCTATCTGGGGTTTCAATGAAAAGTGGTGGAGAAGAGGGTAGAAGCCCGGCTAACGGTGCAGGGACGTGGAAGATTGCCACGTAGTCCCCCGCCTCTTGGAAGATTTTTACATAAATTTAGTTTAATACATCATTTATAAATTTAATTAATAAATATTTTTTAATTTATTACTTACATTTATTAATTAAATCCACTATTCATCATCCATACTCGTTTCACCTGAGAATTTTTCGTTGGATGGCCACCGCTTCATGCAAACAAGTTTATTTGTCAAAAATACTCATTTTCGGGTTTTTTATTTTCTTTTTGCACCATTTAAGAAAAATAAGATGATGAAAATTTTCGTATAATGAATTAATTTAATTTAAAAGCTTTATCCTCCTTTCCTTTTCAATTACGTTTAAACAATATTAAAATTTTGTCGGTGACGGTTCATTTGGGCCTCTTCGAACACCCGAAATTCGAAACATTGGGCCTCATGGCTCAGTAAGCAACAAAATTGAACCTTGAGCACATGTTACGAGCATGACTGTGAAATTTCGACCATGTCCATGAGAGACATGATTCATATCCATCTCAAAAACTTAAATTAATAGAATGATGGCACACGCTCTCTTATAAACTTACTACGAGACGACTTTCTCGACGTCCTCAGGTTAAAACCAACTTTAATCTGGACATTTTTCTTCCGGTCTCGGGTTTACAGGCCATGAGATTCATACTCGGATCTGGTTTGGTGTGAGTTCAGGATCAACCTACTCTGATACCATGTGAAATCTATACTCGGCCATAAGAAATTTGGTCCATGTCCATTCCAAAAGCTCAAGCTAATACGATGGTGGTATCCGCTCTCTTATAAATTAGGTTTCAACTCAACAATTCTCTGATGTGGGATTTAGATATCTCAACAGTGACTATGCACATTAAAACAAGAGTCCAAGAAACAAAATTTGATGTTGTAATGCTTCTCTGATCAAGAGATTTTACGTTCTATTCTTATTAGAACGGCTTGTTATGTCCTCTCGTCTCTTCTTCCTTATGTTATGTCTGACAGGAAGGAATCAAAATGAATGGAATGGAATAGAATGAGTTATTTAACCTTACATTTCATTTTTTTTAGTTGACTGCACTCTTAAAATTTATTATGTGCATTCCATTTTTTTTTTTTCAAATCAATAGAATTATGCTTCCTTGAAGAGACACGGGAAATGCTCAATCCGTCCATCCTCACAATTGCATTCCTTCATATTATAAAAATGGATTAAAAATTACTAGTTTTCTCAACTTACCCCTGTAATTTGTTCAATAAAACTTGTTGAATTCCATTCCTTTGGATTCCTTTCTAGACTCACAGATCTTTATAATAGAAAAAAGAAGAAGAAGAAGAAGGGAGTAGGGGACATTTAGGGCTCTTGTCTGTTTAATATATAGGCCATCCCACCAACAGAAGTTATGCTTCCCATTGCGTGGTTGTGGGGTGGGACTCCCCTTGGGTCCAATGCCACATGCAGAGACCACATGGGCGGTGGTTGGGTAAGGGGCCCGGGAATGGGTTCAGGGGTGCGCATAGGGCCCGCAAAAACTTGCAAGTTTAATTTACTAATTTTATCTATATTTTTACTATCATATTATTTCCCCTCTTGATATTCATCTTTTAACTCTATTTTCAACTTCACCGTCTTGACTCAGTTTTCTAGATCATCCCCTGCGTCTCTGTCTCACTGACCGATCACACCCCGCTAATAGCAGAAACTTGACTGCCTCACCATCCCACAGCACGAGCCTGCAGGTCCAATTTTGCATCCAACCCACTTTAAAGTCACCACCTGACCGCTGAACAGTTCTCCTTCCTCCCTGGACAGCATCGATCTCTGTGCGCTCGGTCGGTAAGAAACCGTCGACTAGCAACGAGAGAGGGACGCGGTGACTGTAAATCCAGCAAGATATTAAAGTTGGGTCCTTTGAGTCGATGTTGGCTCCAGCAAGGGAGGACATGCTGGAGGAGGGGGACAGGATGCACATGAGAGGGATTGTCTGTGTTTATGCTCTGGTCCCATGTAGGGATCTCATACGATCTTCAAAAAAAGCTTCGAACTTTTGCATGGCCATGGCACGATGCTCTGAGCCCTCATCATAAATCGTTGCACCTGTGCCCCTTTCATGAATAAAAAAAGTTGGTAAGTTCGGAAAATTCTCATACATTTAACGGTGAAAATTGACCAGTCCTTTTGCTTTTCGATAAGAAAGGATCTGCGGAGTACCCGAAGCTGATCCGGGGATTATCACGGAAAGAGAGACGGGACCGAGTTGGCTATGTAACGGCTATGAAAACTGGCAGTGGAAGTGACCCGAAGGACACGCATTCATGGCAGAAATCAAAGTTGCCGAGGAGAGACTGTTTGAACGGCAAATCCGTTGACGGCCGGCTGCGTACGTCGCTTATTCTTTGTTAATGATGGAGCTCTCCGAGCTAGATAGGGATGTACCAACTTACCCCGATCATCTAACTTAATTACTCTCGCTCGGTCGCCGTGCAGGGACGAATTCAATAGATTTGTTGGGGAAGTAAAACTCTATGGAAGGCTATTCTGACGCGCTCAGTGATACGAAATGCGATAATCGAAATAAAAATTAGACAAAATCGGGTTAAATACGCGTAATATTTCACGATTTTTCTCGAGTTCAGGAGCACGATCGCTCTCACGCCTCGTAAATCCATCCCCGTTGCCGTGCACTTGTTATGCAGTGCGTCCGTGCCGGCTTTAAAACTTAAGAAACACTGGTCTAATTAATTAAAAAAGGACTGCCAGGAGATGGATCGCTAGCGTCTTTACATGTGAATCCAATTCTTCATCAGGGTGCAGTTTCTATCGCGAGTCTCGACCTGAAATTAAAAAATTTAGATAAATTAAGAAATTTAGATTAATTTCTCGTCAGTAAAACTCGTCCTACTCTTTATTTTACCTTTTTAACTATTTCCTTCTAGACTCGATTTACCTAATCGAAAAATTTTAACGGGAAAAATGCGCTGACGGACGGTTCTTTAATCTCCAAAAAGGGGAATCTTATTGTGACGTGATTTGAACGAGAGGCGAATAATTTTGAGTGGTCATGGGAGACGCTCTGTGACAAGTGGAAGAAATCGGGGGATTGCACAGAGAGTTGAATTGACAATTCCCAATCCGACCCATTCAACGTCAGTTGATTAAAGTGCGCGGTGGGTGATTAAGACGTACATGGTGGATTTTGTGACCATTATTTTCTGGTTCGAACTAATATTCCTTTTTCTAATCTCCTGACCGCACTTTCCATCAAGTTCTACGAGGTTGGGACTCTTAGAATCGACGTAATTGTCCCGGCACTCTCGACAACGAAATTGCTCGAGAGGTTGGTTTCCAATTGATATATATTAATTGTCCGGTGCCGTATTGGGTGAGATGGTTCGGGTCCCGACCGATGACATATGACCCATGTTCGAATTCTTACGGATACTAATGAAATAATATGTTTTGGCACAGTTGAGTATCCAGCCTTTCTATTCTTAAAAAGTTCATATATACATATATAGCAGCGTCGGAGGATGAATATAATACATATATATATACATATATTCTCTTGTAATAAAGAGATCTGCATGCATTTCTAGTACGTACATCCATGCAGCCGTGTTTTTCATACAAACACTTACACGAGGATATAATCTCGTGTCTGCGTGAATTACACGGCAGAGAGCTAATTAAAAGTTGCCATTAGTAGAAACTTGGAGAAATAGGATTCGGTACAGTAATGTAATGTTCGATAGATACTCACTAAAGGGTTTCTTGTTCGATTTTAATCATCGGCACTCCTCGTGTTCATTTGTTCTCTCTCTTCTTATTGCTATCCTTAAATTCATAAATTTGCCATGTAACTAGAAAAACTAATAAGAGCGATCCCCGGCGTACCGTCGAGCAGGAACAATATATCTGCGTGTAGTTGGCTTGGGGAGTCTGCTTCTCATGTCCCCGTGGAATCTTATAAAACAACTCTGTGTTATTGTGCAAATGTTGCTCATTTTTTGATGTACAAGAAGACAAATAAACTTAGAAGGGGTAGGAAGAAGATGTGGTAATAGGAGTACAGAAAGTTTCACACGTGAGATCAAATCCATGACATTTAAATCACGGGACGAGAACGGTACCAATTGTAATATGCCCTCTTTCTCACGTTGTTCTTTTAGGACCGTTGGAAACAGGGTTAATCCGAGCAGATTTACCGGTGTGGAAAATATGAGTGTGCATGGATATCTGATAGGGTAGGTTTTCTATAAATTCTAATAGGAACATGATAATTTCTGAGTAGAAAAATAAAGAATCTATTAAAATAGATTCTGATTTCAATTCTATTAAACGTATGCTCGAGTACCGATATCTGCTCTAGCAAATGGTGACCGGGCGGGGGAACAGTGAAATGGGGCCAGTGGGTGACCGCCGCGGCCGGGCCGGCCACGAGAGCATCTACGCAACGTGGCAGAATAACACTGCTTGTTACCTCTGTCCCAGATAAGGAATCGAGGGACGAGTTCTGGGGCAGTTATCATCAACGAAAACGGAGCACCGCAGTAGTGTTAATCTACGCACCACTCTTCATATAATAATCAAATTTCTATATTCGATCACGAATATATTAAACGAATTGAATAATTGGTAATAATGTTATTTTCGTTCCGTCAACCTAGTAATCAACGAAGATGAGTTACGACAATTTAACATTATAAGTTGCAAGATTAGGTGACTCTTGGGAGAGAGTCTTCCGTATAACGAATATACATCATACAATAACACTAACGTTATATCACATAATAAAAAAAATATTTATTTTAATATTTTTTATAAGATCTTAAAAATAAAATAATAGAAAGTTATTAATTTATAAAAATACATAAATAAACGCTTCATAATATTAAAAAAGCAAGCCTTTCTCGGTCTTTTTTCATTTTATTCATTACTCTCCCTCCTTTTCCTTTTTTTTTTCTGACAAGATACTCGTAATTGAGAAGGAGAAAAAAAAAAGCCGAGCATCAGATAGGCTAGGCAGTCCCGACTCCCGCCATCCAATAGCGGTGCTACCGCCGGGGAGAATATCAGCAACACCCCCCCCCCCCCCCCCCCCCCCCCCCCCCCTCCCCCCTCCCCCGTCAGCGTACGCCGTTAGGCACTTAACGGTGTTAGTGCCACCGTTTTTTCTTTTAGTTTTCTACCCTCCCCCCGTAGCTTTCATGTGGGGGGGCCTTGCCACTCTGATGGTCCTAAAATCAATGTTGACGTCTGAATCTCCGGCTGCATCTCCATCTCATGTGGGGCCCACTGGGGGCATCATACTAGGTGATGTTAACCCCCGCAACCAAAAACCCCCCAAATCGGGTTCTCGCAGCTAGGCCGATTGCTCTACACGCGCTAGGCTTAGCGGCTCCACGTGCTACCCGGTAGGCACTAACCTATCTCTCATTCGTCCATTAAATTCAAGCGCCCCCCAGTCGCGTCCCAGTTGGGTTGACCCTTCATCTCCATCCCCCATATTATGGATCTTCTATTATTATTATTATTATTATTATTATTATAATATAATATATGCATTGTTTCGCTGGATGGGGCCGTAAACTCGCTGACCCCACTCGACCGGTTAAATCAGTGAGACCCACTCGCCGCCCCGTTTTGACCTTCGCATTACCTGAAGCAAACTTGTCATTGACTCCTCTCTACCTCTTTCAGCAAAATAAGCTAACCAATAATTATAAAATTTGAGGAAAAAAGAGCTGATGTGTCGATATTATTCTTAATTTAAGATAAAATATTTATATTTTAATTTTTATCAGTAAAAAAATTGTGCGTTTATGCCCCTATTCCCATTATCCTTCTTTTAATCAGAAAACAATTATGAAACTTCAGCAAATCGATAAATTCGGCTAAATAAAGGATTTTAAGTGGTCCTCGCTCGATATGTATAGTTGGCCATTTTTTCTCATATGTTTATGTTCGTAAGTATTTCAAACTTATCGAGAAAAATAAATAATAATTTCATCTCGTATCAAATTATTTTGACCTTAAGAAATCTTGAAGAATAATTCTCTTTTTTTAATTATTATATTAAAATCTTCCAGTACTAAGAATTTTGACTTAAAAATAAGATTTTCTAAATGTGAAAAAAATTATTAATTTATCGAATTTTAGCAATTTCAAAAAGGGTTACCTTTTATTTTAATCATCAGGCTGGCTTGATGTGGATATTTTAGGGTGAAAGCCAAATAATGCTTAGTAGGTTTGGATAAAATATAATTGCGAGAAAAAGATTGAGAATTTGGTCTAAAACTTTCTCAAATCTTTATCATGGATTTCAGAAAATAAATATACTAAGAAGTCATTATTTGGCTTTAAAAATTAATTTTTATTATAATATCCACCAGCCTAAGAAAAACTAAAAAAGAAAAACGCGAGAAATCAAATATAAAATCTCTTAATTTAGGTTGATGATATATGCAAAAAAAGATTTTTTTTAAATTAGTATATTCTATAATCGAAAATTTTTTATATAGTCTTACCTTCTAGTAATATGGAGAAAAAGTAATTGAATTATTGTAATTAGTAAAAAAGGGAAAAATAAAGTCATTAGTCGCGTGTTTCAAGTTTTGCTCAGTACTGTCCTCCTTTTTCAAGTGAAAGGTTCAAACGGGACGCGTGAACACACGCGGGCTGATGAGCCTGTGGGCAATCGTCGGTCGGATACGAGGCACAACGGGGCGGGACCCGCGCTTCATTCTCCTGTACACACGAGCCTTACTGTATCGGCATCGGCACTGGGTGCTGCCCGGCGCTCTAATGTTATCGAAGGAGCAAATTTACCGTACATTCGACTCACTCTCAGGTTATTGTCGGAAAAAAATTAGACAACCAACTAGAACAGTGACAAAATAAATAAAGAAATAGGTAAAAAAATAATGCATGAATAATATTCTAACATTATATCGAAAGATCCTGTATTTAATTTTTTACAATAAAAAGCTTTTATTTTCCTTTTTATTCTATTTCCAGTAAAGAAAAATGCCTCCACAATAGGGTGCGTTATTTCACTAACAAAAATCTTTATTTTTGATTTTGAATTCTTATAAAAGAGGTTCTTAATTTTTCGTATTTTTATTAATTTTTTATTTTAAATCATTATTTTTTATTGTTCATGTTCCTAATTTTTGAGTTTTTGATATTTTGACTCTACTGCTACTTTTATTTTATTAAAAATAACAAATGCTAAACATGTAATTCCAGTCAACTGAATATGCAGTTGAAGATAGTAAATTGTATTGTAGCTCTACATGGGTTCCTAAACTCTTCCAAGCCCTTTTCTCCTGGAAAAAATTTTATATGCCATGTAAAAAGTTAATTAGTGTTATAAAAATTTAAGAGATTATATAAAAATTAATAACTTGTTACATTTATTAGATAATATACTCATTAAATTGAAAGCTTTTATTAGATATATACAAATGAAATATATAGGTTTGGAATAAAATAAAAAGAGTGAGAAATAATCTCCCGAGTCCGGTTCGTCTGATGGGATGTTTGCCTGACTCAGCAGTATTTGCTGAGGTTAAGGGTTAGAATTACCACTTCAGCGCAAAACTTCTGGAGGTCGCCTACACGAGTGCGTAGACTTGCCCGGATTCACGAGTTTACAGAGAATTCATGGCCCACATGGACTAGATAAAAATTAATTCAAAACCTCTTAATTTCAAGATAGGGTAGGTGTCACTTTTGATTTCAACCTTCCGCACTTTTACTATTTTAGTCATAAACTTTCATTTTTTGTCATTTATATCCTCAACCTTTTGAGTTTTTACCACTTTAATCCTACTGTTACTTTTTCCATCTAAAAAAAGTATATTCAGTCCAGAAATTATTTTTCAACAAAAACTATTTTTCAAAAAATAAAGGAAAAAGGAAGAGAGCAAATTAAAGTAAAAAATATCTGTAGAGTTTTATAGGTGAGCGTATTCTCTTCAAAATTAAGACATATTCCTAATTGAAAATTGATCGATGACTATTATTATTCACAAAATTGTGACTTATTCTGATAAAAATGAGCCATAATTTTAGAAGAAACACAGTTAGTAATTAATATTTCCTTAATCAGGGACTGAATGTGTTTTTATTTAAATATAATTTTGTTAAAATATAATTTTTTGATGAAATATACTTTTTTTATGGAAAAAGTAACGATAAGATCAAATTAGTAAAAATTCAAAAATTGATGACATAAATGATAAAAAAATAAATATTTAAGGTTAAAATGATAAAAGCGAAAAAAATAAAAGATCAAAAGTATATTTTTTTCCTTCAAGATAAAAATAATACTATTGTACCCCAAATCCTTTTTGTTAATATTGAAAGTTTACTGCTGACATAATGTTAGAAATTAGTAAGATTTAAATTTTTTTAAAATTTATTAAAAATGATAAAGATAATATAACTTTATTCATTTATAATATTACATTTATCATATCCATCTCATTCTCTCTCTTCCCAATATCCTTCACAGACACAAAGACACCCTCTCTCTCTCTATCATTTCATCTGCATCCCAAGGGGGAAAAAATGAATGCTTCCCCAAAGAAGAGAAAGGGAACCCCCCAATGAGCTCCAGGAGCTGGCTCTGATCCACCACTTCCGAGAAGTCTCTCATCCCTGAAACCCACATCTCACCGCCAGTCATCGAAGGCGAGATTAGCTAGGATGAAGAAGAGAGATCATCAAGACAGCTGTAGCAGCTCCTATGGCGGCGGAGGCGGCACTTCTCCTACTGGTAAAGCCAAGGCTTGTTGGGAGGAGGAGCAAGATCCCACAGGCGGAATGGACGAATTGCTCGCCGTCCTGGGGTACAAGGTCCGGTCCACGGACATGGCGGATGTGGCCCTCAAGCTCGAGCAGCTCGAGATGGTCATGGGCCAGGAGGACGGCCCCTTCTTGTCCCAACTGCAGAACGACACCGTTCACTACAACCCCTCCGACCTATCCGCCTGGGTAGAGACTATGCTCTCCGAGCTCAACGCCCCTCTTCCCGACCCTGTTCAGTCCCTCCATACCGACCTCGACTTCTCCGGCCTCCAGAACCAAGTCAGTGCCGAGTCGACACAGCCCCAGCTCGGATTCTCCGACGACCTCAGCGCGATCCCCGGCATCGCTGCCTACCCGCGTCCTCCATCTCCTCCGCCGCCCCAGCAGCAGCTGCAACAGCCCTTGCCCTCTCGCAACAAGCGGATGAAGACATCCACCGGCGCCTCAAACCCTAGCCTTAATCTCCCCTCGTCTTCGTCTTCCTCTTCCTCCTCAGTGATCGGAGCTCCCGAGTCAACGCGACCGGTTGTGCTCGTTGACTCGCAGGAAGCCGGCGTTCGTCTCGTCCACACCCTGATGGCGTGTGCGGAGGCAGTCCATCAGGAGAACCTGAAGCTGGCGGAGGCGCTGGTAAAGCACGTGGGGCTGCTCGCGGTATCGCAGGCCGGGGCCATGAGGAAGGTCGCCACCTGCTTCGCGGAGGCGCTGGCCCGCCGGATTTACAAGATCTACCCGCAGGACTCTCCTGATGCGACTTCCTACAACGACATCCTTCAGATGCACTTCTATGAGACCTGTCCGTACCTCAAGTTCGCCCACTTCACGGCCAACCAGGCCATCCGAGAGGCCTTTAGCACGGCCAACCGAGTCCACGTCATTGACTTCAGCCTCAAGCAGGGGATGCAGTGGCCAGCCCTTATGCAGGCCCTCGCTCTCCGTCCTGGCGGCCCCCCAAAGTTTCGGCTCACTGGTATCGGTCCTCCCCAGCCTGATAACACCGATGCCCTACAGCAGGTCGGGTGGAAACTGGCTCAGCTAGCTGAGACGATTGGCGTTGAGTTCGAGTTTAGAGGATTCATGGCTACGAGTCTGGCTGATCTTGAACCCGCTATGCTCGACCTCCGCCCGCCTGAGGTAGAGGCTGTCGCGGTCAATTCGGTCTTCGAGCTCCACCAGCTACTAGCCCGCCCTGGCGCAATCGAGAAGGTTCTCGGTTCCATCAAGGCCATGAAGCCCAAGATTGTAACCATAGTCGAGCAAGAGGCGAACCACAACGGCCCAGTCTTCCTGGACAGGTTCACGGAGGCCCTGCACTACTACTCGAGCCTATTTGACTCGCTGGAAGGCTCCGGCCTGAACCCAACGAGTCAGGACCTGGTGATGTCGGAGGTCTACCTCAGGAGGCAGATTTGCAACGTGGTGGCCTGCGAGGGGCCAGACCGGTTCGAGAGGCACGAGACACTGGCTCAGTGGCAGTCTAGGCTGGGCTCGTCTGGCTTCAACCCGGTTCATCTCGGATCGAATGCATTCAAGCAGGCAAGCATGCTGCTGGCCCTGTTTGAGGGCGGGGATGGGTATCGGGTAGAGGAATACAACGGGTGCCTCATGCTTGGGTGGCACACTCGGCCGCTCATCGCAACATCAGCTTGGCAGCTCGCCCCGACAGTCACAGCTGCCAGAACTCAGTGAGACAGGGAAGATTCTGAACCAGTCCAAGGAATGAACAACCCATCAGATCAGATCCACCAAACATGAAAGTTTGCATTTTGAGCAGGAGCAGGGCAGATGGATTGTTGGGTGTTAAGATTGGGTGAGAGTGAGCAAGTGAGGATTAGAGGCTGATCCAATCCGAATCAAGTGTGTAGTTCTACTTCTTTTGCCTCTTGATGTTAATTTCTTCTGTCTTTTTTATGTTTCTAATTTGGTTAGAAGATCCTTCCTTTTTTTTTTTTTTCAATCTTTCTTGTCGGGGGAGATATTCAAGATTGGATCGACGAGAATGTGTAGTCTTCTTGCAGTTTTAACTTCTGGAATAAAAAGATTTTCTCTCATCAGATCAGATCCTATTATTAGTGCATCCCTGTTCTTTGAAGCAGAAGGCATCCCTGTTCTTAAGCCAAGGTTTTTCCAGACTAAGGTTATTGCCCCTAGATTGTCTCCGAAATAATCGGATCGAAGCTCTGAAACGTTAAGATGCCCTTGTGGAGATCTTCATGGAACTCAGATTTTAACTAATTGACCATCATCTTTTTGTTAGTAATCTTGACTAATTGAATAGCGGTACCTGTCTGTCTGTTCACCCCAACTGTGCAGAAGCTAAGCGAGCCATGTTAAGGTTTTACCTGTTGATTGTGATGATTGATCAAATTGCAAAAAGCTCTGATTGATTGCAGGTTAATCATGGGTACTGGGAAAAAGGAAAAAAAAAAGGTGAGGTTAAACTGCTGGTTCTCATGCACATCATGAAGTAAACATCTCTTTACTTTCCTCCCCCTCTGTTTCATTTTACTGTCCTGAAGCAAATTTGCACTTTGCTGAAAATGACTTGATGTGAAAAATACATGATTGGTGGTGATTCTTGCTGGATTTTGGAGGTAGGGGCCCTGTGCAGAGAAATTATCTGTGAGATGCTGCATGCATTGACATGATCTTCCCTTTTGGATTGATTATAAAGGATCACAGTGGATTTACAAGGAGGCATGTGGAAGGGGGGACGAGTTAAATTTAAGATTTCTTTCTTAACTGTTGCAAGAGATTGGTTTGATGAGCAAATCTGAATCTCTCCTGTTTGGCATCTACAGTTTATTGATTGTTTTATTAATTTCACTTGGAGCAGTTGCTATCAATGGTTACGGTCTTACCAGCGTTGAAATTAGATTCGTATGGAATTTCTCTGCACGAGTGAATGACACCCCAGCAGTTGATGACAGTTGTGTCCTTAAAATCAACTATCACACTTCATTAATTTGCTGTTCCTTTCCTCCAATCTGAAAAAGAATGAGAAAATCTCGTGCATTTGGGACATATGATTTGGATCTGTAAGAATTTTCATTTATTCCTAGTATGACCCGGCGCCGTGGAAGATATAATCTTAGGAAGAGAGAATCTAGTCTCGAGCTCCAAGTGAAAAAAGCACTTCCAAGCAATATGAGTTGTCTATTTTATTTCAATTGGAGAGAATCTGGTAACGTTTTATTTGATAGATCAAATCTTTTTTCTTATGATAAGAGATGTTCATGAATTTAATATAAGGATAAAAAATTTTAAAAAAAAGAATATAACTTTTACAATGAAGATTGAATTCAGAACCTCTTAGCCGTGAATAAGAGTATTGTTTCACTGTACGAAGGGGCATCATGGAGGAGGGCAAGTCAACCTAAAATTGCTAGGGATTGCAAGCTTAGATGGTCCAGCTATGGAAGCTATCCTAGCAAGAGAGAGCCTATAGATTAATCAGCAGATCTCTTGGGGAAGAAGACGAGATTTTTAATGTAACCAAAACCAAAAAATGGAGGGGAAACGACATTTGACCTTGTCACACAACCATATTTCAATCTAATCTTAATCTAATCACATAGCAAACTCGAAAAACGAACCACTTACAACACGACAAGCTAAACTAGAGACTATCGACTATCTCCACTCTTATTTATGTTTGGCCGTGCTCTCTTAATAGGTGTACTTGAGCGTGAAATTTGCACAGTTGACTTGCCATATTAGATCATGATGGAACGAAATGGTCCTCGAAAAACCTAACTTCAAAGGATTTGCGTCTGCCGTTTGGTTTACGTCCATGTTAGACACTTTCAAGCAAAAAATTGAACTCTTTCGTGATCTGAACAAAGACTTCTTAATTTCTTCTCCTCGCTGAGAAGGGAGGAGACGAGGAGGTTTTGTGTTAATAATGGTGGATGTGGCTGTGGGGGTGTTGAATGGTGGCTCCTTTGACACTGACAGCCTCCACCAACAAGCAATGCCACTCTCTTCCTTTTTCCCTCCCCTTTTTCTACTTTGCACAGACAGGCTAAGGGCTAAGGGCCCACCACTACATTAAGTCTCCCTTTCGAATTCTCCCACATTTGTATGTGTGGGTCCTTTTCAACAACCACTTCTTAAAAATCTTCTAGCATTCGAATTTGTTACAGTAACATTTCCTCAATTCGGCATTGAGATACCTTATGTTCAGTTTCTGTCAATATAACCGTTTCGTATATCTTTATTTCCCAGTTCCTACCTCTTTTAAGTTTGTAACTCGATCAAAGTCTTTGAACCCTTTTACATGGGTGTGTGTGAATCTCCACTAGCTTCACACCTGCGTTGAAAGCTCTTTCCCCCCCTTTTTTCCAAGTTATCTCTGTTTTATTGGCTAAATTCAATGGCGAGGAGTCGCTTTCAGGCATGAGTTGGATGTCGTTGGACTTTACATATCAAAGCGCAGTGCTTTGAACAGTAAAAGTGAGAAGTTAACCTCAAACTAATCATATCCTTTTTCATCTAAAAATCATAGACCCAGATCGAACGTTCTGCGCACTGCACTGGATCGAGCATGTTTAAGCTCACTACCTGCTCGAACAGCTCAAGATGATGGGATCATATTCCCTGGAATCAAGCTTGTAGCCAAGGCTCGCTCGACATCTCGATTACTTTCAACCAGTCAGATTATCTATCAAATTAGCAGTACAATTGACAGATCGTAGTTAAAATACGTTCAAGTTTTCGGGACGGTATGGAGTCGATTTGGTATGGAAGTACTCATATAATCCTACGCTGTCAGCAAGCATTCTCTCTTCAACTCCACGCTGCAAAAGCAGGACCACTTTCCCTGAATGGTGAAAGCTCGATCACTTTAACCAAAAGAGGAGACTTCGACTGTGCAATATCATTCCATGTATGTGCTCAAGATGTATCGTGGCGCGCCATGGAACTGTGATCCTATTGATCTGCAGAATATGGACGCTTTTGCTTTTGTATTGATTGCATGGGATTGAACCCAGTTGTCCCCCAGAAAGACATGGAGCCATGATCTAGGATATCACCATATCCTTAAAGTGTGTCTGTCCAAGGCAGGGACAGGGAACAGAGAGAGAGAGAGACGGTAAAAGTTGACAAGCCTCTTTCAGTTTCAGCCGCGTGATTTGGTTAGGTGTGGTGTAACAGGGTTGGTGAAAATGTCCACCACCATGCCATTGCCTTCTCTCAAAGATTATATCTATCCGCTGTGCATAAAAAGGACCCGTGATGTATTAGTTCAAGATCGAGTCTTGTGAGGCATCAAAAGGCCATCACATCCAGATCGGGTTGGACCCGGTTCGGGTTCTCAGCTATCAATGGTGGAGGGTTCCTGAGACATGGATCAATGTCCGAAGCCTCCACTGCCAGGTATATAGGTCCAGCCCAGTTATGTTCCTCCTTTTTTTGCCATGATTTTCCATGACAGCATTCCCTGACAATGCAAAACATGTTCGGAACATACGAGGTAAACTGTACATCTAAACCGATCTCGATCATTGAGCGTTGTTCGCACTGCTCTCATAGCTTCAAGCCAATTTTGAACTCGCTCCTCAGATATTCGAATTCCAGGTTATCAGGGGCATCCCAAACAAATAAAACAAGTTCTTCTTCATCCAATAATTATCATCATTTTTCTTCTGACGTGGCATCTGAAAATATGTAATGTAGTATGGAAATATCAAAATTTCCCCCTTTTTGAGAGGTGTACAGCTAACTTGATTTCCTTAGTTCTCAGAGTCTACCTTTTTTCCCAAAGTAGACATGAAAGTAGAAGAGTATGACCTTTTCCGTATAGTTATAAAGTACAAGCCCCTCCCGCTTGTGGATTTTCTACGTACGGTAAATCCCCTGAATACTAGTAGTCCTTTGGTTCGATAAATTATCGGTTGGCTGTCGTCCCGTGGTCGTCGTGCGTAAACACCAACCGACATCAGTTTGCCACACAATCAAGATGTACACTTTTAATGTAATCTCATATTCCCATCATGATAGAGACTGGAAAAGAAGACCTTCTTTACTTCTCCACCTTCCAATCGCTAGCTGGTTCGTTATTCTTTCTTCGTAGTCCTTGAACAAGAACCGAGTTCCAGCGCATCCTTGGAAACACAACATTGTAAGTTATTGGACTGCGGCTGCGCCACAGGGTGGTGAATGGTCGAGACACGACGCCGGACTTGTGGACTACTGACTACCCGGAGAGTATATTCTTTTCATTTTTGTGGAAAATTTTAGTGGAAATCGATGGGACGGGACAGTGCTTTGAAATGAAACTGAAGCTCTTCCTGAGCCAAGCCTTCCAACTGCCAACACTGGTATTAGCCTTATGTGCTGCTGTACTCATCTCTGCTCCTTTGTTTGCGAGCTGTGGCTGTGGCTGAATAATCTCCTTCCTGCAAAGCACGAAGCTCCTTCCTCCTCTCGACCTGATAGCTTCTGTCGGGTTCATTGCTGTAGATTACGGCTCGAGTAAGAAAAACACTCATCTAGTAAATCCGATCGATGGACTTTAAAAGTAATGGTAGATAAACATACACGTGCCTTTGCAATCAGCGCTGCAGTAGAGTAAGAAATGAGTCGGGTCGGACCCGAGAACGGGGAGCCGGCCTTCCCAGGCGTACAATTTCAGGGTGTGGCTGATGACCAAGGAGACGCGGTCGTCCTCATTTACGATGAACCTTATCGGTCCTGCACTCCCGATAACGGTTACCGTGATCAAGACCCTGTTGTTCTTCTTCGTCGTCACCGCCCTCTTCTCGCTCTCCTCCCTCGCACCCTTCTTGATTTTCTGGAGCAGCAGCATCTTGTCGGACACACTTCCCTTCATCTTCTCCTCGGTTTTTTTCTTGACCTAGAACTCAGATTTCGCAAACCAAGTGGAAGACGGCATTTGAGAAGATGGATTTGATACGATACCTGCTTGCAGGAGCCACTTATCCCGGCCGGCTCTCGCTCTCCTCCGTTAGTGCCGGGTTATGCTCTGGCAAGGAGGGACGATCGGTGGCTGAGATCAGGAACAAGGAACAAGCACACGCCGGTCCTTTCAACAGTTAGAGAGAAGCGAGAGCGATCGGAGTTATATATACGGCTGCAGGAATGAGAATAAGGAAGCTGAGCGGAGGAAGGCAACTGCTCCATGGACTTAATGTTAAAAAGCAATGGCAATTGGATGAATAACCACACACGCCCTTCGCCCTTTGGCTTTGTGTGGATGCTGTTCTTTTTGTAACCAGTTAAGTACACTTATTACATGTGATAATGTAGAATACTAGAATGACAGTCCTGTCAAAATCAAATTTTCCGATTCTCGGTCATCAACCTCGCCATCCTCGACCGTTGATATTTCTGTATTGCATGCCATATATATTTTGTGGACGATTTCAGTAAATCCTCTTGATTAATTCGCCATGAAATCCATACCAAACTAAGCACATTTCATAGAGTTTTCCTTGCTGGTGGTGGATCGAGACCAGCTACTGGGTGCGTTTAGATGCAGATTAGAGCATGGGAGAGGTCGAGGTTCCGGTGATGATCATTGCGAATCATCTTAAGATGTAGACTCGAAGGTTAGTTATATCAAAATTTTGGCCTGACTCAGGTAAGATAGAAAAATGAGAGTTCTGCAAGAAATTATAGATCAAATTATTCCGACATTTGGGTATTCTATGTTTGATCATTTCTCTTATCAAATTTCTTCATAACGAGAAAATATTTAAAAAAAAAATGAAAGGGGAGATTTTACTTGCAAATATCCTCTCACTGTCTGATAAATTGTAAATAACCTAAATATTGCTGCTCGTTGCACTAGCCTCTTTTTCTTGGCAACTCAAAACGATGTTAGCCCGTAGATGTTAAAAAATATCACTTAAGAAAAGGAAATTTGGTACAATTAATCTTACTTTAAAATTTAAAAAATTTTAGATTCATTTTTTACTAATAAAATTTCTTATTCTTTTAATCTCTTTTAAAATTATAAATCTCCCCTGTATACAAAAAAACAATTGTTCAAATTCAAAATTCCACATCCGACATTATTCTCAGTTTCTCGAAGTTGAGACCATAATTTAGAGGCGAGTAAAACACGCGGTATGGGTTTCGGCTCCCCACATGTACTTTCTGTCCGTCCCAGAGCACTGATCAGAAAATCGAGAAAAGATCAGCGGTTTGCAGAGAATGTTAAGTTATGTTTTATGGGCGGACATTGGTAAAGTTAACGACTGAATTTATAAAAGACTGTTAGAGACAGATTTGAATATATATTAGAGAATGTTATAATCAAACGTTCATATATATAGAAATTCATTTCCAAAGTATAAATAATAATCAGTTCTAATATATATATACACACATATATTATTTCTTAATTTAACTGATATTACATTTAATTGAGAATATTCTAACAACTTTTTTATTATATTCCCATATGAATAGGATAGTTTTATTTCTTAATAATTTGGTAAAGTTGAACTTAAATGAGTTGCATCATTTTTTTTGGGTAAGGGGTAGCAATAAATATTAAAAGTAGTCCAAAACAGCGTAGCTCATGGATACAATTCATGGACACAACTTAAATGAGTTGTATCATTTAGAGACATTGCACGGATATATACCACGAAACATTACGCGTAAATTGTTTAATATGTAATATATATAATGAGTTCGTTATATAAATTACTGTTCGAGTCTTGAGATGTGTAGAGTTAACTTTTAAAAACTACAAAAAAATTTACACATACTAAAATATATAACAGAGAGTTATAATAGGGATTTATACAACGAACTCATATTATGGCACGCGTATTTGCTCTTCTCGAAGCGTCGACCATTGTTGACTTTGATGGGGTCGAGAAGAAAGTAACTACACGATGTCCCGTGCCTCTCTCCTTTGTCAAAGTCAAGCCAGACACCCGATTAATGGAGGGAGGAAGACTCAGACTCAGACTCAGTAATGGGTCATCTGCTCCTTTTCCTTTTCATCTTTGCTTCTGCAGTGCGTCGTCTGTGTATATAAATATATATGATGGTATATATAAAAGAGGATAAAGCACATCAGTATATCTCGACATTCATCTCCTCTTCTCCTCTCTTTCACGCACGCACACTCTCTCTCTCTGTGTTCTCTTCTGCAGATCGATCCGCCATGCCTCACCATAACCATCCCCATCACCATGGATCTTCAATGGAGCACCTGCTGGGTCTCCTGAAGGTCAACGTTCACAGGGGGGTCAACCTCGCAGTCAGGGATGTTTGCAGCAGCGATCCTTACGTTGTCGTCAAGATGGGCGCCCAGGTATATTATATTAATTGTTCATAATGCCTCTCCAGCTCTTACCGAGCTCCCCGAACTGATCCTTCGAAATAGTCCGTCCGTCCCCCTTCTCGAGCAGTCGAGCCATTCGCTCGGGAAGGACACGGGCTGAGTCCTCGGCCATCAGCTGATACTCCATCGAGCTGATCTTACCCTCTGTTTATGTAATTGTAATCAGTTTGGTGCAGAAACTGAAGACCAGGGTCGTGAAGAGGAACACGAACCCGGAGTGGAACGAGGAGCTAACTCTCTCCATCGCGGATCCAAACCTCCCCATCAAAGTGGTAAGGAAGCAGCTTCAAGCACCAGCAGGCTTACCGTTATAGCGACGGGAGGAGATTTTGCCATCAATAAACCACACTATAACGACGATTTTTCTATGACTGTAATAAGAAATACATGTTTTACTGACACTTTTTGTATTTTGTCACAAAAAATAAAAAGAAAACCGTAACCAAATGGAAATTAGTTTGCAGTGATAGAAACGGAATCTGCATTCACTGGGCGATTCCATTCCAGCTCGTTTCCGTCCCTTTCCTCACTTATTGCTGATGTTTATGATGCAGCTGGTGTACGACAAGGACACGTTCACGCAGGACGACAAGATGGGGGACGCGGAGTTCCACATCGGGCCGTTCCTGGAGGCCCAGAGGACGCGACTCAACTCCACCCCGGACGGGACCGTCATCTCGAGGATACAGCCGAGCCGCGAGAACTGCTACTCCGAGGAGAGCCACATCATCTGGAAGGACGGGAAAGTCGTCCAGAACATGATGCTCCGGCTCCAGAACGTCGAGCGCGGGGAGGTGGAGCTGCAAATCCACTGGGTCGATGTCCCGGGATCCAGGGGCTTGGCTCTGTAGAGTGCGTCCCCTCGGAGAAATTAGCCAGTTCGATTGTCCGTCCCTGTGATATGCACGGATCTCCCCTTGCTTTCTCCAACTCTAATTTGCTATGCTTTAAGTGATACTGATGACCATGGGATTTCAATGCAATGACGGTGTTAACTCGGATCCAATAAGAAATCCATCGCTCGACGGCTTAGTTCGATAGGTTTTCGAAGTCGTTACGTATCCGTGCACATATATTTGGGGTCCGCTATCGTCACATTAGAACTCCGCTGTATCCGATCAAGTCAAAATTGGTGACTAGACGAAACTGGGAGACATTAATTTGCAGACTGAAAGCTGGAAGTGGTTGTCACTAGCCAGGCCCCCCACTGCGTGGTCCCTTTTGCTTTCCCTCCCATCTCAACCTAATCCTTTATCCTCTCGACTCTATCCATTTCCACTGCAAATCTCGTAATCTGAATCGAAAACGATACTATTATATAAAACCGTTTTTATTCATGACCGTTCATCCTAAGATCATTTTCCTCGAAGCTCGAGTGCATTAGACCTGCAAAGCTGTCTTATTATCTGTCTGCGAGGGATAACCCAAGTGGGTCGCCGGTGACGACGAAGCTTCAATTAGATGCGAACAGTGGGGACACGGCGGAAATCAAGACACTGATTTTTGTCCGTGTAATCTTAACTTTCTCGAAGAAAATAACACATCTTGTTTATGTATCGAAATGTGAACGGTACTCTCCGGCCTTTCCCCTTGCCTTCCTTCTCGACGAGAATTTCAAAGACACAACTGAGCCAAACTGCGGGACATGCTCGAGCTCTTTTTTGAGTGTGTACGTCAGTATCCAGAAACTCATTGATATCGAGAGTATGAAATCAGCTTCCGTGCTCTCGATATTGAAAGCGCATTGAATGTAAAACCTGAAATATCATCAGGCCATCCAATTTCTTTTTTCTGTTCTTTGGGGAAAAAAGCAAACCAAACCGAATGATCGAGGAAACATGGCAAAGTACTCGGAACTGCATCGTTTCCAAGAACATGCGGTATATTTACAGTGATGGAGACATCTACACACGGAGAGTGGGCCGAGGCCTTGACAAGAACGTCACGCAGTTGAATGATAACTAATAAAGTAGGAAAAAACAAACTTAAATTATCCTACATTATGATAATATTGTGAAAAAATAATGATTAAATTATTTTAATTAGTAATAATTATAACAAATATTTAAAAATTAATATAAATTTACTCGCTCTAATGAGACATGATCAATTAAAAGTTTTTAAATAAAATGGACCGGCGTTAATTTGAAACTAGAAAATTTTAAATTCAATCCTTGTGAGAGAATTTTGCCGGCTGTTTTATTTCATTATTGCTCTTATTCTTTTCGACCCAACCGATGAATCTTTGTTATAATAATTAAAAAAAAATTAACACTTTCCAGCTATCATTACCATCATAAAAACCTGATTTCTCCTAATTTTTGTCTCTCTCTGTGGAATTTTTGTTCTTTTTTTTTTAATTAAACTCTGCAAATCAATTCTCTCTTGAAAAGGGGAGAATGAATTATATCGAGCGTGGATTTCAATTTCAATTTTTTCTTTTTCTTTATTTTGGGCCATTTTCCGTCAGATTTATTTTTTCGGGGTATCCCGTTATCCTCTAGGTCCACGTGGGAAAAGATGGGGAATAAGTCGCCCTGGACAAGGCTGATAGCGAATTCAGTGGACGAGATTAAAGAGAATGTGATGATCCGAATGAAATTCCCGGTGGACACCTTCGACAAATGATCGAGCAGTCGAATCGTTTCCATGTCTTTTGTGTATTCTGAACCATTCGCAAACCACGTGCCAATCGAGACAGCTCGACCTTCTGATTGAACTTAGCCTGGCCCTAAATTCTAACTTGTTTTGTACCCTCGCCCGTCCGCAATGTAATTTTAGCGTTACCCATTGAATTTTTTCCTTAGTTTTGTTCCTCTTTATTCAGAGAAAGTCTTGTAAGTAGCGGTTATATCATTTAACAGTACCGACGTAATATTATCAGATGAAATATTCGAATTTTACAAATGAAAATATTCATGACTAGGGGAATTTCACCCACAGGTTAACCAAATCTATTTTAATTAATTTACAATTTATTAAAAATTTTAAAAATCAAATTAATGCGCACACTGAAAAGGCCTTTCTGTTCCAATGTGAATTTTACCTCCTGCATGGAGAGTTCCATGACCGCCAGGCAATTTAGACGTGTGTGGACTGTGGTGTGAGATGACTGTGTTGGCCGGTGCATTACAGCTGTGCCGGTGTTGGTCACGGAGCGCCCTTGACCTTCCCTCCTTTCACAGTTTCACTGCTTTCCTCGGGGTGCAAATATAAAAGGGCAGGACAGAGAACCGAACCGAGCAGCAAAGCAAAGGAAAGCAACCCTAATATCTCCCTACCCACCCACACACCCACTCTCCTCCTCTCCTTGTACTCAACGAAGTGGGCGTGGGAAAGGGAAAGAGGCCTAAATCTTCTTGCCATTTTCTTGTTCTTCTCCTCCTCGATCTTGTCGAACTCATCAATGGAGGATTTGACGGGTCTGCTGAGGATCAACATCAAGAGAGGCTACAACCTCGCCGTCAGAGACGTCCGGAGCAGCGATCCCTACGTTATTGTCCGGATGGGCAAACAGGTCTTGCTTCTCTTGCCCTCCTGAGTTCTCAGTCTCTTCCCTTGTTTCTCCTCTGGTGGGTGCTTGTGGTTACTAATAACTGTTAGCCGGAAATTAATGTGATGCAGAAGCTGAAGACCCGGGTGGTGAAGAAGAATCTGAACCCGGAGTGGAATGAGAATCTGACTCTCTGCCCTACCGATCCCAGTCTCCCGATCAAGCTCGTAAGTCTCCGAATCCCTCGCCTTCCGTTCAATCTGTCTCAGATTCTGACCTTGTATGTGGTGAGATCTTGGGGATGACGTATGTATCCCGTGATTGATTTTCGAGTCCCATCGGAATCGGGGGCTAGGTACTGGAGCCGCAATGAGTGTGAAGTTTGGGGGTCAATTGAGGATTTCTGGAAACATGAGGGGAGAAAGCATAAGAAGAAACACTATTTCCATCCAAATTAAGACATACTCTAAGAATATTTAACCAATTTAAAACTTGGAGGAAAATTTAAAAGCAAGGAATATTGATAGACAATATCTCTTGGCAGATAGTTATGGGGGCTAAATGTGCTTAATAAATGTTTAGGGACTAAAATTCCACTTCCCGTATAATTGAGGGGGTGGTGGGGGCAATTTCTTATTTCTTTCTGGAGGTCTCGAAGATTCTAAGAAAAAAAAAAATATATATATATATATATATATTTTTTAATGTACGAGGTGGGGACTGGGCAGGCACCGCCTGCTCTGATGCTTTTCCGACAGAATCCGCGGCTTTATCGAGGAAATGGACAAACAAAAGCAGTGGCAAAAATAATTTTAAAAAATTCGAATTTAGCTGATCGATTTCGTACAATCATTCTCGATAAATTCCAGGACTTAGATACTGGAGAGAGACCATCATCAGTTTACGTTGTTAACTAATTTTAAAAAATTCAAATTAATACTTGTACGTGCTTAATTTTTTTTATAAATTTATAATTATTTGTTAATTAGTCGGTATCAGATTTAACGAGCGCCTTACATGTCACACGTTTCTTGATGTGGCAATTGATCGATTATTATTATGATCGATTCTTCCAGGTGGTATACGACAGGGACAGGCTCAGTTTCGACGACAGGATGGGTGACGCCGAGATTGATATCCGGCCCTTCCTTGACGCCGTGAGGATGAAGCTGGACAGCCTCCCGAGCGGCATCATCATCAGAAAGCTGATTCCGGACCGGCAGAACTGCTTGGCCGAGGAGAGCCACATCACGTGGGTAGACGGGAGGGTGGTCCAGGACATGATCCTCCGGCTCCGGAACGTCGAGTGTGGCGAGATCGAGCTGCAGCTCCAGTGGATCGACACTTCCCGACCGTCGCAATGCAAGTCCTAGAATCCTAGTAAACTATTGGCAGATACTTCTGGTGTAAATAAACACATGGACGCTTCAAACGTCCAATCTGTCGGACTTTTCTCCTTCTGGCAACGTGCAATCTGAATCCTCTAAATCATTTAATTTTAATATATCTTTTCTTAGAAATTTTTTTTTGAGGCGGTTTTTAATATCAGCACAAATACGAGAAATTTTTAGATGATTTTATCCTATCACGTGATATAATAAAGTATCGATTAAATTATAGTAAGCGTGTCAATTAATGTTAATGTTTCGACAGTTATGATAGTTATTTTATATCAGCTAAAGTAATTTAATTAATAATTGCTTGTCGCATTAAGAACTATTTGGGGGTTTATCGGGCGTGAATGAAAATATTGATATTTGGGTCATGGTGATGGGCTGAACTTGACAGATCCGTGGGCCCAAAAGGCCCATTAGACTATTGGGCCTCACAGTCACAGCGTTGGGCCTGAATGGGTCATGCTATTGGGCTTTTATTTCTTCATGTTGCCTCACTCTGCCTCCGAATAGTCTATAAGCAATATTTTTTTTTTTGGTCGCCAGCCACGGTATCCAAGCAGGCCCCACCAGCGGTGAGATGGCATCTTTCAGCCAACCATACTTGACTAATCCGTTGGTCGCCCCGGGTCGCACGCCTGGCAATGGCGGGTGAGGCTCCCAAGAGGGGTGTCTGCGTACGTGAGGTCTCGAACCTGAGACCTCCTTAAGCGGCACCGAGCTGCTTACCACTCGGCCCAACCCCTCTTGGTTTATGTAGTGAAGTTAAGCAACCATTAGTCTATAAGCAATATTAATATCATAAATTAAAAAAAATTTAAATATGACATAATTTGCATTAAATAAAGGTCTAAATATAAGATCACAATATTCAGTAAATATAATGGACTGACCGTAATTTATAAAAAAATTCGTTGTCTAATCTAGGAATTTCACCTTTTTTTTTTAATATAAAGAATTCAACAACTAAACTTCTTAACTAATATCGAAATAGGGATCGTTTATTAAAAGGAAAAGATGATAATAAATCGTTGAATTTTTTTAAAGAATTTATATTATTAATTAAGTATGAGTAATTTAGATAAATTGCTGAATATGACTTCTCTAAGGCTGCAAGGGACAAGCGCAGGCAATGAAACTGTCCTCTCACTAACCTTGCCTTCTCCGCTAAACCCTCAGGCCACAGTCCCCCAACCCGTCAACTGTAACTCATCAAGCAGCGCTAATTGCTGGACCGTCTCTGACATCCTTCATTCCGCGCTCTCATTCTCTTCTCCTGTGATCAATCAATGGCTCTCCAGTCGTGTGGGCTCTGCTTCGGCATCGTCTATTCTTCAGCCCCTCGCAATTACGATGCTTTCAGGCGGCGGCACAGCGTCCGGGCGTCGGCTTTCAATTTCCCTCCTCTGAGCACTTCTGTCGCCCGATTGGGTGTAAAGGGTATGCGGATGTTCTTGAAACTTATGGGATTTTCTTGCCATGTTCGTCTCTCCGTGCGGTACCTTATTTTCTGCTCCCGGGCTTTATCTGCTCCAATCGAATACGAGCGAAAGCAAGTCATGACGCTTCAATCTTTCGGTGGCTAGCTCGCTGAGACCGCTATTATTGCAAGGAATACAACACGAATTGTTATCATGTCGATGTTGAATGTGTTTTTGTTTAATGCACGTTGCTCATATGATGGTATAGTTTGACATGATAGTGGAGCACGGTGAGGGTCTTGGAAATCTGGTTATCTATGTAGTCCAGGATCCTCATGAGTGAACGTAGAGCGTGAAAAACCTAAAAAGTGCATACCTTTAATTAGAATCCAGATTGTCTTAGGGAGTGCGCAAGGTTGTTCGTTTACCTTGGAAATTTCTAACATCCGTGCAAGATCCGAGCCCCTTGACTCGTGGACTAATCAGCTAGAGATAATGGATACCAAATAGCAGACATGCTTCATCACAGCATTAAGATTTCGTGTTATCCGTAAATTATCGTGAACTTTCAATTTTACTCTTAATTATGCCATTATCCCTTTAAAACCTTTGTTTATTCAGGAAAAGCATTGCCAGACAAGGGTGGAGCTGATGCAAAACAAAACTCCCTCGTGGTTTGCTTTGGGGAAATGCTAATTGATTTCGTTCCAACGGTAAATGGGCTTTCACTGGCTGAATCACCTTCATTTAAAAAGGCTCCGGGAGGAGCACCTGCTAATGTTGCTGTGGGGATTGCTCGTCTAGGTGGATCATCAGCCTTCATTGGAAAGGTAAAGCCTACTTACGTAGATCAACTATCAGCACAATGTTTACAAATCACTGACCACTTGATCTGCGTTATGTGATATCTTCAAAACCTGGGTCAGTCTCCATGCTAGTCTACACCTTGGATAATCCTAATTTTAAGTGTTGGCTCTCATGCGCCATTCTTCCAGTTTGTAATGAAGTGGGTTATTAGATTGTAAATACATTGGTGCGCTCTCATCTCCAAACTCAAGAACTGCGATCACGTGGGAAGTAATTTTACAAACACTGCTTCCTTCCACTTGCACAGGTTGGAGAAGATGAATTTGGATATATGCTTGCTAATATACTAAAGGAGAATAATGTAAATAACGAAGGAATGCGATTTGATCCTGGGGCGCGAACCGCGTTAGCATTCGTCACGCTTAGGAGTGATGGGGAGCGTGAATTTATGTTCTACCGCAACCCTAGTGCAGATATGCTTCTTCATGAATCTGAACTCGACCTCAACCTGATTCGGAAGGTATTTTGGAACTCTTTTGGCGGTACTCTTATACGATTAGGAGCAATTAGTGCCCCTTTTCTTCGTCCTGAACTGTTGACGAGAACCCACACTTTAATGATTCAATGACAGGCAAAAATTTTCCATTATGGTTCTATTAGTCTGATCACCGAACCATGTAAATCAGCCCACATTACAGCAGCAAAGGCAGCAAAGGATGCAGGTGTGCTCCTGTCTTATGACCCAAACCTGAGGCTCCCACTGTGGCCTTCTGCAGAAAGTGCCCGAGAAGGAATCCTCAGCATATGGGAAATAGCTGATGTCATTAAGGTACACTATGCAACTTCTCTAATGTTACCTGCTTCCAGAGGGTTCTGATCTCATTGAATTTCTCAGACAAGTGAAGAGGAAATTGAGTTTTTGACCAATGGTGAAGATCCATATGATGATGCGGTCGTTCGTAAGCTTTACCATCCAAATCTTAAATTGCTGCTCGTCACTGAGGGTGCAGAAGGATGCAGGTATTACACCAAGGTAAGAACATGAATATTATGATGTGATTATTTAATTTGATCTTATTAAATCCCCTCGACAATTATTTTGTGTAGGGTTGTTGAGATTTGGAGTATCATGTTGCAGGATTTTAGTGGGAGAGTGAAAGGGTTGAAGGTGGAAGCTGTGGACACGACCGGTGCTGGTGATGCCTTTGTTGCAGGAATATTATCGCAGTTAGCTCTTGACCTCTCCCTTCTTCAGGTATTAATAACTAGAACGTCATCCTTAACCATTCTATTGAGGTTTCCCTTTTTGAAGCCTTCAAGAACTTGGCATTCATGTTCTATTGTCAAAACTTTGGAAGGTTGAGGATTGATTAGAAATGAACTTTTCTCCAATGGATAGTACCCGAGCTTATATGCTGCTATCTTAAAATGCATGACTTTGAGGTTTATCTAAAGTGCTGGAACATAATTGTTTCTTTGGTAGGATGAGGGCCGACTCAGAGACGCACTTAGCTTTGCAAATGTTTGTGGTGCATTGACCGTGACTGAGAGAGGTGCGATTCCCGCTCTACCGACCCGAGACGCAGTTCTTGATGCACTATTCAAATCTGTATCATAGGTCGGCACATCTTCGTTACCACCATTTTTGCACAGACAAAAGTTGATTGAAAGGCAGGAGAGTTGTCCTCTATTATTTGTACTGTTTATCGATGTTGTTACGGGTTCTGACACAACCCTTTGATCAATGTACTGTACATCTCAATAATACAGCGAGGATTATCTGATTTCACTTTGTAACTTGATGAACATCTTGTCATAATGGGAAGGGCGAGGACATGGTCATGTTGATGATCGTTGTCCTGCATGTTTTGTACAGTACAGCCCTTCAGTTCGTAGCGTGCAGTTTCCTATTGTCCTTTTAGGAGACATACATGGATGGCTCGTAAACGATCCCACTAGAATTGACAATTCATGCTGGAATCCTTACTAGCATTCTGCAGTTGCATACCGATTTGAAGCAGTCAGACTGATTCAATGAAAGTGCGGATCAGAATGGGCCAACTTATCGAGTTTCACCCTGAATTGAACGTCCTAAATCCGGACATGCTGGGATTAGCAGTTGCATTCAACAGGTGATCCTTGTTTTACGCTAATTCTGATGTCCCTGTTTTACGGGTCAGCTTCCAACCTCCTTGTTTGCGGTCCCCATATAAGGACAGAGCTCACGTTTTCTCTTCTCCGATTCCTACAACTCAGAGCCTATCCTCAAAGAGGAAGCAAAAATGGCTGATGACCCGCAAGAAGTGGCTGACCGCGAGCGCATCTTCAAGCGCTTCGATGCGAATGGGGACGGGAAGATCTCCTCCTCAGAGCTCGGGGAAGCTCTCAAGACTCTAGGTGGTGTTACTGCTGATGAAGTACAGCGCATGATGGCAGAGATCGACACTGATGGTGATGGGTTCATCTCGTTTGAGGAGTTCACCGATTTTGCCCGTGCGAACCGCGGACTAATGAAGGATGTTGCCAAGATATTTTAGCTTCCATCTATCTACAATCATATATACAGTCATGCCCTTGGTGATTTGCTTGCAACCTCATTTGGGCCTTTCACTTCACTTGATCATAGCTTCTGTATTTTCCCTTGCACCTTTCATCGATGTTGCTGTATGAGAACTGGAATGTTGGGATCTTCTCTATATAAAGAAAGCCATTCCCAAGCACGTAATACTTACTCTTCACAAGTCACATCCCTTTGGATATTGCAGTGACTTGTTTGATGAATAAGCAACTGAAATTTTTTCTTCAATCCCAGAAAATGGTGGACTCGCTGTATGGTTTCATGGTACATATTCCACATCCCTTTGGATAAACAATCTGTTTTCTCATGGAACAGGCAATGGTGGATGTGGCATTAGCATGACAGTATATACAGACAATAAACCTACAACTCAGCTATATACATTTGTTATCTGCCTCTTCCATTTCCAATCCTTTCTCTTTAAGTTTTGGAATAAAAAATACCGGGAAAAAGTGAAACCCTGTAGCTTTTACTGGCAAACGAGGTGTTCGTAGTCCTCGAATCCTGGTATTCCCAGCATTGCCAGAGCCAAGTGACTGTTGAACTCGGACTTACTGTGCGAGCGGGTATAACAATGGAGAACACGCCCATTCGCAGAAAACGAAGAACTCTTCCTGCTAAACAAATCATTTTCTTCTTCTTCTTCTTCATCGTCATCATCTATTCCTCGAAGAATGGCAATATCAATACCAGGCCTCCAAAATTCTTTACCGCTTACACACGCTTCTGCAGCTAGGGTCATCCATGGCAGGGATTTCTAATATAGCACTTCAGCTGTGGATCAAGCAAATCTGGAACTGCTTCTGGCCCTTTCTACAGGAGGGGTTCTGCCTGCAAAATTGAGTAAAAATGCTCATTTGTATTGTTTCAAATAGAGATGGGCACAATCTCTTGTCATAGGCTAATATTTGTCAACCTACCCACTGTACCAAGTTCTCCTCCCCTGCTGGCCTTTTTGCTTCATCGGTTTTCGCCCAGTTAACAGCTCCAAAAGAACAACTCCAAATGCATAGATGTTGGTTTTATTGGAAACTTCACCATGCTGGAAGTACTTAGGTGCCAGATCGCTGTGCCGTTGTCTGATTGTCATCAGTAAGCTACTATATAAAATGTATCACAATTGGAAAATTAGCCTGAAAAAGTTCCTCATTGCTCTGTGTATAGTATTCCTGAGGACATATCCAAAGGTTCCTTTCACAGTCTTGCAGAGGAGTGGGACTGACTGTGTAGAAGTCCACAATGCCAACCTGAAATCACATAACTGCAAAATTGAAGTATATCGCAACATGATAAGAAGACTATAATTTCGAGAACAAGAATAAGACAACAAAGAGAGCGAGTTCACACAGCTTGGGTACTTTCTTGGAGGAAAGGTGAATATTCGAAGGCTAAATGTCCCTGTGAACAACACATGACATCTCTCAGTTCCATTGTGCAGGTACCTTATTGCCTCCCTGATACCAATAGCGACTTTCTACCTCACCGACCAAGGAAGCGGCGCAGAAGATTTCTTTCCTTTCCTTCTATCTGTGAAAAGGAGTACATGAAAAGTTAAAATTCGAATCAGCCCAGCAATTGAACTCGAGCCAACCATGTAGAAGTTCAAAAATTACCTTGCTAGTGTTGCTCTAATCTTCCACCAGAAACATACTTGTACACCAAGAAAAGGCCTTCCGTAGGATCTATGCGGAAGCCCAGTGAAGATACTATGTTAGGATCGTGAAGAGAGCTTGCAATCATCAGCTCCCTGCAGAATGATTTTGGAGACTCTTTACTGTCCTTGTCCAACTGCTTCATGGCCACTGCCAGACTCTCCCTCTAAAAACACAGCCCAAAGCCCCTCTTTCGAGCACTCTGGCTGCCCATATTGAAGGACCTGAATCACTCACCCAGATCAATGTAAATTCAAGTAGCAATTTAATTCTACTTTGGCTTCATAGTGAACAGATAAAGCATCCGTTGCTCGTATGAAGCTGTCCAGCAAACGTGTTCTTCTCCAGGGGAATCTCTGAATAGCTGAACCTGATCAAAGTGCTGACAACAGGGGAAACGTTCTTCTCCAGAGACTCGATCCTCCTCCACTGGAGCTCCTGGGCCTTGGGACTCGTCCAAGCCACCCTCCTAGCTCACCATCAATACCGTGGCCGAAGCGCCTGAGAGGTTCACACCGAGCGAGTCAAGCTGAACGAGACTGAACCGGAAGGAGGAGTGCATGGACTGTGGGTCGGCATTGTTCAGAGCTGCACCACTTCCACCGCCAGCCGCAGCCTCTGCTAGCAACCAAGCTCTGTTGTTCTCTGCAGTGGGAGTTTCCTTCTCAGTCGCCTGATCTTGGTTCCGCTTGTCAGGAGGGGAAAAGCAGGACAACTTGAAATCCCAAATCGTTTTCCTAGTAATGGGTTTTGTTTGGAACTCGCTGGGGACGGGGCATTGATTCGAAGCATGGGAATCTCGGGGGAAGCCGATTTCTTTGGAAGCAGGAAAGTTCTCAATCAGCGAATGTGAAGAAACCAACAACGCAAGAGAACAAAGCAGCGGAGTGGAGGATGGGGGAAGAAATAAAAGTCGAGAGCTTTGCTCGGAGATAGAGAGAAACAACTGTAATCTATGGCTCCTTTTACATACAAGATCATGGACACGGTGATAGGAGCATTAAGGAAAGAAAGAGAGGGCAGGTGTGACCTGATTCATTCAGAAGAGGGACAATGGTTTGCATTTCTGAGCGAAAGAAGGCAAAGGTCGGGAATGCAACTGCAATGGATGGTGGTGCAACTGCAATGGATGGTCCCATGAAATCCATTTGTGAATAAATTAGACAGTAATACTTTCTTCCATGCTTCTATGACTCCCTTGCCACATTATTATCGTTTAGCTTATAAAAAATCAGGTAAAAAAGTATCATATATGCATAATTGACTGTTCACGTTCACCAGCAGACACGACAGTTTGCCCAGCATCGATATTATCAAGCACAACACACTCTCTGTCTATTATACTTTAATCGTCATCAAGTTCATCGTAAGCATCAACTGCAGACAAGTCCACGAACATGCAGAGTATCTTCATTTCTTAGTTTAAGCTCTTAAAAGTGGTGCAGTGTCCTGCGGAATGGCTAACGCAACGTGACCAAGTGAGATGCATCCTCTTAATTAATTAATCAGTGAATCGATCTGTTCGCTTACAGGCTGTTCATCAGTTCATGTTCCTGCTGTTCCACTCCTGGACTACAATCACACAGCTTATATACGTCCTCATTATTAATATAGGGAAAGTTTAAAGGAACAATTTTTTTTTTTTTTATCGAGTCTTTCTGATTTCTACCCGTCTTGGACTGAACCAGATCCAAAAAATAGCAACTTGCGCCTCATATCCGACAACCATACGGCCCAATCCCGGTTACAAAGCAGGCTGAGAAACGCAAGGAGAAAAATTTCTTCTGCATCCTGCGACCTTCATTTTATCAGACTAGAAGAGAATCCAGTTTGGTATATTGGTGCCCTTCTGATTTATAATAGAATTCTTTGTATTCCTTTATTCCCCTCTCCATTTCATCCAACACCGTTCTAGATCCATGGGATCATCTGTAGAAAAGACTAAACGAATAAACAAATAAACCAGGCCAAAAAGCCATTGTAAGAAACAATCCTGACATGGGAGTCGGAGAAAGCCTGGCTACTACAACAACGTGGTAAAACTCTGGACTCTGTGGCCCACCGCCTACTATGGACTCAATATATCCACACAGTATGGATTGAACGCAACAGGCGTATTTTTGATCGCCAATCCCGAAGCGAGGACGAACTAGCAAGTATCGTAGTTCGCACCGTTCAGGCGAAGATATGTACCCTTCCCCGACTCCAGCAACGTTTAGGCAATTCCCGAGTGACGAACTGCTTAAGAATCACTTGTATATAAGCTCTTTCTTTTTGTGACTCCATGTAAAGAAAGTTTTTGATTGAAAGTGGAAATAACAACTCACCATTCCAAAAAAAAAAAAAAAGAAACAATCCTGAAGTCAGCAGTTTCCACCAAGGTGATTACGGGGATGGTCGGTGTTATCCTTGCAAAACTGCAGTACCACAGACTCGGCATGCATTTCCGGGAACATTATTCAAGAGAGGACCGGAGGTGAACGCGAATTTCGTGTTCGAAGAGTGTATTGTATTCAGAAGATCCACCATTGACTACAGTGCAATGGCTTTTTTGCAGCATCAATCCAAGTTCATAGCACTAACCAAACCTAACGAAACTTCCATTTCTGTAGAATCTCATTGTACACTTGATCCTTCCCTGCCTTTGAGAGGCTCTGCTTCAACTTGGACAGGGTCGAGGAGTTGAGCTTGATCTTCCTCTCAATGATATCCACGGCATACTTCACAGCCTCAGGGAGCCTGTTCAAATCCCGGAGCCCGACTATCAACAGATTCGCGGTGTCCTCCAACTCTTCCTCGTACCTTTCCACCATCCATCTCCAAACTTTTAGAGCCATCTTGGAGTTTCCCGAATCAAGAAACACCCTAACTGCTGCCTGACAGTTGACCAAGCTTGGCGAGAACTCATTCTTGATCATCTCCGTGAATATGGCGGAGGCATCAACCAACCTCCTGGCCTTTATCAAGAACTTGAGCAGAACATTGTAAGTTTCCTCGTTTGGGAATGCTCCATTGCAGACCATCTCGTCCAATAACCTGGTCGCCAATTCAAGCTGGTTGTTGTAGCAATGTATCGCAATCATTGAATCGTACATCTCTGCATCAGGCCTCAACCCAGCTCTCTCCACCACTGCCTCCCAAAAGTGTTCAGCCTCCTTGTAATCAGACCTCTTTAGGCACTCATCTAAAGCTTCTCTGAAGAACCTCATATCCGGATAACACCGATGCTCTGCCATCATCTTGAAGTACTTGACCGCCTCCCGGATCCCATGGGGAACCCCTACAAGTGTAGACAGCAGTGAGTTGTATGCGGGAAGATTTCTAGGGTCCCATCCAAATTCTGCCACCATATCTGAGAAGACCCACTTTGCAACATCGGCATTCCTTTCCTTCTCACACCCCTCGAGCAATATGGCGTATGTGTCGTGGTCCGGCCTGATCCTATGCTTCGCGACCTGAAGGAACTCCACCGCATCCACGACCTTTCCCTCCCGACAGATTGCGCTCAACAACGAGTTCAAGGCAATAATATCCCGGGCTACACCGTACTGGTCCATGACATCGAAGGCTATGATCGCATCGTGGACCTTACTGGCGGTCACGTAGCTGCTGAACACGGAGGCGAATGTGGCTAAGGAGAGCAACCCTTCTGTATGCATAGACTTTATAGCATCCCACATGGCATCGAACAGTGAATTCTTACCCAGCATGTCGACGACAAGGTTCCAGGCGTATGGGCTGTGTTCACCACATAGGAGCCGGCCGGACCATCGGAAGAACTTCACGGCAGGGCCGGGGAAGCCGTAGGAGAGCTTGAGGACCTCCTCGACATCCTCCTGCGTTACCCGGAGGCCAGCGATGGAGTCGTCGAGGACCCTCTCGACTGAGAGGGAGTGGGTAGTGGCGATGATCTCGCAGAGGATTTTGATCTTCGGCGGTAAATTTGGGGTATCGAGGTACGAGACGAAGCCCCGGCGGGTCGGGTTGGGGCCGCCCACCCCTTGATTTGGGGATTTTCGGGGTGGCGATTTTGAGGCGGGAGGGTCGGCGCGGGGCTTTGATGGCGGAGAATAAGAGCGGCCATTGTGTGGCCTCTTCCGGTCGTTCCCCTTCATCGGTAATGGAGGAGAGATGGCGGAGATGGCCGGACGATGTCACAGTGACACTGAGAAGTCCCAAGACAGACGCAGCAGTAAGTCCCCTGTAAATCTGAGTTTTTATTAGCGAAATAAAAATGAAATAAGTTAAATGTTTATTTTTTAATTTCTTTATTTGTATCACTCAGTATCTCCAAAGCAGTCAAGAAAATTCTAACCAACTATTCCAACATGAAATTATTCATTTGAAAATTTAGTGAAAAAATACTAACCTTAGGCTGAATTTTTTTTTTTTGGTCGCCGGTCACGGTATCCAAGCAGGCCCCACCAGCGGTGAGATGACATCTTTCAGCCAACCATACTTGACTAATCCGCCAACCATACTTGACTAATCCGTTGGTCGCCCCGGGTCGCACGCCTGGCAATGGCGGGTGAGGCTCTCAAAAGGGGTGTCTGCGTACGTGAGGTCTCGAACCTGAGACCTCCTTAAGCGGCACCGAGCTGCTTACCACTCGGTCCAACCCCTCTTGGTACCTTACGCTGATTTTATTTTTTTAATATTAGAATATATATATATATATATATATATATAGATAATAACTCGTAAAATAATATATAATAAATAAATGATTAGGTTAAAATCTAGCATCCACTCTCCAAGCACAATTTCGAGCTGACGGCTTTCTCCTCCTCCCCGGTGGTGGAAGCTCAAGATCGAGGGCGCAGACACTGAGACTGAAACATCATGAGGCCTATTCTAATGAAGGGCCATGAGAGGCCCCTAACGTTCCTAAAGTACAACAGGGAGGGCGACCTCCTCTTCTCCTGCGCCAAAGATCACACCCCCACCGTCTGGTTCGCCGACAACGGCGAGCGTCTCGGCACCTACCGCGGCCACAATGGTGCCGTCTGGTGCTGCGATGTTTCGAGTACTCTGCACTTTACCCTCTCGCTTCTTCCTTTCCTGCATTGATTTTATTGTCTCTTAGTTGATTGATCGGTTGTCTGTAGATATTTTGAGCCTGCCTATGCATGGTGTTACCTGTAAAAAATTTTTTTTTTTTTGGGTTTCATTTCATATTGCTGTACCTTTGTTCTGTCTCCGTGGACTTCCTATTAATTGATTTTTATATTTTGCACTTGGAACGCCTATCTTTGGATGAAAGGATGCATTTTTTGGGCGATTGTTCTATTGCATTACGCAAATGTTCACTCAATTTCACTGCCGAAAAAATTTGAAATTTTTTTAATGAATCCTGTTGTTGCATTAGCTCCTTTGTTTGTTCAGTTGAAAAACAATGCCATAAAATTATAATGCTTTACACTTCATGTGTCTCGTTCTCAGGAGATTCGATGAGGCTGATCGCTGGGAGTGCAGATCAGACGGCGAAGCTGTGGAATGTGCAGTCAGGGACACAGTTGTTTACTTTCAATTTTGATTCTCCGGCAAGGTCAGTCGACTTCTCTGTTGGCGATAGGCTTGCTCTGATCACCACAGACCCCTTCATGGGCCTCACTTCTGCTATTCACGTGAAGCGCATCACAAGGGATCTTACCGATCGTAAGCTTCTTACTCTTATCTCTTTCTGATTGGTTAGCCTATAAAATGAAAATGAAATCATGGGCAGGAGTTAATATTTACAGTTGGTGCCTACCAACGTTCGTTCTATAAGTGAACAGGGATAGTGTCCTCTTCTCTGAAGAAGAAAATTTCTCCTTGCTAGTTCTTTAATTTGGATGACTCGATAGTTTGGATGGCTAGGCTCGATATGTGAGTGAAACATTTCCAATGCTGGTTCTGTAAGCTGCATGTAAGTCTTCTAATGTTCATCTTTAACCAGCCTTTTTATGAAGAGAATGGAAATTATCAGCTCGTGCAAATTGATCTCTAATCATTGCACTTGCAACTTGTAAGTAGTTTTGGCTATCATCTGGTAAAAGGGGTGGGTGGGTTGATGGAGATGCCTGTGGTGGTGGTATTTTCCTAATTGTATCATTCTGAGACTATCTTTAGAAATTTTCGAATTGGAAACCACTTCAACCTTCGAAAGTGTGTGTCACTTTGTAAGTGTGTCATGCGATAAGGTTTCGTAAGCATTAGATTAACCTTTCTATTAGGTTTGTTTGCGAATCGTCGACTGGATGCGTTTCTTTTCGAATTTTCTAACTTAACTTTTGCCTCAAAATGCAGATTTTCTTTGATAGCTTGATACACTATTAGCATCTTAGGCCATATTTCAATTTTTATGAGAATCAATTAATTGTAGAGATTACAAATGATGGCATCTTTGCAGAAACTGCTGAATCCGTCCTTGTTCTTAGAGGCCCCCAAGGAAGAATTAACAGAGCCGTATGGGGACCCCTTAATAAGACTATTATCAGTGCTGGTGAAGATTCTGTTATCCGTATTTGGGATTCGGAGGTGTGTCGTTCACTTCTGCAATTAAGTGGGAGCCTCATAGTTGTTTATTCTAATTATATTCATGTGGTAACATTAGTTTCACTCTTTGTTTTGGCTCTTGTTGGTACCTTCAGACAGGAAAGTTGCTGAAAGAGTCGGACAAAGAAACTGGGCACAAGAAGGCAATTACATCACTTACAAAATCTGCTGATGACTCGCATTTCCTCACTGGTTCCCATGACAAGTCTGCCAAGGTCTGATTCTCTGTACACAAGTTCTTGTTTTGCACACTTCTACTTTACATTTGTAACTTTGTGCTTCTACCTGATCATGTTGCTTCTTGTGCAATTATCAAGCTCTGGGACATCAGAACCTTGGCACTAATCAAGACTTACGTGACTGAGCGTCCAGTGAATGCTGTGGCTATGTCTCCACTTCTTGATCATGTATAGTCTTTCCAACTGAGAAAATCTTCATCTTTCTGGCTACTGCTTCTATAAAAACTCTCAAGCATAAGTTCTGTGAGCAATTCTAAATTTGGTTCCATCATTTACATATACCTGCCCTCTTTGATTCCAGGTTGTTCTTGGTGGGGGTCAAGATGCATCTGCAGTCACAACAACTGATCACCGTGCAGGGAAGTTTGAGGCAAAGTTCTTTGATAAGGTGACTTCTGATTCCGATCCTATTCTTCTGGTTCTCAAATGAACTTACATTAATCATGGGCTATCTCGATGCGTGACATGGTATTGTTCTTATCTTTAGATTCTTCAAGAAGAAATTGGAGGTGTGAAAGGACACTTTGGCCCTATCAATGCTCTAGCATTTAACCCTGATGGCAAAAGGTAAATCGAAATTGCTTATGTAGCTACATTGTACAGTGTTTTTGCCTCAAGATGGAGGCTGTTTCAGTATCTGTGGGGGTTGACTTCATCTTTAACTTGGCAAATACTGCATTGGTGAAAGGAACATCCTTTATGCTCTTAAAGCAGGACCTGGATTCATCTTGATTAGCGACATTTTGATTTAACAGACGGTTGTTGATATCTGTAGCATGACGTTTTTTGATTTTGCAGCTTCTCGAGTGGAGGAGAAGATGGTTACGTAAGGCTGCACCATTTCGACTCAGATTACTTTCATACCAAGATTTAGAAGCATGTTGATACCGACCTTCTCTTTGATCTCGATGATTGAAATTGCTAGAAAGCTTTGTAGCCTTTTGTTTATCTCTGTTAACTTAAACATTCAAACTCAGCTGTTTGCTCTCAAATTTAGTGTGAAATTTTTGGCCGGTGTTGTGCTTTGTTTCTCTTATTCTTGGTTCTGGCTGGTTGTCAAATGGTGTGGCATTCGTACTGTCTTTTCTATTTTAAAGGAAGGATTGCTGCACACGTGGAGGAACAAAGCCGCAATAGCAATAACATATCACGGCACCACGTGTCTTGGAGCCTCCACTTGTGCAATCTGCATGCATGACGAATTCGCCTTATAAGGGCTGCTAAACTTCCCTAGTGAAACCCGAAACCAAGCAGCCCTTCTCAGGCTGCGATCGCCTTCGAGCCCAAAAATGCTCAACTTGGTCTGCCTCCTCGCTTTCATGGCTCGGACGATCTGCTCGATCCTCACCTTGCCGGGGTCGGCCTTCAGCCTTGCCATCTCCCCTGCGGTTCTGCTCATACAGTCCCTGCCCTGACCAGACCGGTTGGTGATGCTCCTGGTCGTTCTCCCGCTCCGCCGGTGCAGGACCACGAGTAAACTATGCTTGTCTCTAAGGTGGTAAGCCCGCTCTCGGCTAGTACGCTGAAGGAATGTGGCCAAAACTCATGATCGGCAATCGAAAAAAGTCAATAAATACCCCCGGAAAGATCTGGTAAGCGTTGAGGAGACTCGTGAAATGAAGGAAACGGCAGAAAATGTTAACATCCCTGGAAGTCAGTGAGGTGCCGTCTGTGCTCTAGAAGCTTTGAAAAGACTGTTCAAATGATGACAGAGAACGTTGACATCACAGAAAGTCGATAGGTTGCCAGTGTTGGTGACTTTTCCTCTCCATTGCGTAGCATCTCTCCAGTAAATTCTGTGTGTATCCGATTGTAACTTCTTTCTTAGAACTCTACCAGGTCAGACTTAGGATTAAGGTTCGAAAGTTCCTAATCCTGCATGTATATATATGTGCTTGAGATAAAACCTAATTCAGATTTGCAGATTATTTCATCGGTAGCTAAGAAATCTAATAGACTTTGATAAGTCGGTCCGTTTAATGTATGTCAGATCACTTGATGGATGAATTGCTTATACACGAGAATTATTTTATCAGTAAGTAATTCGAGTGGTGCTGGGTTATTATATTTTATTCTCGAAATATCGATCCGAACAAGTTTGCACCCTTAGAGCCCTTAGTAGCACTAACGCACGTATAAGGACGAGCTCGTGCTGTATTATACGATTGGGTACAACTGAATATTTGCGCTCCACGTGTAAGGTGATCGATGTCATGAAAACATTTGAGCCATACATAGCTTCTCGACAAATTAGGTGAGGCCTTTTGTCGGTTTTCCACCAAGATTTAGCTACCATGAAGACTTGAGCTACCCACCAGACATTCATAAAATTTTCACATCTTACATTAATTTCATATCTCAAACTCGAGAGATTCTTACGTGAATTAAGTTTATCACGTTATTGATTAACAAAATTAATTCTTATTTGATATGTCAAATTATTCATTTATAAGCTTACTTTATCTAAAAGTTCTCGATTGAACATTGATTAAGCTTAGTTGATCTAAAAATTCTCGATTAAACTCTTATTAGATTGATATATCACGCCTGAACCGTGACTTGTATATACGATGCACTGCAGAGTTTTTCCTCCACCGGGAGTTGAGAGTTGCACAGTTTGACTGTTAAGATAAGTATGATACATTGATGCTTCCCCTTGTTTTCTTCCACCTTTATGGTAAAATCTAACAAAAAAGAGAAAAAAATTTTGGTCAGATTAACTGTGGATGAATAACATCAAAGTAGAATTAATTCAAGTGATACATTAAATATATCAGTGGTCTTCGTAGGATACATTACCAATTCCATTGGGATGTTGGATGAAAACGTGATTTATGTGGCTAATCTACCTTGAGACAAACTACAGCAACAACTTACATTGTACATTGTTTGTTTAGATAAAATGCCATCGGAGGGTTGACATTAATTATGTCCCAAGATGAACAATCATCAATTTTTGCAATTCGACAGATCAGTAGACCAACCCTCGATCTACAATAAATCATATGTTGAGGATAAGAGAGACAGGCAATTCAGCTCAGACTTTCATGCTTTCCCCTTCAGAAACAATTGGGATATAGCTCGGGGGGCATGGCTTTGAGCATGGTTTCTCTAAATCCCTATCGATCCTAACTGATTAGATTTCTTTGCTGCCCGATTAATCATTTGTAGTGCGACGGCCGGGTCTATGTAAACCAAGTCCTAGCAGTTTCGTCACCTCCTTTCTCGGCCAGACTTCATGTTACTCTCCTTCCTGGAGAAATCCGACTGTTGTTCCTTTCTGATCGGCTTCATCCTATAGATCAACATGTCCTCGGTACTACCCAAGATCATCATAAGCAGGCTGTAGCTTAAGTGATGTTGATAATTATCGTCTGGATCGTTGAATTATTATCTGAAGAGAAGAAGGGTTGTTGGAGAACCACCACAGTCGATCTCCCTGCAATTCGCAGCCACCTTGGCCCCAGACCCTCTCTCCTCGAAGAAGGTAACCCGGGAAGAAGGAAACGAAATTGTGAGATCGAGGTTCAAATTCTGCCATTCATGAGACTGGCTGCAGGAGGTTTCATCCTCGAGGCAGCTTGCATTGTCAGAGCGCTTCTGACAGGGGTCTGTGACATTGTTGTTGCCGGAGGATTTATCGGCGAGGTTGGCATCCATTGATGACCCAGAAGACATATCTGCGTGGTCCGTGCAGCTGTTGCTCTGGGGTCGCGTGGGGAGGGTTGTCCGGGACAGCTTGTGGTTGCTGGGATCAATTCCCATACGGATGAGCTTCTTTTTGATGTGGGAATTCCAGTAATTCTTGACCTCGTTGTCAGTTCTTCCTGGCAACCTTCCGGCTATCAACGACCACCTGAAAGTCCAAGCACCGGTGAATTCGTTGTTAACACATTTACCTAACATATCCATTGATGAATTGTAATATATAGAGATCATATTGGGAGGTGCTGGTGATCGAGCCAGGAATTAGAGGGAGTGCATGAGCATTACCGGTTGCCGAGTAGGGCATGGAGCTTGATGATGAGGTCCTCCTCATCCTGATCAAAGTTTCCTCTCTTTAGGTCGGGTCTCAGGTAATTTATCCATCTCAGCCGGCAGCTCTTCCCGCACCGATGCAGCCCTAAACATAAATTCCATGTCTGTATCAGACCGAACTTGTCTATGAAACATAAACTTATTGATATACGGCAAAAGCTTAGGAGCAACAAATTAAGCACGGTGATCAAATGAACAAATTTGAAGATGATGAACAATCTCGATCATTACCTGCTGCCTTGGGGAGAGAGCGCCATCTGCCTTCCCCGTGAGCTCGAATGTATTCCATGAGCTTCTGGTCCTCTTGCTTGGACCAGGCTCCCTTGTTGTTCCCTTCCTTGTCACAGCAAGGTTTTCTCATGGTTGGGCTTCTTCGATCTCCCAAGAAAACAAACACGCCAACACACACCGGTCACCGACTATTGGAAGTTGTCAGAGCGAGAGAGAAAGAGAGAAGGCCTTGCGAAGACAGAAGATGGGCGTAGATATATGGGAGGAGGGTGAGGAGGTTGGTAAAATGGAGGACTCTGAAAATGTGAGATGATAGAGAGACAGACGATGACAAGCAGGTGACAGTCAAGTGTGTGCACGACAAGGAGAGGTTTTGACTTTGACTGGTGGTTTTTATTTTACGAAACTTCAAACAGATGCAGATATTGCACGATGTCGGTCACTAAATAATCAAACTTTCTCGATCGAATATTTTTTATATTTACAAAACTCAAAAGTAAATCATTATTTTAGTAGAATAGATATCATTGGGTGTCGGACACATGGTTTGGTACGTGAAATGACAAATTTTATGTAAGTTCGACGGGTATAATATAAGAAAAAGATAAGTGGTGATTTGGATTGTGATTGTAAAATCAACATTTCTTCATAACTTTATATTTGTTCTGATGAGAATGTTGCATATATTATATATTTAGATTAATTAGAAATCATGATCCATAGAAATAAGATCATATTAATCCGGTTAAGTAATATATTTGATACTTCTTATATCTATTTGGTGCTAGTTTAATACTTTTTTTAATCAAAATTCAACGATAGTCTTATTAATCGACAAAAGCAATTACAACAATCGTTAGGCTAATTAGGGATATAGCACAAAATCAAACCAGATGCCTAAAGATGGATCCCCCAGTCAACCCGTAAAACTTGCCATTGTTGAGAAAGAACACGTTCCTGCAATTTTAGAAAGTCAAGAAGGTGATATTGAAAGGAATTAATTACGGACTACTGAATTCTAAAATCTGAGATAGTCTCACTAGTATAAAGAACAAGATTTCACTCCCTCCAGAGGAAATAGATAAGAGAATGCCAAGGAAGTTTTAGCATGATACATTTGATCAACCTCCACTCTAGCACCCAATTGACCGTCCACTCTAGCACCCAATTGACCTAGAAATACCGAACTTCAACAAAATATGCTGCCATAATGCCATATTAAATGGGCAAGAGAAAAATAAATGAGAGTTGCATTCTTCAGTAGAGTAACAAAATTGACATTCTAAAGCAAAACTAGGGGACCGTTTCCCTAAGTTGTCCTTTGTGGGCAGCGAGTCTTTAGTTACTAACCAAGTGATAAAACAATGACGAGGCACACAAGGAGAAAACCATACCAACCTGTGCCACCTGACTTTCATAGTGTGTATACACAAAGTATTCCAATAACTAGAGTAAATTGGCCAGATAAACTAGGAAGTCTAGTAGTAGAGTCAGAAACAATAGGAGTTAGAGTAGTATTGTGAACTAGTTAATGGATCATAAAGAAAGATCAACCCCTAGGTAATACCTTTATTTTATTTGTTTCTAGATAATTGATCTGTGAAAACCTATAAATAGGCTACTAATCAATCCAATTATCTGATTTGATTGATTTAATAAAATATGTGATTATAACTTATGATCAACCTTATCTATAATTCTTGATATCTCTTCTCTCCTACCCTCCATTTTATTGTAGATGGGTCATCTTCTTTTTGCCTCTCGTCCATATCCTTTTCCACAAATCCTCTGAACAACATTGAGGATTAGGATGTCTGGTTGTTGGACAAGCGAAAAAATTAAACAGGACGAATATTCATTGTTTAAAAGTTATCTAAACACTGTATAAACTCTGAACTTCTGTACCATTCTTTTTATTTTGTCGAGTAAGGAATAATTACATTATCAATGCATATCTTTTCTTTTTCGGTTAAAAGCGACACGTGCAACAAAGATTTTTTTTTTAATCCAGTGCTATTCTCAATCTAAATTTTTTAATAAAAAAATTTCAAACCTCAATTTTCAACTGTCCAGTCGACCTCTGTATTATTCGCTTCTCGTTTCTCTTGTCTACTTATTAAAGAGTCGACCTTTGTATCATTCCCTTCTCGTTTCTCTCGTCTGCTTATTTAAGAATAGAAGAAATGAAAAATAGATGATACATAAAGAATTACTAGAGAGAATCGAATTCATGAACTTATAATCTTACGTCGAGCTCAAGAAATTCTAGGGTTCCTTTACGAGGTGCCATCCCAATGTGATGGATGATCTTACTCTTGGGTGTTGGGGAAGGTGCAGATCAGGAGTCGATCGAGGAATATTATGGATAATCCCCGGCCCCAGATCCGGATAATTTTCAGCATACTTATCCATACATGGATCAGTCTTTCCTTCTGATACCTAGAAGTAATCGTGAGACTGCTTTTGCTGCTCTCTACCTAACTCTTTTTTTATCTGAACAACGCAGAAAAGTTCTTGGAAGACATATACCTGGCTAATTCATTTGACTTTCATTTGTACAAGGAAAAGAAGTACAAATGGACTAAGGAGTAGTCGAAATGGAAATCAATATAGGACGACGACACCAGTACTGATGAGAAGTTAAGGTAAAGTGTCACCAGACTTTGGTCAAATCCACTTCAAGCAAGAAGTCCTCTGAACCGATCACCAACATCTCTGATCGAATTTTTTTGCGACATCTTGCAGAACTTTAAACTGGGTTTGGCTCTTGATTTCATCGACTGATCGAATTCAAGCATTCTGATGCGCATCAACTGCATCCGTATGTGTTTTGATGGAAGTTGAAAACATGGATCTTGAGCGACTTCACGGGGTGGTCACGCTGGTTGAAATCATAGTTAATTTAGATGCATACACTGTGGAACACCGTCGTGTTTCATTAGTTCCATAGAGGGACTGGTAGGTTTGAGTACCAGGAAGGAGAAAAGAAACAGGTCACACAGACAGATCTAACAGTCATATGTATACATCGTCCTCGTCATCATCCAAATCAGAACAGTATTTCCAAGATTTTAATTTCGAATGTAGGTATCTAACGAGTCTCTCTCTCTCTCTCTCTCTCTCATATCCAACAGTCGCATTGCTAGAATAAGGAATGAAGTGATGTCGTTTTTCTCATTCACCCATCGATTGATTATGGTACATATGATGCGGACAGCACAGTCAGAATGACAACCTCGGCACAGTCGGGTGATTTCTTGTTCATGTACCGACATGTTTTTGCACCAGCAGTAGTCAGAAACATCATGTTATACATCTTCTTCGATGTCATACGTAATTTGATAGCTTGTGCAATTGTCGTTGGATTGGAGGTTGCAAATAATCTTCTTAGTTCTCATCTTTTTGTTAAATTTTCATCTGTAGATCGTCTGTCTCTTTGCAAATATACGGCTGACTATCGGAGTTTGACCCAACCGCCGGCCATCCTTCTATTTCTGACACACTTGTAATTTTTGGGTTGTGTTACAATTAAATAAACTCACATGATTAGACAATACGACGTACTGAGATTTCGTGCTGTTAAGGTTTTGATTTGCACTTCTGCGACAAATAATACAATTATGTCTTCGTTGATTGCCATGCCGGTCGAGCTTAATGATAAAGAGGATTATAAGTATCCTGCCGATTTCAGGGTCAAATCCTTTTGTTGCGGGTCAAATTATGGGCATTACGATCACCTGAACCGGAATCCTAATGGATAAAGTTTTTCCTTAATGTTTCTAATGACATGGTAATTGTTAAGCATCTGAATTTCCATAAACAAGCGGAGTTGCCACCCAGAAATTCCTTTTAAGTCTAAAAGGTATAGGGAGAGGCAACTGGAATCCATTCAATTGGCGGATAGTTGTACTGTGATCCAGCCTGCAGCAAAGATGACGGGTACCCGTAACTTGGAAAGCCACTTGAAAGAACTCCATAGTTCCCGCTGGCGGTGACATATTCTTGGAGTATCCCTTGCACTTCATGTCCACCGGATATGCCCGGATATTCCCAGAGCGGAAATCTGTTCCTCGTCATGGCCGAGCCCAGGACACCATGACCAAATTCACTGGTCCAAGGTTTCATTTGGATGCTATCTTCCATTTGAGCACCGTAGAATGTCGGGATCACTGGATCGTGGCTACTATGCATTGGAGAGAGGTCATGAGGCAGAGATCTGGTCTCTCTTCTGTTGTCGGATTCTCTGGAAGACAGGAGCTCCACACGTTTTCCGGAATTCGCCAGCTTCCGGATTATAGTCTCGGGATTTACCATCCCAGAAACGGTCACCAGTTGCTCTTCTATATCTATCTTTACACTGTAAACCCCTGAACACGAATTGACATAATGGAACAAGTGAATTTTTCTTCAAGACAGAGTTCATCCGTTATGTTACCTTCTTATGGTAAAAAAAAAAAAAATCTTACAACCCTTTCAAATTTAAGGATTGATAGATAGGCAAGCACCAAAGATGACATAGCAAGAAGATTGTGTAACTTCAGAAAGTCTCGAGTGTTATACCATGGATCTTGCTGAGGAGTTTCTTCACTTTGTGCCTGCACCCTTGACAGTTAACGTGGACTCTCAGCACATATGTCTGATTAACAAGACATAAATTGAACACATCAGTTATTTCTTGGCAGGAAAATAAGGTGATAGTGGAAAAGGAAAAAGGAAATGAAGTTGTCAGGAATATAAGCTGGTTCAAGGACCTTAATTATCTTTGTGGCCTCGAGGTCTGTAGTTCTCATTCTCAAGTAGTATTGCAGCTGAAATTCACTGGAAGTTGGTACTCTTCTGCCTCCTTCAATCGAGCCCTCTTGGTTTGTTGTGGAGGTGAGATGCTAGCTATATAGAAAGAGGCAAGGCCACTGAGGAGAGAAACTTTGAGGAGTGACTTGGTCCAAGATATTGTTGGTATAGAATGACTTGTTCAAATTTCTGTTGGTTTTACCATCCTTTTTTGCAGATTCATTGTGTCACTCACATGTTTTGTGCTTTTACATTTCAGTTGGTTGAGTTTGCCTGTCCAGAGAAGTTGCGCCATATGGACCCTGAGACAGGGATGTATGCCCCAAGAAGAGTGCCAGTATCGCATTTCCTCTGATTCCATTGCAACGAAGAGGAACGACTTCATAGATTCCAGAACAGACCGTACAGTGTCGATTTTAAGTTCTGACACTTCCGAGGTGAGAGCAGAGTAACATCTGTAAAGGAAGAGAAGATGTTCCCATTTACAAGGTAGGAGGCCCACTAGTTTGACCAAGGCCAAGAAGGAAAGGACCACTTTGACAGGAGCAGAACGTGTGAATTGGGACATCCCTTAGAGTATTTGTTGAACTAACGAGATTCCTCTGGAGCCTGAAGTACTGTCAGTATCAGTTATTATCTGGTCAACTAATGAGATTGCCTTGTAACAAATGAGATTCCCCAGTAGTACTGCAGAAAATTCTCAAGGGACGGTGCTCAGCCCCATCCACCTTTGAGTGTTTTAGGCGTTGAACCACTGGCCCTGCTCAATTCTGTTTGTTAGGAATTGAGTCACTACTCGAATGAGAAAATGGATGGGAATTTTCTAGGAAACTGGTATATGTTTGGTGCTTAATGATCAATGACGACCATGAATCATGGTGTTATGCAGGTTATGGCATGGGACGTAGGAGAAGGACATCTCGTGGTGCTGTCTTGTGGCTGAAAGTTTCATTGCAGCCATAGTTGGAGAAATTACAGGTCATGCTTTATAGACTCAAGAACCTTCTCCAGTGACTGAATCGATCATCCTCGCCAACTGACAACGAGCAAGAAGGGTGGCACTTGTTCCCGATCTTGAAACAGCATGGGCAGCATAGACATTGTGAAAGAGCAGACACAGACATATGAAGAGAAACATTCTGGAATCAGAAAATATGGATTACGCTGGAAACTACGTGACAGATCATGGGTGCACCTAACAATAGTCTTAAAGATGAGCATGATCTTTTGTTCACAAACAAACAATAATTCGAGATCATGTCTTTCAGAGATGGGGCCAAGTGGACTCATCGTGATTTTATTCTTGATCTGACAAGTCTCAGTGGATAACAGGAAGAGTGCATCTTCATTTTCTTCATGGAGAACATAGAACTTGAAAGTATGGCTAAACACTGATGCTGAGAGGTTAAGTGAAGCAAGAGTTGCTTGGAGGGCCCATTGAAAGAGCTTGCACCACTTGGGCAATTGCACGGGGCATAAAGGCAGGACATGTAACGTTCCTGCCATTTGTAGTAGCTTAAGGTTTCCTTGCAGCCATAGCTAGAGAACTTGCAAGTCAGCCTTACAGACTCGAGGACCTTCTTGAGCGCCCTGCAGCGATTATCCCGATTGGCAATGAGCATGTTGGATACTTGTTCACGATCTTGACACGGCATGAAGAGCACGCTGTATGGCCATTGCTGCACTGCAATGCAAGATCACATCAACAAGCTCTGACAAAGGAAGAGATTTTCCCCAAAAAGAAAATACAAAGTAATTTTCTTGATCTGACAAGTCTCAGTAGCTCTTTGCGAAAAATATCTTTGAAGATTACGCAATCTGACATGACGTGCAAGACAGTTGCTCACTCGACAGATGGCAGAATGACATGAATTGTGACTGACTGAAAATATTAAAGAAAACAAGAAAAATGAAGTTGACAATTGGAGGACCTGAAAGACGGGACTACTCAGGGGCTCAAAGCAGATGGAGCAACCAAGAACGTCTGTGTCCATTAGGGTCAAGAGTAATGGATTTGTCAGACAAGTTCGAACCTCCAGGAGAGGAAGCACTGGCATCGCACCCCTAGACCTGTGGAAATGTATCGATAGCTCCTGAAGGTGCATCATACATCTCTGGTTGTCACAGCCACACTGAGTCATCAATAAAAAGTCAGGCTGCTCTATTTATAGACACTCCTTAAAGTCGCTAGACACATAAATGTCTATGACATCAAGAAGTTCACCGAATCTTCAACTAGAATGTTTAACTACACCTCGTTCTCCGCCAAAAAGATGCATTTTCCCATAAAAATCAACTCTTTAAATGAATCACTGTAGCATTTTCCATCGAGAATATCCCCTTTCTCTGGCATAAATTATGACACTGCAAAATCTGGAATCCCACGTTCACTTCTCATCTCGGACAAAGCGGCAGCGTAAGCCTCTGCGTGCAGCACACAGCACTCAGCGATGAATGTCATCGTTGCTGCAGGGAAACACGGTTGGAAGACAAATCGCCGCTACAAATAGTAAAAGAGCAGACAGAGACATCAAAAGAGGAGAGTGAGGTGGAGATGTAGCAGAACCTCTCGTGGAAGAAACAAGAAACAGCATCTCTAACTCTTATCCCACAAACATCACAGTCCAGCCATCTCCACTGTTTTGGAAAATATAGCCGCATAAGAACAAGAACACCTGTGAATAGCTAGCTAGTGACCCATATTGGTGGAGAGAGAGAATGAGTTTTAGAGAGAGAAACTCTCTCAACCCACACCTGATGCCTCCTGAAGTCCTGGAACGTGAGAACGAAAATAACAACACGGGGGACGGAAATTCTCGAAGTAGTAAAAGGATAAGGGAGGATCTGAGTATGGCGCCTCCACCAGTGGTACAAAGCAATCACGAACACCCTGTCTCATACCGGGATAAGCTAGCGGGAATTATCCCTGGGGCGTTCGAGGAGGCCTTTAGAATCGAAGATGCCTACGACGATGAAACAGATGATGATATTGGTCCAGAGGTGGAAGATGGCGCACCTCGAGTACTACTAACTAGAGCAGAGAAGCTCAAAATCCGGGCTCCATGGCGTATGTCTCTCATTGTCAAGTTGGTCGGAAGGGCTCTTGAACACGGATTTTTTAAACAAAAGCTGCAAGACTTGTGGAAACCCACAGGAGCAATGGACTGTGTTGATATTGGTAGGGGGTTCTCTACAGTTACTTTCCACAACAAGGAGGATAGGGCACGGGTACTGCGAGATGGCCCATGGTTTGTCAACTTCAAATTTCTCTCGATTCGACGATGGGAGCCGAACTTTAACCCGGAAAAGGCGAGAATGTCGTCTGTAGCAATGTGGGTTCGGTTTCCTCAGCTACCTTTTGAGTACTATAATCCAATTGCTATACGAAAAGCAGCGAACCAAATCGGCCCACTTATCAGGGTGGATAGTTTTACTGCAACAGGATCTAGAGCAAACTTTGCTCGCATGTGTGTTCAAGTGGACCTGGAGAAACCACTTCCCTCTCATATTTGGATTGGAAATAGAAAGCAAAGCCTCCAGTACGAGGGTTTCTCAGCCATCTGCTTCACTTGTGGAAGGATTGGGCACAGACGAGAGCTCTGCCCTACTACTCAAGCAGAGGAGAGAGAAGGAGCAAAACTCTCGGGCCAAGAAAACAGGCCTATGGAGGAAGACGCCTACCACACCGAAGCTCAAGGTGCACCGGTACCGGAGGATAGCGGCAGAGGGCCATGGATGCTCGTCTCGAAAAAGAAATGGCGCCCATCGGAAAAGAAGCCGGCGGCCGGAGCCAAACAGGTTCAAAAAATAGTGACGAAAGATGGAAGAGGAGCTGACATCAGCAAAGGGCCATCAAGGTCAACCTCCCAACGGATAGCACAGAGCAGAACGGACAAGAAGTACAACCAGGGGGAAGGAGTAGGAGACATGGAAACGGAGGTGCTGGAGGGCCCCATGGGCCATGGCCCAAATGACAATGGGTTAGAGGAGATGGACCTTGGAGTTCAAGGCGAGAAACAAATAGCTACTAATATGAATGAGGGAAAAGGGCTGGCTCCAGGGGTAATTCTACCTTTTGAAAATCTGAAATGTCTTAAGAAGGCTGATATTTCATCTCCTAGTGGCATGCCTCCTCTTCGCAAATCGTCAAACCAAACCCTAGTAGAAGGAAACCAACTGGAAGGTAATTGCTCCCATGGCCAGCAATGGGAGGGAGGATCGCCTCACCCGACGCCTAGCCGAAGCTCAACAAAACTTATGGGTAGAGGAATCGCAGAGATGGACCATCAATTTCAGGTCGAGACAGCGTCAGGTAAGAGAGCTACCGATAGTGCTGAGGCCGGTAGGAATTTGTCAACAGCCATACGAATTGGTCCCTCAAGGGATTCGCCCGTGGATAATGATCATCCCCATCAACCTCCAAGAAACCGAAGCCGATCCCCCGAGGCGACAGACAGGGTACGTAGTCCTCGTGACCGCGCCATTACCAATGTTCGAAGCTCCATCTCCGCAAAACATGTGGCGGACGGTGACAGCAACAGCCTTGCGGGACCGACAATTTCACCAACCAATTCCGCTGTCATCAACATTATGGAGGGCGTCGAATCCGCTGGTGAGGGAGGTACACATACCGGAGACACAATGGCGAGAGACATTGAGGGGAGTTCTAATATTCCTAGCCGAGGGGAGGAGATTGGTAAGACTTGTGACGAGGAGAGAATCATGGGCGGGGATATTATACATCCGACCCCTACGACCTCAAAGGATGGGAGAAAGGGGGTATCACCTCAGTTATGAGCATCAGGCATGGCGGCCTAGGCCAGACAGCGGTACGAGAGGAACTAGCAGTTTAGTAATGGATTTGCCTATCACAAACATTGCAGAAACAAGAGATCGACGGAACCAAAATCTCATGATTTTAGCTTGGAACTGTCGTGGCCTGGGCAACGACGATGCCATTGGAGCGGTCAGGGATCTCATCGAGGCTCACCATCCAGATATACTGATCCTCACAGAGACCCGTGTACCAGCGGAACGGATAGACAGGGTAGCGACAAACCTCTATTATGACACACATTTAGCCACGGAAACAATCGGATACCGAGGGGGTATACTCATGCTATGGAACTCAGAGGCTTTGGAGATCACACCTCTCGGCTCAACCGTCCAAGAGATTCATGCAAGGGTCCAGGTAAAATCCTCTAAACTCACTTGGTTAATTTCTGCCATATATGCTAGTCCTAGGGAATCAGAACGTATACTCTTATGGGATAACCTTGAATATGTTAGTACTAGTCACAGACTACCTTGGCTAGCCATAGGAGATTTTAATGAGGTCTTATGTACTGATGAGAAGCTTGGTGGAGTCCCGGTTGATTTAGACAGGGCTTTGAAGTTTGCTTCGGTTCTAAATAGTTGCACCTTTCTTGATCTGGGTTTTACTGGTCCTAAATTCACCTGGACAAATTTGCGAAATAATGGTGGACTTATCCAGGAGAGACTAGATAGGGCAGTAGCTAACCCAGAATGGAGAGAAATGTATCCGAATGCAGAAGTGTCTCACTTGGCACGGACGCATTCGGACCACTGCCCTATATTACTTAAGACCGAACCCCCAAAAGACCCTTGGAGGCCCAGACCTTTTAGGTTGGAAACAATGTGGTTAAGGCACCCATCCTTCCCCAAACTAGTTGAAGAAGCATGGATGGAGGGGAGGCACAGATTGCAATCAGCAGTGGTATCCTTTCAAGAAAAAGCTGTACAATGGAACAAAGAAATTTTTGGGAATGTGTTTTTTAGAAAGAAAAAGGTAATGGCAAGAATTTATGGGATTCAAAAGAAACTAGCTGTCTCTCCCTCCCAATTCTGGGTGGACCTAGAAAAGGAGCTTAGGAGCGAATACAAAGAAATTCTAGAACAAGAGAGAGATCTTTGGAAATTAAAATCCAGGACTAGCTGGCTTTTAGAAGGAGAAAGAAATACCCGCTTCTTTCACATTACGACCCTTGTGAATAGGAAAAGGAATAGGATTTCTGGGATAAGGAATGAGGTGGGAATGTGGCTCACAGACCTTAACAGCCTGCAGGACCACATTAACCAATTTTTCATCTCCTTATACTCAACTGGAGGCCATATCCAGGAGCTGGATCAAATTTTTGGAGGGATATCTTTTAGACCCTTACAAGAAGAGGCGAGAAATGAGCTAATGAAGCCTGTAACCACCCAGGAGATTCGGACTGCACTGTATAGCCTAAAGCCTATGAAATCTCCTGGACCGGATGGACTCCACCCGGTATTTTTCCAAAAACATTTTCACATTGTGGGAGAGTCCTTGGCACAGTTTGTGCAAGATATATTCAATGGTGGGCGGTTCCCTGAGGGAATCAATGACACTCTCTTGACTCTTATCCCAAAGTGTCAATTCCCGGAAACAATTACTCAATATCGTCCTATTAGCTTGTGTAATACTAGCTATAAGGTGGTAACAAAAATCCTTGTCCGGAGAATGAGACCTTTTTTGGACGACTTCTTTTCACCTTTTCAATCGAGCTTCATTCCGGGTAGACGGGCGGCGGATAACGTCGTCGTCTTACGGGAAGCGATGACTAGGTTGAATCGGAAAAAAGGTGCAAAAGGCTTAATCATTTTAAAACTCGATTTGGAAAAGGCTTACGACAGATTGGAATGGTCGTTTATAGCAAGGGCTTTACGAGCTTTTTCATTCCCTGAAAATTTTATAAGTTTGATCATGGAATGCATATCCTCTTCAAAATTCTCAGTGTTACTAAATGGGGGAAGACTTGAGCAATTCAAACCTTCACGGGGAATTCGCCAAGGCGACCCAATTTCCCCTTACCTTTTTCTAATCTGCATGGAATTTTTATCGACCCTGATTGAGGATGAGGTCCAGAAAGGGGAGTGGAAGGGAATCAGAATTTCACGAGAGTCATACTCAATTTCCCACCTCCTCTTTGCCGATGACATCTTGCTATTTGGGGATACGGATGAAAGCACTATCTTAGCAATCAAGAGAGTTCTTGAAAGTTTCTGCAAAGCCTCGGGGCAGTGTATTAGTACACAAAAATCCAAACTTATATTTTCAAAAAACACCCCTCGAGTCATACAAGAAAGAGTACAAGGGATATTGAATATTCCAATGGCGAGCTCCCTAGGGACGTACCTGGGGATCCCGATGGACAAAAATCTTTCCCGAGCCTCCTCGTTTAACTCCCTGATTGACAAGTTCAAACAGAAGTTAACAAGTTGGCAAGGGAAATATTTGTCAACTATGGGTCGGGTTACTCTAATCAACTCGGTGTTGAATTCTCTACCCACTCACATAATGCAGTGCACCATGTTGCCCCAGAAGGTATGTTCAGCTCTGGATCGTATAAACAGAGACTTCCTTTGGGGATCATCCGATAACCAAAGGAAACTACATGCTGTAAATTGGGAAGTGGTAACAAGCCCAAGGGAATTGGGTGGACTGGGTATTCGTAAAACAGAAGGACGGAATCTAGCTCTCCTTGGAGGCCTAGCCTGGAGGGCCGCCAGGGAACACCGTCCATGGGCACAACTTATGAGGTCAAAATACTTGAGCCGGCAGGAGAGATCGGCTAGCCAAGTGAATTCCTCGAATCAGGCAGCTCTCATGTGGGGGGGCTACCTGTGCCAGTTGGGGACTAAGTGGGTTATTGGCAGTGGTAGGGATGTGCAAGTATGGACCCATGCGTGGGTGGAAAATAACCCACTACGCAATTTGATCCAAGGCCCTCTAACAAGGGAGGACTTCTCCCAGCGAGTGGCCGACATAAGAGGCCTTGGAGGGGAGTGGGCCTTTGAGAGACTTTCTTTCGAACTTCCTCCCGATATACGGGGCCGAATTTTGGGCACTCCAACAAGTATTGCAAGTGATTCCCAGGATATCCCTATATGGATGTATTCCTCAAATGGACATTTCTCCATGAAGTCTGCTTACTTGCTAGCTTGTGGGTGGGACCCAAATCTGAAGGATGAGGGATGGATGTGGATTTGGAAAACTAGTACACACCCACGAATCCAATACCATCTATGGAAGTGCTACCATGGAAAGTTGTTCACATCGGCCCACCTAGCGCACCGGGGTATCCAAATTAACCCAACATGTGCGATCTGCAAGGCACATGATGAGTCCATTGAGCATCTCTTTAGAGAATGCCCAGTAGCCATGAAATTTTGGCAAGAGCTTGGAATCCCCAAGTCAAAAAGGGCGACCTTTCGAGCACCTTTCAAGGAATGGGTTCGGATTAATTGCCTAGCTTATGAAAATCATTCATTGAATATCCCCTGGAGATTCATCTTTCCACAGGCCCTATGGCTATTGTGGAAACAAAGGAATGAAGGAGTGTTCAATAAGGCAAAACCGAATGTCACACTTCATGATCTATGTCTCCAGCGAGCAGCAGAGTATTACGCTATGTCCATAGCTCCGGGGAAAGAAAGGAAGAGACAGATACTTGTGGGATGGAGCCCGCCCTCTGAGGGTTTTTTTAAGCTAAACACGGATGGCTCGGTTTCAAATAACCCGGGTAGGGCTGGGGCGGGGGGACTCATTCGCGACCAGCATGGGCGATGGATTGGTGGTTTCGGGAAACCTCTTGGCATCACGAATAGTTTGATGGCAGAGGGATGGGCCCTGCGGGAAGGGCTACGCCTAGCACGAAGATTGGGCATCCAGAAATTACACATAGAACTGGATGCCAAGGTATTGTTTGATCTCATTTGGGGTGAATCTTCATCGAATTTGCACTTACAGCACCTTATTTCTGATTGCAGGCAACTGTGCAGCGAATTCAGGGAGTGTCGATCGAGCCTGATCTACAGGGAAGCGAATGAGGCGGCAGACTTTTTGGCGAAGAAGGCCCGAGACGAGGTATCCACTGATTGTGGAATTTTGTACTGGGAGAATCCTCCTCCTGACATATGTAATATTTTGATGGCAGACTATATTGGAACAGTTTATCCTAGGTTCGCTAGGAGTACTACTATTATGTAATGACGCTTTTCTATTATTAATATAACTACCCCTTCCTACCAAAAAAAAAAAAAAAAAAGAACACCTGTGAATAGCTTGAATTAAATACTGGGATCACATCAAACTTGCAATAAGAAATCATAAATGCACTCCGGTTTGGCTTTCCTGACAATAGTGCTATGAGCAGAGCAGGTCACAGTTCGGTACATTTTTCTAGACCACATATTGTCTTATGGAAGTCCAGTATGGAGAGGAGAAGGAAGCGCTGCCGGCTATCTCGGGAAACAGAAGAATGTTTAAAATTACCTGTGCATTGGCCTGCATTTCTTCTTGCGCCATTGACAGTGCAGAAGTTGGATGAGTAACACAACTCCCCATTTTCTATCCCCCCTCTCTTATCTTCTTCCCTCTGAAACAGAAAGGGAGGGAGATAAAGAAAGGTAATGAGAGATAGTTTGCAGCAGTTTTGTCGATGGCATGGTCATGTCCTTACAAGCACAGTAATATTTTTCTTTGTAGGTTTTACAATCCAGAAAGCCGGATTTGTGAATACAAGCCATAGTGTGAGAAAGTATCGAAGAATTGTGCTGCCGGAATCCCCAGTTTTTGAAGAAATTCTCGAGCCTCACCATCCCTTGTGCTTTTAAATACTAATTGCTCAACAATTCCCAATTCACCTTCTTAATTTGAAATCCAGTAAAGATAGAATCACACAGTCGATGTTCACGATGCCTTTGTGACATTGGTTTGATTGACCCTGTACATTTTATCATTTGAACACTCCCAAGATAGTTCCTTTCTTTACAATCAGCCCAAACTTTTTCTCACACCAATACCGACCATTACCATCAAAATATTTCCACCAAAAATTATTAAACCTCTGATTTTGACCTTCTCATAAATCAATCCACAAGAACAGTCGATGATCACATTTTCTTGCAATGATTACAATTCCATTTCATTCACAGACGGTAGTATGAACCTCAGGAAATTACTGCATTTACCTAGATATTTTGAATTTCAGCTTCATGGTCTCTTCACTGCCGAAGAACCCTATCAGCATCATACGATAAGGAACAACCTTGAAATCATAAGATGGAGCATGGATGCTCCAAATGACGGTCTTACACCCGAGTCCACGCGCATGTTGAACAGCGGGTTTTAGGAGATCGTCTCTCTTGAAGGGGGCCGAGCCTGTGCACATGTTAACAAACGAGTACTTCGAGATCATAGCTCTTGAGGAAGGGGCCAATGGAACTGATCGCGATTTTGCTCCCAAACTAATCGGTCTCACTAGTTAAGAGGAAGAGTGCGTCCTGACTTTCTACACATAGAACAAGGAACTCACAGTTGAACCCGAGGTCGATTGACTTGAAAGTTTTGAAGCTGAAGCTTGTGACAGAGCCCAGGTGCTCAGAGGTGAAGTGAACTGAGAGTTGCTGGGAGGACCCAATGAAGGAGCAGGTGTTATGCGGGCAATTGCAGGGAACATAGGGGCAGGGGATTTCATGGACATGCCTCCCGTAGTAGCCGAAGGTTCCCTTGCAGCCATAGTTGGAGAACTTGCAGGTCAGCCTCAGAGACTTGGGGACCTTCTTGAGTGCCCTGCAGCAAATATCCCCGGTAGCTGGTGTGCATGAGGGGTACTTGTTCACGACCTTGACGCAGCACAAAGAGCGTGCTATGTGGCCGTTGTTGCACTGTTAACACAAAAGTAACATCTTACATTTGCTTACAGAACTAATCGACAGACAATCTCAGAAGTAGCTCTTTGCAAAAATCATCTTTAAAGAGTATGCGATCGAGCATGAAGTGCAGAGCAATGGCTGATTTAGCGTACTGCAGAAGGAAATATGAAATGGGACTGATAAAGGAGCTTTCAAGAACAGTAGGACCTGGAAGACGGGGCTGGTAAGGCGCTCAAGACAATGGAGCATTCAAGAACATCTGTATCCGTCAGGGTGAAAGTAATGGATCTACCGAACGCACCAAAATGTCCCAGTTAAGAAGCACCAGCAGCACACCACTTGACCCGTGCCATTGTATCAACAATTCCCAAAGATGGAACATCCATCTCTAGTTAGTCGCAGCCACCCTGTTCTGAGGCCACGGGAAGTCAGGCTGGTCTTTTTATAGACACCTTAAAGCACTCCTTAAATTCGCTAGATACATGAGATTAATTCACCTTCACTGAATCTTGGAATTGGACACTTAACTCCTACCTCGTTCTCCGCCATTAAAAGCATTTTCCCACAAAATCAACTCCATCATTCGATAGCGGGTTGCCTCCATATTATGCATGCTCTTTAAATGTATCGTCGAAGCATTTTCCGTGGAGAACATCTATCCCCTTCTCCTGCAGAAATTATGACACTGCAAAATAGGATTCCAAGGGTCGCTTCTGGTCTGGGACAAAGCAGCGGCAAAAGCCTCTGCTTACGCGCTGGAAAAAGCACGCAGAGCTCGCCATGAGCGCCAAACCCGATACAATTTCTGAGGTAGACTAGAGTGAACTGGAACTGGCGTTCAGTATGTTGGATGATTACCCAGTACAACATGAAATACATAAAGCACAACAAGCCAAAAGTTCCATATCCAATAAATATTTACAACAGGTTCCATCAGACTTAGGTCCTTGTATGATAGTCACGGATTAAAATCTCCAGGTTCATTTTCATTCCTTTGCCGAAGAACCTTGATGGTATGAAGAGATACGGGCTTCTCTGGTGATCACAGGACGCATCTTGGATACTCCTCGTGAAGGTCTGGAGTTTGAGACAGCTGTGCTCATGCTTCACCACGAGATCGTAGAGGTATTCTCCTTTAGAGGAAGGGCCAATGCAACTGATAGTGAGCTTGTTCCCGAGCTGATCGATCTCGTTGGTTAAGAGGAAGAGCAGGTCCGCGCTCTCTTCCAGAAGAACATGGAGCCAGATGGAGGGAAAGAAGCAGAATGACTTGGAGGTATTGAAACGGAAGCTCGTGAAAAAATCTGGGTGCTCCAAGCTGAAATGACGAGCCACTTGCTTGGAGGACCCTATAAAGGAGCAATGAACCCGGGGACAATGGCACGGAACATAGGGACAGGACTTCTCATGGTCCCGCCTCTTGTGGTAGCTTATGGTTTCCTCGCAGCCACAGTTAGAGAACTTGCAAGTAAGTCGGACAGACTCGAGGACCTTCTCGAGGGCCTGGCAGCGGTTGTACCCAATGGGCCGCGTGCATGAGGGGCACTTGTTAGCCATCTTGACACAGCATGAGGAGCAAGCTACATGACCATTCTCGCACTATAACACAGAACTAGGAAAACGGGTTCATTACAAAGGAAGAGATATTCAAAGAAAATCATCACAAATGCACTGAATTCCATACAAAATCCATCATTAGGTAGTCACAGTAGGCAGGTCTCTGTGGAAATAAAAGAAAGAAATCTCATTGGTGAATTCGCCTTAAGTTGCTAACCAGAAATCATATTAATCTAAAGGATCAACCATTGGTAAAAACAAGAAGTTTTATAAGGCTTGACTGAAGAGTGAATTTCTTCAAGTTGTAAACAGACTTCCTCATGCATTGCGGTATATTTACCAAGAAAATCCAACACTAGAAACAGAGCTCAGCTGATGAGACTAAATATTAGGTGTGCGCTACTTATCCACATAGATGTGTAAGAGCCAATCATTTTTCTGTTGTCTCCAAAGTCTACTCTGGTGGTTCATCAACAAAAGCAATTTGCCATACTTGGCCAACAAAATAAGACAGTGATTTCAATCAATAGCATCATCTACACCACACCAGCTTATCTAGTGTCTCAATTATATGATTCAGCAGTAACCCTATAGTTCCAGCATCTGGAATTTCTTCAAACTCTGCCACAATTCCCCCATCTCCGTTGGCTCTTCTACTTCACTTGGAATCCAATTTGTCACATAATAGACTACAATTTAACTAATAGACTCTGGCAGGCTGATAGAACTGACTCTTGCAAGCAAAATCGAAAAGCCCCAGACAGGCAAAACCGTACTGAAAAAGATGACCAACATTTTCAGTCAAACATATAATCATGCAATATCATCCCAGAAACATCCAAACTTTTCAAACTTTTCAGACAATGGCCTCCCACCGTCTTGGAGGGAATCTCACAGAAAGTAAGTAAACCAAAAATTCAGTAGCAATTCAAAATGTTTCCTTCCGAACGTGAAACGCAAAAAAACAACCAATAAGTGATTCGACAGACACCAGAGGCAAACCCCTATATTCAATTGCTTGTTTGTGAAAAGGGAACCAGCAGATAGCAGCAGGAAGATATCAAATAATTGGTAGAAAGATAAAAAATTTCAAGTGGGAGAGATTCCACACCAACGCAGAGCCCAACCACCGAAGACATCGGCAGTGGGATTGATAAAGAAGCTTATAGAAAGACTGAAAATGGAGAACTTGAAAATTCGATTGACCTGAAAAATCGGGCTTTTCAGGGGCTCGAAGCAAACGGCGCAATCAAGAACATCCGTGTCTGTTAAGGTAAATGTAAGGGATTTTTCCGCGCCCGGAGCTCGGCGTTGTTCTTCTGCTCTTTGTTCCTCTAATTCTTCTTCGTCGTCTTCCCCACCTCCTTCTTCTCCATCGCTGTCATTGTCTTCTCCATCCTCATCAGGATTGCCCTCTTCGTCCTCGCTGAACAACGGGTCATCATCCTCCCCGCTGCTATCTCCGGATTCATGTTCCTCTCGTCGTCCGTTCTCAGTGTTGGATCCCTCGCCTCGGCTCGGACCTCCGCCGTCAGCTACGATCGTACTAGGGGCTGCAGGGGCCTGAGATTCGGTGCGTCTCCTTTTCTGGCTGCGGCTGCTGGATGCCCCAAAAGGATCTCCAAACAGCGAGAATTTCGTCATTGTTGCTTTCTTCTATCCTACCCTCTGCTCGATTTTCCGAGCAGCTTTGCATATCTGCGGTGCGAAGATACGACCCCCGATCCGTACAGTGATCGGATCAGTTCCGTGGACCCGGACCGCTTGCTTTGGCAGAAGCCCGGCCCACACTAAACATGATAGTGTCGCTGTCATCACACTTTGCACCCTACAATCACTTTGCTTCATCCAGCATTCACCTTTTGAGCATGATAAGATCCAATCTATCGAAACTCCAACTCTTCGAGAATCGGTTCATCCATGTCGAGGCATCGAGTCTCACCTCTTTTTACAATTATACTTGACAAAAACGTCCTAGTGGAGATACAATAGCAAGATGCATCATACCCAGTACATTATATTATCTTCACCGAGTATCGAGCAACCAACAACCCTTTTGTGTGTAAGATCCAACTACTTGATGATGTGCACTCGCTATCTTTGGATTTCAATTGTGGGTTGCTTATATACAATGCATGCTCTTTAAATGTATCATTGGAGCATTTTCCATCGAGAACATCTATCCCCTTCTCTCGCAGAAATTATGACACTGCAAAACCAGGAATCCAAGGGTCGCTTCTGGTTCGAGATAAAGCAGCGGCAAAAGCCTCCGCTTGCGCGCCGGAAAAAGCACGCAGAGCTCGCCATGAATGCCATCATCGCAGCAGGAAAGAAACCCAATACAATTTCTGAAGTAGAAAAGAGTGAACTGGCGCTGGCCTTCACTGTCTTGGATGATTACCCATTATAATATGAAATACATAAAGTACAACAAGGCAAAGGTTCTAAATCCAATAAATATTTACAACAGGTTCATCGGACTTAGGTCCTTGTGTGATAGTCGCGGATTAAAATCTCCAGGTTCATTGTCGTTGCTTTGCCGAAGAACCCTGCTGGTATCAAAAGATATGGGCTTCTCTGGGTATCAAGCAACGGTTCTTGGATACTCCTTGTGAAGGTCTGGAGTTTGAGAGAGCTGAGCTCATGCTTTGCCACGACATCATACAGGTATTCTCCGTTAGAGGAAGGGCCAAAGCAACTGATAGTGATCTTGTTCCCGAGCGGATCGAACCCACTGGTTAAGATGAAGAGCAAGTCCTCACTCTCCTCCAGTAGAAACTCGTACCCAGCGGTGACACTGCGGCAGAGTGACTTGGGGGTATTGAAGCGGAAGCTCGCGCCAGTGCCTGGGTGCTCAAAGCTGAAATGACGAGAGACTTGCTTGGAGGACCCAATAAAGGAGCAGTTCAACAGGGGACAATGGCATGGAACATAGGGACAGGACTTCTCATGGTCCTGCCTCTTGTGGTAGCTAATGGTTTCCTTGCAGCCATAGTTAGAGAACTTGCAAGTAAGTCGGACAGACTCAAGGACCTTCTCGAGGGCCCGGCACCGGTTATACCCAATGGGCCGCGTGCATGAGGGGCACTTGTTACCCATCTTGACACAGCATGAGGAGCATGCTACATGACCATTCTCGCACTGTAACACAGAATTAGGAAAATGGTTTCATTACACAGGAAGAGATATTCAAAGAAAATCATCACAAATGCACTAAATTCCTTACAAAATCCATCAATAGGTAATCACAGAAGGCAGGTCTCTGTGGAAATAAAAGAACTAAAACTCATTGGTGAATTGGGATTCAGAGCTTGATTGGATTATAAGGAGAACTAAAGGCCAGTCATTTCAGTCCACTCTCCTTAAGTTGGCTTTTTGTTGCTATATTCACACAGTATGGAAAGAGCGCAATCAAAGAATCTTTCAGCATAAATCCTTACCTCCTAATGTCTTAGTGGATTTCATTTTGAAGCAGCTACATCTGAGAATTGTTTCAATTCCTCGTTTAACTTTTAAGTTTAATAGTTTAGCTCTCCTATAGTAGGTTCATCATGAAATCCATGTTGTAACATTTTGTGGACAAACTGTACATTTTGTGACTTAATAGAATGCCAACACCAATTATCAAGGAAAAAAAACTCATTGGTGAATTTGCCTTTAAGTTGCTAGACCAGAAATCATATTAATCTAAAGGATCAACTATTAGTAAAAACAAGAAGTTTATAAGGCTTGACTGAAGAGTGAATTTCCCCAAGTTCTAAACAGACTTCTCTTGCATTGTGGTATAGTTACCAAGAACATCCAACACCAGAAACAGAGTTCAGCTGACGAGACTAAATTGTATTACTTATACACATAAGATGTATAAGAGCGGAACATTTTTCTTTTGTCTCCAAAGTCTACACTGGTTGGTTGGCTCATCAACAAAAACAATTTGCCATAATTGGCCAACAAAATAATACTGCTTTCAATCAATAGCATTATCTACACCGCACCAGCTTATCTAGTGTCTCATTATATGATTCAGCGGTAACCCGATAGTTCCAATATCTGCCATTTCTTCAAACTCCGCCCCGATTCCCCATCGCCGTTGGCTCTTCTACTTCATTTAGGATCCATTTGCCTCATAACAGACTATGATTAAACTAATAGACTCTGGAAGGCTGATAGAACTGAATCTTGCAAGCAAAATCGAAAAGCCCCAGACAGGCAAAACCGTACTGAAAAAGTTTACCAACATTTTCAGCCAAAAATATAATAATGCAATATCATCCCAGAAACATCCAAACTTTTCAAACTTTTCAGACAACGGCCTCCCATCGTCTTGGAGGGAATCTCACAGAAAGCAAGTAAACCAAAAATTCAGTAGCGATTCAAAATGTTTCCTTCCGAACGTGAAGCGCAAAAAACAACCAATAAGTGATTCGACAGATACCAGAAGCAAACCCCAATCTTCAATTGCTTGTTTGTGAAAAGGCAAACAACAGATAGCAGCAAGAAGAAATCAAATAATTAGTAGAAAGATCAAAACTTTCAAGAGAGAGAGAGATTCCACACCAACGCATCGCGCAACCACCGAAGAAATCGCCAGTGGAATTGATAAAGAAGCTTATATAAAGCCTGAAAATGGAGAGCTTGAAAAATTGATTGACCTGAAAAATAGGGCTTCTCAGGGGCTCAAAGCAAACGGCGCAATCAAGAACATCCGTGTCTGTTAAGGTA